>CM060068.1:10099533-10741200 GCA_030533445.1 Cyprinodon diabolis | reverse complement strand
AGCTGTCATAGTGTACAGGAACATCTGCCATGAGTATGGGCTGGAAGTCCCAAGGTCAAAATGGAAGACACCTCCTAAGGTAGTTGAGAATGACCAAGCTAAGATCCTATGGGACTTCAGGATCCAGACTGACAAACAGGTGATGGCTAACCAACCAGACATCGTGTTGATCGACAAACAGCAGAAGAAGGCAGTAGTGATAGATGTGGCAATCCCAAGCGACAGCAACATCAAGAAGAAAGAACACGAGAAGCTTGAGAAATACCAAGGGCTGAAAGAGGAGCTAGAAAAAATGTGGAAAGTAAGAGCAGCAGTGGTGCCAGTGGTAATTGGAGCACTGGGGGCTGTGACCCCCAAACTGGGAGAGTGGCTACAGCAGATTCCAGGTAAAACATCAGAGGTCTCTGTCCAGAAGAGCGCAGTCCTAGGAACAGCTAAGATACTGCGCAGAACCCTCAAACTCCCAGGCCTCTGGTAGAGGACCCGAGCTTGAGGATGAAACATACCACCACAGAAAACGGTTTGTTTGTTGTTATATATATATATATATATATATATATATATATATATATATATATGTTTTTGTTTTTTCTACAATTTTGGTGTAATTGGTGCTCTTAGTGGGTCGCTCTGCCAGCTAAAGACACGTTTAACAGTCTCTATACTCCAGTTAATGATTAATCCGTTATTAATTAGTTGACTATTATTTCAATAATTGATTAATAATGATTAATCCGATCAATTGTTTCAGCCCTATTCAGGACGTATCTTGGACGCTGTTCCAAATTTAGAATTAAAGGGCCTCCTCTCTGTCCCGCCATAGGAGCAACGATCGTTAGAGGTGTATGTTTGTTGCAGGTTGCTGTTCGTAGTAAAAGGACCAAACAAATGAACCGATGGATTTTCCTTGTGTGAATCTTTCCTTTGAGTCCTTTAAACACTCTTCTTGTTGCTGAGTCTTTCTGAGTCCATTTTGCATCAGAGATATGACCTCCACCTTTCAGAAAATGAATGAGATCTGTTCAGTGGTTCATGCAGAAAACCAACCAGTTTAAATAAACTCTCCATTTGTGATAGAGGTCAAACCTTCTGTCCAATATTAACAGTTCAGCCTGTATATCTAAATCTGGCCTCATGTGGATCGGAGAAACATCCCTCTAAATCGAGTTTCTGGAGCTCATAATATTGGCCTAAATGATGTAAAGAAGCAGCTAATGCAGTATAATAACAAACAGCAGCCTTAGAAGCTTATGAGCTGTCTTTTTAAAGAGTATTTGACTGAATTTTCAGAGCAGAAAATGTTTTTACACTGGAAAAACGTAACTCAGATTAAGTGTATTTAGCCTTAATTTGAGTAGGTAACTAAAATGATTTGTCAATGGAATGAGTATTTTTACTCTTAAAATAATATATTAAGATAAAATGCACTTGAAATAAGGCAATGCAACTGTGTTTTCTTATTTAAAATGTAAATTGTCTTGTTCCATTGGAAAAATATGTCTTTTAACTGCATAATTCAAGAACAAATGCACTTATTTTAAGAAAAAAAAGACTTATATAGATTATGATTTTTTCCAGTTTAGAACTACATTACTTATCATTATTTTCTGTTTTTTATTGTTGTTTAAAATGTATTTATTTTTTTCAATCAAATAACGTCTCCTGGTAGAAAATGCTTCATTTATATAAAAAGGTTTGTGTTTTCCTTACTTGAAAGCTAAATATATAAATAAGCTGTTGGCTGTTTGAAATAGCAGCAGCTTTTCTATATCAGATTTTTAACAGAAACATTAGCAGTTGTGTTTTATTGAGGGGTTATAACACTTGCGGCTCTAAAGGACTTTTACTCAGCCAGATATGGGGCCAACAGACTCCTTAGATCCTTTGCAGATGCTTGCCCTAAAGTAAAAGTTAAAAAGTTATAGAAGTTTTTTGCTGCGTAAACCCTTTCACCCTGAAAGAATAAATGGTAAAAAAAAAAACATTTAGAGAGAAAAGAAATTGTGGGATTCCTGCCAATAATGAGTGCGTGTAAGCTCCTTCCTGGACCTCTTCCTTCGAATCGCCATAAATCCTCCATCTGTTTTATTAATTTCTTGCTCGTTTCCCGCAGCTGTCTGACGGTCTTCGTGTTTGGGATGTGTCGGCCGGACAGAGCCACTCCCTCCTCCTGGCCGACGGCGACTGTGTACAGCCGGTCCTGTTGTACTGCGGCCAGAAGAGCGGGAAACAACAGAACCAAAGCTTCAGTCAGAGCTCGCCCAAAGGGGCGGAGAGCTACGCCGTCAGACCCTCGCTGCTGCCCTTCTACATCGAGGTGTGTGGATCCAACGCAGGCAGGGGGAGGCGATGGGTGGAGCTTTTTTCACAGCTTAGTTCAGTACGACGCAGGAAGAAAACCTGAGAAAGCTAAAGACAAAATACAGACATTACTAGATAACATGAAGGCTTAAAAAGGCCATTTAGGCTTCTGTTAAATCAAAGCTGTTTATTCAAAAAAGATCTTCTGGTCTTTAAAACTCCCAGTGAAGTTTGTTCTCTTCAAATTATGGCTTCAAGTTATTTTAATACATGGAAGCAAAATTAGATTTCCTCTATTTCCTCTCATCTGGGTCCCTGAGTAAGATCCTTGACCCCAGACTGCTCCCCCGGCGCCGCATAATGGCAGCCCAATGCTCCCTAATGGGATGGGTTAAATGCAAAGAGAGAATTTCGTTGCTTTGTACTTGTGACAGTGTAATGACAATAAAGTTGAATTCTAAATTCCTGTTGGGTGACTTTGTGCAGATGAGTTACATCAGCAGCGTGTGCAGCGGCGGGCAGCTCTGCGCGGCACTGACGGACCGCAACGTGATGGGTTTTATTGCAGCCATCCATGAGCTGGCCTCCAGCGAGAGACGGTTCTCCTGCTGGACGGGCGACGTCAGGAAGTTCCTCATCGCTTCGCTGCGTAAAAAAGGTGAAAGTAGCTCTGCTGCTAGCATCAGAGAACCAACACATTGGAGTTGTGTGGATTAACATGGGATTTTCTCTTCCTACAGAGAGTGCGTGTCAGACGTTAGGTGAGCCGAGCGCTCGTCTCTTCTTTGCACTTTGTGACAGTTTTGTTCACCTGAGCAAACTGGTCGGACGTCACGCCACGTCCCTCAGCTACTTCCTGCAAAACGCCCAGAGCCGCGATGTAGCTTCCTTTCCCCTGCTGACCAACACGGAAACCTTCATGGAAACGTATAGAAAGTAAGCATTTATGTTTTCCATCAGCCTGGGGAGTTACTGTTTGCTTTACATTTTTTTTCATTGTTTACATAATATTCGTGCATTGGCTGATCTCTGAAAGATGAAAGAATCAAACAGGATGGATCAATAAAGATAAATAATGAGTCCATCCACACTTATTGGCATTAAGGCGAGTGGTGGCCTAGTGGTTAGAGCATTGCGCTTTGTTTGCTGGGGTTCAGAGTTCAACTCCCACAGATTGCCACTCTGGGTCCCTAAGCAAGACCTTAACCTCACGCTGCTCCCCGAGCGCCTCGCAGTGGCAGCCCACTGCTCCCCAAGAGGACGGTTTAAAGGCAAAGGAAAGTGAATTTCTCCAGTGTGAGATTAATAAAGTTCTAATTATTAATTAATTAATTCCCAGTTAAAAAATATGCAAGAATTTTTCTAAAATTAAAATTTGTCATTGCAGAAACTTTAAAATAAAATAACACTTCCTATAGAAAATAAGTTAAACATGCTTTTTAATTAAAGGCTTAACTTTCTAAGGCAGAACTTCATTTTTTTCAACCCTTTATTTATCTCCTTGTTTTATAATTGTAAAACTATTCCCAAAATTGGAGAAATACAAGAAAATATAAATTAAGAAGATTTGTTTTGAACTATAGATTTGTAAGTATAGTAATATCCCCCTTTTTAATAGCACATTCCGATCAGTTTAAACAATCAGAGCTTAGTTAAATGAAGCCATTAGCTTGTAAAGCGATGGAAATGGAAGATATCTTTGAGACGTGACTGAAACTAAACCGCAAGTAGATTAAGTGTAAAACCAGAGATTAAAATATGAATAAGGACCCGATGCCCATAGACGAGTGGTGGAGGACAAAAAAAACCTCCAGAACCTCATGGCGTCACAAAGTCTTTGGATTTCTGGTAGATTTTACCAGAAAACTGAAAATGTTTCATCAGTTTGTTTTTGTTAAAGTTCATTAATCTTAATGTGTTTTTTTTGTTTTGTTTTTTTTTTCATTTCAAGACAGAAGGTTTCCTTTTAATATCCTACAATGAGGAAAATTGTTCTTTGTAAATGAACCCATCCTTAGGGAACAGTGTTCTTCCACATAGGGGAGAAATCTGGGGGTCAAAGGTCAAACTCAGGGACTCTGAGCGATGGTCAGAGTTTGGAACTAGCAAGCACAAACCCCCTGCTCTCTAACCTCCACGGTGGGAGAAAACGCATCTTAAACTGAAGTGGCGATAAGTGTGCCTGTCTGAAACTGTTGAGGTTGTTTGTAAATATTTTTAAATACCTTTAATTTGTTTAAAACCGTTTAAACTGTCTCTGACTTTGCTTTGTGACCAACATGAACTCTGCCCTCTGTGTTTTTTTCCAGGTATTGTTCTGCAGTCGGCGACTTCCAAGTTATGGGTGGATTCCAGTCGCTGCATAAACTCTCACTGTAGGCTTTTTTAAAATCATTATTATTAGAAATACACTCCAGACCTGCCTTTTCCGCTTGCCTGTTAGAAAACACAATCTGCCCTTTAAAAGCAGGATTTATTTATTTTATTTTTTTTTTACCAGAAATTGCTAAAACAATCGTTTTTTTTTTAACTGTTTTTCTGTGGCTTTGTGTTCATGTTGCAGGGAGGCCCTGGCCAGTCAGCAGGCCGTGCTCGCCCAGCTGTGTGGTTCAGATGAGTCTGTCAGTGGGAAGCTGGATCTGGTTTCAATGTTCTACCAGCCTCTGCAGCAGCTCCACCATTACAACAGGGTCCTGCTCAAAATGGCAGCATGCTACGACGTGGTGAGCACTGGACGTCGTCCGTTATTGTTCCATCTAAATTTGCTTTAAGGTGTATTTTTAGGATTTTGCCCTTTTTCTCTTTCCTTAGCTAACGATGGAGTATCAGTCCCTGCAGCAGGGCTGCAGTCACTTCGAGGCGCTCTCTTTGTCCCTCCTGAGGAAGAAGAAAGAGGCTGAAAATACACAGCTTTTCTGGAAAACTCATTCAGGCAAAACCATTGTGAGAACAGCAGCTTATCAGTGACAGATTTTTCTTTTTTTTTTTCTGGAGCGGTTATAAATATGTTGGAAAATCTTAAACTACAGAAGTGTTTCCAAACATTCCTTTGAAGATTAATCATGTACATGTTTATCTGCCAGGTTTAAACATTACTGAAAAACCAAATGTTATTTCAGTCAGTAAAAAGAACATCAACAAATGGCTTAAAAGTACAAATAAATGGGTTAAAATGGGGCTAAAATATCTACCGTATTTTCACGACCATAAGGCCATACTAAAAGGCGCAGTCTCAGTTATGTGTGCCATTACTGTATTTAACACACGCATAAGGCGCACCGGACTATAGGGCGCGTTTTTTATATACAGGTACATGTCCTCTACTACGTTTAAATACCTCTACTGCGTATTTAAAAATACAGCAGGAGCAAAACTGAGTATGACTGTGCTTTATTCATGTATTTATTACAAAGTATTAATCAAACCTGGGAGCTGGCCGTGAGACAGACACATCGCAGATGACAGAGCGCTGTGATCATTCCTAAATTAACTTAAAATCCTGAAACCTGCCGACGGAATATGTTTGCTATTGTATTCAACATGTATAAGTTCATGCAAATGCCCCTTTTTTCAATTGATATGTGGTTATATGAATTGATTTTTAGGAATCAATATGGGATTCCATTGGGAAATACAAAGTTGATTGTTTTTAACACTGGTGGTTAAAATATATTGTTTGATAAACGAGCTGTGTTATTTTTATGAGAAGTAAATATTAAGTCGTTTATTTATTGAACTGGAAGCTCTTGGTGTCGCGTCAATGTGCTCACAGCCATGCTTAAAAAAGATTTAGTGTAAAGCTGGGCTCAGACCACAGCCCTGAGGGACACCTTTATTAGTGATGGTGGTGACCATCCTAACACGGAGGGACATGTTAGTCAGAAAGGTCCTAATCCTGTAGTTTATTGCTCAGTAAGATGGAGCTGATGAAATTAAATGATGAGCTGAAATCAACAAACAGCGTCCTGATTTAGGCTTGGAGGTTTTCGATTTGCCGACGTGAAATCGACTAATTAAGATCTGGACTCAAATCCGACTGATACTGTAGGGAGCAGATGCTGTAAAACCAAAAGGTCCCTGGAACGTTGTTCCTGCTGTAAGCACATCTCCATGCCTTGCTGCCTGTTTGATCGACAGGTGAATGTTTGTCTTTCAGGAGAACCTGCGTCTCCCGCAGCGCCGCGTAGTTTGCGAGAGCAACAACCGCTCTCTGACTCCTCAAAACGCCGGCCGCTTCTCCAACCACTGGTTCATACTGTTCAACGACGCCCTGGTGCACTCGCAGGTACACAAATGAAACACCTGTAGGCAGCCTGTGCTGCTGCAAAACTGAACACCTGGATTAATGAGGGGTTTTAAAAACAGGAAGCAGCTGAATATGATTTAGAATGATTTTGTTGCATCTGAGGGTTTATTTGTGGAACTCTGTGTTCTCCATCGTCTTTAGATCATCTTTACATGTCTTTATTGTGTCTTTCGCTCACTCAGGGAACTCTTCCCCCTCAGAGCTTTGTAAGTATGATCCAGGAACATCTGATGGGATGATCCATCCCCCTGTTTCTGCTGAACACGGTTTATCTGGCAACAGCAATAAATGTAAAAACACGATTTCAAAAAGTTTGCATTGGTTTTTTGGACCTGCTCCAGTTACCTTTGGTTTAAGGTGTCAGCTTCGTCTAATTTACTCACCTACATCTGTGAGATGATCTTAATAATCTGTAAAAATAATAGAAAAAAGATTAATTGGAAAAAAATCCCTGTTAGCATTATAGCTTTTCTTTTCATTTCCCATTGTAAATGTTTCTGCTTTAGTTTTCTAAGTGAAAATAAAAGCAGTTTGAGTTAAAAAATTCAATATTCTATATTTATGCTTTTTTTATTGTTTTGCTGGAGTAATGATGAGGTCCTGTGTTTACATTTATTTCCTGCATGTTTTATTTGGAGGTTCCAAACATACATTTGGGATTTGAGGTATTTCTGCAGCATCAGGTTTACTTGTTGTTGTGACCTTTAACCTTCAGGGATCCTGGTGAAGGTTTGAAACCAAAAGCATCAAAAGCATCTAAACTAATGTCACCAACTCCAAACAACGGATTGTTACGAGACTTTTGGCCTGTCTTCTTGTCCTCATTCAACCCTTTTTTCTCATTTATGAACTGTTCAAATCTTCCCCTGTTTGGTTTGCTGTGGTGTGTTTGTAAGAACATGAGGGGGAATCTGCTATATTTATCAATGTTTTCATTGTTTTACCCTGATCTATGTCATCTTTCATTCAGCTAAAGCGACAACCCCTTCTTCTGTAACAGAAACTTCACAATGGAGCGAAATCCAAGCATTAAAATATCCGTATAATATATCTCTACAGCAGATATATTTAAAAAAAAACACATTTAAAATCAGTATTTACTCAGAATTGTATCAAAGGAGGAGATTTAAACCAGGGTTACCAGCTGATATTCTGCAAGGACAAGTTAAACTCTGAAATTAGATTAAAATCCATCTCAGAGGAAATGTTTAACATTAGATAAAGCAGGAGCACGTCAGGTTTATTTCAAACCTGTTAATGATGCCTAATTCTGAGACGCTGTAGTTTTTTTTTGGTGATGCTTCCGTATTTGTTCATTCTGAGACGTATCTGTCGGTCATTTCTCTTTTGTAATCTCAGATTGAGTAAATTTTGGTCATTGGAGAATTTCACAGCTGTATCTGCTGCTGCTCTCTGTGTCTCTGCAGTTCTCCACACATCACGTCTATCCTCTCACCTGTTTGTGGGTGAAACCGATCACTGAAGACCGCAGTGGAGTGTGAGTTTCTTTGAGAGATTTTAAGCCAGAGCAGACTAAAAATAAATAAATAGACTTAAATTTTTATTTTTAATATATAAGTGAGTTTTTGAACCTTTAGTTTTCATTGCAGTCATCAGGAAGTTAAAATACAGCCTCTATGTTCAGACCTTACAAGCGGTCAACATGGTGTCCTCTACTGTTATGTCCTGCATCTTTATATTCCAGTCAGTAATAAAACTAAAACGTTTTGAATCAGCAGGAAATATTTTCATTTCTGTAATAATGCAGACTTTGCAGAATTTATCTATTTTTCTCAAGGAAAGTTATTACAGGAAGTCTGATTACTTCCCTTAAGACAAATCCTTCCTGTAATTACATTATGATTACTATTTTATTATCACAATCTGGTGTCGTCTAATTGAAGATCCTCCATCTGTAAAATATAAAACATCTATAAAATTCCCACGTCTCATTGTGGCCAAACTATCAAAGTTATGCTATGTAAATGTTTTTCCCTCATAAAGGAAAATATGCCTAAAAACACAGATCCTAAGATCAACAAGTGTCTCTGTGATGGAGATCGGCCTTATTATATATTAGTTATTATGAATGCATTCTCAGGGGATATCCACTTATATTTAGCTGTATTTTATTGTAAATGTAAAGCCTTCAGTGTTTGGTAGGACACCAAAGGAAAAGGTACTTTTGTGATTTATCTTCCCCCTCCAGATAAAAGGAGACAAAGTGAGAACTATAGACACCAAAGACCCTTAATTTTTATTAGTTATGTGAAAATAACAACATGTAGTCATTGTAAATGTGGACAATTTATTGCAAAGTATACACCTTTTTATACATATAGATTAGGGCTGAAAACATTGGATTAATTGTAATTAATTGATTATTGAGATAATCGTCAACTAATTTAGTCATCAATAATCGGTAAAATAATATACAGATTAATTGATTTGCAAAACAATCGTTAGTTTCAGCCCTAATATAGAAAACTAGGGTGGCCGGGAGGTGCAAACCAACATTACAAAATCTAAAAAACTTTTACAAGTTCCAAAACAAATGATCATTTCAGAAAACAAATTTACATTTAAAAAAAAAGTTTTAGTAAATAAACAAAACACTTTTAAAATTTCAAAACAAATAGCATTTTAAGAAAACAAATAAAAAACATTCGAAACACTTTTAGTCCCAAAACAAATGATCATTTCAGGAATTCAACCGGAAAGGGTGGGTACTAACTCTTGTGCGAAATTCTGTTTCTGTTGCCGCTGTGTCGGGAGAGCACATTGCAGCGATCATTTGTTCTGGAACTTGTAAAAGTTTTGTTTTTTAAATGTAAATTCGTTTTCTTAAATCATTTTTTTTTTTTTTTGGAACTTGTAAAAGTTTTTTAGAATTTGTAAATTTGTTTTCTGAAATGATCATTTGTTTTGGAACTTGTTAAAGTTTTTTTTTTAAATGTAAATTTGTTTTCTGAAATGATCATTTGTTTTGGAACTTGTTAAAGTTTTTTAGAATTTGTAATGTTGGTTTGCACCTCCAGGCCACCGTAGAGAACAGATGTAGAACTTTTTCACATAGCCTTTGTCTTTAAATTAAATAAACCAGATGTTGCGTACAAAATATGTGCAAAAAAACTAAATGCATCCCTCTGAGTTTTTCACTAGAATATAATTTAGTGTACTGAAAATGTTAATAATTAATTTCCCTTTCTTCACAGAAATGTAATCTAGAATAAATAACCTTGGTTCAGTATTTTGTTGTTTTGCGTGTTTTAATTTGATCACATGAAGTGTTTTGCAGGTACCACTATAAAAGATTAAAGTCAATTATTGTTATTTTATTGCTTTTTTCAGTTATGCTATTAAGATAATATGTCCAGAGGAGAGCTTCACGCTGGTTGCCTCAACTCCACAGGAAAAGGTACTTTTATTGTTTTTCCTTCCAATTTTATTTGACAACATATCTTTTAACCGCTCTTTAAATTTTGTCTCTCTGTAGAACAAGTGGCTGCGGGCATTGAACCAGGCGGTGGATCAGGTGCTGGGCGGCGCAGTTCAGGGGTCATCGCCGGGGGTAACGGTAGCAGTTTGCCGCACCGCCTCGTACAAGTTTATAGCAGATGAACGATTCAAAGAGGCCGAGTACAGTGGGAGCTGGATGGCAGGGCGGGTCCACGGCAGGTCAGATAATTTTTGCTTATATGGCTTCATTCATTCCTTTCATTTCATTCAACTTGATTTTAAACCACTTTACAAATGGAGAGGTTCATTAAAGTGGGGAAACACGAATAAATAATTCTTTAAACGCTACTTTCACACCGCAGCCTGCAGTAACCCAAATCAGATTTTTTTTGGCCACATGCAACCTGGATTCATCTTAGTCTGAACAACACAGATCCGATTTTTTCCAGTGCGACCCAGGCCACTTGGCTATGTGGTCCTGAATCTTATATGAATCTGATCTTTTCAAATGCGACCTTTGTCTGAACGGCCAGGTTGCATTCATCCGACCTGAACGCCATTAATAACCGACAAAGGTCACTATTCTGTTCTTGCTACACAGAAGCGGCAAGAAAAACAAACGCCATGGCCGGTGATGATGCGGAGAGCAGTATTTTTTTTAACCATCTTGAAAAGATTGAGGTTTTAAGGTTTGAAAATCGCTAACTGCGCTCCAGCACTACATTCATGTTTACTTCCGTAAACACGAAGCATGCCGTCTTGTGACGTCATTGCGTCCTCTACTGCGCACGCAGGACACTTAAGCTGTATGAATGCAGCTGAATGCAGTTCACACAGGAGATCACATACAAGTCGCTTATATTTCGAAATGCAAAAAACGCAAAAAAATCAGATTTCGCAAAAAAAATCGGAATTGAGCATCAAGGCCTGCAGTGTGAACGTAGCCTTTAATGCTTAAAGGTATAGTGGAGGATTTTCGTTATTCCTCTCCACTTTAAATGAAAATGTACATACACAAAGCTGTACCTGTTTTTTGCAGAGGTTTGATTATTTTGATGGCTCAAGGTCAGGTTTCTTGATTAGTGGTTGGACCAAAACACGTTTCGATTGTCAGAAACTTGAAGATTTATGCTCCAGTTTCTATTCACCAAGTTTCTGTCTGGTATAGTTCAATTATTTATAAACTCCAAACACTATTTAATAAATAAGTCACAATCTGTTGATTGTCTTTTTTTCAGAGGAACCATGAAGTGGCCTGATGGGCGGATGTACAAGGGAAACTTTAAGAATGGACTGGAGGATGGGTCTGTATGATTTTAGATCTATCATGACCTTTTTATTCATTTTTTAAGTTCCTGTCCAGCTCTATTTATATGTTGTTGTTTTTTTCCCAGTTATGGCGAATGTGTAATACCGAACAAAGTGCAGAATAAACATGACGCTTACCAAGGACAGTGGAGGGAGGGAAAGATCCATGGTTTTGGCAAGTACAGGTCAGTACACCAACTTTTAACTGGGAAAAAAAGTTTCAATAATTGAATATATGAAAGATACCTGAAATCTGTCATCTTTACAAGTTGTTTAGTGATTAAATTGTAAACATTATTCCATAGATTCTTTAATGGATCGATCATCAGTGTTGGTTCATTTTAACTTAGAGCGCCCCCTTCTGTGTGTCATTGGATCGGACTCAGGTACGCCAGCGGAGAGGTATACGTGGGCTGTTTCTGCGATGGGCAGCGCCACGGTTACGGCATGCTGAGCTCCAGTAAATTGGCCCGGACTTCCTCAAGTGTTTTCATCGGCCACTGGGTTCACGACAGGAAGACTGGGTACGGCGTCCACGACGATATCACGAGGTAAAAACAGGCTCTACTTAAAATTACTGCTCTGAAGGTGTGGTGAAATATGTTTGATAGCATCACAGCTACAGATGGACCCATAACATCCTGGCAGGTTAGATTGATGATGTGTAGCGTTCAGGTTTAGCTCTGCACATCAACCTGGAAGGGCTCCCAGAGAATCTGTTCAGCGACAAGAAGGAGATGAGGAGAACCTTTACGCTCATTTTCTATCCATTCTTAATGATTTATGTGCTTTGTTAGCTAATTATTTTTTCCTTTGTTTGAGATTTGCTAATCGTTTTTTCGTGTCAATTTTTGAACATGTATATGAAGAACGAAAAATCAAGATCAGCTGCAAGAATCAGACAAAAAAATTTGGATTTCAGAGATCAATTATAGAGATGAAAATAATCAGCATCCACCTTAAAAGAGCTGTGTATATATAACAGTAAATTTCTAATAACAATGCATTAGGGGTATTTAATGACCGCTTTCCATGTTTTCTTCTTTTTGCTTGTTTACATGGTGACATTGCATCTCTTTGAAAAGTTGCAAGGATCTGGATATCTCTGTTCATTAAATGAGTCATCAACCTTCCTCCATCATTATCATAATCTTATATTAGAACCCTAAACAATGGGTTATAATCTCTATTATAAACAAACTAAGGGTTATTACAATTTCGTTCAGTCTTCAAATGTTAGGTTCTTCTTTTCAAGGGTTTCACATTATTTTTCTTTATAGTTTGTTTATAAGTTCTGGTTAATTTGAACAGATCTGCATCAGCAGACATCTTAAGGCTTCATAGGATCTCCTGTTTGTTTCTCAGAGGTGAGAAGTACATGGGCTTCTGGCTGGATGACCAGAGGCACGGCAGCGCCGTGGTCGTCACCCAGTACGGACTTTATTTTGAAGGGTCGTTCAAGGAAAACAGGATGAGCGTAAGTGTAGCAGTTATTAAGTGTATGGCTTAAGTATGCACTTCGCTTTGGAAAACTTTACTTTTGTTGCTTTTGATTTTTTTTTTTTTTGTGTGTGTTAAACTCACAAGTAGCCTGAGATTTAAAATCTCACAAAAGGGTATATCTCTGCAGGACTTATTGAAACATTTACAAACATGCCTGGTAAATGTTTTTAATTGTCGTACATCTAATCCATCTTACCTGTCAGGGTTCTGGCCTGTTGGTGTCAGACGATGACACCATTTTTCATGGGGAGTTTAGTGACGACTGGACCATCAATGGGAAGGTAAGACACATCCGCTCTGTTCTCTTCAGATGCATAAACTATGTCTCTGCCTGAGAGGTCCTCCTTTATCTGTGTGCTGTTTTCCTTTGTTATAATGTTTGTTACTAAAATGGGTCAGGAGTATCCGGTAGTTAGCTGTAGCTCATCTTGCTCTGCAGGGAGTTATGACTCTTGCAAATGGGGACAATCTGGACGGCCTGTTCAGTGGCGAGTGGAGGACGGATCTGAAGGTGACAGGGACGTACGTCAAACTAACCTTAGAAGAATATGAAAGCAAGGAGAAAAACGTCCCGCCGTGAGTATTAAAACACTCATTTAAACCTGCCGTTTTTGAATGCTGGGGCTATAGACATAATAAGCTCCTTAAGCTGATGGTTCTGCAGGTTCAGGTTTCTTCTCCTCACTGCTGTGCGTCAGCCATGACAGGTTGCTGAGTCAGAGGGTCCTGAAGTCTGGAACTGTTTGCTTGTTTGACAGCTTGGGCCAGTATGTGGTGCCTGCAGCGCAAAGGTGGATCTGTGTGTTTGATGAATGCTGGAGTCGACTCGGCTGCAACGGCGCCGGCGAAGGAGAGAGGAGCAAGGCATGGGAGAACATTGCTGTTACCATAACAACGGCCCGGCGACAGAGGTAAGAGACACAAACCACTCCAGTTTGAGTCCCACTGGTTGAATTTATACTAAACAGTTCCTTCAGGATCTGAAAGTGGTATTTCTCAGGTCTGGATAAGGAATCAGAAAGTTAACTGCATCTATGATGAAATCGCAGCTTAAAAAAATGGGATTTCCAAATCACATTTAACCAAAGTAAGACCAGAACTTTCTCCCTCCATTCCATTAGGGGGCAGTAACAGGATTCAGGTAGGTATTTGACTACATAAAAAAGGGAGTTGTAGCTAGCTAGTTATAGAAATCTCGAAGACATGTGAACCAATTTGACACAATCAGCTAAAACTGGACACCAAGCTCAATACTTTTGATACAATTTAAAACGGCGGCATCTGCTGGATAGCAATCAGAACTACAATTGAGCGGGTATCCCAGTGTCCGCATTATTTCACGGCTGAACTTGTTTGCTCCAAGATGATTATAATATAAATAGCTCATTTTTTAGAAACAAATGTCTGACCTGTGAAATTGCAATATGATATTTGGCCCTTATGATGCATAACAGCCATGTGAATTATGATGCGTCCTGGTTTCTTAGCCATACATACATCTGTGTGGCTGACCGGGCAGCACACATGCCTTACCCCTGGTAGACTGTACTAAGGTTCTAAGATCAAAACTAACCTAATCTTTTATATATTTATTTTTCTTTTAATCTAACCTAATCTAAGATATAATCTAGAGCCTAAATGTTTAGATGTGCTGTGTGAATAAATATATCTTATAAATTAATCCGTGGGTGACTGTAGTGGCTATAGATGTGTGTTTGTGTGTGTCTGTCTATTTTAAATCTTTGTGCATGTATCAAACTATTCTGAATTGTAAACCAGACCTAACAATAACATTATTGTTATTGTTAGAATTGCGGCTTTTGAGACGCATTTCTGATGCATTTAAATACATCAGCAGTATTGAAACAATTATTTGAATGTACTGTGAAAAAATCTAGATAAGTAATTTTTTTCTTAAAATAAGTGCATTTGTTCTTGAATTGAGAAGGTAAAAGAAACATTTTGCCAATGGAACAAGTCAATTTACATTTAAAATAAAAAAACACAATTGCAATGTCTTATTTCAAGTGCATTCTATCTAAATATCTTATTTTAAGAGTAAAAATACTCATTCCATTGGCAAACTATCTCATTTACCTACTCAAATGAAGGGTAAATACACTTAATTTACTTATTTCTAGATCGTGTTTCCAGTGTACTGAGGCCTCGCTCGCAGCGGTCATGTGACTGGTGTGCACTCGAAACACTTCTCAGCGACACTTCTGCTTCAAACAGGTCGAGAATGAGCAGACCGACTGGAGCCTGACATCACTTCAGCTAGCTTGTAGATCTATGCATGCAAGCTGAAATTAGCCCTTTTTCTGGACAATAAATTATTTTAAGGCCATAAAAACAATGAAACCCTGAGGTCAAATGTGCATGCATGTGGTCAGTGCAGAGAAAACTCTGAATATAATCACAATTTAGATTATTAGTATTATTTTTTTGTTTAGCAAAGCTGCACACCCTGTTTCTGTTGTCAAAATCTTCCTTCCACCTCTACAATCCATCCTGGGCTAAAGCTGTCAGTAATGTCAATTAACAATTAATTTAGCTCTGATATGACGGTGAATCTAAAAAAAAATGCTTTTTGTAAAAATTAACATTAAATTTAATTTAATCATGTTTAGTTGCAGAATCCGTTTTGGCCAAGACAACACTTAGTATAACCATTATATGTCTGTCTCATGACATTAGCATGTAGCATTAGCTTAGTATGGAGCATCACAGGTACGTATTGGGATTTGCATGTTCTGGCAACTTTTTTTCCTTTAAATTCAAATAAGGAAATTAATTAACTGACGTTTTTTCATTTCCAATCAAAAAGGGAAAACGAAGCCGATTTTCATTTTCTTTCCCCAGTATATATTAAAGGATAAACGAGAAAAACATACTAAAAAAAACGGCCCGTTTTCAGGGATTTTTCCTTTTCCTTTTGGCATTTTGTTTTTCAGAGTTGAAGGACGGAAACAGGTTAATGAATTCAAAAGTGCAAATAAAAAGACCTGATCTCATCCAGTTTTCTCCTACCATCACACACAAACACCCCACATTGCATATTCATTGCAGCAGACATTTCTGGATGAGATGCTCTTTTCAGCACCTTTGAAAGACGCAACCCTTTTTGTACACTGAAAATTGTACATTTACTTATGCAAGAGCTCTGCAGGTCCGTCACTTTCAGCTTTCCAAGTGATACATAAAGCTTGTTTAATTTTAAGTTTAGCTGTTGGAAGACATAGGCTACAGCACAGGTGTAGCATCTGCCGTTCTCTGCACAGATGGGTTAAACAGGTCTACTGTGTTGCTTAACTGTATTCCTGTGTACAACAAGCAGAGTGGAAAAATTCATTATTTATTAAGACTTAAATGTTTTGCTTGATTAGCACAATCTCCATAACATTATTTATTGCCATGTTTTATTTGTGAAAATAATTAATTGGTCACAAAAAAAGTTTTATTTATTAGTTTAAGCATAAGGATGTGTGTGTCTGTGTGTTTAGCCCAGACCTCAGTAAATCTCACACCAAAGTTCTGGAGAGTTTGGAGTTCATCCCTCATTACGGAGAACCCGTCAACACCACAAACTACGACAACATCAGACGATACCTCACTAAGGTACAAGACTTTTAGAAAACACTCTCTCTGTCTTCTGGTGAAGATTCTCAGTCATCCAGGTCATAGTCATTCAAAAAAAGAAATTCAAAACAATCTACTGGACTTTGTTTCCAAGTTTGAAGATGTTTCACTTCCCATCCAGGAAGCTTTTTCAATTCAAAATGTCAGAAATGGCGTTGAGTTTGAGGTTTTATACAGTAGCCCAACAAAGCCTTTTTTTTGTTTGGAAGACATGCAAACTGGAACGGACAAAGGGGTCCACCCCTTTGGAATGGGGGTCGTTTGGCTTCTTTTGTTAGCCTGCAATGCCCTATATGCTCTGATCTTTATATTGGGGAAACCAAACCTCTCCACAGACGCATGGCCCAACACAGAAGAGCGACCTCCTCTGGACAAGGCTCTGCGGTACATCTACACCTTATGGACAAGGGACATTCTTTTGAGGACCAGAATGTTCACTTTTAGGACTAGGAAAGAGTTAAGCCCTTCCCGCTATCATCCCAGCCCCGGAGGACCTCGCCTCTTCAGCCAGGCCAACAATCACCTTTAACGACCCCCTATTCAGACACTTAGGCTACTTTCACACTGCAGCCTGAAGTGACCCAAATCTGATTTTTTGGCCCATATGCAACCTGGAACTGATCTTTTCATGGCAGTATGAACAACACAGATCCGATTTTTTTCCAGTGCGACCCAGACCACTCAGCTATGTGGTCCTGAATCCGATACAAATCTGATCTTTTCAAATGCGACCTGTGTCTGAACGGCCAGGTCAGATTCATCCGACCTGAACGTCATTAATACCCGACAAAGGTCACTATTCTGCGTCTTGCTACGCAGAAGCGGCAAGAAAAACAACAACAATGGCAGATGATAATGCGGAGAGCAGCATTTATGTTTAACCACATTGAAAAGATTTTGGTTTTATGGTTGGAAAAGATCGCTAGATGCGCACCGGCACTACCATCAATGTTTACTTCCGGAAAAAAAGAGCTGGCCTGTGACGTCATTGCGTTCTCTACTGTGCATGCGGGACACTTGGGTTGTATGACTGCAGTTCACACAGGAAAACACAAAGAGGTCGCATATGTTTGGAAATATGAGCGGCAACGTAAAACGGATTTTGCAAAAAAATCGGAATTGCATCAAGGCTGCAGTGTGAACGTAGCCTTAGATGGGTATGGGGCTTTGCAGGCTAACTAAAGAAGCGAAACGACCCCCATTCCAAATGGGGGGGAACCCCTCCGTCTGTTCCAGTTTGCATGTTTTCAAAACAAAAAAAAGGCTTTGTTGGAGTGAAAAAGCTTCCTGGATGGGAAGCGAAAAATCTTCAAACTTGGAAACAAAGTCCAGTGGTTTGTTTTGAATTTCTTTTTTTGGAATGAGTCTCTCTGTCTCTGTCTGTCTTGTGTGGTGATTGGGTCAACTGGGCGTACTTAGAAGTATTTTGGTACAACCTGACAGGCCTGCGAGACCCCGCACCATCCTCTGGGCTGGCTGGTGGAGACGCTGGTCACGGCGTACAGGATGACGTATGTCGGGGTGGGATCAAACCGCAGGCTGCTTCATCAAGCTGTCCAGGAGCTGCAGGCCTACCTGACTCACTTCTACACCATCATCAGGTAGATTTGATTTGATTCACCTTACCTTCGGTTTTCTAATCTAAGAAAATGGAATACGGTAGAATATACCTTTGAGATTCAACTTTATGAACCTCTTTTGTTCTTAAGGTAAGTTCCTTACCTTTTTTTTTTTTTTAGAAAAAAAGTCTATCATTGTATTAAGCAAAGGCTGCTAAGCTACTATTCTTAAAACTCATTTAACACATTTCTTGTCGTTGAAATTAGGATTGTCATGATACAAAATTTTCAAACTTGATACCAATACTAGGTATCAAGTATTGGATTTTGCCAAAACTAAATAATATTTTCGATATCCTGGTGAAAATGTTTTAAGGCAAATTTATTTCTGTTTGAGTAAAAAATGTTTTACTATATTATAAACGTCAAAGTTAAAGTTTATTTTAAACTTAATACATTTTAATTTCATTAACAATGGCTGAACGAAAAAGGACAAGTTGGGGATAGAAACTAACAGCAATAAAATGTAAATCAAAAAATCACAACAATATTATTTGTATTTATTTATAAATGCTTAATATAATTTCTTTAAAATAATCCGAGAGAATAATTAAGTAAAAAGTAAATAAATACATGGCATATAAAAAAATAAAGTAAATGTATAACTTAGTTTTTTTTTCTTTTATTTATAAATTCTGTCAGTTACAGTCTTCCATAGAGTTGTCATTCTTTATAGAAATGGACCACTTCCTTGTTATCATGACTGTGTTGTTATTTATAACTTTTATATTTGTAATATTATGATTTTATTCTCATAATTTTATACCTTTACTTTCATAATATTATCAAATGTATCTCCCAGTATGTCCCTAATAAGTTGTATTATACTCTACATATTTCATACAATAATTTTTAGTGATAAATAAGAATCGTGCACCGCAGTATGTTCTCCTGTACGCTGTGCAGAATTACAAAGGAGGGGAACCACAAGGTGTCATATTATTACTTGCCTGTAGCTGGAAACGAAGCGCTGCACTATAGAGAGGAATAAAGCTCATCTTCCTTGTTTTTAGAATAGCTTTAGAAGTGAGCCGATTGTGAATTAGTAAAACCTTAAAATTCAGAATGAAATATAATAATCGACCCATTAGGGTGAAACTGGAAGTAAAACGGTTGCTGTATATCTCTGTATGTTTGCAGGTTTTTGTTTCCAGGGTTACCAGGTGATGGTGGCATCATCCCAGACCCTCCTCACCCCGACCCTTTCAAAGGGCGGCGCAACTCTGATAAAGTGGAGGAGGGGTCAGCATTAACACAGCCGCAGCATCGAGAAACAAGATAGCCGTGGATGTTAGGAGATGATTTTAAATCTTTTCCTCTGTTGTTTTCTTTCCTCTCAGTGTTTTAGTGGTCAGCTGCTCATCTCTGCTCCTCCCACTGCTGCTCCCCCGACTCTATCCTCCTCTCTTCACCCTTTACTGTCTGCAGCAGGAGCAGGAGGAGGCCCAGTACTGGGAGCGCATCCTCCGACTCAACAAGCAGCCAGACCAGTCGCTCCTTGGCTTCCTGGGAGTGCAGGAGTCAGTGTGAAAACACACAAACACACCATCCAGACATGAATTTTCCTCTCATCTTGATCTAGCTTTTCTATAGCCTGATAAACCAGACTAAATGTGAGATTAAATGTGTAATTTAGTCTGGCCCCGATGAATGAGACGTCAGATGATTGTTGATGAGAACAAACCGTTGTCTTTCAAACCATGTCTGTGCCTATTGGCCAATGCTCTAACCAATGAGTGCACCTGATTGTGACGTAGGAAGCGCCACAGAAAGCTGGTGGGAGTGTAAACAAACAGCCTGTCGGTAAAACAGCAAATACGTCCTTCTTAACCCTTTATAGAGCATTCAGTGAAAGACTTTAATCATCTACATTTCAAGCAAAGAGTACACTGCAAAAAACTAAAATCTAAGTAAGTCAGTGTTTCCTAAAATAAGTGTATTAATACGTGCATTTTTTCTTGAACTGAGCAGGTAAGTGAGATACTTTGCAAATAAAATAAGAAAATTTACATTAAAATAAGGGAAAAAAATGCAGTCTCCTATTTCAAGTGCAAAATATCAAATAATCTGATTTTAAGGCATAAAAATGCTCCTTCCACTGGGAGATTTTCTTATTTACCTACTCAAATTAAGGGTAAATACACTTATTTTAAGACATTTTTGTAAGGAGTATGCAAGTGATCAAAAATGGTAACTTGCCCTAGAAAAGGTTAAAAATGAATGAGCGTAGAGCCTCTTGCTGCTCACGTTTCAACAAAAAACCCAAGTCTAATCCTTCCAAAACTGATTCCAAAGCTAAGTCAAACGAGAACTGTTCAATAGTTGCTGCCATCTTCCTTGTTGCGCTTTCTCCAGCGTTGCGCAGCTTTGTCGTCCCACCCTCAAAACCCGCTTTGCATCCAGAAATTCAAAACACATCTCTGCGTTGTGATTGGCTCGCCAGTTTTAGGGCCTGGGGCATTGATCGAGGCTAGACCAACTCGCGGGCAAAAATGATTTTGGCCGCTGGCGGGTGGGGCTGGTTTACTAGGCTAGCTTTTCTATGCTTTAGAAAATAATTAGTGTATTCTGAGCTGCTTTTTTTAGTATTTTTTGTGTCGTCTTTTGGTTGCAGGAAGTTTTGGCCTCACTGGATGTCCATCCTGGGAGAGAAAAAGCAGGTTAGAGTATTTCATTTTTTAGCCTTAAAAAAAAAATTCAGTGTGTGATATTAAAGTACTGTTTAACTGAAAAAAAACAATAGATTACTATAGTTTTTAGAGGGGAGGAAAGTACATTTAGCATATTAGTAACCCCTTTATTTTTGAGAAAATGTATAAGATTTAAAAGCAGAAAATGAAGTCCATTGTGTGATTTTAATCTGGGGATAAATGCAGCTGTTCTGTGAAGGAATTTTAGAAAACAAACAGCTTAATAAAGACCAAGAAGCACAGCAGACAATTCAGAGATGAAGTGCAGAGCTGTTTAAGGACAGTTTGGGTTAAAAGCTGCTAATTTACCAACAGATGGCTCTCAACTGACAGGTCAGGGAAGGAGAACCTCAGCAATTTGTTACCCTGGAGGAGCTGCAGAGATTCACTGCTCAGGGGGAGATTCAGTCAGCATAGAAGAGCAGCAAAACAATCCAATGGTTGGATTAAAGCCAGAAGAAGAACTATTTATAGTTTCCAGAAGCCTTTTAGGAGACTTGTAAGATGCTGTGGTTTGAGACCAACATTAGACTAAATGGAAAATGTAAGTTTAGCAGAAAATGAGGTCAGAATCCCCGCAGTGATGCACGGTAGGGGCAGCAGCATACAAGGTGCTGCATGCTGATTCATCTGCAGTCACCATAAACTGTATTTAGTTTTTTTTTTTTTCTTCACAGATAGTTTCCAGCAGTAAAGATGCCTGTTTTGTTTCTGCTGTTGAGACTCTCCAACAAATCAGGTACCGATCCAACAAATCAGGAAGCAATTGGTCGGAGAAAAGCTAATCTAAATATGTTGAGTCTATAGTGAGCTGTCTCTAATTGGTTAAAGTCACACTGCTGGTCCTTTCCTTTGCATGCAGCACCACGTTTACCCCATCAGATAAACTGATGGTGATTCAGAGGACGTTTGAGGAGCTCACCCTGGAGGTGAAACCTCTGCTGGCCGGAGACTTCCTGTGGTGCATGGACGACCTGTTCCCTCTCTTCCTTTACGTGGTGCTCAGAGCGAGGTGCATCATCACCCACACAGTCCCTGATCTATAAGCCCTCTGATGGATTATTTCTGTTAGCTTGTTCTCACTTTGCTGCTCGCTTCTCTCCAGGATCAGGAACCTTGGAGCTGAAGTCAGCCTGATTGAGGACCTGATGGATCCTAACCTTCAGCACGGAGAGACGGGCCTCATGTTCACAACCCTGAAGGTGAGATCACTGAAGCCCAGTGTTCGGCTAGTTACTTCCAAAATGCTATTTCTATGTATTCCAAAGTAGTAAGTAATACGTTACAATATTACCATCTGTGTAAAGTAATAAGTTACTGATTATGTTTTATTGACTTCCAGCAAAATAAACATTGGTAGCAAAGCAGTCTCTAGTGCTTTTTTTAGCTGTAGACCGTTCCTTCAGCTGCCCGCCAGCACATACGTTGAGATTCTTATCTATTTTGGTGATATATTCAACACGGAGACAGTAGTACCACTTGGAAAAATATTAAACTGATCGTTGTAGCCATCTTAGCCATCTTCTTCTTCTGATGTTTCAAATTGCTCTGACACAACACAAGTCTTCTTAAAAAGAGTAAAGATAAGATAAGATGGTCTTTATCTATCTCGCAGTGGAGAAAGTTACTTGTCACAGTGGCTCAAAGAAGCTCAAAAGAAGTTGCCAAAAGGAGGACAAGGTGTATATATATAAACATTTAACAGGATTTTTGCACAGGTTATTGCACAGGATTTATTGCAGTTATAATGCTCCATCGTAAAGTCTGATGGCAGCAGGGATGATTGACCTGCAGTAGTGCGCCTTTTTACAAACAGGGTGTAAAACCTTTCCCTAAAGGAGCTGCTCAGCTTCTCTACAGTCTGGTGCAGAGGGTGAGAGGTTTTGTCCATGATGGATGTAATCTTGGACAGCATCCTCCTCTCAGCCACTTCCTCCATTGAGTCCAGAGCGCAGCCTAGGACAGAGGTAGCTTTTCTCACCAGCTATAAACAGTCTTCCATTTATGAAGTTGTTGGCTGTTTGGTTTTTGTTTTTTTAAACCGACAGCTCAGATTGTAACGCGTTATCTGCCTTATAATTGTAATAATGTTATCAAATTTTGTTTGTCACCCATTATATTACTCAATTACTCCCTGTGCATAATCTATTATGGTTACCTGTTACTTTTGTAATGCCTTAAACCAACACTGCATGAACACACATAAGATAAATTGTTAATTCGTCTTATATCTTCCCCTCATTACCCACTTTTAAGCTAATACCTACTCTCACAGTTCTTTAGTGTCATAAACGGATGATGGGGGGCTAAGATGGGCTCTGGAGCAATGGGAGCTCTGCAGAGAGGGCGGTGACTTTAAAGGATGATTGATGAACAGGGTAAAGATGATGAGGCTGAGGATGCACCCTGCAGGACGGCCATGATGATAGTAGTGATGATTCACGTCCTGTGACTGACCATGACGACTTTTTACCTGCCTGTGTTTCTAGTGTAGTAGTCACCTTTAGCATTTTATCATTTTACTGATATTCTGCTGTGGTTATAAACACCGACTTTATCTGAACACTTTCTGAATTTAAGTTCACTGCCAAAACTATCTAAAAATAAACATTTCTTGAAATAAGTGTATTTACCCTTCATTTGAGTAGATGAATAAGATGATCTGCTGATGGAGTATTTTACTCTTAAAATATGATAATTTGCTATTATGCACTTGGAAAAGGACAATGCTGATTTTTTTTCTTATTATTTTAAATGTCAAATATCTGATTCCACTGGCAAAGTGTCTAAGTTACCTGCAGTGAGCTACCATCAACCGTAGAGGCTGCTGTATGTTAGGGTGACCAGACGTCCTCTTTTTTCCCAGACATGTCCTACTTTTCATACCTAAAAAAATATCTGGGGGGAATTTCAAAATCGTACGAGATTTGGGTCGACTACATTGCAGCAGAACCGAGCCGTCGGCACCACGGTGAAGTTGGTTTGAAGTTGGATATTGGATATTCAAGCTCCGTGGAGATCTAGCAAACGGTGGATCAGACGGAGGGACTCCGATGTCGGCCAGCGTCTCTCCGCTGCTCCCTCCTCCTGCATGCTGTGGTGCATTTAGGGACCGTCAACAAATCTTTGAACCAAGCACTCTTGAGAAACAGAAATCAATAAATTCCTCATCTCATGACCAGCTAAGATGAAACTAAAATAAAATTATGCCAATAGATAACATATGTAAGGCACACTTGCTTATTTGCAATTTTAAGCTATTTTCAATTTTTAAGAATTTATAAAGAAAAAAGTTGGGACTTTTCTTTCATTTCATTTGTATTCCATTTTAAGCCTTTGTATAGCTTTAAACAATTTTTATTACAAAAAGAATTGATATTTCTTTAATACTTTCCAGTTCATGTGACCCACCGACTCAAAATCTATGTCAAATGGTTGTACTATTTTACTTTTTTCCGGGAGCAGCCCCGGAGCTGATGGCTCGGTTCGAATACCCAGTCCGATCCATTCAGCAGCACAGCTGCCCCCCCGTGTAAAATAAAAAAATTATCCTCCTTTTCAGAAACCCCAATCTGGTCACCCTACTATATATTCTCATACTGCTTGAAAATGCTTTTGTTTGTTTGTTTTAAGTAACAATTAGGAAAAAGTCAAAGAATCTGATAATTTCTGTTTAAATCTGATCGTCTTCTGCAGGCCTGCTTCATTCAGATCCAGCAGGAGTCCACTTTATAAGCAGCCGTTACAGGAAGGGTGTAATTCATCCTGGTCGACCCTGAAGCTCGGAGCAGCATGCCACCCTCTGCTGTTTGACTCCATCGTCCTGGTAAAGTTTGGGTAAAAAAACTGGATGATTGTTGAAGTTTCACATTAATCCAACATGTGGCGACCTCTTTGTCGTCTTAAATCCGCTTCCCTATCAAACTCTGGAAGAGTTGATTCAAAGGGAGACAAGGCACTAATTAAATTAAATATATTAATATAAATATCTTTTTAGCACTGAAATTCTCCTTAAAGGAACCTCAAGCCTATAATAGACCACTTTACTGATGTACACCAAAACCAAATGGATTATTGTTATAACAGCAGTTACACAAACTGGAAAGGATTTATATTTTACTGTATTTTTCTTTTAAGGGAGCAAATGTTTTTAAACAATATCAATGCATTTTGGATGCAGCTCTTTATTTTACTAAAGTTCTGTTTGTGCTTTAATGAGCATCTAAAACAACCAGCAACAAAGCTGTCTGTAAATCTCAAAGTTTTAGCCTCAGACTGTGTGCCAGCACTGAAATATAAACATTTTATACGTGTAAATAACTGTGTCTGTTACAGATCATGGATCTGTTGGGAACTAACTCCTGTACGTAAAAGGGAATGTTTTATCTCCAGCCTACAGCAGAGAGCGGCAGGTTTTAACAGGGTTTAAATTTACCTCCTACTCTGCAGCGCTTGAATGACGTTTTAGTTGTTTGAAACCATTGAGATTTTATTCTCAGATGTTGGTATTGAGTCATTGTGGATGAGATTACCACATTATTTTAGGCATTAAAAGAGAATTAGCCGTGCAAATTTGAAGTTACTGAACAGTAATTCTAATCTGGTTTGAGATTAAAAGATTCAGGATTGAGTATATTTATGTATCCTGAACAGAAAGGAAGATCAACCTGTTTAAAGCTTGAGTGAAACAGGTTCACATGAACCAGCTTAAAGCCTTCTGAACAAACTTCTTTACTGGATCTAAAGCCTTTCCATTAAAGCGTTTCCATTGAGGCGCCAAACCTCCTCAATATTCAGCACTCTGTAAATAGAAATTATAAAAACTGATTCCATTAATTATATTACGCAAATTAATTTCCATTTAATTGCATAACAAATTTAATTAAAATAACACGTAAATAAATCAGCCTCCCACTACTTCCTGTCATCTTCGCCTGTAGTTACGTCCGGGTATTGATTTTATGTTTTTTACAAAATGCATTAATTTTGAATTCCACTTCATCTTTGATTTAAAAAAATATTTTTTTCATTTGAAATTTGCGAGTAAACACTTTTATTTCCTTAATTGCAGCTTAACGGTGAGTTGAAACACAGCTGCAGTCCATCATGTTTTAGCTACCGCGCGGATTAAATGTCTGCAGACCGCCTCTGGACCCATTCAGTTAAAACAGCAGTGAGGCAGAAGGAAAACATGGTGGAAAGAGGTTGAACTGTTTTTTTTTTTTAGGTTAATACGAGTAAATATCTCAACCAGGTAGAAAAAAAACTCAAACAAGTCTTTAAAAACCAAACTTTCTGACCATGATCAGGTCACGTAAGCTTCTGACCTAATTAGTTTCATCAGCTCGTTTATTTTCCGCCTCCTTTTAAGGGGTCTGAGTGTAACTGGTAACAATATTATCTCCAGTTTTGCTCATAAATGTTTTATTTAGAATAAAGCCGCCATTTTCTGATGGTTAGGGCCAAAATCCAAAACTAGCCCAACTTTAATCATATTGCACTGTAAAAAAATGCAAACAGGACCAAAGTGCTGCAAACAACAGAATTACAAACTACAAATCCAGAAAAATGGATAAAAAAAACTATGTGAAAAAACAAATACATTATAGAAAATAAAAGGGAGAAAAAAACAAATGAAATCTCAGAGCAAGCCTCGTTACATTTATTTATAAAATGTAATTTATCAACGATGTTTTAAAGATTTTTTTTTATATTGATTTGTTGAATTATGGTTTGATTCCAGGAAATGTTCAGAAAATATGCATTTATATCATCAAACTTGAAGTAAGTTTGTTGTGAAGATGGACCGATACTTTAGCCGACTGATATCTTTGGCCGATATTAACTTTTTATTTTTTCTTCAGTCGGTGTTGACCATTGCATGCATGTGATCACATTGCTGCTTCCTCCATTTGTAACCCATGTTGCTGTTTTCTTTGATGTTTTCATAAGTGTTTGAATTAAGAGTTGTGTCAGTAGCTATGCTTCCATGGATGTAAACAGCCGATCTGACTAGAAATGTAAACATATTGGAATATTCTGACTGGATTTGAGAGGATTAGAATCAAACTGGAATCCATCAGAGATACCTGGATTGACATTCGATCAGCAGGCATGTAAATGCAAAACAAGTTATTATGAATGAGGAAGTGAGCTGAGTGCGATGCTATCCTGACATCAGCGTCACAGTTCCCACTTTAAGTGGGTTCGAGGCAACCAGAAAGTTTCCACTGATCAGGTGTCACATTCTGAATATTTAAATCCATATAGTCTGTGCAGTCCCATCATTTTTTCCTAATCCAAATACATTTCAGTTTAATCGTTAATTTTGGTGCCTGTAGATTCATCTACTGTCTTTGATGTCATGCAAATGGAGGAAGAGAAATTAATATTAGCTTAAAGCTCCTTGTTTATTCAGGCAGTTTGTTTGTTTGAAACCAAAAATTTCAAAAACCAGAAACGGCAGTGTTTTTTTTTTTAATCAAACTAAAAATTTAGATTAAAAAAACTGTCATCCAATTTCTTGTTTTTTTGCGCTAAACGAAAATGGGAAAAAAAACAGATAATTGTTGTCATATTATATTATACACATACTGTATATCCGTGGCGGCTGCTGCTCTCTGAAACGGGAGGATCAATGGTGTTAATTAGCACCTAAACAATTAATTGTAATTAATCGATTATTTTGATAATTGTCAACTAATTTAGTAATCGATTAATCGGTTTAGAGACTATGAAAACATGCCTTTATACCAAAATTGTAAAAAATATAAACATTTTGTATTTAAGATTAAAAAAAAAATCTTGTTATTCTGTCAATTTGCTCTATGCAGCCTCCTCAAGCGGAAAAGTCTTCGCTTCACCTGGTTTAATTTCTTAAAAAGTCTTCTTCAGGTCTCCGATTATTAAATGATAAATAAATTATTAAATAATTAACAGATTAATCGATTTGCAAAATAATCAGTTGGAGCCTTAGAGTTAATTAAATCCAAACATCACATTATGCATTAATAATGTTAAAAAATATAAGACCCATTTTACTACAAAGGGTGTAAATAGCTGTTGTGAGGCGTTTTGAAATAAAAATAAACTCCAGAAACCAGAGCAAGAAGTCAGCGCATTACGACTGTTCTGACTAAATGATTACGTGTCCCTCTATGCTTATGAGGAAAAGCTCCTCGCTGTTTGGTCACTGTCAGTCAAAAACCAAGGTTTAAACTCCCCTCCGACATCGATCACATGAAACTAAGAGTTTTAGGGTCAGGCTACTTAACACTGCAAAAAATGTAAATCTAAGTAAGTAATTTTTTCTTAAAATAAGTGCATTTCTTCTTGAATTAAGCAGGTAAGTGAGACTCTTTTTCATTTGGAATAAGACCATTTAAATTTGAAGTAAGAAAAAACAATTACAAGTCTTATTCCATAATATCTAATTATCTTAATTTAAGTGTTGAAATACTCATTCGATTGGCAGATCATCCTCTCATCTACCGGCTCAAATTAAAGGTGAATACATTTATTTTAATAGATTTTTACTTGTTTTAAATAGTTTATGCCATCTAACTCATAAAAAAGAGCTAGATTAAAAGTTAGATCTCGACATCCATTTTTTTCCCCCATTTCTGTTTGGTTCAGAAAAATAAAAAATCTGAAAATGGTTTATCCGATTTCTCACTTTGGTTCAAAAACGAGAAATGATATCTCTTACTGGTTATGTTTTTTTTTAGTTTTTTTTTTTATTTTAGATTTAAAAAACAGACTACCTGAATGTACAGTTATCCCCCACCAGGAAAAAAAAACAGGTCATAAACTGATGTAAAAAAAATCTGCCTAAAACGCAACCTGTATCGGTCCACCTCTACTTTCTACTGTAATTTTTCTTTTCTTGTTTATGAGGCTTTGGAGCCTTTATTTATCGAACAGTCACTTTGATATTTTTATTTCCTTTATTTTTTTTTGTCAACTGCTGCTGGTTTGAAACCAACTAAAAACAATAGAAATCTGGAAAATGATAATAATGTTCCACTTTATCAGAGTTAACATTTAATTTTTCTGCCAGTTGAAGCTCTTAACTGGTTCATTTCTCGAGCTTTGTTTCAATGACACTGAAGGTGAATATTTTTCTAACCAAGGTTGTATTTTTATAACTTTCCAGAGGTCTGATCCGCTGCACTAAATGTTTAGTTTGGTTGAATAGTTGGATTAACACTGAAATTTGTTCAGGAAAAAAAGGAGAATAAATATGTTTTGGTTCCTGGGATTGTGTCCTGTTTGATATTTTGTCTTTAATGTTCCTGATTCATGATCTTTGCAGCAATGATCATCATAGATTAACACATTAATGCATGGAAATGAGTTTCTCTGTATGAATAAGCAGAACTTTAACTATGAGCAACACACATTATTTCAGTCCAATCCACTGATATATTTTTGTCCACGTTTACGGTTTTTCCTTTCAGGGCATCAAAAGTATTTTCCCAGTGTGTCAAATAAATTTAACCCGTCCTTGAAATTTCCTTTGGGTTTCATCAACAGTTCATGACTAAAGTATTCACACCCACTACTTTTCCACAGTTTAAAGAATAAATCTACAACTAATCAGAAGCTGATGAAGGTTCTCAGTCATCCAGGCAGTGAGTTTGAGTCTTATATAGACAAAGCCTTGTATTTGCATGTTTCCAAGCGATACAAGGCTTTGTCTATATAAGACTCAAACTCACTGCGGATCCAGACATTTGAATTGAAAAAGCTTCCTGGAGAGGTGGCGAAACATCTTCAAATCTTGGAAACCAAGTCCAGTGGATATTTTTTGAATTTTTACGGAAGGAACTAATCAGAAGCTCTTCAAAGGAAAATCTTTTAGGAGAAAATGATTAAAAAAGGAGATTTAAAACTTAAAAAAACTGATTAAGCTGCCACAGTTAATCAGATATACGGGCCTGTTAATTCTTCAGCCATGGTAATTTAAATTTTTCATTTGTGGAGGTGAACAAACTCAGATTTACTTGATCTTAATGTTTTTATAAAAATGTTCCTTCATCAGTTTTAGTAATGACACCAAATGGACACAAGAGGGAGCTGGTGGCCTAAGGTCTGCAGAGTATTTTGCTGGAGGGATGTTACAAAGTTGTTTCTGCAAAAAAAGGCCCAAAAAAAAAAAAAAAAGAGTGAACTCACTTGCAGAGCATAAAACCTGCTGGCTCTGTGAGCAAAGCACAGCTTGATTTCATGTGTGGTTCTTCTGAAAGTTTTCCCTCCATCAACATAATTAGCAGCAAACAATAGTTCTGCTTAATAACCTGCCTTCAGTATGAAGGATTAATTAAGTATTGGAAGAAGATTCTTATGTGTTTTCACCTCCATGGTGCATCGTTGATATTCCACGGCTGAACATTTATTTATAGGAATCTCAAATTAATTGAATTAGCTACATTTTTAAAAGAAATTTAGAATCGATACCAGCTGGGAAATAATTCAAGACACTGTCTGATACTTTGGTCTATAATTAGGTCTGAAAGGGCTGCTTCTGCAAAGAAAATCACGCTTATTTTTTGATAATGTGACAGAATGAAAGAAAAAAAAACTATGTTTATAATCTGAGCACATTCATCTAAATTTATTGTTCTGCTTAGCAAAGTTCCTATAAAATAAACGTAACAGAAGCTTAGTTTGTATTTATCCTTTATTTGATTAAAGGGGCTGAAAACTTCATATTCGTAAATTTGTCACGTGCAGAAATTCTTGTTTCGAAATATATAGAAAACAAGAACATGCTGTTCATGTGGGGCAGGAAACTGCAGCAGAAAATAGCCACCCAGCTAAACGAGCCCATATTTACGATCGGAGAAGCAATTAAAGATTGAGACAGACAATGCCGGACGAAGACCCGGTTTTATTTTGCCACCATTAGCTGTGAGGATGAGGGTAAAGAAGATGGAAAATAAACATTTCTCCAAAGCATACTAACAAAGAACTGCAGCACAAAAATATTAGTTTATAACTGGTTGTTTAAGGTGCCTTACCTTTGTTAAGTTAACAAGACAACACTAAGATTTAATTTCCAGTGGATTATTTGGAATCAGTGGCTGCTCAGTGAAACAGTAGGTAGTACTGCTGGCTTGCAGCAAGGAGGTTCCGGGTTCGATTCCCGGCACGGGGTCTTTCTGCATGGAGTTTGCATGTTCTCCCTGAGCATCCATGGGTTCTCTCCGGGTACTCCGGCTTCCTCCCACAGTCCAAAAACATGACTGTTAGGTTAATTGGCTTCTCTAAATTCTCCTTAGGTGTGTGTGAATATTTGTCCTGTTTTTCGTGACCCAAGCTGCGATAAAGCGTGACGGACAATGGATAGATGGATTATTTGAAATCAAAGGAAAAATTTGTTGGAAAACAGTTGATGCACACTGTAGAGGATCCATGATGCTGTGGACTTCTCTCCTGTAAGGGTGCATGACATCAGCACATTTTCAGTAATAATGTGGTGGGCTCTGCCAGAAAATTAAAAGCATTTCTAGCCTGAGTATTTAGGCTGATAAACAATCAGAAACATCAAACCCAATCATGACATGAATGGAAGTCTCTTTCCCAGCCCAGTTCTAAATCCTGCAGAAATCTTCAGCTCCTGCTGATCTAATGCATGCACTCAAATTAAATATTTTACGCTGTGAGCCTATGCTGCTGCAGTAAGAAAAAAATATCTCTTTATTTTTCCCCATCTTCTAATATTTATGGGCTGAGATGAGATCTTTCAGGAAAAAAGCTTTCGGAGTCTGAACTGTTTCCTCAATGTTTTTAATGCATCGATTTTGAAAAGATTGATGAAAAGAAACTTTTCATAATCAGATTCTCAGATGAATGGTGGCATAACAAATAGCAATTTCCCCTTTCACTCACACTTTCCAGGCTGCGTGATAACGCGTCTTCCAGAAAAGACTGGAAGAAGTCTGGAGTGTTTAGAAAATAAGCGAAAGCTGCTGGCTCCTGTTTAGGAAAGATATGAACAATGGAGACTTTGGAGGCAGCTTTCAGCCGAAGCGTGGACGGAGATACACAAAAACATTTCTTAATCATCATGATTAACAGACATGAAAAACATTCGCTGTTAACAGGCTGTTTTTGCCTATTTCTTTTATTTGGTTAGCTTAATTATAGAAACTGCGGACGTTATACAATACTAAGAAAAAATATGAAACAGAACTTTTTAATCTTAAGTTTTCTGATATTATTTATGCTAGAATATCTTTCTCTTAAAAGCTAAGCTGGACTTCCATCAGAGCAAAACCAGAGGTTTTATATGAAATGTTTCCTAACAATAGTTCATTCTCACATGGCGTTGTGCTGTGATCCTCCCTTGTTCTCATCGTGGTGTAAATCTGGGAGGAATCTTTAAGTGTGTAAAAATCCAAATTCTTCCTTAATGAAGAAAAACAATCATTCTATCTCTGTATTTGTGAGAATCAGGAGGAGAACTGCTTTCATTAGTTATGTTTTGTTTTTGTGATACGGAAGAGCAGCTCCTACAGTATTTTCCGTCTGGGTGGAAAAGTTTGTTGTGGTTCAAGGCTTAGTTTGACCTGCAAATAAACGCATCCATTCAATCTAAAAATCCAAGTTTTCCATATAAAAGCTTGATACCAGGATCTTCTTCAGATGTGGATAAAACAGAACCTCTTTATTCGTGGTTATAATGTTTTACATTACAGGTTTAAGCTTTAAGGCGGAAGGAAGCAGAAAAGGCCCAGATTCCGGTCAGTGTCTCTGACCCGACAGATCTGAACTAAAGGCCTGCTATATGTGTATATATTTTATCTTTTTTATTTTTATCTTTATTATCTTGTGTAGTTGGATGTGTATATATATGTATAAAACTGTAACTGGAGTGTGTAACAAAAGTAATTTCCCTCTGGGATTATTAAAGTATTTCTGATTCTGAATTTCCTCCTTAGCTTTCAGTCCAGTTCTAACGCTGGACTGACGACCTGGAAAAACGATAAGGTCATCATTAGCACTTATTTCTTGGTATAGTGGTGAAGATTCTCAGTCACCCAGGTCATAGTAAAGTGCCTTGAGATGAGGTGTTGTGAATTGGCACTATATAAATAAACTGAATTGATTTGAATAGTCATTTAAAAAAAGTAAAAAAAGCAATCCACTAGAATTGTTTCCAAGTTTGTTTGCAAATTGAAACTAACCTGTTCGTCTGTTTCAATGTGCGTGTTTTCTAGACCAAAAATAGGCTTTGTTTGGCAACTGTATAAAGACCTGAACTTAAAGATATTTCTGACATTTTGACTTGAAAAAGCTTCCTGGATGGGAATTAAAATGTCTTAAAACTTGGAAACAAAGTCCAGCAGATTGTTTTTTTGTTTTGTTTTTTACTTTATTGGAATTATATCTTTGTATTTCTATTACCAAAACTCCAATCAAATACATTAATTAATGTTTTTTTATGCATAATGCAGCATAAATACTTTTATAAGATACTGTTTTATAAATTAATAGTTTTATAAATTTCTTATACAATAGAATAGAATAGAAAATCCCTTTATTGTCCCACAATGGGGAAATTCTGGTGTTTACAGCAGCAAAAAGATTATCGAAAATGGACACAAATGTGGACCTTAGAAAAATGTATAAGAATAACATAATAGTGAAGAGTTAAAAGATAAGCAATAAAATACTGTTCTGCAAAGTGTTTTAAAAGTATAAAAACGGTGCACCTGGAGAATAAATAACCAATATCCAGGACATTTGGACATTTTTACAGTAATGGATATTTGAAAAAAGCAACATCAGAGATGTGCAAAATGACAGCAGCATGTTATTGAACTGACTAAGGTAGAAACTGTGCAAAATCAGCATGAATGTAACAACTTATTGAGGTTGTTGGGAACAGTAGTGATTATAAAGTCTTACAGCTGCTGGGAGGAAGGATCTGTGATAATGCTCCCTGGTGCATAGGCTTTTTGAGAACCTCTCTATTTATGGTTATAATGTTTTAAATTAAATATTTAAGCTGGAGTGAAGGAAGCAGAACAGGTCCAGAGGATGATGCTGCCACCACCTTGCTTTTGTATAACCTTTGCAAATGAGCTCTCTGTGCTTTAATGGAGTTTTTACCTGTGATGATGAATATTGTTGTAAAATAAATGTTTTATAACGCACTTCCGTTTAACGCGCTTTCCAGAGCCGAGGCAGATCAAAACCAGCTCAGATGAAAAGATCAAACAAAACAAAGCTACAATAGAAAGAAGCGATTGGAACATTTATTTTAATACTGGCATCATTTGCTTAAAATGTTTAATAGTTTCTTTCTGAATCATCTGTCATGTGCAGTGGGAGTAGAGATTAATCTCTTAAAACTTCAAGCTTTTTTTGACCTGAAAAAACTTGAGACACACTTCAGACTAAAGTATGTTAGCAAACATGTTGAATTATTTAATCTGACTTTATTCAGAAAGGGAGAGGAAATACAAAAAGGGACATATGCTGATGAAGGTTCTCAGTCATCCAGGTCATAGTCATTCCGTAAAAATAAAAATAAAAATACACATTACAGGAGACAATCCCCCCCCTTTAACGACCGACCCTCAGAATCATAGACAGGTTTCAGTTATTACCAGCTAACGATGGAACCAAACGACCCATTCATCGGTTTCCATTTGCATGTTTCCAAGCGATACAAGGCCTTGTCTATATAAGACTCAAACTCACTGCGGATCCAGACATTTGAATTGACAAAGCTTCCTGGAGAGGTGGCGAAACGTCTTCAAATCTTGGAAACCAAGTCCAGTGGATATTTTTTGAATTTTTACGGAATACAAAAAGGGACTTAATTCTGCAATAATGCGTGGAAATCTAGTATATATGGTGCCTATAAATGGGAAAAACAGATTGCATCTTGTTCAAACAAGGTTGGAATGTCTACAGAAAATTAAATTACCTGTTTTTTTTACATTCAAAGTAATTAATAGAATAAAAAACATCAAAACAGAGATTACATTTTTTTCACCATAAAAAAATAAACAGAATAATAGGTTATTTAATATTTTACTGTAAGCTGCTGCCAATAACACATTCAAAATGTGTTTTCAGGATTTTAATTGATCTGCAGCGGCATAAAAAAAAATACAAAAATCTATGAAAACAATTAAAATATGTAAAGCTAATTGTACGTGCAAATGCATAAACTTCCAGGAACATTCAGATCCGCAGCAGCTCCTCTCCTTCATGCATCTATTAATGAGGACACCTGGTTCTGTGCATCCTGGTGCCACATGGCTGTCATCGTCTGTGACCTTCCTGAACCGTTTAGCAGTGCTGAACCACACCAACATGCCTCAGAGTTGCAAAACTCCAGGTTAATCAATAAGAAGCTTCCTGTTTATGATGAACCGGTTAAAAACACCCTTCCTTACATTCAGGATCTGCAGTGTTTGCAGAGAGATTGTGTGGTGAACCAGCATTTTGCATCAATAAACTGCGTGTTTGTGTGCATTCATGCAACATCCGACTGCTTCACTCCCCCTGAACGCATCATTAGGCTTCTGGTTCATGTCATTAAGGTTGACCTCTGGCACATTTCAACCTGAACCCGTTCAGCTGCATCACATCCTTGCACAATCTATAGGGGAGCTTTAGTGTGAAAAAATATAAAACATCTTCATCCAGAACTAAAGCGTGTGAAAACGGCAGAGGCCAACAAATAGTCTGATTATATGCCTGATGAACAATTTAACTGAAAGCTGAGAGGTTGGAGAGGAAAACAGCTTCTGTTGCTGCTACAGATACCATCTAAATAGATTGAAATATCTTTAAAAAGTTAAACTACTTGAGTAATTTGATTTTAAATGTGACATTCTCTCATCTTATACATTGATCCCACTAAATGTTGACAAAATGTTATTATTTTAATTAGTGTTGCGCCAATGCCACTTTTTGGCCCAGATGGTATCGGTCAATACCGATACCATCTGTTTGAAATTGATGTGTGTGTATATATGAAGAATTGCATACTACTTGGATGTAAAATAATTACCATCATGGATTTATCAAGCTGCTGCCTACCTTTGTGAAGCAGGAAAAAAATCTAATACAAAGTGAATCCAGTAGAACAATTTATTGCCTACCTGGAATGGGTGACAATGGTTGAATAAACTTTTGGCTCTTTAAATGGTATCAGTGCCCTATTTGTTGGTACTTGCCGATACCGATACTGGTATACTGGTATCAGTATCTGTGCAACACTAATTGTAATACCATTTTTAATTAATCGCATTATGCATTAAGCAAATAAAAAACAAGAAATTCCATTTTTTGTTATTCTTTGCAAAAGTCTTAAAGTGAGTTACATCATTTAATTGTTATATATTAAATTCTTCTATCCTGTGAAATTGCAGGAAATTCCTGGCTACTAAGTTGCTGTAAATAAAATTATTTACTGTAGTATTTACAGTATTCCACGCTATTATTGTAAATGGACGATACAATAAAATACAAATATATATTTTGCAAAAGGTACAATATCTTGTAATTATTTCACGCTAACAGTCCTGTATATGATTTATAGTAAATTTACAGCACCTTTTATAGCCAGTGTGACAAAGTGGTTCAGTTTGTGTTTACCACTTCTCCCTTATTCGTTCTTTTGATTTGTAATGCTTAAATTTAAACATTAATTTGCAACTTTGCTTCCCTTACTATCTTTGTTTGTCTTAGCATTATGTTGCAGTTTCCATCTATTTATGTTTAGGTTAAAGCTATTACTTCAGGATTATTTTATGAAATTGTTTATTTTGTTTCAAAGTATATTCACGGTATTTGTTTTCCTTTTTACTCCCCATTGTTATTATGTATTTCCTACTAAATTGACTAGATGATGTCATCCATTACCTTGCTGGGTTGTACCATTTAGAGGGTTTCCTTTGGAGTTATGCTTTGTTTGTTTATCTTTAAAGTAACTTTTGGAGTTATCTTGTATCACATTGTTTATTTTTTTAGACTTTTCTTTATGTAGATGAGTTTGTAAATTAGATTAATTTTATTCTTGTTTCTTTCTGTTTAGACTTTGTTTTTTTTTTCTACGTGTTAAATTGAGGCTTGGTCCACTCATGTGCAGGTGTGTTGCCACGTGGTTAGATAAGCACTGAGCTCTTGGAAGCTCTGGAAGGTTTTTCAGAGTGAAATGCTGATTTAAAGAAGAAAAGGAATTTCCTGTAAAATTAACAGTGTAGAAGTATAGGGTTTATATAAGCTCTTTTTTTTATTTCAGATGCTTTTGTTGATCACAAATGAAAACCTAAGCAAAACTTAGCATTCACACTAGAGATATAAATAATTCAGAAAAGCAAAGGAGTTGAAGGGAAAATAAGAGACGCTGAACTGAGCATTAGAAGTGAACTGATGTGTGCCGTTAGACCAGCTTGGCCTTCCTGAATCGCTCTGCCTCTGGCCTCCATACTGCGGCTCATTTATTCTCCACCATAGAAAATCATTCAAAAGGATCCAACTAAGGAATGAGGGCAAACACTTTACACTACAGTGAATAACTTTTCAGTACGCTGATATTTCTGCATCATAAATCCCTTTTCCTGGCCTGTTTGCACATGACGTCTTAACTTTGCCACAGTCTGCAAACCTGTTAAGTTAGAAGTAATTGAGTTCATAAAATGTTGTCTTTTAATTTTGGATCCAAAAACATATACAGCATATATACAGGTTTGTATTTAAACCTGCTGAGAAACAAATAATACAGAAAATATTCAAACTAAAATAAGTCTGAAGCTAAAACATGTTTCCTTTTTTTTGTTTAACGAGGATAGAGATTAATAATTTTTTTCAGTTGAGTCCTGGCCAAAAATAAAACACAAAGTTATACAGCCAACTAAAAATATTGTTTTATGAAACTTCTTATTTATATTACCTGTCATTTCTAATGTAGACATGTTTGTTTTATTAATTTCTGTCCCAGAGTTTCATTTTAAATAAAAGTAAGTGGATGTTTTGGGTCCTCTTTAATAATCAAATAAGGTTACAAAAAATAAACAAGGCTTGTATAGGATTAAATAATTTTGTTGTACCTTCCCCTTTAATTAAAATACTTGAATTTATCTTTTCAAGGACTTTTATAGAGCTCAATGGTTAATTTTTTTTTCTAAATCAACCTCCTGATAAATCCCCCTTTGTACCATTTTTGTATTCTAATCAAAGACTGCAAAAAAAATCCTACACAGGCCACACTTTGATAACGCCTGCTCTAAGCCACAATCATCAAAACTAACAGAAAACACAACAGTTATATCACTTTGCATCTAATGAGATGAACTCTGATGATTCATTGAGGTTTAAAAATTTTTTTTATGATTAATTCTTCCTCAAATTGAATTAAATATCTCTGCATTCACTGTGTTTCGTTTATTTACAAATTTGGAAAGTTCTTACGCAATAATTTATTTCCTTTTTAAGGTTTTTTTTTTTTTTTGCGTTTTTGCTTCAGAACCAATTTGCCTTTTCTGCATTAATAAAACCCATTCTATCAGATTAGGTCAGTTGCTTTAATGAGGTGAATTTTTTGCAACCTCCTTGTTTTCTCTTAAAAATCATCAATCTTTTCAAGTGTTTATTTCCTAATGGGTCCCTAGTCTTTCTTTTCTAATTTCAATATTTATCTACACTACATAAAACGTCTCATAACCATCTTTTCTATCAGTTATTTGAGGAGGGGAAGCTTGGATCTCTGGAGATTCTGGCTGAAGCTACTATGAGAGCCATTATCCACAGTCAAATGACTCCTATGGCTATTGCCTTAAGGGCAAAATAAAAATAATAATTAAATACTGCAAATACACTCTGAGAGGAAATGCTTCATTTAATTTTGTGTGTGGCTTGATAAATGAAGCCTAGGCGGAAGTTTAAATGAGGAAACTAATATCTTTACTTCATCCACCTGCGACACAGCCAATCAGCTTTGATCCACACCTCCATGAAAGCCAATCGACCTCCAAAGTTCATCTTAAAAGGCCTCCGATACGCACCTGTCTGCTCCTGTGCGCAGGAGGCGGATGCACTGTGTGACTTCATTTAGATTATCCCATTTCAACCCACCTCCATCCCCTCCTCCACTTTTGTAGCTAAAACTTCATCAGTGTCATTCCTCCCAGACTCTTACTGCGTTCCCTGTCTCATCTTAACTGGTCCGACAGAAGACCGCCATGGTTCTGCCAGAAGTTTTTCCCCAATGGGGAGTTTTTCCTCTCGACTGTCGCTTCATGCTTGCTCATCATGGACAGGTTCTTTCAACCTGTGTTATTCAACTGGACTTCATTCTTCCAGGTTCATGGGTGAAGCTCTAGCATCAGCTCACGCAATTCACCGGATCTCCTCATAAAGTTCAGCAGACCGTATCGCTAACCAGCAGTCTACAGACTGACCAACTTCATCTATCTCCACTCCACAAAACAGTTTCAGGCCTGGAGGGGAAAACAGCCCTATTCTTTGCTCCTGTTCATGCATATCTATCAAAATTAAGTCCTATGTTTCCTGCCGAGGTCTAAGCGCCAAAGACAAAGTAATTGTAACAATAAATTTCTCCTAATTTTCTTTTCTCTTTGTGTGAGTTTTTCAGATTGAAATGTTAAATTTGACTGTTTAACAGTGATAGCCAGCATTCATTTTGGGGTGAAACCTGTGAAGCAGCTGTGAAGCATCATGTTTTCTGGGTGTTTTTCTAAAGGTGGAGGAAATGGCATGGATGGGGAAACAACCGCTTCTTTAATCAGAATATGGCTGTAAGACGATAAAGTCAACCCTGATCTCAGTTCAGAATGATTTTTGGGTGGAGCTGATGAAGTGTGAGTGAGCATGGCAGCCTAACACGCATGGATCACTCTCAGCTGTTCTGAGTGGAGAAATGAACCTAAATCCCAGTGAAGCTCCTAAAGAAGAGTCTTAATCTAGTTTGAAATTGTAAATTTGTAGAAAGGAAAAAAAAAAAAAATTACATTGAATATTGCCAACATATATGTTCACTATCTGACGTTAAATTAGTTTATTACTGAAGATATTTTTTCAATTCTTAGACAGTGTGGAAAGTATTTACAAAAAAAAAGCTGCTGGATGGTCTTTGATCTGTAATGATGTGAGATGTAGACACACATAGACAACAAGAACAATAATGAAAAGAATGTTGAAATCTTTACTTTGGTTGATCTCAGGCCTGGAAACCAGATTGTTACTACAGACCCTCTGTGAGAGTTTGAAACATCAGAGATTCCTCTGAGCGCGTGAGAAGAGGAGTAAACCTACCGCAGTATGACTTCACTTCTGTGAAAACTGTCAGCTGAGAACTTCCAGGCAGGACTCGCTCATCCAGCTCAATTATTTATCCCCTGCACCACCTTTTTGTTGCTCTGAGGCCCTTATGAGGAGCCGATTCTTACGACATCCAGCGAGGTGAGACAAGAGCTAACAGAAGCAGGGATTCACATTCCTGATGAGTCAACAAACACACTGTCACATCCCTGGTGGAGGCTCTCCTAACGTCCCGGTGAGGAATGTGTGATTCAGCCTTTGTCCACACACTACCAGCCCTGCTAATAACCAGGATAAATATGACCTCAGAGGTGCTGCTGTTTGAGATGTGGCTGACACTGCTGGATCACTGCCGCTCTACAGAACCTGCAGGACCTTCACTGACCTACATCAAGAAACCAAAGCCTCATTTCTTTAAGATTATCATCATCTTCACAACTTCTTTACATTTATCTCATTTGCAGCCTTAAACTTTGTTGCATTTCTTTGGGATTTAAATTATACTAATACAAAAATGATTCATGCATTTAATATACTTTATAAAACATCTGCAAATGATTTGTTGCATGTCTCCAGCAGCTTTGCAAATAAAGAAACCAAGATTTTTAATTGTTCTTCACAAAATAGCTGAAGCTCAGGCAGAACGTCTGAAGATTAAAATCAAATATCAAGCCTTGTAACAGATCCTTGTTTGGACTGATTAGATAATTCCAACACATAATTGAGAAATTTGGTTCAATCTATGTGGCTGCAGCTCTGGTTTTATGATGAGGGCCGCTGCCTCGATTAATGTCGAGTTTTGTGCTGGTTTAGCTTCTGCTGTAAATTCAAACGGGTTTTTCATCCTGGATCATCACATGCTAACCTCCATTCACCCTCCCATCCAATTGGCTGCCCTGTCCCTGCAGAGAGAAAAGCATCCCCATAGCATGATACTACCACCATCATGTTTCATTGTAGGGATGATGAATTCTCTCCACACACAAAATAAGCTGATCAGGTGGATTTTGGTTTTATCTAACCAGAGCAACGTCTCATGCAGCAGGGATTTAGGAGTATTAAAATTGGATTGAGAGGGTTTTGGACAAAGTTAATATCTAATGATTTAAAATAAAAAATTGAAAATGTCAAACTTTAAAACATTTTCTTAACCTTTTATTGCCTATTTGAATTTAGAATTAGCATACTGAAGTGAAAGCATTGCGTTTAATTTATTAGATTAAACAGAGTTCATTTGGTATTTGTCACGAATCCAACAAAAAAAAGTGAGGAATTTATAATTCTTATAAATTTATAATTCTTATAAATATAATATAATATATATATTTATAACTTGAGGCATTTAAAAAGATGCAAATACATTCAATATCCAACAAATGGAAAACAAAAAGAAACTACAAAGAAATTGCACATGATTTATCTCTTGTTTGTTCCTCAAGCAACAAATCTCAGGGTAACCACCGATTCATTTTTTATTATCTACGTATTAATTCAGGTTGAATACATTTAATTTTCCTGTTCACATTCTTCAACACTTCACACCTGCTGCTTAAGAGTCCCAGTGGAGTAGAAATGAATGTGAATGCCTGCATCTGTTTAAACAGGAGAGTTTGAAAATCTGAGCAAAGTCCTCAAACACACAGAGGCAAAGCAACGACCTCATCCTCAGGAAGAGTGTCTCCTGTATGCAAATGCAGAAAAAAGGGCTGGAGCTCCCTGTGCAAACTTAATGGAGACTAACACCATCATTGTCTTCATTAGAGTCACAGCTCCATCTTTTTTGTTGTTTGTTTTTGCTCATCTGAGCTCATATTCTATTAAATGCAGTACTGAATTTTATTCCAGGTGGAAGGGATAATGAATGCTATGAGGCAGACTGCTATGATGCTCCACTCGCAGATCTTAACTTTGATCCTTCACAACTTCATATGCTTCTATGCTGCATTTTTGGGAGAGAAAAAGAACACAAGGCTTCTGAGTCTTTTACATAAAGTAAAATTTAGATACCCAAAATCAAACAACCTAATAAGGGAATCCTTCCAACACAATAAATGTCTTTAACAGATGGTTCTTGATCTAACATATGCACTCCAACTGCTTTCAGTTGTTTTTGTTTTGGGGATTTGGGCCGTTGGGGTCTCTTCGGATACTACTTAACATTGTAGAAATGTCTTCAAATGTTTGTGTTAAGCTCAAGGTTAGAGTCAGGGTGAGGTTTCAATGAGGGATGCGTGTGTGTGTGTGTGTGTGTGTGTGTGTGTGTGTGTGTGTGTGTGTGTGTGTGTGTGTATCCTTGGCAAGCAAAGTGCTGACCCAGATTTCATGCTTTGGGTTGGCATCACCTGCAAACAGCAAGCTGGCTGCACAGAGACTCATTCATTGCCCTGCAAACATTCACTGGCCTCTGAAACGGGGCCGCATGCCACACACTCATCTGTGTTTTTGCCTCCGTAATGTGTGTAGGTGTGTGAGTCCCTGTCAGACGTCAGGAGCATGACTCTATCCTGCACATTTCGCCAAAATAAACAATCTAACGCACACGCAAATCCTAACAACAGAGGTTCAAAATAAGCAGCTTTGCACACAATGTGCTGACGTTATCTATCAGGCTTGAATGGAAATGTATCTCTGTGGAAAATGTTAAGTTTGGCTTTTGTATGTGTGTGTTATTACATTTATAGTTTCCTGTATGTTTTTGTTTTTGTATTCATGTTGAAATACTTGCTGAATGAGTATATCCACTATACAGTTATTTGTAAAAGAATGTCACAATTCAATTGGACCCTTATAAAAAAATATTTTGATCAGGATGCACATTTCAAAGCAGGAAAATAAGAAAACAAATAATTTATTGTGGATAAAATGTTCAATGCTCATTATTTTATATAGCACCAATTCACTGCACACATGAGAGAGTCAGTTCAGTGAAATCATATGGACATACTGCTAAAAGATTTGATCACCCCATTGCAGATTTACTCCTCATGGCTGAGCATGTGGTGACAATGAACAGTCCCCTTGATTGTGTTGTTGACTTTGCAGCAATCCCTCATACCAGACATGCCTGGAGAAACAGTAGAAAACAAATCTTGTTTTAATAGGCTCAAACTTCCCTGAGAATCAGAATGAGGGTTAATTTTCTGTCAAGACTTAGTGGAAGTTTGAGCAGACACACAAAAGGAACATAGAATCATCGATCAAAGATTGCTTCCTATGTGAGAGAAAAGTAGAGGTTAGTTACAGAGAGCAAGATCTACTAAGTGATAACTGCAGCTCAATATAGAGTTTATCTGTATGTTTTGAATATCTGTAAGCAACTGAATCATTTACCTGTCAGTACCTGTGTGTTGGACGTTTCTACATAAGAATGTTCAATAGCAGGTGTGAGGAGCCACAGAACTGTCCCTCAGAACCGTAAGCAGACACAGAGGAGATTGAAACCCCAGACCTCCAAAGCCAAATGACTTCAAGAGCGCCCCACCCACTCCAAAAAGAAAAAAGAGAAGAGAAAAGAGGAAGAGAGGAGGTGAAGACAGCTACAGTGGAGAATTCCCAGGGAGCAACAGTGACAAGCCCACAGCCCCGAAGCCCACATGGGGCCCAGATCCCATCAAGTAACCTCTGTCTGTGAGTCAGCACATATCCAATTACCCAGCACTGGACACCAAAAACTCTATAGTAAATACTATTTTGGATATTTAATCTAGCAACTGTCTTTCTGGGTCTATTCTCGCTTTGCATAAGTGTAATCAACCACTGAAAAAAACAAAACATTCTATATCTAGAAACAATAATAATGTCTAGCTAAATTCAGATTGACGTCTATTGTTTATTAAAAAATATATATATATAATTTAAGTAGCAAGGAAGATAAAGCCTGTCCAAGAGGAGTCCCATAAATATTTTTCTAGGAGCCAGCCACACCACCCTGTAGGTTCAGCAATGCTGGGCATCTTTTGGGGTCCAGCTTTGTTGTTTCATGTATATTGATACATCAAGTTGTTGGATCACTTAATTTTATAACAAATACTGAAAGGAATTACACATTGCAGTAGCCTCACTTGATGCCAGCTTACTGATGTAAATAGATTAATTAAATGAAGTGATCCTCAATGTGAGTCCTCATAGCTTCAGGCTCTAATTTGACTATATCTGTGTATAATTTAAAGCAGATTAAAGTTCTCCAGAGGGAGCCTGTTAGGCCATATTGCTCAAAGCTGGAGAGCAGGTCTGGGCCAGGTGAGATCACTAGTGTGAACCTTTAACTCCTCTTTCAACACTGCAGGGCTTTAAACCTTCCTGGTATCAGATGATCATTTTGTGAAGCAGCATTTTCCAAGAACCTGTCAATCTTTTGGCAAAGTGAGAACCTGCAGCTTGATTAGCTGGGTCTAGTTTCGGTGTTGTCTTCCACTGTTTGAGAGGGATACTCTCAAACTCACTGTTATATTATGGATATTTATCCCCACCCTTTGCCTAGCTTTAGTTGTACTACCAGTTTAATTAAAGCCATAGTAAATGTCTCCCTTTATTAACCGTTGAGCTCTGTTAATCATCATAACATAAGTAGAAATAGGATTTATTTATGACATACTCCAGTAGTGGAACATAAACGTAAAACATTCACACTGTGATCAGGTAAATATGTCAGGAAGTTAACTTGAAATTGTGGGATGGAATAAACAATGAAGCTGAATATCATCTGCGTAAAAGGTAATATAGTTCATGCTAAGAAAAAACCTGCCCTCAATAAGCAGTTACATTTACTAAGAGAAAAGCTGTGAGACTTAAAAAGCCTTAATAAGGTTAAAAGGTTATTGGTCAAATCTAAACCTTTCCATATGGAGTTTGCTTTTTCTTTTCATGCTTGCAAGAACTCTGGGAACTTGGGTTCTCTCAGCTCAGCAAAACGCATCAAACAAAGACTTTAAAGGAGCCTTCCAAAAAAGGAAAATTAAAAACAATCCACTGGACTTTGTTTCCAAGTTTGAAGACGTTTCACTTCCCATCCAGGAAGCTTTTTCAATTCAAAATGTCAGTAATAGTGTTGAGTTCAAGGTTTTATACAGTAAAAGTGAAATTACAGTAAAATTCGAAAAAAGCTTCCAGGATGGGAATTAAAACATCTTCAAACTTGGAAACTAAGTCTAGCTTAAAGGAGCTTCATTTTGTATTTAATTTAGCTTTGTTTTCCTTTGCATGGTTGAAAATCTTATATTGATTTACTGTTTTACTTGAACTTATGCAAATGAACACCTACACGCCAATTCACTTTTCACGTCAGTGTTGGCGTTTAAAGTGGGTCAGATAGCTGCAGAGAGCGGGGATGTTCTCTGAGGATCCACCTCCTCACAGTCCCAGTGGGGCGCTGAAAACTGCCTGTTATCAGAATTTATCCTTCCACTCTAAGTTTATTGGCTTTAGGAAAATCTCAGCCCAACTACACATCAGGGCTTTTATTTAGGAAAACTAGAGTAAAAATAACATTTTGGTCGGCTGTTAATCAGTTTTGGTTCATCACTCATCTGGCTTCTTAGCATTAAAACATGTAATTTATTATTTGTTTATTTCAGCTTAAAATTTGCTCTAAAAGCCCGAAGAGCCTCTATGTAACGATAGACCCTCATTGTGGGAGTAAGATTACAAAAGAACACATTCTTCAGGAATTTCTATTTTTTAACCTACTCCCACTTTACTCCTCATAATTTTTTAATTAAACCAAACCAGCAGTTCATATGAAACACTACTCAGAGGGAAAATCATTATTTTTATAATATTGTTTTTATTTTAGAACTTTAATTTTTCACAACTTCCTTTTGTATGCATAAGAAGGAAAGTATTTAAAAAGTAATTTTATTTTCTTGTCATTCATTTTTATATCAAATTCATAAGGGAGCTGATTTATTGCAGAGCATTGTCCTTACAGAAGTTCAATATTTGATGTAAAAAGCATCCAGGCATCTGTCCGTCTTCTTCCACTTCTTCCATCAGGGTCGGCGTGGACGAAAGGTGGGGTACACCCTGGACGGGTCGAAACTATTCAGTGAAGCCAATTAACCAATCAGTGATGTTTTTGGACTGGGAGGAAGAAGGAGTACCCAGAGAGAAACCACGCATACAGAGGGAGAACATGCAAACTCCATGCAGACAGACCCCGGGCCAAGAAATGTGTCATGATGTAACAAAGTACTGACCCAAAAATGCAGAAAACCGAACAGAGAGTCCTGGAAAAGGTTTAACGGGTTTTATTGAAGAAGTAAAACAAGGGGAGAAGTGTTGCTCTGAACACTGCTCAACCGGAACTGCAAAGTGAGGGGAAGACACAGTGGTTAGTTCAGGCTCAGTGGGGAATTTGACTCAAGAAACTTGAAGAGGTTTTGGTTGCCGACTCACAATTCCAGAGAAGTTGTTGTATCCTTGACACCTGTCTGTATGCCATGGTTCCACTGTTTGTCAGATTCGGTGGAGGGCGGAACAGGTTTTACCCAGAATGCGGTTATAGTTGGAGAATGGAGAACCTGCTGCTACTCAGATTTCCTGCAGGACTTGAACGAGTTGTAGTGGAGAATAATCCCTTTCTCAGTGGAAAGCTCAAACGATCTCTTGGGGAAAGTGGATCCAAACCTCCTGTTTGAACCCCTGCTCAGTTTGAAGCTCAGTTTATCCTTCCAGGGTGTGAAGGTCCGAGAGATCCAGTTAACAGGACAACTTCCTGCCAAGAGGCAAAGACAAAACAAAGTTAAACTCAGGGTAACAAAAACTCAGCTTGACTCAGCAAACTCAGCTTGGTTAGAGTACCCTAAACTCCCAAACACTCTGGCGTCGAAGTAGTGGCAGTCAGAAGCTTAAGAACACTCCGTCTAATGAGGAAACCATCCGCAGGTGTGTGAGGAGGCGGACCAGAACCAGACGCCTCCTGGTGGATGGAGACAAACACAGAAACACAGACACAAAACAGGAGTCCTGACAAAATGAGCCCTGAAATTTCTTGCTGCAAGGAAACAGTGCTACAAACTGCACCACCGTCTAGCCACGTAAAAACCAAAACTGTCTAAATTAGTATTGATTTACCTTTAAATTGATTTGAAACTATGCAACGAAAAGTGAGAGCTTTAATCTGGGAAACAGAAAGCTGAAGTTGTGGTTAAGTACGATTGACATAAATACACTCCAGCTGTGCAGCAACTTGTAGAGCACCCCTCAAATCATAACAGATCAAAAAATCAAATACCTTGCACCCTAAAATGTGCACATTTTAACATACTGCAACAAAAAGAGTATTTTACCATGATTGCTTCTAATCCTCACCTCCTGGATAATAAACAACGCCTCACTGGTAAAACGGGCACAGATGCGAATGTGCTTCCTGTGGAGGATGAGGAAAGCCCTCCTGCCCGCACCCATCCTCACCATCTTCTACAGAAGCACCATAGAGATGTTCTGACCAGCAAAGTGGTGAGAACAGCAGAGAAGATCGTCGGTGCTCCTCTTCCCTCCATAAAAACACATTTCATCCCAAGTCTGTATGTCACGAGCCCGTAGCATCATCAATGACCCCTCACACCTCCACCATTGACTCTTCTTCCTGCTGCCCTCTGGGAAGAGACTTTGCAGCATTCCATGCAGGACCAGCCGTACCAGCAGGTTCTGTAACAGCTTTTCCCCCACTGAGACTTGAACTGTTAAAAAACTCTAAATCAAGTCACAAATCGAGACTCTGCATCACACTGATAAGATCATACTTACACCACGTGTTGAATCTTCAAAATAGAACTCAACTCAGTGTTTTCTACTGCATTTTGCGCCATTTCTATTTATTTATTTTGCACTGCTCTGAACCTTCCCCATCAATGCCTTTTTGCACCATGTCTCTCCCGCACTGTTAACATTTTCATCACTGCTGAACTTTATTGTTCTTTTTAACAGCTAAGCTGCTGCTCAAAATTTTTTTAAAACATTTGTCTGAAAGCTGTATAAACAAGATTTAGTTTTCTATTCCCTCTTTCTATATAAAATTTGTCTAAATCTAAGAGCTACACAAAGTAATATCATTGTAGAGTGTGGAATTAACTTTTATTCCTTACTCTGGTCCCCACTGATAAAACCAGGGAATTTGTTTATATAACAACAAAAACTGGAGAGGTATAATGTCCATATTCCACAAACACGTGAAAGATGATGGTCAAGTAACAGGAAGTCAAAACTGAATTTTCTGGCCTACGTTACATTACATTATTACACCAAGAATACACACCAACCCCACTGCAAGCAAGGCTGGTGTTATTAATGTTTATATACGCTAATATGAAGATGAATAGACCTGATTAACAGATGATAAAGAAGGAAAATGTGTAAAAAGCTTGTTCTTTATTTTATTTATTCACAGAAAAATTGCTTTAAACTAAAATTGCAAAACCTGTTAGCCAATTCTCCCACGATGTTTACATTTGATCACCTGCACTTTATGAAAATGTAAATGTCATGAGAGCTGTAAAAAACGACAACAATAAATGTTTTCTAAGTCATGTGATTTCTATAAAACTGGGATTAATATATTAATTTTGAAAGGTGGTTTAGAAGTTTCATTTCATTAGTTACTGCAATTAAAGATGAATTTATAATGAAGTGTTTTTTGTTGCCGGTTTTATAAGAGATGCCCTAAAAAGGATCCTGTGTGATGTTTTGGTGTCTTTGCTTTCTTTTGATTTGCTTTTTTAATTCCCTCTGAAAAAGTTTATGTGTGTTTTGAATTGCAGGGTTTGTTTATCACAGAAGCGCCGAGAGCTTCGCTGGAAGTGCTGCAGCCCTCTGCAGAATATTACTGCTTATGGACATGAAATAAGCTGAGCTGCACTTCAGTGTGTTTTCTGTCTGTATAAAGTTACACATAAACCTCTGTCCTCCTTCGATGGCATCAAGGCCAGTGGGAGTGAGCCCTAGTGGGTAGAGTTGGTCAGGAATTGAAAAGACAGAAAAGAGGGAGGCTTGTTCGAACAGAGCCAGACTCGTCTGTGTGGTTTTACGCAGAGCGTATGTTGGTATATGTCAAACACTTACATGCAGACATAAAATATTTCCTTCCTTCCATCCCACAGCCCCCTCCTCCCATCTCTCCTTCATTTTACCTGAATTCATCTCTAAGGTTTCAGCTGTGTTTTGCCACGGTTAACTGCTATTTACCTTCCTTTCATGCAATGATTAAAGTACATGTTTTAGCTCCGCAAGGTGTGCCTAAACCATACAAACATCATGAATTAGGTCAATTATTTTCCTCTGGTTGCAGAAGGCTGGACTGTTTATGGTGGAGAGGAAACAGAGGATTACATTTTGCTTTTCTTGATTAGTTTTGCTAACCCCTCGGCATGCAGAGTTGTTGCATTACACCTACTTAGAAGAGGAGCTAAAAAGCTTCGCTAAATCATTTTAGATGTAAGCCAGAAAGTCGAGTTTGCAAAGGATGACAAACATTCACAATCAGTGTAAGCCAAAAGAGCCCGACTATTATTTTTTCCCATTTTTTTACATCTAGAAGTTGTAACTTTGTCGTATTAATTTACTCATGTTCACTAACAAAGCTGAGAGCCCTTCCTACTGCAAATTTGTTTTAATTACACATTATTGCATGTAATTTAATCTTCCAGCTCACATTTGAATGATGTTTGAAGTTGGCCTGTCCCATAATATTCAAATAAAATACATCTAAGTTCGTATTTAGAACATGGCTCATTGTGAAAAGAACAATAGGTATTCTACTTTTTTTCAGCATGTAGCTTCAGATTTTCTGACAGTCTTATTATTTGCAGCTTTACTCAGGTTCTCCTTTTCAGACAATAGGGGTCCCTGGGGACAGGAGGAAACGAGAGGCTTCAAATCCAGGTCATGCACTGACTGGGGCTTTGAACACCCAAAGACATTTGATCAGGAGCCACAGCCTCTGTCGACTTCTGCTTTCTCTCTCACATGTGAAGAGGAAGAGTTTTTATTTTTTTTTAATATTTCAGCTCCATGGGAATTAGTTTTAGCTTTCTCAAAGTATCCCTTTTTGAAAACCTGAGCCCTGAACGATGCAGAGTCCCTTTTCCAGGGCCGAGGCTGACAGATTTTCCAGCTTCACTGTTGTAAGATTACCATAGGGAATTAAGCTGGAGATGTGCAACGATGTGCAAACTCCTTCATTTTGGAACATCTCCTCATCGTTATTGAGCCATTTGTCAATTAGCAGAGAAACCTATTGGGTACACTATCTTGGGTTGTTGCAACATTAACAAACAAATGTTTTTCCTCTCTTCAGGCTTTTCTGTTTTTTTACAAGCTGCATCCAGATAGTCAATAGGCTGATTATCCATGAATGAGAGAATCCCTCTCCTTGCACTGACATTAAAACACACTCATCAGCTGAGTTTGATTACGACTCAGATGTTTAAACAAGTCTGTCTGTTCCTTGTCACCCCACTGCTGGAGCTTTTATTTTCCTTTCTCTCCAAGCAGTTTTTGATTCTGTTACCAAGCAACAGCTGCTCCATCTCTCCCCATCTTTCCCTCCCAGCACCCAGCAAGTTCATCTCATCAGGGGCACAGAGGTAAGAGACTGAAAGAAAACAAACATTTCCTGCTCATAATAAGTAAAAGAGTTTTTAATTCAGCAGATGTTTATTTAAAGGTTCTGGTTTGATATATAGTTCTGACAGGAAACAGTCCACAGCAGATCATTCACCATACTTGCCAGAAGGCATGAGGTGCTATTCCACATGTTAAACGTTGACTCGACACAATGCAGAGCATGTACAGAGGGGGAAACCTCTGTCTTTAACAGCTAAAACAAGGCTCATTGTTAATGGATATCTGACCCAAACCACTGCAGGATTTAAGCAGACAGACACCGACCAAAGAACACAGAAGAATTAAACCTGCGACAGAAAGAAAGAAGTTTCTATATCTGCTCTTTGAGTCACTGGTTTTGGTGCAATCAACCCAGCAGACAATGTAAAGGAGATCTTCACACATCATAGCAGAAACTATTTAAAATTTGTATTCTGCTCCGTTCCTCACCTTCCATGAATAACAGCTTTCGTCTCCTAGAACAACATGAGACTTAAGTTTGCTGCCGAGAACATAGAGAAGGACCTCTTTAATTTAATTTGTCTTTTGAAATTAAACTATGTGCATAAAAACAGAGGAATTGTATCAGAAGAAATATCCCGAGAAAGAAAACCTCAAAGCAATTTTGAAACATAGAACTGAAGGTGTCATTGTTTGATAGTTGTCTACATCCATGAATTAACTCTACTGTGTATTAGATGACACTTGTGTAAATCATGAAATTAAGATCAACGGATAAATAGAATATTTCTTTATTTCCCCCTATATACTGAGAAAAAAAAGTCAGAATTCCTATTTTCTACACCAATTCTGAGGTTAAAGTAAGAATTCTGAGAATAAAGTTAGAATTCTGAGAAAAAAGTCAGAATTCTGAGGAAAAAAGTCAGAATTCTAAAGAAAAAAGTCAGAATTCTGATTTTTTTTTTCTCATATTAAACTAAAATCAAATTTAAAAATCAGTTAACTTTTTTTTTTATCAGTGGCCTTAATCCTCTTCCGTACCTCATTTATAAAATGTCTGATGAGATCATTACTCTTAATTTATGTTGAATAAGAAAAGACCCTTTCGACATAATAGATTAATTTACTAGTTAATTTTAATGTTCTTGACATGATTTGACTTGTTTTGTTTTAAAAGATATTGTATGCTCTTATTTTGAAGGTTATATTGGGAGTTTCTGGTTTCCTAGCAACTGGGCCATGCTAGCTTGACGCGGCGTTGCTGTGGTCAGCCTGCAGCATCAGAGGAAACATAACAGGCTAAACAGAGTGAATTACCGCCCTGGTTGTGGAAGATGGTGGCCAAACAGAGGATCCGGATGGCCAACGAGAAACACAGCAAGAACATCACGCAGAGAGGAAACGTAGCCAAGACGCTGGTGAGCCGTTAGAGTGACAACCAGATGCCAACAGGACATGATTAGCCCAGATAGGGACGTTCAGCCCGGTATGAGCAGGTTATCACTCTGATAATTATACCACAGGTAGATCTATGTTCATTTAAATACTAATATTGCTTATTAATTTAATTTCTTATAATAAACTAATACCAAATGATGAACGAGAACATGGTGCTGCAAAGCAGGGGCACAACTAGGGTTCTGAGGTCCTGGGGCTGAGCTCAGCTCAGAAATGTATGCCTTCATTTTTAGGTTATTTTATTCTGTGTAAAATTCAAACAGAACGCTGTGGCCCGTCATTGAACTTTTTTTTGTCATCTTTGCAGAAGAAAATTCCTATTTCTCTGTAAACAAATATTTTGAGAATAAAACTAGATAACAAATATGTTTTGGAAGGATTTTAGTAGGATTTATTGCCTTTTTTTTTTATCATAGGGAAGCGGCTGTTCCAACTGTTGCATTTCCGAATTCTCCCGAGTGATGCCCGACTTTACACGAGTGAATAAATTGAATATGATTGGTTTATTATTAAGGGGGCGGGATTGTTGTAGCGGAAGGTTCGCAAGCAAGTTTGATTGTGGCCTGATTCTCGGAAGCATCTTGCTAGCCAGTTAGCAACTTAGTGCTTGTAGGTTCCCAATGGGAAATTCCATTGGGACCAAGTAGCACTAAATTGGGGACTTAGAAACGACGCTCTCCAGGAACGCTATGGACAGCAGAAACATGCAAGAGGAGGAGAGTTTAGTGTCGGAGGTCGTGGATGAGTCTCCTCCGTCATACATTTTTTATTTAGAGGAGGAAAGTGGGGACGAAGATGTTGTGGAAGAGGATGCCATGGCGGCAGAAGCTTCATTTGGTGTAGAAGGCTTACAGCCGTACATGTTTGAGGCCTTGTCTCGCAACGCTGCCAGTTCTGTTAGCTCTACGCCTTTGCCGTTGCGTATATTAGCTGCGACAAATGAATCAAGATGCTAAGACCGAAAAATTTTCATTGACAGATGACCGTTGATATATGATCGGCCGAATTTAGGTGTTCAGGCTGACGATTAACTAACTGCATAAGATAACGGAAAAAACCCCCACAAATTTTAAGACAGGATTTTTTTTTTTTTAAATAGAAATTTTCTAAATTTTGGGACAATATTGCCTGAAAAAGAGTACATTTATATACATGTTTAAGCCAGAATTAATTGATATTTAAATATGATTTCCCTACGACTTTAAAACAAATGTTAAACAAGCTAAACATTTATTTAATTGTGCCTACACAAATTATAAACAAAGTGTCAGCAGAAGATTGTGACACTTTAATTTTTTTTAAAGATATCTGTAAAAAAAATGGCAGCAACTGTGTTTTATTAAATAAAAATAAACCCAAAACATCAGTAGATATATTATTGTAACAGTTATAAGGTTGTTAGGCTCTGGTAATGAAGCAGGTGATAGATCTGGTTGCTATTGCCTGATGGTATTTCTTAGTTTGGTCCACTCCACTCTAGTGTGCGTTCATCTGCTGTGCAGTGTTTTTTAACTCTGGGTGAGGGCTTTAATGTGCATTTGCGTTGGTCTCAACATGCTTATTTAAAAATAAACCTTGCACATAGTTGAGCCTTCCCTGGATATTTAATAGAAACCAGAAAGAGGCACATCTTTGGCTTCAATGGAGACAGGGCTTGTTAAATCACCCTTACCCTCTGTTTTGGTAGTTTCCACACTATTTATATCATTTCAGCGCATGCTTATGGTAAAGAACCAGCTGCATGTTACATTAGGACAGCTCACATAATAACAAAATAGAGTCCAACAGCCATTAAAGTCTTTTGGTTTTTCTCAAATTCAAATTCATTTTGGGACATTTATATTAAAATTCAGAACCACATTAACTGGGAATCATAATTTTTATGTGAATAATTTTTGTTGGCCACCTTTACTAATAATATTTAATGATACAGTTCAAATGACTAAATATATTTCTATAATATTAGATAATGTAGGACAAATTATGTGTCACTGTTTTTGTCAGTATTTATAATCTATTAACCCATAACCTACAATGTGTGAACTACTTTTTAAATCGGTTGCCTTTTCTTTTCTTTTACGTATCTTAACATAGTGGATATAAGATGAATAAAATTGTGGCAATAGGTACACCTCAAAAATCACCTGTTTGTGAGAGGATTAAATGTTTGAAATGAAAATGCTAGAATAATCACTTCATCCAAGCACCTTTTTTTCTTTTTCAGCATCAGCATTTTTCATTAGGAGCCAGTCAGCATCCTGCTTGACTCTCTTTTCTTGCAGCATCCTTCAATTTTACCAGATTATTAGCGCAGCTTTTGTCCACGACATTTTTCAGGTGACAGATTAAGGACATAGATTATTGCTAAACCATAGCAGAATGCTAATTTCCCTCAAGTAAAGGTGTTCTTTTAGTGATGTGGATGTACGCTTTCCATCCATCCATCCATCCATCCATCCATCCATCCATCCATCCATCAAACACCTGAAGGTTTTAGGTATAGAAAATCTGTCTTCTTTTTAGAGCTGTTCACCATCTTATCAACCATTTTTTTTAAGTTAGTTTACCCGTAACAATGAATCCCTGAGAACAATGCTGCCACCACCACGTTTCTCTGTGGTTGTTATGGCTGGAAATGTTCTTTCTCCTGACCAACAATTCATGCTTCAGACTCTAAGCATCTTCTCAGGTTTCTTTAACTGTTGTATTTTGAAAGGTTATTAGGGAACATTCAGTTAAGATGATGCCTCAAAAAAAGATGCTAAATTTGGATTGAAAGCTGGTTTAATACTATTGCATTTTATTTAAAATGCACCTTTTTAAAACCCTTTAAATCTCTCCATCACATTTAATCGTTTTTAGCATAATAAACAGGATGCATGTCTCATTGAAGGTTAAAACAAGCTTAGAAATTGATGTTTTTTTAAATATATCTTCTTTATATTCTCTGCAAATTTTGTTTGATAATTTTTTTAAACATCTGAATAGATATTGGCAGTTTGGAGGCAGGTTTTATTTGCTGCCAGTCTAACGTTTAAAGTGCCCTTCCTTCACTTCCCTCCTTTTTTTGTCTACTTTCCTTCAGCCCTTCTGTACTTTCTTCCTCTTCCCTAAAGATCTCCTTCCTTTCCTGAATCCTAGTTTTATTTCTTCCTTGTTTTCTTCCCTTCCTCAATTTCCTTTTTTCTGTATTTTCCTATATTTACTTTTCCTTCAGCGTAGCTCATTTTATCCTTTCTCTCACCCAGTTTATTTTCTACCTTCACTTCTTTGTGATATCTGTTATTTAGGCATCGACTCTTCTAATTTAGTTTTTGTTACTATGAAGAGCTAACTTCCATCTGTAGTGAAAAGTGAAACTTTTTTAATTTAAATTACAACCTGCTGCTTCAGAGTTGGAGTTTCTCTGAAATCATAGTAGCTCTGTCAAATATGAGACTAACTTCTGCTCATCTGAAAACCTCCTCTTCTTCGTCTGCTCAGGTCTTATGTTGTTCCATCTGTTAGCCTCCTATATCCCATCTCTGCAGAAAGTTGACTTAAGACTTTTGCACAGCACTTTATTTAAACCTCTTAATCTGCTTTCCTAGAGCGGAAAATAGAAGACAATTTATATGAATCATCTTTTGGCTTTTTTCAGTCGAAACCAAACGTTGCAAATAAATCCTCATCGGAAAATGTTTTTGTTTTCCACCTACTCTCCCCCTCTTCCTCCAGCTTTGTTTATATCATCCATGACTGACTAAAAGCTTCCCCCGCAAACATGCAACCTGCCCAAACATATGACCTCATCATGACGCTGGGTGTATCATTAGCCCACAGTGAAAAGAAAACGCAAACCCTGCACTCATATGGTCTGCACCTTTCAGTTCGTGACAAGATGCCGGGGTTAGTTTGGTGCAGCCAGTTCTGATGAGTTTGTTCTTCTTCTGATTTTGTGGAAAAAGCAAGATAAGAGCTAATAGTGTGGCGTAGAGTAAAAGATTCAGTTCTTCATAAACTTTTTGTCTTCTTTTTGTTTCATTTCAAGACTTTTCACTATTTGGCATCTTTATGTTTAGTCAGCCATGCCCATGAGGTTGTTTTTTTTTCTTCCCTCAATCACTTTTGTTTCAGCTGAAAAACTACAGCTCTGTTTACGGTAACCTAACGTAACAATCATGAAGAACATGCAGGAAATGGTTCATGCTAGAAGTGAAATGTTTATTCAAACAAAAGGCAAAGGGATTATAAAATAACCCAGTTTGTTGTACCTCTTAAAAGATCTGCCTTCTTTTTCTTTTTGCTTTTTGTTACACTTAAATACTTAAGATCAAATTTAAGACAAAAAAACTTTTAAAACTTTGGATTTCAACTCATTAAATTGATCTACATGTTAAAGAGTAAATGTTCCACAACAACTGATGTCAAGCTTTTGCAGTAACTGATAAAAAGTAATTATAAAAAGGAGAGATTAAAAATTTGCTCACATCTTCAGTTAATAAAGCAAGAAACCTTTTCAGACTAAAGCACTTATTTATATATATATATATATTTTTTTTTTTTTTCTTTTTTTTTTTCTACTGGTTTATTTGAAATGAAGTAAGGCTCTAAATCACAGTGTAGTGATGGACCCAGACCTGGACCTTTAGCAGCAAATAAATTCAGCCTTCTATCACTTTAGAAAGATGATTAAAGGACCTCAGCAGGACCTTCAATAACTACTTATGAAACCCTCAACTGGATGCCGTTTCTTCCTGGTCTCCTTCTGTTCCAAGAGTGATGCAAAAGAATCCTCAAGCAGCTGTAAAAGTAAATGGAGGAGATTTGCCTGCACCAAGGTGTAAGCCAGGGCTACTGTCTCTCTCTGCTGGTTTATGCATCATGTGTAGAGCCTTTAGCAGAGAGCATAAGACAAAATAAAAATAATATTATGATTATAAAATAACGACGTATGCAGACGATATGATGGTGTAAAGGTTGGATAATCGAATGGTAGAAATACAACTATATAGTCAACAGTCAGGGTACAAGCTTATTTCACATAAATCAGAGGCTATGATAATAGGAGTAACCATGTAAAGTACCTGAGAGTATGTATACCAAAAAGTATGAGCATGCTTCTTGAAAGTAATGAATTAATAAATTAGGTTAAAACTGTGTTTAGTAAATGGAATATTGACGATATTGATGATTGACAAAATTAAATCTATCAAAATGATCACTTTGCCCAGATTCCTTTTATGTTTCTAACTTAGCCAAGCTACACACCACCCAGGTACTTTCTTCCTGGTTTCCTTCTGATCGCTGAATCATGACCTCTGGGCTGTGCTTTAGATGGCGTTCTGAGTTTGGTTCGACCTCCTGGATGAGTCGATGTTCTCTTGGAATATTCTGGGTCATCCAGCGACTCTTGGGAAGGTTTCCACTGTTCATTTATAGATGACGGTTCTTGTTTTGGATCACAGGGGTCCCAGTAATCAACCTTGGATCTGGCTGCTAAAACTTAACCAAAAATCCTGGTTAAAGTTGATTCATAATTTAACAAGTCAGGCAATTGTGTTTTCACATTTTTAACTAAAACACACAAGCATGATCTAAAATCTGCTTTTTATTTAATATTAAAACAAGTTCAAAGATCTAAAATCATGAAGTGTGTTAAAGAGCAAAACAGCAGACATCTATAAGGGGGAAAATACTTCAAAAGTAAGTTCCTATGAATAAAACGACATTTTTAATGTAGCTGTTTAAAGGCAATAAGTGTTTTGAATTTGTTGCTTTTAATGAAACAGTCTAGTTCTCCGTATTCAGGGAGATTAAACATTATGGATTTTAAGTTCTGGCCAACTGGGGCTCCATTGCTTCTGAAGATTATAGAGAAGCAGCTTTGTTACATTTGTGAAACTCATACTGAATAACGTTGATTTAAAACCATCCCTGAGTGCTTTACATTTAAGCAGAATGAAAGAGAAAATATTACAGCTATATAGGTGTGATTAATGATAGTAAAACTCTTTGATCATATTTCTAATCAAACACGTTCACTTTTCCTTTGTGGCTGCAAAGATCTTTATTTTGTGGCAGTCGAGCTAACGTCCACCATGTGTGTCTTTGTTTCCCCAAGCGACCACAAGAGGAGAAGTACCCTGTAGGCCCCTGGCTGCTCGCCCTCTTTGTATTCGTTGTTTGTGGATCAGGTAAAACCAGCAGAAAAGAAACTGGTGTATCTGAAATGTGCAGCCGTAGCCGGTGAACCTTTTCCACATGTTACTACCACAAACTCCTTCATTTTTCCACCATTTGAGTAACAGAAAATGGAACAAACAAATAACACATGGGTTTAAATTCTTGAAATAAAAACTAATATCTGAAAAGTGTGGCATGCATGCATATATATATTCACTCCCCCTGAATCATGACATGAGTAAATTTCAGATTTTTATTTTTTTAACATTCTTTAGAGAATGGATGCAGAGCTTCAATTTCAGATTGTTGCCACAGGTCTGGACTTTGACTAGGCCATTTTAATAATATGATTATTATAAACATATTTGTCGTTGCCCTGCCTTTAGGTGAACCCCCACCCCAGTTTTATGTCCTTCTCTGCCTTTAAAGCTGGGGACAGGAGTTGCGTCTCCATTACAAATAAAAAAAAATGACGATTTTGTTCCTAATTGCAGCATTTCTATTTAATGGCTATTAAAATTCAAACTGCATGTGACTACGTTTGTTCATGTGAAATAGCTGCGGCAGATGTAAACACATGAGCTATATCCATATACCAGCAAATCAGAGGATTGGTAGAATTATTTAAGTCCTCCAAGTACTTCCAGTCTTCTTCGTCTTTTTACGAGGCAGTAAGGTCCAGTTGCAAATCACATGACTCACAAAAAAACTTTTTAATCAAAACACAGAATTTCCATTTAGCAAATAAATTTTTCTAACGCATCTTTTTATTTAATTTTAAAAACATCACCCAGTTCAGCAGCCTGCACCAGCTAAAGACATGGTTTGCTGCAATTTGTTATTTTCAGAGGGAAAGGGAACAAACTAGACATTAGTCGAAAGAAAAAAAGCAAATCAAAGAAATGCGAATTAGATTTGCTTCAATCCACTGTAGCAAATTAATCGGCGATACTAAACGTAAAGTCGCTACATTTTTACCTTACGCTGTAATCGACAGGAAGTAGAGTTAGGAGACTAACTTGGATCCCAGGACAGTTTTATGTTTTAATGAACGTGTCATGTCAGCTAACATTAGCGATGTAAATACCATCTGGAGACATTGAGAGAGAAGTGGGATTCAAATACTTGCATTCAGGATATCAGCAGTGGAAACAGCTGATTGGTCATTTGAAGTAAACGTTCGTTACATGTTGACAAATTTATCATTCTACCCTTTAGCACATTTACTCTTTTGAAAAAGTCAAAAACCATCTCAAGTGAGCATGTAAACTTTTTTGCAAAATTTAGTAAGTTGATTTGAATATTGCCGTTTTAAGCAAGCTCTTCTATTGAGATTTGTTAACTGGTGGAAGCAGCTCGGGTGTTATAATGGACCACTTGGCTGCTTCCGTATTTAATGTTCAGTTTAGGCTGGAAGGCCATGTAGGGGTTAAATTTGGTCTTAAACTTCAAAATTTTGTTCACAACAATCATTTCCACAGTTTCATGTTGGGGATTTTGCATTTAAAGTATTGTGTGGTGTTTATATTCCACTGGATGGTGTTTTTTTTAGCTTGTTTAATTTAGATAACAGTGAATTCTGGGTGACTTCTAGAAGCATTTTATCTCACTGGCTTGTATTCACCTGTATGCTACACTTTTCTTTATTTAAAAAGCTTAGAACATCATACCCTTTCCCTTCTGTGTTCATCCATCAGATTAAAATCTTTAATTTTAAATTGATGAAATTTTTAGAGGGTACTTCATTTCCTAACCTATAAAAGGGATTTCTAGCTCTTGTTTTTTTGTTTGTTATATATGATAGTGTAAAAGTGCAACAGTTTGATCTTCACTTTGGCGTTACTCTCCAAACATTTACATTTTCTTTATATTTCGATGTTTATTAAAATGATCTGACCTGTACATCTGCGGCACTCAGCCATATTTCAGATCATCCAGAGTATCCGTATGGGGATGTGACCTAGGGGGAGGACAGGGACCCCCACCCCCCTCTTCATGTCAACACTGAGCCTGGCTAGCCAACGCCTGCACATCTCATCAGCCCCCCTCCTCTCCAGAGACCATCAGCCCTTACGGATGGACCCCTGCCCTCCATCAGCGTTTACAGTTTTACAGTCTGTGGTACTGACAGCTTTTCTATGGACAGTCTTAAACCACGCCGGCTGGAGAAGCTGTTCCATTAATCGCTTGGCTCGCGTGTGCAGAGGTGTGAGTGAGCTGGCAGTGATTCCTGCGGATAATGTGCCATATCCGTCTCTGTACGTTTTCATCTTTATTGTATGAAAATCAAGTTTTTTTTCTTTTGTTTTTTTCAAATAAATGTGAAGCAGTTAAGAGTGTTTACTGTTTACAGCTACACTATATTGTTCAAACTGGGTTTGACTTCCTTTTAACACAAGATTGAAGTCTGGCAACTTCAATGTTGCTTTAAAACAACTTCAATGTTGATAGGAACAAACACGGTGGTGGTGGTGTGATTAACGGGGCTAGTTTAGCTGGATGCGCCAGTATGCGCTATATCTGCTCATCAGTAGAAGATCTTAAAGGAGAATCTCCTTAGAATGTTCAGAAAGGTTTTAGGGTGGCTCCTTCGAAAAAAAATAACAATCTACTGAACTTTGTTTCCAAGTTTGAGGACGTTTCGCTTCCCATCAAGGAAGCTTTTTCAGTTCAAAACGTCAGAAATGGCGTAAAGGCTTTATAGAGTGGACCAAAAAGGCCTTGTTCTAGGGTGGCCTATTCAAAGCCCGTACTGCAATATGGGGCTGTGTTATGATCTTAAACAGTGATGGATGAAAACCCTCCTGATCTCAGGTAAAGCCAGTGTGAAAAGGTTTGAACCATTGACCCCATTTCCTTTCAGAGCACCCTCAAAATAAAGGCGACTATTGGCAAAAACATTCTGCAATAAGAAGGGTTAATATTCCTGCTGCTAAGAGTAGAAAACACTTGGATCTAGGAGGTCGTTACTTTTCCTCATAGGGACAGGTTGGGCTGAATATTTTTTCTTGAAAACTGAATCCTGTATTTGGTCATTCTGTCTGATTTGAAACATGAAAATAAACAAATCAATAAGGAGGCTGATGGTTTGAGGAAGCTCATAACTTAGTGGGATATCTCAGATGAGAAGACTCAGAGACCAGGTACTCTTAAGCAGGTTTATTGAAAGTTGTGAAGTGCAGCTGTCAAGTGCAATTGTAGGTATTTTGTTATCTCATCCGGTCTTTGAAGGAACATGCACAGAACATGAGCATACAACCGATACACAGAAATAAAAACAAATAACATATTCAGAGCTTGTTTCTTTTTTTTTTTTTAACCCTAAGTATGCATTTTCAAATCCAAAAGTTTTGCACTGTCAAAAAAAAAAAAAAAACTCCCAAAAAGGTGCAATACTTAAAGAAAAATAGCAATGAGAAACTGTTTACAGTCAGAGTTAAATGTGTCAGTGAGAGAGTAGGACAACGTTGTTGTCAGTTAAATAACCTAAACCTCCTTTCAGATCCAAAGTCCAGAAATTACAGCATTAAAGATGGATGACGGACTGACCCGCATCAATCAGCGTGACCTAGATAGCATCTGTTCTTCCATCCTCTCGTTTTTTACATTGTACTTACACTATACAGAAATGTACATCGTTTTCTGCCCATTGAACTTTTTGGGAAAAACAAAAAAACAAAACCTGCAGCTTCGCCCAAAGTGTCCACCCTGTCGATGGAGAAGATGCGACATGCGGGGACGGCGCCGAGGGAACGGCAGCAATGAGCGTCTTCGAGGGCAAACTAATGAGCCTGAAAGGGAAATACTGAAAATAGATTTATCATCATCTTCATAAGAAAGCACGTTTTGTTCATCCCGCCAACGCACAATTTGAGGAACATCGTCAGCATCGGCGCCCACCCACCCCCCCATTCCAGATGGGGGCTATGACATGATAATAATGGCTCACAATCTTATTCTGTCACCGAGAAGAACTTCTCTCTCTCTCTCAGGATCTAGCCTTGGTACAGAACCACTTTTTATTTACATAATTCAGCAAAATGGATAACGCCCCCACCCCGCAAGTTAAAACCCAGACACAGGCACAGTGATTTCATTTTAAATCTACAGGTAAGCATAAATGGTGTCACTGACTGTTTCTTCATGTTCAAACATTCTTGTTGATGACCCCGGGTTATTTGGCAAATGTGTGATAATTCCTCTTCTGAGCTTACCCACCCCCACCCCCCGAACACACAGCATAGTAGGATTGTCACTGTCCACTGCGTGGAAAAACCTCAGCTCCGCTCGGCCTGCTGGCTGGCTGCATCCTTCAGAGATAAATATGTGCAAATTCTCATCTTGACAGCATGGACCTCCTGCAGCGGAAGGCCAAGGGTGGCTCTGCGGCTGCCGCCGGCCTTTAAAACTAGAGGATGCTCAGTCTGTGTCGTCGGGCTACGCCGAGGGGCCGGAGCTGTGCGTGGCGGGCTGGGTGAGGCCGGCGGCGCTCGGAGGCCCCGTCGGCGCATCTGTCTGAGGAGCGGGCGGGGAGCCGGTCTGAACCTTGGCCTGGAACTGGGCCATCTGTTCTGGGCTGGCCAGCTTCTTCAGCAGCGTGTTCTCCTGCTCCAGCTGGGAGTTTTGCTCTATCAGGGTCTTGATCTGCTCCTTCAGGACCTCCACCTCCTCACGCACGGCGTACATCAGGTGGCTCTTCACCAGATCCTACATCAGACACAGTCACAGTGTTAGGGTAAGGGTCTACAATCTGGGGCTCCTTGGCCCTATGTTAGGGTCTTTAGGGTAAAGGAAACAGGAAAAGATTGCCGTTTGAGAATCTCCAATCAAACCCTACAACTGAATAAAACCAATGCTCATTTCTATTATTCAGTCCTTTTATTTTATGAAGCTCCTGGTGTTTTAATGCAGTTTTTTTTTTATAGATATTTTAATAAAGACTTCTTGGGAAATAAGTTTCTTTATAAATGTAATGTATTTCAGTCCTAACTCCATAGAAATTTAATTAACCCAATTTTTCTACAGTATTTTAACATATTAGCATAATTTATTTCCTATTTTATGAATGGAACCAAACAAAGGTGGTTGTTGTGAAAACATTAGCAAGTATAACTCTTTACGAATTTACAGAACAGGATTAGGGCCACTGGGAAAAAAAAAAAAGAGAACAGATTTTTACATTTTATTTCAGTTTAATCTGAGAAAAAAAGTCAGAATTCTGACAGCTAAGAAACATGTTAGCATCAAGCGGTAGCCATGTCTGTTTTAAAGACTAAATTAGCTCTCTTGTTTTAATCACCTTCTGCTCTTCCATTAATTAAATAGCATCTTTGTGTTAAATAGCATCACGTAAAAAGTCGCCTAATTCCGTCATTTTCCACCTATGTGTCACTGGCCCTCCCAAACCAATCACATCTTTGTCAGTGAAGCTGAGTGCTCCCACATCTCTTCCTTCATGGTGCCCATCTACATTAAGATCCAAAACTCTGAGATTAAAGTCAGAATTCGGAGATTAAAGTCTAAAGATTTCTGACTTTTTTCTCATATTATACTGAAATAAAATTTAAAAATCTGTTCTCTTTTTTTTTTTTTTCCAGTGGCCCTAATCCTGTTCTGTAAATTCGTAAAGAGTTATACTTGCTAATGTTTTCACAACAACCACCTTTGTTTGGTTCCATTCATAAAATAGGAAATAAATTATGCTAATATGTTTAAAACAGTTTTAAAGTTACAAAAACATACACCCTGCTTTTCAAATCAATCCAGGTAGCAACTTTTGCAGCTTTGATCCCATGCCTGACCAAAGGTGGTCTAGGTGCACACAGTATTGTTCCTCACATAGAAAGTCTCCACCAATCAAACCTTTTAGGACCGAGTCAATCAGTTCACATTTAACCACAGCATTTTGAAATTTAGAGTTAGTATTCATCAAGAGAAAAAAAAAAGTCAAATCCTCTCTTTTCATTAAGAGGTGTGCAGAGTTGGACTGGTGTGGTAAAACATGTATGACTGCCGAGCAAAGAAGTTTCTCAGAAAGCAGAAATGGATTCAGATAATCGGGAAACACTGACAGATCAGTCAACAACCACAATAAAAGCTTTAGGTATAACCCACGCTTCACGTACATGAAACTGCATCAAACTGGAATCAATAAGAGATAATATCCTGTGTTTGATTATTTTTTTCATCTTATTTTATAGGTCAGTAAGTCCAATGAAATATATTCATGTGTTATTCACTCATATTTTGGACTCATCTTGTTTTTATTCCAAATCCTTTTCTTTTTTTATTTAATCTAGCTTTGTTTTGTTTTTATATATTTAATGAGAATAATTGTTAAAACCTGACAGAAATAAGAGCCATAATCTAGTTTAAGACTTCACAAAAAGGTGACAAAAGAAAAAAATGGATGGGGAATATTTCCAGGATGCTCTCAGTATAGCTCCGCCCACCCATAGATAGAGCGCACCAATCAGAAGCCGAGATATTTATAACCAGGCGTGTCTTCCAGTTTGCATAGCAACAGCCCTGACAACGGAGACAGAACAGAAAAACCTGTTTGGCTTTTCTTTTTAGAAAATTCTTTCATTTGGCGTAAACGTAAAATAAAATCATTTAAATCAAATAAACGGGGAAAATAGGATATTTTTATGTCAACGTTTATTTTTATTACACCTCAATGTTTAGTCTTTAGTTAGAATAAGTGATTTAAAGAGGTTTCTACCTGTTCAGACTTGACAAAGGGAAAAACTCACCATTGCTTGTTCGATCTTGTTGTCGATGGCCACCACGCTGGCTCCGGACGAGCTGCAGAAAAAAGAAAGAGGAATAAATAAAACATGTCCAGCCGTGCTGTGCTGCAGCGAGGGACAAGCGCTGCCTTTCTCCTCCTTTAGAGGAATGTGGGTCGGAACAGGAAGCATCTGGAAATTTCTCTCGGTTTAACGTCGATAAATAAAAAAAACCCAGCAGCGTTTGAACGCCTCACCGCCTGCGGCTTTTTTTATTTTTATTTTTTTTTTTACCTGCCGTCCAGCTTTAGCTGAGAACCGTCTGCGCTCAGCAGCGACGACAGAAACGACATGGAGAAATTTCTCAGCTGGCAAACGCCTAAATCCATGGCCACGGAGTAGCAGGACGCATCCATGCTGCTCATGGTTTCCAAACAGCCCGCAGTCCGCCGCCGCCACGCCGCTTCGGGGAGACGCATCCGCACCTGGGAGTCCGCAAGGGATCGGAATAGAGCCGCAGCGGTTCCGGATGCGGTCCAAGGTCAGCTCATCTCAGCGGCACACAAAAGGACTGCGGATCTCCACCATCCTGCATAATTTATGTACAGCCAGCGGCTGCGCGCTGATTGGTGGAGGAGGAGGAGGCTGTTTTTAATACTCTATGCAGGAACGCCTCCACCTGGTGCTCAGCTGATGCTCTGCATCCTGCAGAGCAGGGGCGGTGCTAGATGTGGGGCCAGGGGTGGTCATGGCCACCCTTAGCCAATCACCGGCTACCCCTACCATTTTTTCCCGCGCTACAGATGGTGGCAGCAGTAATACTATCAAGTGGAATATTCAAAACATTTAAATTTTTCATATATTAACAATTACTTAACACAAACACTGTGGTTAATGATGCACATCAATATACTATCATTAAAGATGACAAGCACAGAATTCAAGCAGAAATAGATTTTGTTTTTTATGGGGTAAAGAGGAAATATGTCTTTATTTTATTTGGAAGTATAGTTTGCCTTTATTTAGAAAATATTGATGTTTTGCTCGTTAACTTTCCTGTTGGAACAGTGTAGATTGACCTTGTGGTTTTGGTGCCTATCTTTGGCCACCCCTCAGAGTAAATTGGTTATTGCCTGGCCACCCTCATAAAAATTTTCTGGCTGCGCCTCTGCTGCAGAGAGGTGGAGATGGTGGGGGGATAAAGCCTTCAGTCCCTCATTGGACCGGGACAGAACCGCTGCAGAAACAGCAGTTACTCCTTAATCCCTGGAAAACTGTTTTATGACTGTGTTTTGATTTATTACTCCATGGATTAAACATGAGAGGTAAACAGTTTTTAATATAAGGCTGTTATATATTGTTAAATATTCATTAAAACAGCTGGACTGAGCTGGGGAATTACAAATTGATTTCTGATGAAAAGCTCCAATAAATACGTTTGAATCTGTGTTGATGGAAAGACAAGAAAAACCAGCCGCCATGACAAACAGCATCACACATTTGAAAGCTTTCAAGATGCTTTGGATTACCAAAGGATTCAACTTTACACCTATGAGTTAAAAGTGGACAGAAGACAAGCAAACAGCTTTTTACGAAAATAGAAAAACTTCTTAAACGAGCACTCAGAGGAGTGTGCTTTTAAACTCAGATTTTATCTGTTAAGATAAAAGATCATTTAACATGACAGTATTTACTGATGGGAGCCTGTACATAAAAAAGACCAGTAGCTTTAAAACTGTCCAATTTTACCAAAATCTGTGCAAACATTTTTGCATTAATTTTAAAAAAGTGCAAAGTCAGTCGAGTCATTTACAGAGAGGAGACCATGTAGAACTAATGTTGGCCCTTTTTTTTGGTCAATCTAACCTACAGGAAAGTATTAAAAGTTGTTAATATTTAAAGGGTTACTTAAAAAGCTCAGCCTTTAGAATCAACTAGTTTGGATTCCTACTAAATGTAAAGTAACAGTTATGAAACTGAGTTAGGATATCAACCAGTTATAGCCTTATAAAACCATTTCTGTTTTATTCAATTTTCCTAAAACATTCAGTTAACTTTAACCATTTTGTAGATTTGGACCTTACTTTGTTGGTCCATGAAAAATATATATATTGCATTTTATCATATATGATACAATTTAAAGAAAAATTTAATTAAATTAGCTTTTAAAAGCAAATTAAATTGGTAACAGAAGGTATAATAAATAGTATAAAGATGTACAGGCTTGCACTGCCACCATGTGGTGCTTTATGGTACTGCACAACAACCTTCATTAACTAGGGTGAGACTGAGAACAGTAACTAATCACAGCTATTACCAACTACTAGCACAAAGATATGCATGAATAAAAATTAGCAGCACGATTGCAAAGTGTAAAAACATACACAGAGTTACAGTTTTACTGTAACAACAAATATCATGTGAAATGTCTCTTTGAGGAGGTTAGACCATGTTTAAACTGACTCACACATCACACACCCTAAAGGTATGCTCTCAGGGCTTCATAGATGGGAGTACCTTGGTGACAAACACCTCCTCTGCAAAATTCCAATCTCAGAAGTTCACTAAAGCAAAACACCCTCAAGCTCTTGCACAAAAAAAATCCTCTTTTTCCAATTTGAAGGACCATTTTCTCCCCTTTCAGGCTGGTCTAAAACCCTCTAAACTGCTGATGACATCCCTTGATATTTAATGACGCTCATATCCACACAATGCACAGAGCCAGCTCTCAAAGTTATGAGCAGCACTGATGTCATATCCGATATTATTGGGGTTTTATTGACACAGTTATTAGATTAACCAACGATTGAGTCAATGATATTGTTTCTAAAAACTTCTTTTGATTTTAAAATGCAAAAACGGCTGCTGCTCAAAAATCTGCGTAAAAAAAAAAAAAAGACAGAGGAGGAAAAAAAAAAAAGCAAAAAAAAAAAGTTGAGGCAGGAAATGTTTGCTTAATTTGTGTTAAAAACAAAATCTTACTCTTTTAGCATTACCCGTTTGGATTAATGTATAAGCATTCCCCCCCAAAAAGGAAAAAGATGCATTGGTGTGTTTAAAATATAATGGCCATTTTAGATATTAGGCGTATGAGGATAATCTATGATGTTTAAACTTAATTTGCATAACCCAATTACTGGCTAATCAAAGTGGATTGAGCACTAAAGTTTCACTCAGGGTGGAGAGGAACTGGGAAAGCAGATAGCCTCCAGAATCAACCATTTTTCAGCATAAATAAACCAGACCGGTGAAAGTAAACCACAAAAATGATCTGTTTACGGTTTGTTTTTGGTAGCATGCTGTTACTGATGGAAGACCAAAAAATAAAGTGAATTGTTTTCAGCTACTAAGCAATGTTTACCATTTGTACTCTGGCTCAAATAGATAAAAGAATTTGTTAAAACAGGACAGTTAAAGCTTTATAAAAACTGAAAAAACAGTGTTCTACTGAAGTGTGTTGGTTTGGTTTAGATTTGCCATTATTTAATAAGCTAAAATGATAAACATTCTGCCTAAAAAAAAAATCTGCATGTGAATTGGACTTATTTTATTTTGGATCAGAAGAGTCCAGAGTTCAACCCAAACTGTTAACAGACTGAACTTTCAAAGTGTTTTAGTCCCATCTACCACTAAACGCCACATTTACAGATAAAGAACCATAAATATGCAAGTAAAACAATAAAGAGCTTAACAGGCAGCAGAAAGCCGGAACCAAACCCACAACTTTCCAAATGCACCGTATACTGTAGTGTAATCTATAAAGAGAGTCTCTGCTCACTGCTGATCCTCAACAAACATCCCAGAACTTACTGTAACCAGAGAACACACGCTTAAATAAGAAACTCAAAGCCACTATTATCTCTTCCAGTTTTGTCTTTGACTGGAAGAGGCTATAAGCCACTTATCTAAACCCAAATAGCCTGCACACCTGAAGCTGTAAGAAGCAAACCAATGCAGGGTTGTCTTCAAAGGTGCAGCTGACGGGAAATTGGTGGGATCTGAATTTGTTTAGCCAGATGGCTTTCTGACAGGGGGAGGAAAAAAAAATCTGAAAAATGTTTTTTTGTTTTTTTTTTTCCCACATAAGAATAAGTTACCTTAGTTAAATGTGTGTCTTTTCTTTAGTAACTCCTTCCTGATATATGGGGAACAAAAAGTGCAACAAAAAAACAAAAAAATGAGCAACAAATATATAAAAAGTACAACAAAAATGATAAGACCACTCATCAATCCAATAACAATAATAATAATAAGACTAACACAGAAGAAATGCTACATCACAGAAATCTGGAAGCAGCAAACTCTCTGCAAATACACAAAAGCACTGCAAACAAACCCACATCTAAAGAAAAACATGCCACAAATAAGAATTTCCAAGTTATAGAAAAAGCTGCAAAGTAGCTCCAAATAAAAGAATTTGATCCTGTTGGACCAGGCCATAGATATTGCTAAAAATAAATGGACCTCAGAGATAAATCTGACTTCTTTAAGGACGTTTGGAGGAAAGAAAGGATAAATAGCTTTTTATTTGTCCTTTCTCTAATCTCTATAACCACTTCATCAGTCTTTACTTAATGCCTGGTCTCCCATCAGCACATTTATCTATTGGCACCATGTTTGCTCTATGTTTCTTCCCATTTTTTTGTCTAATTTCTGTATTTGCATGGCATTCACACCATTCAGCCACCTTATCTATATGATCATACTGTGGTTGGTGTAACATGTTAAACAGACTGGTGAAAAATCACAATATAAGTTTTGACCATAGAATTTCTGTTTCTTTGCATTACAATGATGTAAACTACATCACTTTGAAAAAAAAAACATGAACTTGTGTGGAAATATAGTGATAAAGAGATGTATTTAAAGAATAAGAAGCGTGGTAACAGGATCTTCCATGGAATATGGTTCTAACATCGCTGCTTAATTCATTTCTAGCTGAACCAGTCAATGGCTAAACAGAGGATCATCTAAAAACAGGAGGCCGCTTGTGAGCAGCTGATGAAGCTTTCCCATCTATATTTTACCTTTTGAGATGCTGCTCCAGCTCCCAGAACAAAAGCTTCACTGCCATCTCTTCATGGCCTTGCAGCTGTATTCCCTGCACCCTCATTGAAACGTCTCTCAGAGGAAGCATCTAGGTCCGCTTACGGTGGAAACAATCCCTTCCACCGAGCTTCTTTTGTCTGCTGTGTCCTTACGGCTCCTGTTCCTTCCTATTCACCGAGGAGATCCGGGTCACAGCGAGGTGTGCATCAGCTAACGGAGCTTTGTACCGATTCAGAGCGTTTCGATGCTCATGTAAACGTGCCTGCCATCTTTCTTTCTGTGCCAGCCATTCATGTGTGCATGTGTGAATAGTGAGTGGAGTGAATTAACTGAATACAGCCAGTTGGTGTGCAGGAGGTGACGTCTGATCATGTGATACGAGGAGTTACGTAAACCATCGGCTAAGATTAGCGTTTGGCCCAGTGATTTCCCTGCTGTGGGACAGAGAACTTCACAGAGACTGAAATTGGCAGCACTTCACGTCTCATCTGCCTGAAATACGTAAAAAAATAAATAATTTCCAGCCTGTGAAACTCTGCAGATAAAATGATCTGAAGACAAACTGTTTGACGCCTATAAGGTGACTCATGATGTTTCTGTCACCTCTCTGAATGACCCGGCCGGGTCTCATCAAAAAGCCGCCTTAACAGGCCTTGATGCCTCAGCGTACAGAAATCACAACATGGACTCGTAGGGCTTCTGCTGGCTTAGAGCTGGCAGGGCAGAGAGACAACAGGTAAAAGACCAGAGCCATCCAGGGGATTTTACTTGTCCCAACAGACTTGAAATCCTGGGTGGGGATCAGTAAAGCACATTAATTCTGGGAAGGGGTCAAAAGGTCAAAGACTCTTCTAGCAACACCTTTCAGCTGCCCAAATACACTACTTTAACATTCTACAACAGCAAAAAAATCAACAACTGCTTATGTTTGAAGAAGAAAAAGAAAAACTGGATGGTAAACTTTTCTGAAAGATTCAGGAAGGAGGAATTTAATTAAATGAAATCAATTTCAGACGCTGCCTTTCCAGATTACTCCCTCCAAACACAGTTTGTATGCCGTCTAGTAAAAGGAAACACTGCTTTAAAAAGATAAGCATTTGAAAAGTGAATCATTGCTGCCAGAAAAGATCTAGGAAGGTCTTTAGGTTCAGGTTTTCATCAGCTTAGCAAATCTGTGCCAATTCTTTGATGCCAAATACTTCAAGTTCGGTCATACTGGATGGAGAGCATCGGTTTGTTTCTAATGGTGCGCTCCATTTGTACTCAAAATGAGGAATTTCAGATCTTTGGGAAAAGAAGATTTTAAGTAGAACGCCCCTGAAAGTTGGAGCAGCACAATTATACCCGACTTCTGCGCTCCAGATGGATGCTACCAGTCTACAGAAGTTAAACTTTCCCACTGAGACTTTCAGTTCTTTATCATGCAGGTGAAATTATAGCCCCGCCCAAATCAAAGTGAGGTTAGGTTAACCCACAAAGGTATTTTGTCATCTAGGTTGTGCATCCAATCAGACCCAGTTTTAGAAACCTTAAAAGTTCATTTATGAAACCGGGTGCCAGAGTAGGAAAATAAAGGTTTTATTTTTCAGTGTGGAGAGGCGAGCCACAACTTTCTCTAGATGATGATGTCATAGCTCCATTCTTCGATGGAGTATTAGTGTCAGGCTAAGAGAGAAAAAATAATGACATTAAAGATGGAAAGTCACCACTTTATTGTCGCAACGTCACCACTTTATTGTCGCAACGTCACCACTTTATTGTCGCAACGTCACCACTTTACTGTCGCAACGTCACCACTTTACTGTCGCAACGTCACCACTTTACTGTCGCAACGTCACCACTTTACTGTCGCAACGTCACCACTTTACTGTCGCAACGTCACGACTTTACTGTCGCAACGTCACGACTTCATTCTCGCAACGTCACGACTTCATTCTCGCAACGTCACGACTTCATTCTCGCAACGTCACGACTTCATTCTCGCAACGTCACGACTTCATTCTCGCAACGTCACGACTTCATTCTCGCAGCATATTCTCAGAACATCACCACTTTATTCTCTGAACATCACCACTTTATTCTCTGAACATCACCACTTTATTCTCTGAACATCACCACTTTATTCTCTGAACATCACCACTTTATTCTCTGAACATCACCACTTTATTCTCTGAACATCACCACTTTATTCTCTGAACATCACCACTTTATTCTCTGAACATCACCACTTTATTCTCTGAACATCACCACTTTATTCTCTGAACATCACCACTTTATTCTCTGAACATCACCACTTTATTCTCTGAACATCACCACTTTATTCTCTGAACATCACCACTTTATTCTTGCAAAACCAAAAATAAATCTGTCTGGAGCCGCAAAAATGTAAAAGTCTTATATATGCCTCGTATGGCAACACGGGCTCTAAGTGTATTATGCCACTATAGAAAATGACAATTTGGGCTTAAATATATAATAAGCATTCATTATTAAATGTTTATCCTGGAGCAACTGTCACACAGGAGCATGAGGTGAGGGAGGAGCAGTGAACGCTCCCATCGCATGCCGCTTCACTGCGCGGTTTAAGTTTTGTTGCATTGATGAAATTATAGAAACACAATAAATGAATCTTTCTATGGTGGACGTGTTTCTGTTGGGAGGAGTTGATTGAGTTCATGAGGAACCAGCAGGAACTGACATCCATCAGAGCAGAGCTCTCTAACCCTGAAATCCCAAATCCTTCGTCACCATCGTTCCTTGGTGTGATTTATATTTTTAGGATTTGGGGAAAAAATAGAAGAAAGTTCACATCCCTGCATCAGAGCTCTACCTGTTTGATCTGTGGACGGTTTACCATCCTAGCAACCAAACTAGCAGCAGTAGTGGAGTTTGGAGATGCAATCCACATTTTAAATCTTTCTTTGCTCTCCTCTAATTTATCCAGAAGTTCTGCAATCGCTTTTTCCTCTCCCTCCCAGCTTGGTGGTTGGCTGCATATTTAACCTTCCTTTCCAAATTTTTCTTTTTTTTTTTTTTGGCCAACCTCTCATTACAAAGCAAAAAAGCAGGCAATCCTTCCACATTGATAATGAAAGCAAATGATTCGGTCCATTTGAATCGTCTTTTCTCATCAGCTATCTTCCTTTTTTCCCTTTCCGAGACCCGCCTGCAGCTTTGTTTGCCTGGCACCGCCCCACGCTGGTTGCAAGTTATGACCACTGATCTCTATGGCTATGATGCAAGTTATTGCTTATATTTATTATAAAAATGTTTACAGCATTGGAAAATATAATGCATTTTTGTTTGACCTCCTGCACACCTCCTGCACACCATGCAGATGAATTGAAACCAAAAAATAAATAAAAAAATAGATTTTCATACATTTTTGAAGAAGCTACAGGGAGCCGCAAAGAGGACGCTAAAGAGCCGCATGTGGCTCCGGAGCCGCGGGTTACATATTCTTCTACATGCGCTGTGAATCTCTGCTGCTCCTTCAGAATCAATTCATTGTTTAAGTCTCTCCTTTCCTGCTCCGTCTCTTCAGCCATGTCCCTTTTCTCAAAAGGCTAAACATACGTCTAAGATCTGAATCAGCTTTGAACTTCTCCCCAACATCTTACCAGGAACGTCTTCCTTTCCATTTCACCTCCTTTAGCCTGACCTTGGTTGGTCACACAGAATTCCAATATTGAGAAATTGTGTAAGAGTAAGAATATTTTTTAGGGAAGAAAGTTCTCCATCAAGACTAAAAATGCATTCATCACTGATGCTACAAACAACCAACAGCCTTTGCTTCAAATAAACAGCAAAAACAACCTATGACAAACAAATTAGTAAAATTTAAATTCTTTTAAAACTTTTTTTCCTGTTATGTCTTAAATTTATCTAAAGAGTAAAGCAGAGGTCAGAGCGAACTTTCCAACTAAACTCTGCCCTATGAGCATCATGGGGGTAAAACTATAGGTCACCAGGCTTCAACAGGTTCAAATCCTGAAACCAGCAGCAACAACCATCTCAGTTTTCACCATTTCAACAGGACCAAAGAGTTAAAATCTGACCAGAGGCACCTCTAATAGAATAATGATAAAACCATGTAGTTAATTGCATAGTTTTTTTTTTTTAGGTCGCCATTTTTCTTTTAATCTATCATCCATTTTTTTCTTTTTTTCCCCCTCTCTACTAAACAGTCTATTAACTTGATTTTAGGGCTGCAACAACGAATCGATAAAATCGATAAAAATCGACTTTTAAAAGCGTTGGCAACGAATTTCATCATCGATTAGTTGTGTCGCGCGATTAATGCGTCATCCGCCGCCGTCATCACATCCACTTGACTTGACAGAAGCGGGGGAAGAAGAAAAAATACGGCAGAGCGAGCCAGCGCTGCAGGTGCAGTGTTGCCAACTCAGCGACTTTTCAGACCCCTCCAGCGACTATTTTTCAAAAAAGCGACTAGCGACAAATCTGGCGACTTTTTACGGTGTCACTGGCGGCTTTTGGAGACTCTTACGTGAAAGCATGTATCATTCCTACTCTGCCGTGGGGCGCCTCCCCCCACTCCCGCAGGAGTCCCTCTCAGCGCTGCAGTCAGAGCCGCAGGATGTTTACACTCAGCGTCCAGACTGCAAATGAAGCGCGCATGCACCGGGATTGACGTCGCAAATTGATCACAATAATTAAAATAGCCTGCGCTTTGTACAGTGAAAAAAGTGGTAACATGCAACTTTTGTAAAAACAAATTAACATGGCATGGAACCACCATGTTTGTTTGGTTTTAAAGTGGGGAAACGTAACCTTAGTTTCTCAAGTAGCTCATCTGATGCTTTCCTTACCGTGTTAGTAGGTTACAGACAGTGATAAGGTTGGCTACTTATTTTACTTTTAATTTAATTTGAATTAGCTTAAGCAGCGTTTATATTTACTTTATAAATAAATTAACTTGCAAATTATGAGGGCAAGGCTTTTAAAGTTTAAATCTTCTGGCAAAAATAAAGTAAAGATCCTGCAATTTATGGAAGTAAAGCAGAATAAAATCCAGCAAGATCAGTAATATGTCAATTAATTATATGCCACATTCCCATGTAAATATCTGTCTTTGGAGGATGTGTTTTTTTACCACCCCTAGTTCTCTCATTTTTATTCCAAATACAATTTATAATTTCAATCACAGGGCTATTTTTATCTCTATGGTTCAGTATTTTCTCAAGTAGCAACTTTAACTGTTATACTTTCCTGTCTTAAAAAGCAGAACTCTTCTAGTCTAAAAAAAACTCATTTGTTGAAATGGGGGGGCCTGTTGTTTGAACCCCTTAGGGGCTTTAAAAAAAAAAAAAAAAGTCTTTTTTTGCACTTTATGAAACAAAGTACCCTATATTTTGTGGATGTACAGCTACATTTCTCATGTAAGTTTGCGTAGTTTTAACACAAACATTTATTTTTCATATTGCACCAGTACAGTTAAAGCAGCAGTCTGTAACATTGAGAAGAGAGCAGACTTCGACTGAAAATTTGAAGAAAAAAAGGTTTCACGCCACTCCCCCACCCTCTCTGCTTCACTCATGCCCCACCCTCTCACAGCATCTGCTGCGCGGCTACGCATGCGACCAGAAGCGTCCAAGCAGCGTACGCGGCATGGAGTGTGAACCGGTAAGAGCGATAACACTCACCTCCAAGCAGCTAGATATAAGATGCTGGTTATACCGAAGTTTGTCGTGTAAGCAGTTGCAGGGGGGGGGGGGCATTCAGCGTGTGTGAGCTGTGATTGACACTCCATCAGACGCTCCTCTGGCTGTGATTGGTTGTTTTCACTCGTCCCGAATTATTCTTTCCAGATTGAAATACAGGCAGTAGGCGGGACCAATTGAAGCAGTTTTTTTCACAGGTTACATATCACATGTACTGCTGTCTGGGCATAGGGACAGTTTTAGCCAATATGACAAAAAAGTGATTTTTAAAAACTTACAGACTTCAGCTTTAATGAGCAACCTGTATTCGTGTGCTTGTTTGTTCTGTCTAAAATGTTTATTTTGGAATAAAGAGGTTAATATAAAAAATAATCGGCCGATTCATCGATTTTTAAAATAAGCGTTAGTTGCAGCCCTACTGGATTTTTGTACTTTATATTATCCTGTCTGTACCTGTATGCTTTAAGGATATCTTTACAATTATTAGTTACCGTATTTTCACGACCATAAGGCGCACCGTACTAAAAGGCGCAGTCTCAGTTATGTGTGCCATTACTGTATTTAACACACACATAAGGCGCACCGGACTATAGGGCGCGGGTTTTATATACCAGTACATATCCTCTACTACGTTTAAATACCTCTACAGCGTATTTAAAAATAGAGCAGGAGCAAAACTGAGTATGATTGTGCTTTATTCATGTATTTATTACAAAGTATTAATCAAACCTGGAAGCTGGCCGTGAGACAGACACATCGCTGATGACACAGAGTGCTGTGATCACTCATCTGAAACAGTTTGACGCATAAATTAACTTAAAATGCAGAAATCTGCCGGCAGAATATGTTTGCTTTTATTATCCTGCTGCCTGCAGTTTGGATTATTTAGATGAAAAACACCTACCAGCCGCCGCGGTGAACCGCGAGGAGGCGACCCGGCCAGAGGCTGCTGTTGAATGGGATTCCTACTGACAGCGCACCGCTGGTATTTGGGGGTCTGAGCGGCTCCGACAGAAATAATATTAGAAGGCAGGATGGTAATCTGGATGAACTGACTGCAATGATTAAGTTTTCAGGTGGACTTTCTCACTTAAAAACATATTAAAACTACTTTATTCCCACTGATCACAGCAAATATAGCTGCAAGGCAAAGAAAGGATAGTGAAGCTCCGCCCAACGCGCGTCAGACACAATTTTGCACCGCACAGCCAGGGCAGCAAAGCTGCTTCAGCCGCGCGTCAGAACTAACTGGTACAAGCAGCAAAAATGAAGCAGCAGACGCGATTTTGCTGCTCTTGCTGCGTCCAGTGTGAACGTAGCATTACTTTGAACGGCCAGTTCACACCAATGTCGAGCGGTTGAAGTTCCTTTGTCAGACCTCACGGAATAACAGCAAGCACAGCGTTCATTTGTTTCACCATGTTTTTCACATTGGCTATGAGATGGGCACGCATGGAGTCACAGATTAACAGCGATGGTGATAAGTGGAAAAAACCACCTGGTCTCCTTACATACGCCTCCCTCAGCCACTCTTTCATCGTCTCCTCAATGAGGAGATGAGGAGTTCTGCATAAAGCACATACCTGTTCTTTTATACACAATCCATGCCCACACTTCCCCCTTAAATGTTCCCATGGTGGTCTCAACAACGTCCGCACTATAGGGCGCACCGCACATTTTGAGGGGGAAAAAAGACGTTTATATGCGCCTTATAGTCGTGAAAATACGGTATGTTACCCTTAATATAACAAAGGGACTTCCAAGAGATTTCAGTAAACCCAGGAAAATTGTACACCATTAAAAATTCAGAGCATATGGATCATTTTAACGGTGGTTTCATACCTAAACTCAAACTATGGTTCTGAAATGAATTTATTTTCCAATGTACTGAAGGTGGGTTAGCGTTGTCTTGGAATGGCTGTGTTCTGTTGCATCACCCAGGAGAGGAATTCACAATGCTAATAAAAAAAGGGCCGGACGCGTTGGAGCCGGGAATAAAAGAAGACCTATTGAACTGGAGAGGCTTTTGCCTGAGCTGTAGTTTGATAGAGGAGGGCACATCTATACAGACTTTACCAGCAAGTCCTGGCAGTGGATTTTCCATAGTCACACCCTGACTGTGGAGAATTCCACAGAGCTACTCGGTGAGTCAGTCAGAGAGGCAGGGAGGACTGATGAGTGGCCAATTTGGCCTCCACATGTAGGAAAGAGGAGTGCTATTGAAGCATTTGGGCTGACAGCTGCAAATCCTCAGTCAGGTATGAGTGTGGGAAAGGAAGCAACATCTACAGGCTAAAGGCCTTGGTCCGTCCCTTCAGCATGATACAAGCTCATGGAATTGAAACTCTTCCAATACGTAGAAACAGAACAAACCTTGATGGGTTTTTTTCTTTCCCTGTATTTGTTAAGAAGGCAGAGAAAATGAGGAGTCACCTGTTCCAGAAGATAACTGGGTGTAGAGGAGTTGTTCAGAGGTTTTGACGGGTAAGTGAGCAGCAGGTTTGAATAATATGGGGTGAAACTTGGCCTTAAAAGGATTAGAGGACAAAGAAAACACCACGTTCCAGCTCAGTCAGTGCAAGGCAGAAATAATGCCAACCGCAGCAATAGAAGACAAGAGCAAGAGAGGCTGAAGGGAGGCAGTGGAGGGCCACAACTAGTCACAAACACATTGCATAATCTAATCTTATACATTAGCTTCGCCTTTGACTGTTCATATCAAGGAAAACTAAAATGTCTTTCAACACTGAAAGAACTGATCTATAATAGGTAAGAATTTCTTTAAATAAATGAATTAGCCTTAATTTGAGCAGTAAAGTTGTGTTTTTTTTTCCTTTAAAAAAACATCATTAGAGATTATGCTCTAAAAAGATATGCTTGGTGTGAGAGATCGCCTTCGAGTCAATGCAATGAAATGGTTTTCTTAGATAGAAAATTTTGAATCAATTTGACTGTATGATCTGGTTGAATTGTAAAGTGCCTTGAGATGACATGTGTTGTGAATTGGTGCTATATAAATAAACTGAATTGAAATAAAAAAAGTAGTTTTTTCTTATTTCTGAATAACCCCGGTTTTTATCTTATTTCCATTAGCTGTTTCAATTCAAAGAAGGTTCATCCAATCAATATGTGAAACCATTAAGGCGGTGACGCCCGGCATTGATTCCTGAGCTCATGTCGGATTACAGGACAGATCTGTGGATTAGTAACAGCCCCGCGTCTCCAGGCCTAAATCTGGAAGGAAAACAGGGCTATCATGGGTACGGCTTAGTAACAAGCATATTACCAAACCGCCCTACACTGCAGGACTGTTTGGTGCAGGGGATTTATTCACCACAAGGCCAACGCCTTCACTAACGCTGCATTTCTGATTAAAATCTGCATTTTCTGTTCTTGCATCTTCTATAGATATCCAAGAAAGTTGTGGTTTCACTGTTCACTGCCCCCAAACAGTGATGAGACATCTGTACGTGATAAATGACTGATGAACTCTGCAGCTGCTTCAAACTGGAAGGAAACGATGATGATGATGTGCTTAAGGGGAGAAGGATGAAGCCTGCTGCGTGACGCCATCTTCTGGTCGGCCACAAATGAATAAACCCATGGAAAAAGTTACAGTAGAAAACAGAAAAAGATGGTTTCAGTGCTGCTTCATCGTTTCTTATACTCACAATTATTTCTACGGTAAAACATCCTCATTTAAAGCAGCATTTATGCACTAAAACAAGGACTGAGGTACATACACTGTTCAATGAAGGTACAGGGCATCAGTGGTAAAGAATCGAGTCCTTAAAAGATTAGGAAAAATACTAGAATGAAATCCCTTCTAATATTGTTGAAAGGAATGTTTTCTTTTTTCTCATATCATCCCCAACAGATAAAGCAAATAATGAACTATTTCATTGGGCTTTAATGTTAGGGGGGCAATAAAACGGAACAAAAATGGCTAAAGCACAACTAGAGGTGTCAGGAAATGATGGAAATGTAAACCAAAAGGACATTTACAGAAGCTAGAAGCTGACTGTTTCTACAAAACAAAGCCATAAAGGTTTCTGGCACAACTTCACATAGAATGGGGAACATCTACTGAGGCGACGACTCTGGCAACACTTTCATTTGTCTCCTAATATTTCACTCTGAAGGCTGCAGGCTGAAACATGTCCGTCACAGAGTTATGAATGACGGAGCAAAGGAAACAAATCCTCACAGATTCCTCACAAAAAAAAAAAATCCAGGTTAGAGAGCCCCAAAGAGAAGCGCTCTTAAAAGTAGCTATTTAAATAAAAAAATAACATAATGAACTGGTTGAAGCAATGATGGGTAACAAGCCAAATGCTTGTATTTGTATTTTTTTGTTGGTCAACTATTTCTTTTAGATTATGGCATAATTCAATTAACCATTATCACAGTATCATGTTTCCAAGGCATTGATCCTTAAGACATTTAACTATTGATTTTAGAAATTAAACAACAGCAGAAGAGATAACTTGCAGAAATTTACATTTTTTTCAAGAGTTTATGACTTTAACCACAACAAGGATGAAATTCACCATAAACAGGAAAATAGCAGATCAGCAGGTCATTCAAAGAGTCCATTTTACGCTTACTTTCATAAAACGTCACTATTCTGATTGCATTTAGCGTTCAATAAGCCCCACTAATGCACAACTCTAGAGCAATGCATCTTCACCTTTGAACAATCTGAAAATAAAACTGTGGATACAATGAACAAATCAGGAACCACAGATCACATCAACACTGATGGCTCAACCACAAAGCTCTTCACCCTGAAGCTGATGTAGCTTAACCTGAAATCCAAACCTCTGGGTTTGTGCACACTGCCATATACTGGCAGATCCAAGCAGATACCTTTTCTACATTCATATGATTAGTTGCTGTAATATTCTGGTTTCATACCCAGAAGCTAACAGAGTTGGGGAAATGTATTTAGATGATAATTTAAATATATGCAGAACTTTAGGAGTTAGAATCTGCCTTCATTTAGATTTCTGCATCATTATAGAGAGTGAAGTTCAGGGCTTAAACCACTCTGTGGTCTCATACGATGATTATTAGCTTAATAAAATTAAACCCATACTTAATCACCTGTGAATTCTACTCATGGTGGGCCTGTTAACTGATGTTAAAGGAATAGTACACCCAAAACATGATTAGCCTTCATTTTCTACTCACCCCCATGCTGAACAACACTCTGGAGTACTTTTTTGATATCCCAAATGCATCTGGAGATCTGGGAGGCTTCTTGCTGTCTGCTGACATTCAAATAATGGAGGTCTATGGTGCCCGAGGCAGAAAGGTCCATAAAAGTCCACAAAAAACGCGTCAATATTCCTCCATACTGCTCATCCAATGTATTCCAAGTGTCCTGAGTGGGTAGCGTCCATAATTTACTCGAAACGAAGTCATTTAGAATGTTTTTAGAGCATAAACACTAGTGTATAGGATTTCCTAAAAGCGCGCGCCTGCGAGTTCACGAGCCTTTTTTATTTCGTTGTTTCTTTCTTTGCACAGGTAAACAGCACATTTCTTCTTCTACGCTTGCATTATCAAGAGCAGACGCTGAATGCGCACTTTCATCTGGCTTGGTCTGCCGCAGTTTCCGTAGGCTCGTGAACTCGCAGGCGCGTGCTTTTAGAAAATCCTATACACTACTGTTTATGCTCTAAAAACATTCTAAATGACTTCGTTTCGAGTAAATTATGGACGCTACCCACTCAGGACACTTGGAATACATTGGACGAGCAGTATGGAGGAATATTGACACGTTTTTTGTGGAATTTTATGGACCTTTCTGCCTCGGGCACCATAGACCACCATTATTTGAATGTCAGCAGACAGCAAGAAGCCTCCCAGATCTGCAGATGCATTTGAGATATCAAAAAAGTACTCCAGAGTGTTGTTCAGCATGGGGGTGAGTAGATAATGAAGGCTAATCATGTTTTGGGTGTACTATTCCTTTAACAGAGAACTTTCAACCACAATAGACCCTTATCTGCAGTCTGAGGAGTTACACCTCATAGAACAGTGTTAAAAGAATCTCTTTCATCCATATGTACTACCTTTAATTTTACTGCTCTTTACTTTCTCAATTTCAGACATCGTCTGCTTCATGAAACAGATTTTATCTTAGGTTTTTAATCTTGTCTTTCGGCAACAAATGAAACCTATAGGTATGTGACGCAAGACTGCTGCAGCTTCCCGTTGCCCTCAATAACTCTCACATGACTAATCCACAAATCTTAGATGTTGAAGCTTAAAAGCGGCCAAAGAAAAACAGAATGTCATAGTAATGCGTTTATAAAAATAAAAACTAAAGAAATAGAGTGAAAAATGCCTTAGCACAAATAAAAAAAGGCTAAAAGACTTGGAGCCTTCTGAGCAAACACCCTAAAACATGTGGGAAAAGACCAGCCAAAAAAATGAAAGAAAAAAAATGAAAGAAAAAAGAAAGAAAAAAGGACAATATGCTCAAAAAAAAAAAATGCACTTAAAAGCCCGGCATGCATAGAGAGGAGCTTGATATATGAAGGTAGACTGCAGCTTGCCGAACAGCAGGGGGTAGTGCAGCACTGTGCAGAACTCCTGTTTCAATGTAAATAGAGGCCAATGGTGGGGATTGTACGACATGTTTGCCTAATAAGTAACCAAATTTACTGTGCTTTTCATATGCCGTATTAGAGTCTGAAGACATCTAACATAGGTGGGATACTGTGGCAAGATGGAAGCAGGTTTTTAGTTGTGAGAACTGAAACACAAGCAGGACTGAACAGACAACTGTTCACGGTAACCAGTGGTCAGATGATCATCTGAATATGGATGAGTAGACTTTCCTTATTGATGTTTATTTGGATGGCTTAAACAGAAATAAGGCAGAGCATTATAAGAATATCTGATGGTATGAAGCGTCTTTGTGCTTCACAGTTTTAGCAAATGTCAGCAACCAGATGGACTATGTTTCTTTAGTTGATTATATAATTCTAACTTTTTTTTTGTTTCTCTACTTTTATGTGCGAATACTGCAAAACATTCAATAACTAATTAATAACATTGACATGCATGACTTTAAACAGTTGGGGGGGAAAGACTCCCTTCAGCATCGTTTTGAGCAAAAGTCATTCATTGCATTCTCTGCTCTATGTGTAATGTCCCCTGAGCTGACTGGACACTCCTCTGGCCACAGAAATGCTGGCCATGACTCAGCACATTGCCTGCATGTTTGGGGACAAGGATACAAGTAGCCCTCAAAAATCCCAGAAGCATTTTTTTCAAAACTTCATACCAAAGATGGAACCATTAACACTATTGTGAAAGGAGAAGAATCTTGAACAGAGCTATTATGACAATTTGGTTACAAACAGCTCTCAGTGACAGCTTGATTCTCCAAAATAGAATTATTTTGGTACGCTGTCAGCACCAGCATTTGACATTTGTTTTAAAGTCGTAGGGAAACGGCCGTTCCAACGGTCGAATTACCCTATTCTCCAGAGTGGTGCCTGACTTTACACGAGTGGATCTGATTGTGGCCAGTTTGTCGGAAGCATCGTTGCTAACCAGTTAGCAACTTAGTGCTAGTAGGTTCCAAATGGGAAATTCCATTGAGACCAAGTAGCACTAATTTTGCCAACTTAGAAACTACACTGTTAGGGAACGCTATGGACAGCGGAAACATGCAAGAGGAGGAGAGTTTTGTGTCGTGGATGAGTTTCCTCTGTCATACATTTTTTTTATTTAGAGGAGAATAGTGGGGACAAAGATGTTGTGGAAGAGGACGCCAGGGCGGCAGAAGCTTGGTTTGGTGTAGAAGGCTTACAGCCGTTTGAGCAGCAACGCTGCCAGTTTCGTTAGCTCTACGACTGCCGAAGATACAGACGTCGATCCCTGTGAACACTGGGACGGAACTCAACGGGAAAGTAATTCATTCTTATTTCAACCGTTGCGTATATTAGCTGCGACGTATGAATCAAGCCAAAAAATTTGATTGACAGATGACCACTGATATATGATTGGCTGAATTTAGGTGTACAAGCTGAAGTATAACTAACTGGCCTGCAGGATTTTAAGACAGGAGTTTTTTTTATAAAAATATAAATTTTCTAAATGTTGGGACATTATAGTCTGATAAAGAGTACATTTATATACATGTTTAAGCCAGAATGATTAGACAACTGGTCACATTGCTGAACACTGATGTAAAGTTTTCTTGGTCAATTCTAATGTTTCCAATAATTAAATCAGAGAAAATAGAGATGTCCTTCAGAGAAAGGTGATATATGTGTGCTTTTATTTAGTCTGGACAACTATAATGTTTTTAACCTTCCAGCAGTGGCGGCTGGCCAATAGAGGGTACATGAAACAAAATAAAAAATAAAAAACAAAGTACAAATTAAATTATAAAATAAAAATATTTCAAAATATATTAATATATTTTATAGAGGTGCAAGATTAATCTTTAATAATGAGTAAAGCTGTTTTGTTCATCGTCAGACAAAAATCTTTCGTTAAAAGTTGTATATGCACTATGCAATGCAAAACCATCCTGGGACGCAGCTCTCCTGCATCCAGAGCTAAAAGCATCTTTATTTGCACACCACATCTCACCACAGCGCTGACATCACAGTCGTCTATAATAAAGTGCAACTGATTGACAGGTTTATAGAATTATTAAGGGACAAGGCTTGGCTAACTGCACGCAGCGAGGCTAGCGCTTCATTCTGCTTTCCCTGCCTCCTTTTTTCAAATGTCAGGATCTGACCTATCATAGATTTCGCCGGGTATGACTGATTTAAATCACTTTTCAGTAAACTTTATTTGTTGCTTGCATTAATGTAAATATACTGGTGTGATACCTTAATATACATTTGATTGGTTTTTGACGCCTATTTTGGAGTTTTAGCCCCAAATGGAGGAAACTCCACCAGCTGCCTTCCAGTAGTGTTAGCTTTATGTTTCTATCCATGTTCTTTGGGGCCAGTTTCGACCGCAGTGTTAAAATCTAAACAAATTATACTTTTTTTTTTTTACATTATAAGTTTATAAAAATTAAACATTATTAAATATTATTTGACTTAATCCAACAAAGAGAATGTGTGTGGTAATTAGAAATTAAAACACTGAAAGGAGTCAGGCAACGGCAACACCATTGGAAGGATCAAACAGGTTATACTGAAGCATTTCTTTCTTTTCAAGTTTATAAAAATGGACACTATTACCTTTTACTGTGAATAAGATGTTAAGGCACACATCAAAGGTCTATTAATGGCTAATATGAGAACCACCATCGCCTGATAACAATAGTAAACCCAATACCAAGTGAAGTTACTGTTACCTGAATGTAAACAAAGGACCAGATATTCATGTCATTGTCCTTCTAGCAGCAAGTATTAGTTAGCTGCTCAGTTTGCCTTGTCCATTAAATAGAGGTAATGCATCATGTCATGAAGACAAGCCACATGTAGAAGTAGCTGTGGTAGCAGTGCTGGCTATGCTTGACGATGGCATGACTTTAAGCTCCCAGACTGCTCTGGATCTTTGTCAGCAGTGTTGCATTATTCTGTAAGTGAAAGAGGGCGACATCAAGATTGTTTATCAGGGATTTCACTGGTTAGCTTAGCGGTAGTATCAGGGACTACTGCAATGTTTGTTTGTTTTTTTACACTGGGCTGAAAATCTAGGATCTGTGCATCCTTTCTTTGTACAGGCTGCATCCTTTCACTGACTTTAACAGAAACCATATGATCTGGTCAGATAGGAGTAAGCTTTAGCTTTAAGTCAACAATATGTGCAAAACTGCCTAATATTCAATATTTAGCATTTATCTCATCCTAAGATCCGGGGAACCTTGTTAAAGTGCCAGACACCGTAAACTGTTAAAACTAAATCTGGCAGGAAGTGGGAATTGGGTCATTATTGTGTTTTTTTTCAGAAGCATAATGTTGAATTAGAAAAATCAGCACAGGGTTTTGTTTTTTTTAGAAGAGAGCCCATGCTGAACATAAAACAGTGCAAAAAAAGATATAAAACTCTATAAAAACATTTCTCATCCAGGTTCTGCTTTTAGAGCACAAGTGTGTTTAGTGTTTCGTAGGGTCATTTTCAAAAAGATGAAAGCGACACTAAACACAATCCATTACTGTCCATTACAGACTATTAGTTTTCCCACAGCTCTCTGAAGTGAAACATTCCTGCTTATTGATGATGAGGAAAAAAGGAGCAATCAGCGCGAGGGGGGCACAAACACAAATCAATGAGGCATCAGTGAAACACAAACAGGTATATTACACTGCAGGAAACTACAGGAGCTGGAAGAGGGGAGATTGTGTTTAGATCTATTAGCTCATTGAAGGAAAAGAAAAAGCCAGACAGTTTATGACTGCAGGAAATAAAAGAAGTTAAATATTCAGTCGTAGGTAGCATCACCACCTCCACAAATAAAAGCACATCATGCTGACGCTCTGCTGTGTTCTGGTGCTCTCTGGCTCAGCTTGTGCCTGGTAAACAGGTGTTGGATGGGGGTGGGGGGCGCTCAGTAGCATAACAAATACTGTTTGATTTTAAGGGCAAGCAGTTAACAAATAATTATTTCTTTTATGAAGAATAATATTAAACAATCCACTTTACTTCCACTGGGAAATTCTTATGGAAAAACAAAAAAACAACATAGCGCTATAATAACTAGAAGCATTCTGGTCTGTGGCCTCTAATGTGCTGTGGATGTCAAAATGATGACCTGATGGAGAATCAAGAGGACAGTTTAAGACTGAGGCAGGACTAAGCTAAACAGCAACAGGGGAGATTTTAACAACAAATTTTCCTAACTTCCCAACAAGCCAGTAGAGGCTTAAATCATCCCATCTTTTATGTCAGCCCCAGATATTCTCTATGGAAAAATAACATTTTTGTTTTTACTATTGTTAATTAAGTTGACAGACATTTTAGTTGCAAGCTGCTTAGCAATCTACTTTGGCGGAAGGAATCTGCAGTAGCCAGTTTGTTTACTGTGAATGTCATCGAAAGCCACAAGAATATTTGCGAAACAAGCATAGTTAGATCAACAAGAATGAGACAAAATTAAATTTTTTACCACTATATTAGGGATGGAACGGTTTATGAAAACCGTCTGAACCGTTCGGTTCGACTGTCTCGGTTCGATTCGCGTGTGTTGCGTTCGGCTCATGCGCAGCTCCTTTTTCTCATAGGCGAAGCGTGTTCACTCCAGAGCAGAAGATGGCGGTAATGAGACCCAAGCCAACCACCAGCAGTAAACAAGAAGAAGCGAAGCAGCGTAGCCAGGTGTAGCAGAAAACAATCAGTTGTTGTGGAGAATTATGTGGGTACGGCGAGTGGGAAAGAACAGGAGTTGGAAGACGCGCCAGCAGCACTTTATAGGTCTGCAGTATGGGACCACTTTTCATTTAGAGTGACCTACGATGACGGCGGAAAGAAAGTTGTGGATAAAAACAGTGTGCAAGTGTGGCACTATTAAAGAGAACAAGGCATGAAAATAGTAGCCCCCCCATTTTATTTTTCTTATGCTAAAGATTGCTTACAGCCAGAGATCAATTAAAATGTGTTATCTTGGACAGTATCTGAATCTCGCCATCAGAGGGCGCTCAGCACTGCATGCAATAGCGGTTAGCGTTCTGGCAAGCTGAAGAAGAGAGCCGTTGCAGAGCAGACAGTGGATAGTACTGAGAGCAGCTGCTGTAACCGCTGTGTTTTGTGTTTGCAGGTAAGCTGAGTGATAAATAAAAGATGTAGTTTATATAGCGCTGGTAGCCTCTTTTAGGTACCGTCTGGCAGAGAGAGGTGCTTCGGGGAAGCAAAGTTACAGAGTTGAATACGAAGCCGGCGGTAGCATCAGGCTAAAGTGAAAAGGCTAACGGCTCGCGCTCATGTGAACTCGGTTAGTTAGGTTGATCGGCTGATATAGGGCCAGAAAATGTTTGCTAAATGTATTGTTTGATTTCACTTAATGAAAGTTGTATTGGAGTAATGTTAACGGTGAAAATGTGTGCTTACGGTGTGTCGCTCTTGGATCTGCATGCAATAGCGGTTAGCGTTCTGGCAAGCTGAAGAAGACAGCCATTGCAGAGCAGACAGTGGATAGTACTGAGAGCAGCTGCTGTAACTGCTGTGTTTTGTGTTTGCAGTTGAACAAAATAAATATGCTACACCAGAAGTGACCGGCCCATCATTTCAAGCTGTGTAACACAAGCTTTGTGCAACACGTTTTGTACTATACAAAACACAATAGATTTTCCTAACAATCAGCATATACCGAACCGAACCGAAAACCGTGACCACGAAACCGTGAACCAAACCGAACCGTGGATTTTATGAACCGTTCCACCCCTACACTATATACATGCAAAAACGACCACTCAAAAAAAAAAAGGATCCCTCCCATCTCTGGCTAACTATGGGTGTTTCTGACACCAGCTACAGATAGAAGGAAGGGGGTTTTTGATAAGGATTGCGTGAAAATACATTTAATGAGTCCCATAATTCAGACGCTATCATCCCTGCAATAACAGGTCTGAACTAAATCTGTATCAGCATAGAATAAATAATTCTAGGTTGTCCAGGTTTTTAAGCAGGAGCTTTTTTCTTAAATCAAGCAGTAAAGATTATATAATTTGTGTTTTCACATTACAATTTATAGTAGTGCAATTAAATAAATATATCGTTTTATCCCAATTTCAGCAGCACACCATTAAAAAACAAGAAAACACAAAAACCTGTGTCTTTGATGATAACTCAAAGTCATGCTGAAAGCCACCAGACAGCAGGTTCTAATAAGGACAGACTTCCTCTTGTTGAGAAATACGACCAAGTTTTAACACAGCATCATTATTAAACCAACAGATCTCCCTACAGTTCTCCTAATCAACACAAAATATGGCAAGACCAAAACTGAAAAATGTTTCAGGTTTTTTTTTATTCTGCTGTAGAATCAGCAACTGCAACATCTGGATATGATTAGCAGCTAAGGTAGAAATATTTTAAAGCATTATTAAAAGTGGACTACACAGAAGGCAGTAATGAAGAAAGTATTCGCCATGTTGGACTGGTTCCATCTGGCTCTGACCATTCGTGTCCTCAGCAGACCTGACTAGGATGGGTCAGGTCAGGTCACTTCTGCAGCACGTTGGGAATTTTGGGGATCTCGCTGATCTCCACACAATCACAACAGACCCAGGTCACACCGACTCCCAGCAGCACCGGTGGGGGGGGGGAGAAGATTACCTTAGAACGGCCAGCGGGACAGATAGTCATCACACCACCAGCCAGACCACATTCCTCTGAGCTATCTCACAGCCCCATCCGCACAGTGTCCATCACAACAATGGCTCTGCATTTACAGAGAAGAAGAAAAAAAACTGTGGTTTGTTCCTTCCTTCCGGAAAGAAAAAGAAATGGTGTTCAGCTGTGATTTTAGCAAATGGAGAACTGTTGCTAAAGAAAATGCAACTGACTTCCAAAAGTCTTTAAAGCAACAGAGGACATTTTCAGGTAATTATTTAGAAACAAATGTAGTAATGTTGTACCGTCATCCAGAAATAACTACAACAGTCTGAAGGGCACAAAACTAATGAGATTCTGGGATGAAAATTCCCAACTCGGTTGAAATTACATTTCTGCCTAAAAACTTTAAAATATATTAAAAGGCAATAAATACGTTAAATAAATAAATAATTATTGAAACGTGTACATATTTAAACTAGAAATAAATACAGCATTTATTCAATAAATAATTTATTATACGAGCCTAAAATAAATACACTGATCTTATTTTAAGAACAGAATACAATCATTTCATGATTTGTTAAGTTATTTCATGTTTCTGTGCTGAAGCACATCATAAATATCTGTTTAACTGTCTTAAACTGTCCATCAAAGTCAAGGAGGCGGGACAAGGGCTGCTTCCATAGAAAGCCTGCAGTCTGATTGGCTGCTTCTCACTGAGTGAGATGAGACATCTTCCTGGTTTTCTTTACTCTAAAGTCAACATTTTTCTAAAGAAGTTAATTTTCCAAGGAAAAATAATTTAAAACTCAAATATTCTCCTTTAGTCCACCCACGTCTTTCTACTTCTTTTCTAGCATCGTTGCTAATTCATCCTACTTCTATTTCTTTCCCTTCTCCATGTTCATATTGGGAGGGGCCGTTCATACCTCCCCTCAATATGTAAAATGTCTGACGGTTTGTCGCTACCCGATCCGTCCTGGAAGCACGACCCATCCTTGCGCATGCCCCATCAGCTCATTTGCGCATCCAGATATCCACCCGGGTCGTGCTCGACTTTCTTTTGTTAAGAATACCTAAATGACGTTTTCCCTCCCCAAAAACAGTAAACGTACTAAAATATAATGTGTTAAATGTTAATAATGTATTTCCTGAGAGAATACGCTACTTCCGGTGGCTAACTTTTTTGGCTTTGGATTTAAACATAAATCTAATCTTTTTGAGTTTTATGTTTTCATTTTGTTTCAACCTTATGCTATATAGTGCATATTCTAAAGAAAGAGGAAACTAAAATGCAGATAAACATGATTTAATCATTTTTCCGGACTGCTCTGAGCATGAACATTTTTTAAAGATGTGTATCAGCATTATTTAGTGAGTTAAGGATAGAAATAAGCAGTTTTAGTACCACAATTACATTATTTCTGGCCACCCGGATGTATATCTGTTCGCACAGGACGGATCGACTTTCGGGACGGATCGGGTAGTGACACGGATCAAGAGAGATGTTGCCCCGATCCAAGATGGCGGCTTCTCACAGACATACTCTGGGTGACAATTGAGACCTTTGGGAATCTACCAAACCTCCCACTGTCAAACACACACCAGAACAAACACAACTGTAAAGCCAGGTGTACACTGTACGATTTGTTCAATAGTTGCACGCAGCTACAGCTCACACTGTATGCCAAAACCGCAGGGTTTAAAAGTTCACAGCTCACGATGTATGTTCTCACACTGTGCGGCCTGATGCAATCTACCTGATCACACCAGAGCATGTGAACGGAGCGCCGCGCAATTCGCGCTCCCCGCTCAGGAGGATGTTTGCTCATGCGTTCCACCGCTTAAAGTTGCGCCAGGAACCTCTGCTCAAAATTCGCTCTGCGCTCACCTTAATCTTCCTGCCGCTCAGGCGAAATCGCTCCACGCTCACTCAAATTTTCAGGAGAAGGCATTTTCTGACATTTCTGACACTCACACGGCGTTTGATTTAAGGATGTGACCGATTCATCTGTATTGTCTTATTTAACTGGCTGGTAAATTATCGTACCGTTTCCCAGCTGTAAACGTAACACCTTGCTCCATTAATGTTGCCCCGCGTTTCCTATTTAATTATTATTTTATTTTACTAGACTAAAATAAAAAAGGTAACTTCGCATCCTATTGCAAATAAGTTAATAGCGTATAATGCATGTATGTGATCCATTTTCAAAAACGTCTGAAAAAGAGGCTTCCAGAATCTTTTCTTACAAGAAAGACAGATTTTGCCATTTGAAAACTTCCAGCTGCATAAATCACAGACGAACTAAAGAGCCACACCTCCTTTAGAAGGACTGCTGTTTACAAACTAGAACCAAAAGCCTTGAGCAGCCTATCAGTTATGGCTGGTAGACCTGCTAATTAGCAAGCTAATATAAGCTTGTAATACTTGTGGTCATCTATTAGAAGAAAACATTAAGACGGTGTAATATTCCAGACAATTAGTGTTTAAAAATGACTGCAACATTTGGATTTGAACTCTTACTCCTTAAGCTCCGGTTCCTTCTAACTAGTTTTACAGGTAAAATTATCAGAACTAATAAATATTTTAGGAGCCCAAGAAAAAAATTGCCATGTGTTTTTAATTAAACAATGACAGTTCTGTTCATTTTAAATATATACTGCATGCTGTGGTTGTTTTCTAAAGGTAAGTAGATACCGGGAATCTTGTCATTTAAGCCCTCACATCCATAAGACCTGATCATCTTCGTTTGTTTCTCTCCTACAGTTTCATTTCTTGTCAGAATGAACACTTACTGCAGACGGGCTACGATGATCACCACAGCCTATGCAGCCAGCTTCCACAAACAAAATACCACAAGGCATATTGATATAATAAGGATGTTTAGAAGACTGTTGCATAGGGTTTCACTTTGAAGATGAATATTTCTCAAAGACAACAACAGCGCTCGGTGAAATTCTCAGACCTCAAATAAAGCTATCGTTTTTGACTGGTCCTCTTGCACCAAATGCACAAAGAAAAGGTTACACTGGCAGCTTTATTATTACTAGTTAAAGCACAAAGAGAAAATGTCACTGAATTACAACCAGCAGCACGGTTTGTTCACAAACTCATCAATTTTTCAGCACTAACTGACCGGTGGGGGGCCCTGATCGCTTTTTTACAGCCATCCTGGACCCTAGTTTTCCTCCATCACACCACAGTACTTCAAAATGGAATAAACTATGATCCCATGAATTATAAGAAGAGTTTTTTTTATTTAACAATTGTTATTTTAGAGATGAAACAACAAACGTCCAACAGCAAGAGCAGCTAGATGAATATTTTATGTTTTATACAGTGCATTATGTCAGCTGTACTGTACGGCACTCTAAACCAGCAGAGGTTGCACAAGAATGAAGAGACAAACTCAGAGTGATGAAGCATTAATAGGAAATTAAATAAAACCACAAAGAATCCATCTATAGGACCAAATCATCACTTTAATGAATACTTAAATATATCAAAAGAATTCACATCGAAAGCATTAGATTAGCTATGAATTATGTAATTTTGGATTCATCAAATTAGGGCCGAAACAATTAACTGGAATAATCATGATTCGTTGATTAATTAAAATAACAGTCAACTAATTCAGTAATCAATTAATCCTTAACTGGAGAATAGAGATACTAAAACATGGCTTTAGCGGATAGAGCAACGCACATAGAGCAGAAATTAGACCAAAATGATAAAAAAAAAAAAACATATTTTCAAGATAAAAACGTTCTCATCCATCAAAGTGCTCAGCCAGAACTCCACAAGTGGAAAACTTGAGTTTCACCTGATTTTATTCTGTAAAAATATTTTTTAAGGAACCTTTTACTATATGATTATTAATCGATTAATTGAAAACTAATGGATAGATTAATCAATTAGCCACAAAATCATTAGTTGCAGCCAGGGGCAGATTTAGGACATTTGGGGCCCTAGGCAAAGACAGGCATGGGGGGCCTTTGATTTGAAAAGACAACACATTAAACAGACCCATTATAAAGAAACAGAAACTTTTATAGAATAGACATACATTATTCTAGTTCTACGTTTTGTCCCTCTCTTCTTGTTGTTTTCCTCTCTATGTTTTGTACTCAGCTGACTTTTCATGCTGTCTCAGGAGGCGGGGTTACCAATCTACTTGCTCTAAAGAGCAGACTTCGCTGCTTTTATATGTACGTTGCCAAAGACTCCAGTAGCAGAAAAGTCGCTAGATTTAGCACTAGGCGCTTTCTTTAAATAAACCAATTGTGCTAGAGGGTAGGGCTGGGCGATAATTCAATAACGATATATATCGATCGATAGACGTGTGGCGCAATAGAAAAATATAGGCTCGATAAAAGTTCGATAAAAAAAACGCAGTTTTTCTTCCTTCTCATTGTAGCCTAGCATGTAGGTTTATGCTAGTCACTACTTCCTCCCAACCAATCACAATCGCGGACACCGAGCACATGAAGATGTTGCAGCAAGGAGAGGCGGAGGAAATTGTTCCAAAGAAGGGTTTTTGTAGTTCGCCAGTATTTCTAAGCTGAACCAGGTTCAGCTTAGAAGAATGGGTGCAGCGGGTGGGGGTGGGGGGGGGGTCCATTTATTTGTTATATTTATTTTGGTCACTTTTTTGGTCACTTTAGTTTATTCTTTGTCAGTATTTAATAACATAACTCATGTCTCTTAAGTTATTTTTCTTTAAAACAATTCTGTTATGGTTAAAAAAGTTGGTTAAATAAATATTTAATTGGAAGTCTGTGTTTGTGTTCTTTATTAAAATTAAATCATTTAGCAATATCATAAAAAGTCCAGGCAGAGCTGCACATAAAGTATGGTTTCAAATCTTTTCAATAATTATCGATATCGATCAATATGCATTTTTTTTTTTAATCGATAAGCTTTTTTTCTATATCGCCCAGCCCTACTAGAGGGGTCTGAAAGGTTGCTAAATATAGCAACAAAAAAAGCACCAAGCTGCAACACTGCTCTTCGTATTTTTGTTTTCAAATGGTTTGCTGCTGTCTGTTTGGACCTTTCTAAACATATGCAGGAAATGGACTGATCAAATTGAAGGGGGGGCCGAGAAACTTATTATAGGCGTTCTGATAGCATTTTAGTGAAAGGATTTTTATCAAAAACATAATTAATGTGCACAAATAAGGAATAGTTGTATTAACCATACATGTAAACAGAGTTTTATGGGGCCCTCAGGAACTTGGGGCCCTAGGCAACTGCCTAATGGTAAATCCCCCCATCCCCGGTTGCAGGCCTACATCAACTATGATTCCCTTCATTCCGAATCCCTTTTAAAAGCTAATAAACAGCCGAGTCGCACCAACAGACAGACAACCAGCCCACCTGAAGTCGTCCCATTAATGCCTCGTCAGCACTTATGTGACACACAAACACATGAAAGGACCCCCCTTCCACCCCGGAGTTTTACAGCTGTACCTTAGGGGGGTGTAATAATTGAGGGCAAACACTATGAAAGGCAGACAATATGTCGACAGGAGCCACATAGTAGACCACAGCCTTTCCTGAACTGCTGATCTTATTAACATGCAGATCATGCTTGGAGATTAATACAGAGAATAATGTTGAAAGATGCAGATTTCTCTGCAATACAAAAAGAAAAGACGAAAAAACAAGGAGGAAAGTCTCTGGATGATCACATAACAGGAGCAGAAACGGAGTACTACACTGACTAAATTATTCCCTGGATGGCTGGTCTGTCAACACACTCGTTTCTCTCAACTATAGAAAGGAAAAAATAAATAAGTATACATGTTTCTACAATAGTTGGGTTTAAATGAGGATTTAAGATGAAGAAAGGAGATTAATCAAGGGTGAAAGTGAAACATCGACAGCAACTCTGCAGCAGCTGAAAACAAAACCTCATAAAGGGAGTCACCAGAAGTCTGTTACATTCCATGAATTCCCAGTTTGAAAGACACATCGAATGGGAATTCTTCTTTGGTGCTCGGAAGTATTCAAATTCAAGTTCAAACGACATTATTGTTTGTACCGCCTGATAGTCGGTGCATAGAGTCAAAGAAACTCTAGGGAGTGCAGCGTTGGCCAGTTATGGTTAACCTGAAAACAGTTTGAATCACTGCTAGAGGGAAGCACCTGTGCCTTAACCCACAGAACAAACTGGTTAGAGATGAATCAGCTGGAACAGGAGGAAGTAGAAAAAAAAGCTTAAAACGAGCAGTTCATCTCAGAGATCACCATCAGCCTTGTCTGTTTTCATCTCATCTGGACAATAAGTGGCTGGACTGCAAATACACACTTAATCTTTTATTTTATATTATCGCCATCAAGCATCATCATTTCTAGTTATTATAAAATAATTTCAATACTCTCTTAATTTTCATAGAATTCAAAAACTCTCTTTCAAACAATCAGCTGCAGATTTTGATCCTCTTAAGGATCATCAACCTCAGAGAAACATTTTATAAACTATTTTTTATCAGAACTAATAGGACAGATCGGATTGGGTATAGACAGATCTGTGCATCCTTATATAAACTAAAGCAAATCACTCCAAATGACCTTCTCATATTTGGATTTGAAAATGCAGCTAACCAAGAATGGCTAACAGATCATCATTGCTTTGAACCAAACCAGTTAGATGAAAGTTTAATAAATGAGAAACATCCTGGATGGTTTATGTTCCTGAAGCTAAAGGTTATTTTATGCAGCTTGTTTTAAGGCCGTTACAGATGGTTTTGACATCAGGGTAGCTGATCCCCGATAATTGCTGATTTTTTTAAGGAGCTGATTTGTTTTATCTTCCTCAGTTTACATAATAAAAAGGACACGGTGAGAACAAATGCTAAACAAATTGAACACAAAAAATATACACAACGTAAAACAAATAAGGGAGTAGGAATTAATGCATGTGATCTAATGCACGGCTGCTGAATGCACCAATGAATCAGCAAATGCATAGATGTATTGGGCAAAGGAAGAAAAAAAAACACTGATATTGTCCAAAGTATCAGCCAGCTGATGCCACAATCATCAAACAGGCTCAATATTACAGAAACCTTTAAAAAGTCTGGATCCCCAGCTAGAAACTGGATTAGCTTAACTCTAAACAGTTGTGTGAATACTGTGATCTGCATCGGAAAGCTACTGCACTACACTTCCTGGTGTTACAAGACTGACAGCTTTGTTTGGACACATTTCTGGTCACATGAAATCACCTAAGGAGTCATGGCGCAGAAATTAAAAGAGCCACATCCATCACTCTAATAAAAGGTCACGCTGGTTGAAAACTGCAGCTGGCAGGCTAAGGCCTGAACAGCCGACTGCACACCAGCTACCACAGAAGATGAAGTCAATGAACAAGCAATAAATTCAGCTTCTTATACGCCAACTGTCACTATTAAAACAAGATGATGAAAACAGGTATAATAATCTGTTCAAAACGCACAATTCAAAACTTAATTCAGTTATCTTATAAGCAGGACTTATTTCAAATTTTCAGTGAAGTAATTAGATTATTTTACATTTATTTTGTCTTAAAATAGTGTAAATGGTGTGACATCTTGTTCTTAACACAGAGAATCTCAATGTTTTTAAATTTAGCACAGAACTGAATCACAGACTACACTTAAAATGATTTTTGCCAAAACAAACCATCAAACTGTACATATGGATAAGTTGATGGCCCGGAGCAGGGATGGCTGGACTGCACCCTCCACCAAAACAATGCTCCTTTGGTTTGGCCACAAAAAAAATCTCGTGATCATGAAAGGAAATAATCCACCCAACCCCCCCAGAGCAACACACAGGTTCCACAATCCCCAGATCTAAGAATCATGTGATAACAGAAGCCGTCCATCACCATCAATTCCTCTCAATAATAAAGAGAAAGCTGGGGGAAAAACCCTGACCATCCAAAGAAACAGACCTAATGTAGTATTTTCACCTGCTTGTGTTTCATCAACATATTCTAAACTATTGAAATATGTAATGTAGAAATAAGGTTTACAGAAAGAGGGTTAGCATTGTTGGAGCAGGTCGCATTTGGAGCACTTTAGACAGGCTGAGGGTGATTAAAATTCCTGATTAACCTCGGAAATCACTTCTTAAAACCTAAAGGCTTTAGCCTAGTGCAGGGGTCTGCAACCCAAACTGCTCAGAGAGACATATTGGGACCAAAAAAACAAAAAATAAATCTGTCTGGAGCCGCAAAAAATGTTAAAGTCCTATATATAACTCGTATGGCAACATGGACTAAGTGTATTATCCCACTTTAGAAAAGGACAATGTGGGCTTAAATATATAATCAACATTCATGATTAAATGTTTATCCTGGAGCAACTGTCACACAGCACCATGAGGTCAGGGAGGAGCAGTGAACGCTCTCACCGCACGCGGTTTAAGTTTTGTTGCATTGATGAAATTATAGAAACACAATAAATTAATCTTTCTATGGTGGATGTGTTTCTGTTGGGAGGAGTTGATTGAGTTCATGAGGAACCAGCAGGAACTGACATCCATCCAGCGCTACCTGTTTGATCTGTGGATGGTTTGCCATCCTTGCAACCAAACTAGCAGCAGTAGTGGAGTTTGGAGATGCAATCCACTTTTTAAATCTTTTTTTTGCTCTCCTCTAATTTATCCAGAAGTTCTGTAATCGCACTCTCTCCCTCCCAACTTGGTGGTTGGCTGCATATTTAGCCTTCCCTGGAAATGCCTTTCCAAATTTTTCTTTTTATATTTTGGCCAACCTCTCATTACAAAGCAAAAAAGCAGGCAATCCCTCCGCATTGATAATGAAAGCAAATGATTCAGTCTATTTGAATCCTCTTTTCTCATCAGCTATCTTCCTTTTTTCCCTTTGGGATCCATGGTCCAAGACACATCTGCAGCTTTGTTTGCCGTGCTGGTTACAAGTTATGACCACTGATCTCTATGGCTATGATGCAAATTATTGTTTACATTTATTTATTATACAAATGTTTACAGCATTGGAAAACAGAATTATTGTTGTTTGACCTATATAAAAAAAAAATCAATTTTCATAAAATTTTGAAAAAGCTCCAGGGAGCCGCAAAGGGGGTGCTAAAGAGCCGCGGGTTCCTGTGGGACAATAAAGGGATTTACATTACATACAAAGTAAATTTCAAAGTAAGTTTCTTTTTTTTTACAGGAAAGAAGAAAAAATAACTATGAAATTCAAAAATTTTAAAGCAGTCATATGTTTCACTCCAAGTCGTGAGTTCATTCACAGGGGGAAAACACTTTTCTACTGGGATTAAAGTGGGAGAGAAACATTTCTACCAAAGCAAACAGCTGTATCCATCAGGTGTGCATCCAGCCAATAATCTGTCATCACACAACTGCTTCCCAACTTCAGACTTTCTAAAAATGAAACTGAAATTGTACAAGACAAACTGCCCTGCTCAGCCTAAATCCCAGCTGGTATTTTATAGAAATGTGCAGGCCAGAAAATAAATAAATAAATGTCAGATCGCCGTAGACATTTGATAAAGATGAGAGGTGCCTCATCAGACAGCTAGCAGATAATCATCTTTCCTCACAACCCAAACAATTGATCCGCTCTTATGGGAAAAAATGCCAGCAGACAACTTAATTCTAATGATTTAGGAATAAAAGTGAGTGAATGCCTCTTACCCATCATCCTCTCCGTCTGCAGGCTTCAGGCCGGCTGGTGCGGTTAAGGCATTGGCGGCGTTGGTGTTGCCCTCGGTTTCCTGACCTGGGCCGGTGTTTGATCCAGCGTCCCCGCCGGGCAACTTGAGAAAGGACTGATGCTGGAGGAGCAGCCTCTGGGCGTCCTGCAGCTGTGTGGTGGTGAAGCTGGGCAGACTGGCGTACAGGGCGTTGGCCTGGGCGGCGTGAGCCAGGGCCTGGGCGCTGCTGGAGTCCTGCGTCAGGCTGATGGAAGATGGCTGGGGGGGCATCCGGGCGACGTTGGCGGCCTGAGGCTGAGCCAGGTGATCGTTATGAGCGCTGGGTGGAGGGACGCTGGAAGCGGATGCTTGGTTCTGATGCGCTGCGGCGGGAAGCTGGGTGTTAGGCCCCGTGTTCTGTATTTGAGTCGGAAGGGACTGCGGCTTATGCTGAACGTCGACGTGGCCTTGGAGGTTCTGCGGCTGTCCCAGACCGGTTAACCCAACATGCGGAGGCATACTGGAGGCGGGGGGCTGCGTGTGAAGGAGCCCCTGGGATTGCTGAGGTCCACCCATCATTGGCGTAACACCGTTAGCTTGGCCAGATGGTACTGTACCCACTTGGTTAGAAAGAGGTTGAGAGGCAGCGGCTTGGGGTACGCCTTGCTGTGATTGGTTGTACTCTGGTGGTCTAACCGACACTGGGGGGGCTGGAGGGGATGCGGCCGACTGCTGCGGAAGATTGGGGTAGCTAATCTTTTGCTGCTGGATATTCACTAAGCCCTGCGAGGAGTTTGGGGGTTGATTGGCCACTGCCTGGGCGTAGGTGAGCTGCTGCGGCAGAACAGCACCGACGGCGGTCTGCAGACCGGGCATGGCCGCAGGTTGATGGATGTTTGCAGGAGCTGAAGGGGCTGCAGCGGTCTTCCCATGAGGGTGGTTCATATCCTGGATAAGCATGTGAGCTTGGGATTGAGATACACCAACGCTTAGGCCACTGTGGATTCCTTGATAGCCCTGAGGAGGGGAGGCATAATCCTGGGCATGCTGGGGTCCAGGGGACCCGCTAGCCTCACCACTGCCCATGTTCTCGATGTAATGGCTCAGTGTACTAATAGTGCTGCTCACAGAACTTCCACTTGTGCTTTCCCTCTCAGAGGCCCCCGCAAGGCTCTCCGTCATGAACTGACGTGAGCTGAGAGATGCGGCTTCAGACACAGAGGCGGAGGGGGCAGGCGTCGGTGCGTCCTTGTCGTAGAACTCTGTGCACATCCATCTGCCCTTCTTGAACGGCTCGGAGCTGGAGTCCAGCTTCACGACCCGGAAACGGGAGGTGGTGGCGGTGACTGCAGGAGCAGGGACAGCTGAAGGCACAGCCGCTGCGGGAAGGCTCGCAGCTGATCCAACTCTCCCCTGGATCCCGCTGGGAACTCCCCCGCCTCCAGAGGCACTAACAGAAGCAGCGCTTGCAGTAGTCATGGAGTTGATGTTTTGCTGTTGTTGGATGGGGTTGATATTAGCAGCAGACACGTGGCTGGCTCCAGTTAGACCCCCGCCACCAGCGCTGCTCATCACATTGGGGGGGAAGCTACCGCCGCCGCTGCTGCTGCTTGCACTCGTGCCGATCCCCCCTCTGACAGGCACATTGGCAGAGGCCGACATATTCACATTATTAACACTGCTGCTGGTCGGGGGATTAACAACACTAACTGTAGTGCCTGTTGCAGAGCTGTGGATTCCAGGGGCCGATCCCGGGGCCACGATCCCCGCTGACTGGGGGACTATAGTTTGAGGGGCAGCATGGGAAACATTCTCTTGAGGGCCACCCACATTAGAAGGCATTTTCTGGGTGAGAGAAGGTAAAGCTCCGGTCAGAGGGTATGTCTGATTAGGGTTCAGGTGGTGATGATGATGCATAGTGCCGTTTACGATGGCCCCGCCACGCTGCTGGGCCTGGGTCAAGGTACCAGGATGAGAAGGCTGGTTGGGGGACACGGCTCCGGGGGTCTCCGCCTCCTGGAAGTTATTCAAAGTCTCCTCCGAAGAGCTCCTCTCCGCTCCGGCTGCATCGTTAGCTCGTGAGAGGGATACATCCAAGATCTCAGAAGATGACAGATCCTCTGTATGAGACTCATCATAACTCTCCGTGTCCTCAGCAATGCTGTTATTGGTACTAACTATCGTAGCTGGAGTCACGCTTGTGATCTGAAAACCACTCTTCTTTTTAATCTGAGCTCCAGTCTGCTGGGAGGGCTGAGGCTGGAGGTTCAAGCTGTGCGGAGGAGGGTGATGGGGGCCCGGGGAGGACGAAGCAGCGGGAGGCTGGATCAACAGGGAGGGCTGGTAGTCCTCGGCTGAAACGTGGCTGTTGTTGACGGTGGCTGACAGCGTGGAGCCGCTCCCGCTGCTCGTGTTGCTGCCCCTCCTGTGGAAGACAGTCGGATGCGGCATCTTTCTGACGCTGCCGGAGTCTCCTGCAGGCTCCGGATGATGCATTCCGGCTGAATCCGGGCGGTAGTTGCTCTCTGACAGTGGGTTATAAGGCTCGTTAGCGGCGCCGTTTTGCCGAGACTACAGTTAACAGACAACCCACTTAAAAAATGAACAAATCTAAATGATTAATTATATTTCCAAAAGCAAAGCAGTTGTGATATCAACCGCCTCTGATGCGTTTCCCCCCCAGAGTCAGTTGGCGAGCCGACTGAAGCTAGCAGCTAGCGAGCTAACGTCAGCTGATGCCAGTCGTACTTCGCCGGTTGATTCGTCAGACTGCGTCTTTGTTAAACACAAAACATCCCCGGTGGTTTTTTATAGGATATGTTGTCTCTCGGTGGAAACAATCACCCGCAGCGAAGCAGAGTAAGTTATTGATAATTTAGCTGCAGCTAGCTGCCAGTCTCCATCACCGGTTAGCAGTCTACAGTGAGCGAGTCTTTAACTGCTGAATTAACTCGGAGGAATCCAAAATGAACAAATCCACTCTTTTCAATCGGATGACGTTGATGTAAAAGCGGTGTGATCACTTAACAACGGAGTGCAAAGGTTTCCTCCATGCCAGCGAGTCCACGTTTTTAGTTTTGCTGTATCACCGGTCCTCTCCCCCAGCGGTAGCGTCTCCTGCTCTGGCTGCTGTGACGGGACTGGAGAGGAGGGGTGCTCTCAGTAATATGGCGACCGCGCATGGTCCCTGCTGCCAGACATAAAGCAGTCTGGGTGAGGCGCCGAGCTCAACATCAACACTGACGAAAGGGGACGAGAGGTGACGGAAAGCGCCGAGCTCAAAAAGAACGGATGCGCGAAAGGCACGAAGGCTGTCGGAGAGGGCCGAGCTCAACGGGTTTTTTTTTCCAACTTTATTGATAAGGATATTAATTTACATTTTCAAGAATATCTACTTAAGGAAGAGGATTAGGGCCACTGACAAAAAAACGTTGTCTAATTTTTAAATTTTATTCAGTATAATGTGAGAAAAAAAGTCAGAATTCTGACTGAATTCTGCCAGCTATCAAACATGCATTAAGCCATAGCCATGTAAAAAGTAGCCTCATTCCATCATTTCCCACCAATGTGTTACTGTTCCTCCCAAACAACTCACTTCTTTGTCAGTTCTTCCTTCATGGTGCCCATCTACATGAAGATCCAAAATTCTGAGATTTAAGTCAGAATTCTGAGAAAAAAAGTAAGAATCTTGAGATTAAAGTCAGAATTCTGCGGGGGAAAAAGTCAGAATTCTGAGGAAAAAAAAGTCAGAATTCTAAGATTAAAGTCAGAATTCTGAGAAAATAGTCAGAATTCTGAGGTTAAAGTCAGGATCCTGAGATTAAAGTCAGAATTCTGCGGGAAAAAAGTTAGAATTCTGAGAAAAAAAAGTCAGAATTCTGAGGAAAAAAAGTCAGAATTCTGAGGAAAAAAAGTCAGAATTCTGAGGTGAAATCTGAGATTGAAGTCTGAATTCTGACTGAATTCTGACAGCTAACAAACATGTTAGCATCAAGCGGTAGGCTGGCCATGTCTGTTGTAAAGACTAAACTAGCTCTCTTATTTTCATCACCTTCTGCTCTTCCATTAATAAGATAGTTTTCCCGCGGGCACGTAAAAAGTCGTCTAATTCCGTAATTTTCCACCAATGTGTCACTGGCCCTCCCAAACAACTCACATCTTTGTCAGTGAAGCTGAGTGCTCCCACATCTCTTCCTTCACAGTGCCCATCTACATTAAGATCCAAAATTCTGAGATTAAAGTCAGAATTTTGAGGAAAAAAGCCAGAATTCTGAGGAAAAAAAGTCCAAATTCTGAGATTAAAATCAGAATTCGGAGAAAAAAGCCAGAATTCTGAGGAAAAAGCCAGAATTTTGAGATTAAAGTCAGAATTCCACATTTTTTCAGTGGCCCAAATCCTCTTCTGTACCACTTTGCAGTCATACATAAAAAGAAAAGAACTGTTATATACAGAAGATAAACTTAACTTGTGCAAGGCAAAGGGAAATAAATAAATAAACGGGCGTTTACATTAATTCTAATAGAAGCATGCAAAACCAGTCTCCAAAAGTATAAAAAACATATAACACATGTAGGTTTTTAAATCAACAATTAACAGAGACAGACCCATTTCAGCAACGAGACAATTCCTTGCATCATGTTAATTTTAGCATTTTGTCGAGTCAAAGAACCAGAAATTGTGACATGTGTGTCACCACAAATGTTCTGTTTATGTCCATATTTGTCAGTTTACTGAGATAAAGATGAATAGAAGATTTTGAGTTTGTTTTTGAAACCTATTTAATTTTTGATTTTCCATTTGTATACATGTATGTGATATTTTACGATACTCATGACTGTATCAACCATGTCAGATATATCCTTTGCAATGTAATATGGTAATATTTGATGTATATCAAAAATGACCTGTGACTCGAGTAAAACAGATGTTCAATAGTTTAGGTTCATTAAGGCAAAAACGCAGGCATCAACCTCAATTCCAAATCTTTTCTTCAGATTTTCTGCTGCTGGATAATAACTATTCATAGTTTTATATTGTACTTCTTTTAATTTTGGTGGAATTGGCCATTTGAAATAGTTTTCTGTTACCCCAATCATTAATTATTCACATTTTTGTCATTCCAGTAAAATCATGAAAGGTTTTACATTTAAAGACTGTCCTGATAAAATGGGGGCCGAGCTCAGCGTCGACACCACGGAGTGGAATGAAATCAGAGCGGAAACTCTGACCTCCAAATGTCAATAAAAAATATCGCAAAGATTTACGGAAATTACAGAATGAAGTCACCATTCTTAGAAAATTATAACATATTTATGTTATAACAGTACACTATATCATTATTGTTATAATCGTTAACTACATTTACAGTAAAACAACATTTTTGGGGTGAAATGCATCAAAAAAATTCAAATAAATGTATTCAATAAATGATAAGGTAAGGGCATAAATTGGTTCTGGGACAGATTCACACGCTGGTCGCTGGTTGTAATGTGGACAGATACAATAGACTAAAAATAAACATTTGTGGCAGGCTGAGCAAAACATCATCACCACAACAGAGCTGGCTGAACAAAGGTAGACAGAGAGCTGCTGGATCTCTCTGCAGACACAGGTGTTGACCACAGTGAAGGATTATTCTACACACAGGTAGCTTTTCAGGCCTCTGTCTCCCTCCTGGGTGGGAGAAATGTCCAAATTTGTTGGACAGCCGTGCTGCTCCTGCAGGTCAATGAACTGCAGTGTTGAACCAGTCAAGCATGTTCATGTCGTCTGTGCTCTGGGGCTTTCTGATCATCTCTGGATATTCGGATCCAGTTTTCATTTCAGCATTTTTTGTTGTTAAATTCAGAGGACAAACCCTTAGATGTGGTTTTAGTTTCTCTGCAGGATTAGTTTCTGTTGCAAGAGCATCAATGCTCTTTTTACTTTAGACATTTTATCACTACACGAATAAAACTAAAGCAGTGTTGTTTTTTTAAGCGGGGATACAACAACACAAAGTGCTGCATAATTGGGTAGTGGAAGGAAAAGCGTAATTGGTTTTAGATAGTGTTTATTACCCAGGGCTGCTGCACATGTGTTTTAATTTGCTTTAGCTCTGGCTGTATGTTTGGGGTTGTTGCTCTGTTGGATGATGAACCTTTGCAGCAGCCTCTAATTTGTTTGGTTTGTTTGTTTTACAGCCTCTAATATGTTTAACTCTGAGATGGTTCTAAATTTAGCCCCATCCCTCTTCCTGTTATATTTAAGCTGCTCCCTGCTTCACAAAATCTTCTCCACAGTATAATTCTGCCGCTACCGTGTTTCACTTAAGAATGTTGTGTTCAAGATAATGCACAGGGCAAGTTTTCTACCATGCAAAGTATTTTGCATGAAGAAGAAAAAGGTTCTGTGATGGTCTCATCAGAGCAGAACACATCATAGTCCCACCTGAGCTGCGTCTCTCTGCAGCTCCTCCAGAGCTACCATGGACCTTTTAGAAAATAAAATATTATTTTTTTTAAACAGAAAAACTTGTTGTCTGTGGTGTTCTTTAGTCTCCATCATTCATTATTGTTTATTAATGTTCTCTAACAAAATGTATGCCTTGACAGAACAGCTGAATTACAAACAGGTAGTCACTGTTTACTATTTTGAGGAGTTATGAGTAACTTCTGTTTTGTTTTTTTGTTTTTTTACGAGTGTCAGAGTAAAAATGCTGAGTACAAATTTATTGATCTTTTTAAAAAAAAAACGTTATCTTACCATAAATAGAACCCCATGTATTGCATCTGTTCACATCATTCTCTTTCTTGTTGGTCTCTGGTCTGTTACATAAAATCATAATTATACAGGGACTTTTGTGGCGAAAAATGCAACAAAGTGTGAAATGTTTTAAGAAACATGAAAATGTCTGCTAACTGTTTTACAGAAAGAAAGCCAGAGCTGCACTAATGCATCCAGAGCCCATGGTTTTCAGAGTAACGTGAGCAGATATTCCTACAGGAAAACAGGCAGATGTGTGGGTCAGATGGTTCTGTCATCAGCTCTATGACATCCATCCGCTAATGATGACCAATTTATCCACTAAATACCCTTATTCCAAGGATATTACTCTATTTAAAGTGATAAAAATGTAAGTGCATGATGATCCTTCTAGATGATGTCAGGCTTTGGAACGTGGGCCCAGTTTAGTGCACAAGAAACCAATGAGGCTGCAGCATAGGTGGAAGCTGGGCTGGTCATTGAATTCAGAATAGCAGATCAACCTCAGGCTAATTCTGTCAACAGGTTCCTGAGCATGTGTACCGCATCCCCATTTGGTTGGACTGTAGCGTTCATCCCCAACCTCGGTCCTTGAGACCCGCTGTCCTGCAGGTTTTAGAGGTTTCCTTGCTTCAGCACAGCTGAATTTAATTGAAAGCTGATTAACAGGTTTTTGGTCTACTGCAATCATTATAATCAGCTGTGCTAAAGCAGGGAAAGCTCTAAAACCTGCAGGAAAGCGGGCCTCGGGGACCGAGGCTGGGGGTGCCTGTGTTAGCAGGAGCAAACCGAAGGGTCTGAATTGGGAAAACGGTCAATATTAACTTCCATATGAAAGTTACAAAATCAGTTAAATATGTTTGAAAGATTTTCCTACAAAAAAAAAAAAACTCAGACCAAAGAAAGAAAAAAGAAGATTTGTTGGGATCCAGAGGTTTGCCCTCCAGAGGGCGATGTGGATCCCTTCCTGTGGGCTTCTGTTTCTGTTGGGATCCAGGGGTTAGCCCTCCAGAGGGCTATGTGGATTCCTTTTTCTGTGTGTTTTCTGTTATCTGTTAGGATCCAGAGGCTTGCCCACCAGAGGGCGCCATGGATCCTTTCCTGGGAGCTGCTGTTCAGCGCTCACAGCTGACCACCATCACCTGATTAGGAGCTCTCTCTATATTAGCTGTAGAGGAGCTCCATTCTGAGCCGGATTGTTGTCCTTGCCATGGAAGCAAACCTGAGCCACCCAGCCTGTTTAACTCTGCCTGTCTGAAACCTGAAAACCTGTAAGTCTGAACCTGTTGTCCTGCACCAGAACCTAACCTGCTCTGTTCTCTCTGCCTCCCAGGAGGAAACCCGTGTGTCTTATAATAAACATTGGGCTTCAACCCTGCTTCTCTGTCGATGAGTTCTGCATCTGGGCTAGTAAAACCAACCACGTCATGACAGAACAATCCGGCCAACAGACTAGCCCAGCAGACTCACCGGTGAAATTCCTGAGGCTGATTCACCTGATTAGGAGACCCACTGAGCCCGCTCTGAGCCGTCTGGAGACCCCTGAGCCCGCTCTGAGCCGTCTAGAGACCCCTGAGCCCGCTCTGAGCCGTCTGGAGACCCCTGAGCCCGCTCGGAGTCGTCCGCCATCATCCTGGTGGGTGGAGTAGCGCCGGCGTAATGAGGAATGGAATCGCAAATGGGAGATGGCGTGTCGTCGACAAGAAAAAGAGTGGGATCGCGGAAGGCAGGAGATTTGGAGCCGTCGGAAGACCCCTGAGCCTGCTCTGTGTCCTCCAGAGACTCCGGAATCGGAGCCGCAGTCGGCGGCCTCCTGTGTTCTTGTGGAGCCACAGTCGGTGGTTTCCTCTGTTCCTGGTGAGGAGCCACAGTCGGTGGTTTCCTCTGTTCCTGGTGTGGAGCCACAGTCGGTGGTTTCCTCTGCTCCTGATGTGGAGCCACAATCGGTGGTCTCCTCAGTTCCTGATGTGGAGCCACAGTCGGTGGTCTCCTCAGTTCCTGATGTGGAGCCACAATCGGTGGCCTCCTCTGTTCCTGATACGGAGCCGCAATCGGCAGCCTCCTGTGTTCCTGTGGAGCCACAGTCGGTGGCCTCCTCTGCTCCTGATGTGGAGCCGCAATCGGCGCCCTCTTCAGTTCCTGATTCGGAGCCACAGTGGGCGGCCCAGTCTGAGCCTGTTGCAGAGCAGCAGAAGCGGTGGCGACGCCCTCCTCGGAGCTTCCTGCTGGAGCGGAGGCGGCGTCCTCCTCGGAGCTTCCTGCTGGAGCGGAGGCGGCGTCCTCCTCCAAGGCCCCTGCAGCTTCTGAGACTCCGGTCCCGCGGCCGGCCTCCGGAGCGTCTGCCTCAGCTCCGTTTCCACGGCCGGCCACCTGAGACTCTGCCCTGCTGCCGGTCCCACGGCCGGCCATCTGAGACTCTGTCTTGCCTCCGGCCCCACGGCCGACCACCTGAGATTTTCCCTTTCCTCGCCCACCCTGGGTGGATTGTTTTGATTGCTGGACCCTGTTTCCGTTTCTGTGCCTGGCCCTCCTTGCCTGTTTTCCCCCTCCGCTCGCCCTGGGTGGGTTGTTTTTGTTTCTGGTTTTTTGTTTTTGGGCGTCTGGTATCCGCCCTTAAGGGGGGGGTACTGTTGGGATCCAGAGGTTTGCCCACCAGAGGGCGCCATGGATCCTTTCCTGGGAGCTGCTGTTCAGCGATCACAGCTGACCCCCATCACCTGATTAGGAGCTCTCTCTATATTAGCTGTAGAGGAGCTCCATTCTGAGCCGGATTGTTGTCCTTGCCATGGATGCAAACCTGAGCCACCCTGCCTGTCTTAACCTGCAAACCTGTGAGTTTGATCCTGAGAACCTGTACCTGAACCTAACCTGCTCTGTCCTCTCTGCCTCCCAGGAGGGAGACCTGTGTTTCCAATAAATATTGGTCTTTAACCTGCCTGTGTGTTCTGTAAGTTCTGCATCTGGGCTAGAAAACCTGCGCATCATGACAAGATTATTCAAGATAGAAGAGGGATTATTTTATTAACATTTTCCCAAACAAACAGAATTTTAAAAGCCTGAGATTTGCTTTAAGAAACTACCATGCTTTGATCTTATTTTTGAACAAAGGACAGATTAGCAGTATCAGACACCTATGTTACCTCTTTGTCACGATTTCTGTTCCTGCCTGGTATAAAAAAAAAAAAAATCAAAGACATAATGTACAAATATTAAATTAACAGAAAGCCATCGACGTCTCAGAATGTCTCAGAAACTCTATTTCTATAAATCAATTCGTTAAAATCATATCTCCTTGAGAGGGATTGTCCCTTTAAAAGTGCTATACTTTTTTATTTTCTCATATTAACAGCATCTTACATTTATCACAGTTTTCAGAAATCAAAAGCACTAAGAGCAAGCATGCACTGTGTTTCTTTTCATAATGATAATATAATATTGTAATAAAAAAGTGGTTCACAAACTGGTCTTTACGTTTATTCAAAAACCTAAAGATAAAATTCATTTTGTTCCAATTTACTCTAACAGTGAAAACTTTAGACATATCCAACTTTATTTAATTTAGTATTTAATATTTTATTCAAAGTTAATCCAAAAGTCAAGCGATTTAAAAAAAATTAAGTAATCCATGACCTGTTTTCCTGGGTTATAAATCTAAATTATTTCTCTAAGATTCCCTTTACAGTTGGAGAAACATTGCATTCATGTAAGGTTCTGTTCCGTAGCTTTCTATCCTTTTTAGCTGTAAATTAGCCATTAACACAATACATATAAAAACCTGGCAGATATTACTACAGAGTTCAGGGCCTGCATATGGTGTTGAATATAAAAGCTTAAAATTTTCCAAGGAGTTTCACTTCAGTGACACCCTCCTACAGAATACATTTTAAAAACTTTTAGGGTTGCTTATGACAAATTTGAAAAGGAGACGCCATTTTTTCTGTGAATAATTTTCCCACTGTCATTAGATTACTTCCCGATCCAAAAGAAATTGCTTTGTAAAATTGCTTATTATGAAAGATGTCAACTTTGCTTGTAATCTATTGCTCAATTAATTCAGATTGGGATATGATATGTTTCTTTATGAAGTTTTCTTTAAGAAAGTAGTAATAATCTACTTCTTGATTGTACAGTTCTAGCATTAATGAGGCCTAGATGATGCAAATGAAACCAGCCAAATCAAAATATTTGGTTACTCAAATAAAGGACAGTAAGTAAGTTTGGATAAATTTGTTCCCTGTAGTAAATAATAAAAAATATATATTTTTTAAAACTGCAAGGAATAACCAAAAACACAACACATCTGTAACACAGCGAATACTTCTATTTATAGAAATGTTTATATTTTATAATTTATATAATTTAATTTGATTTCTGAAGCTTATCTAAATAACTTCCACCTTTTTTTTTTTTTAAAGCTCTGTTCTATAGGTTCCAGCTGTTAGACTAAACACTGGCCTCTAGCAGTTTTAGTCATGTTGTTCATCTGTTTGAATCTGCAGGCAAAATATCACATGGGGTCACACATGCTCCAGAACATGCGGTTTTACGCATAACTGCTCCATGTTTGTTGTTGTTTTTTTTCTCCTTTAAGATTAATACGGGCAGAGGCCCAAGGACGTGTTTCTTTTGCAGCTTCATAAATCAATTCAAACTTTTCTAATTTTTGCCAGCATTTCACATGGCCGCAGTAGTCAGTTATATATTCAATAAAACAGTTTGTGACTGTTTGTGAACTCAAAACCTTTCTTTTCATTGCTGGTAAAAAAAAAAAAGGGGGAAATTATGGTGTGCAGACATAAACCACTCCCTATTAACCTGCCTTAAATGTAAATAAGGGCTGACAATAATCTGGATTAAAGTCTTAAAACTTTAAAAACAGTCATTAAACAACTGTGCTGATAAAGAAGCATGCAGTCAGCTTGATCAATTAAACAAAGAAGTAACCTTAGACGTTAATGCCTGGCAGGGGGGTTAGTGAAAGGGAAACCTGAGAAATGCTTGCAGAAATACTGCATTTAATAATGAAGGAGAGAGTCTAAGATGGCAGCGACATAGAGCCGAGTTTATGGAGAGGATGAAGAGCATTTATGATCCGCTAGAAGAAATGAAATAGTTTATAGATAAATATTCAGCTCATTAATAACTTTTAGAATTAGGCCAAGTGAATCAATCCTTTTTTTAAGATGGCTTCTAGCAATACTAGCCACTTTAACCAAATTTTTGCAAAAAAATTTCTTTTCTTTTTAATAACTTCAAAAAAATTCTATGCCTATTAAGTTTTATACTTGTTAAACTCACATCAGACTCAAAAATATTAAATACTAAATCAGTGTGTAATAAACAGATAAATTGTTATACCATTTCTTAATTAATAATACAATTTCTAAACATAAATACTACAGATAGGAACTTTGAATACAGCACCCTCATCAGGTCCATAGGTGTCATTTGCAAAAATATTTCATATTTGTGCGTTAACATATTTTCTAAAATGGAGATGGTATGAATTCAAATTATGTGATCAAATAATATTAATTAAGTTGTCATCCAAGATTGCATCATTAGATATGAAAACAGGCAGGATGATTAGCTTCTGGCAGCATAATTCATAACAATCACATTCAGGTTTTATAGAGAAATCTGATAGAAGAATGATTTGGCAATAAGTATAATTCATATTTTCATAATAATTGATTAAAGTCATTACAAGAGAACTGTGTAAAACTGGTTCCTAATAAAAGTCATTACTGAGCCAAAGTGAAACCAAGAAATACAAGCCATAAAAGAAAAGCAATGATTTGCAACACTAGTAATAAAAGTTTTGAACAATTGTTTTAAGCTTTGCTTTAAGCGGATGTTAATGATTAATGGTCGGCCATTTAAAAGGTAATGAATTGTGCTTTTTTTGGAGCAGCTACAGCAAATGAACGGTCACCCCACTGTTTGGACTTTAACCCCGGGACTTCCAGAAGATGTTGGTCAGCAGACTGAAGAGCTCTGACTGGATTTAGTGCTTGTAAAATGTCACGTAGATAAGAAGTTTAGAGGTATACATGTTAGATTAGATAATACTACTTATACTTTAGCGATAGTATCAAGCTGCTTTTTTATTGTATCTCTTATAATATATCTATTGGTTGTGTTGTTCTTTTTACATCTTTTTGCAGGTGATGAAGCAGACAGAACACGTTTTTTCATTATTTCCCTTTTATCTCCTCTTTCTTTAATCTTTTCTCCTTTTTTCTGTTTTTCCTTTTCCTGTACTGCTTACATTGTAGTATCCATATAATCTGTAATACTCCCTGCATGAATTATAATAAAGCTATTTATATGCATAAGTCAAGCGGAACACCATGGCGATAGCCGCACTGCTCCACTTGTGAAAGCAAAATCTGTTGGGCTCTTTTTTGGAATCAAGACAATTATTTCTATTGCAACATTGCCAGACAGGACACTGTTAAAAAAAAGAAAAAAAGAAGAATTTTAGGTAGATGTTTAACAGAAGTGTTAAAATCTAATGCATTTCTTATTAGAATCATTTTAGATATTAATTGGAAACGAATAGCTTTTTAGAATGTTGAGATAAAAATCATTTTGAAAAAAGATTTTTTGATTTTCAGCTGGTAAAGACAGCTTCTACTCAGAGCTTTTTCCAAATAGCTTTGTTTAAGGCTTCATCTTATACGCTGCCATGGTAACAACTTTTGATTCAGCCTCTAAGAGGCAAAATCAGTCTTTTCTATTACTTTTTAATGCCAAAACCTGTTGAGATCTTATTAGGAGTTGAAGGATAAGTCAAGATGGGAACTTATCAAATTAATTTATTGAAGAATGTGGTTTTTTTTTTTAATATATAGATTAAAGCAGACAGGAGGAGTCTGTAAGGAGGCTGTGATTTGTGGTTCAAACATCCCTAAGTGGGAATGACCTTGATGGAGAAAGAAGAAACCAGGAGCACGAATTTTGCCAAGCTAATTTTATCCCTGATGAAAAGGGATTCCTGTATCCATGGTCCGTTAGACGACAGGAGATTTAACCAGGTAAAGCCAGACTTTACCTTCATTGTCTCACTAAGTTTAAAACACAGCAGTCTTTCTTCAAACCCGCTGATTCTGATAAACTACGAGAGGCACATTCGGAAACTTTAGAAACGGTTTCTGAAAGTTGTGACCTTCCAGCAGAAAGGTTGATGTGAATGTGTTGATGGCTGACAAGCCGACCACAGTAACCAAGAGTGGGTCTCTGTGTTACAAAGATGTCCCCTCTCACTGCGTTGAAAGATACTCAGTGGAAACAGGAAGTTGCTTTGCTTAAACTGTTGCAGTCCAGAACACTAGCTGCTTGTTTGTAAACATCCATCAAAGGTATTGCCCTTTTTCTTTAATTTTTTAATAGAATATTAATATTTATCACCTCTCCAGCCTCTCAGAGTTACAGTTCTTTGTTATATTTGCACTGTTACAGAAAGCTTAAATTCAATAAGAAAAATCAAAAGGTATATGGCACAAAAATGAAGTAGAGCGCTTGTCAGTAATAAGCTTATTTAAGCTGAGAAAAGCACAGAACATATATTAACAGTGTGAAAGTGAAACTTTATAAAGCTCAAGAGTTCCAGAAAGTTTACAAACTCTTATGTGTAAAAAAACATCCGGTTCTCCTTTCATAGGGGAATAGTTACTACATTACATAACACATATGACTGCAATGACAACCCAAAGGCTTTTTTTTCCCCCATGTTCAGTTCTTTATTATTGCATCTGCTTTTTTGCATTGCACCAGTTTAACTAGCTATTAGAATAACAGTCAGCATTATGATGTCAGCACCGCATGCTTCGAAATCAGTATACTTTTTTTTTTATATAAAAGTCTGACCTCACATTCACTTCACTAAAGTTTCTCCCCTATCAAAATATGACTTTTAAGCAGAAACTGTTTGGCTTTATTCATGTGAGCACCTGCAGATCTTAGTCTTGGAGTTTGTACACTGCAAAAATAATCTTAAATGAAAGATTAGTTAAATTAAATATAGTTTACACTTAATTTAAGCATTTTGAGTATTTTGGAGTATTTTTACTATTAAAATAAAACAATTAAATAATATACACTTGAAATAAGACAATGCAATTGTTTTTCTTATTTTTAATGTAAATTGTCTTGTTCCATTGGCAAAGTGTCTCTCTTACCTCCTAAATCCAAGAAAAAATGCACTTATTTTGAGAAAAAATGACTTATTAAGATTTTAATTGTTTGCAGTGTAGATGTCCTGCAAATTTTTGCAAGCAAATTTTCCTTAAAATAAATGCATCTTTATTTTAATAGTTAATTAAGACAGCCTGGCGATGCAATAATGACTTCCATTTAAAATAAATAAAAAATAAATAAATAAAACAGCTCCATTGGGTTATTTCAAGGGACTATTATTATCTTCCTTTAAGGTCAAAAATACTCATTCCATTGGCTTTTTGTCTTGTTTACCTGACCAAATTGAAGGCAAATACACTTATTATGAGCAATATTTTCTTATTTCTTGATCCGTATTTGGCAGTGTGTACATTTTAGAGCACCTGCTCTTGTAGCTATTCTTGGTTCATCATTGGAAACCACGAAACTGGTTCCTGGGTTGTTCCTAAAGATTAATCCTTTTACCTTAAACTAACAATTAGCATTGTGATTCCACACTGGAAAAAAATCTATATAGGTCATTTTTTTTCTTAAAATAAATGCATTTGTTCTTGGATTGAGGAGGTAAAAGAGACATTTTGCCAATGGAACAAGACAACTTAAACTTAAAATGAGAATACCCAATTGCATTGTTTTAAAAACATAAAAACACTAATTCCATTGGCAAACTATCTAATTTACCTACTCAGATTAAGGGTATATACACTTAATTTAAGGGATTTTTTACTTATTTCTAGATCGTTTTTCCAGTGCAGTATCAGGCGGGGCCCCGATCCAGCACTAAAATTGTGGTATTGGTATCGGCGAGTACCAACAAATAGGGCATCGATACCATTTGGAGAGCCAGAAGTTTATTCAACTATTGTCACCCATTCCAGGTAGGCAATAAAAAGTTCTACTAGATTCACTTTGTATTAGTCTTTTTCCTGCTTCATAAAGGCAGGCAGAAGCCATGATGACAATTGTTTTACATCCAAGCAGTATCCACTTCTTCATATATACACCACACAGGGCCAAAAAATGGCATCGGTGCAACACTACTAACATTAGAGCTGGTATTTAGTTCAAAACTAGTTGATTGTTTTTTTTTCCTACTTCCTTTTAATCATTTGTATCTTTAGCGAAAAGAAAAGAAAAGAAAAGAAAAGGTACGGCTTGTGATCTATGATTCAATACACAGTGGTTTTCTTGTTTTGTTTTTTTTATCTCTCTTTGTACAACATTTATGCTTGTGAATCTGTAAAACCTAGAAAAACTGAAAATAAGTGTTGTACCCTGTTTACATTTTTAAATAACATAAATATATTGATGTGGAGCTTATGATCTGTGTGGAAAACTTGTCCTGTTCTTTGTCTTATAAGCCCTGGTATGGGCTTAGCACCATGGTGCATGAAACCTAATAAGTCCTTGAATGTGGAGTTTTGGTGACAGAATCATCTGTACTGGCTTTAGTTTTTAACACAGTATATTAGAAGCCAAAAATGTTGTCATTTTGTGACATTTTTTCAGTAAACACAATCTAATAGAGCTGCAGAGTAAAGATCAAAAACATTTCATTCATTTGTTCAGTTGTTAATCGAAGCAGTATCATGGTTGTCCACAAGATGGCAGTATGCACAAACGAGCTGCTGAGGCAGGCAGCCTTCTAAACTTCATCAAGAAATGTAAAAGAAAACATTTTCTTTTCTTTAAAAAAAAAATCTTTCTTTGTTTTTTCCACTAACAATGCAATGAATTTCAGAAAAGAAATATCCTTTTCCATCAACAGAAATGTCTTTCAAAGGAAGCATGTATAAAAATGAACTTATTGAATATTTTGTTCTTTGAAGCCATGTACCTACTAAAAGCTAAATAACCTTCAAACACATTTTTATCTTGCTGACTGTGACGCAGAATCTTTGTAAGTAAAAATCTGTAATTTTTCCCTTTGAGAAAAGAAGATACTCATTGGATTGAAAAAAAACGTTAGAAAATGAAAAATGCTCCTTCAATAAGAATAATTTGAAGCTAATATAGCCTTTGATGCTGCAGATAACAGTCAGAAATATATTTGGATCCAATTCATTTTACATTTATTTGACCAGTCCTATGAAGTTGTTTTTATTGTCTCAAATTTAAAAGTTTGACTTAATCAAACACACATTTCAAAGAGTAGCTGAATTAATGCAGTAAGCAGTTAAAAAATACATAAGATCTGTCTAAAACTAACTTTTTCCTCTGTAAAAATATAAGTGCACCCCTTGCATTTGTTAAATCATGAATCAGATGTTATTATGCATTTTATTCTGCCTCAATCTAACAGGCCACACCGTCCAGAAATCCCTAAATAGAACCGGTCTGACAGCATGAAGAAGGGGAAAGTATCTCATCAAGTAAAACTTTACTGCCCTGAACTTAAAAAAATAATGAATAAGAAAAAAAAAATCTGTTTCTAAAGAAGAAATTTATTTGAGGAAAAAGCATGATTTTTGTAAGAATGTAAGACTCTAGTCAACCTTGTCTCTTCTTTTGTAAATTGAAAGAATCATATTCAGTAATTGAAAATAGGAATTCGTCCTTTTGATATTCGTTCATCAAAAGTACCTTTTCAAATAACATCAAAGAGATACTTGAGGTATTTTTTTTTAACTAGGCCTAAATTTCTGTCATAAAAGTTTTTCTTTAATTGTCTGATGCGATTTTTCATAAGCTATAAGAAGAAAATCCTCTAAGATGCAAAAGAAACTAACATACAAAATACCTGCACATCCAGAGCATTAAAGCTGATTCTAATTCTGACAAATGAGACAAAAGATGATTTTCGGAAACCTCATAAATCTGTTGCAAAGCTTACAGAGCGTTTCAGATAAAAACAAAAAACAAAACATGTTGATGGCAGTGAGACCACCAGCTGCTGCTTCTCTTCTTCTTGACCAGGATGGCTTGCTGGGATTAATGGAAACTGTTTTCTGCTGTAGGACAAGGATCAGAAACAAATCCACCTTTGAAATTAATAAATAAATAAAACAAATGTTTAAGAACGGCCTAGTCTGAATGAAAATATATGTTTCATTTGAGGCATTTAAGTTATACAAAAAGAGCAAAAGAAAATCTGAATGTTTTCACAGCTCTGTAAGAGTGCGAAACATTCAGCATCTTTCTAATCGTCGCTAAATTCTATCCAGAACTTTTGAGAATTGACCAACATCGTTTAATTTTAATTACCAGCTTTTATCTCAAACCTACAGGACTTCTTAAGAGCTGAAATAACACAAAAACTATCTTAAAATGAGAATTTGGTTTTAAAAAAAACTCTTAAAATAATTAATTTTAGTAGGCAAAGATGGTCTGCCAATGAAATAAGTATGTTTATCCTTAAAATAAAATAATTAGATATTATTTTACTTTATTTGAAATGTAAATTCCCGTATTTCCTTGGCAAAGTGCTTTACTTACCTGCTCAATTCAGGAAAATGCATTTAATTTAAGAAAGAATGGCTTACTTAGATTAAAATTTTTGCAGTAAACAGACTGCTTTCCCTTTATTGCCTAATATATTTCATAGCTAACCAGTTCTTATTGTACTAAAACATCTTACATGCTCATATGTTGCTTTGTTTTGAGTTTTAAGGGGGTTTTGTGTTAAGAATTGAAATAAAACCTTTTGGTTTAGAAGTGTCTTTCAAACACTGATGTAATCATGTGTCCATGTGGAGGGCTCTCAGTCCACGTGTTAACACCTGGCATCCTAATGCCTCCCACATATAGCTGGTTTCCCACCACCTCTATGTCAAAAAGCCGGCTGTGAGCTGCGCAATGAAGGTTTCTGTCAAAAAATAGAATAAAATAAAGCTCATGAATACATTCAGTGACCCGATCTTTATCATTTTTCACACATTATAATACTCAGGATTCACCTGAGTCACACCTGTTATGAAATATTTTACATTTCATTAGGCTTGGTTATTAAACAGGTAGGATTAATGTCACAGATGAATCAAGATCTGAATTATTAGTTTCCCTCTGCAATGTCTGTTTTAAAATTATTTATTATTATTATTCCTGATCTATTTTATTAATACAACTTTTACAACTCTCCCCCTTTTTCTGCCATTTAAACAAACCGTTCAAAGAGGTGTAGTTTATCTTATTAGTTTTTTTTTACGTTAGTTAATCCTTTTTTTATCTGACAGAAGAACATGTTTATAAACTCTATACTGTTCTAGCATATTTTAGTCTGTTTTAATTGAGCCTACTCTGCAGAAGCTGAGTCTTGTGTGCAAGCTTATTACCTTCACCAAGGAGAATATGTTTTTATGAGAGTTTGTTTGTCTTTCTGTGTACAGGATAACCCCCAAAAATTAGATTTTTATCAATGTTTTTACCAAAGGTGCACCTCAATCCAATACGCATTCCATTACATTTAGGTGATAATCCACATCATAATCTGGATGCAGGAACGTTATGAAAGATTCTGTGAATACAGATATTTATTTAAGGTTGAAGTGACAATACGTTTGGGGAAATCAGCTATTCGGCAGAGGTCTGTGCTCTCTGAGTGCTTTTCTAGTTAATTAATCTGACTGGCGGATTTCAGCTTGTTCATAGTTATGATGAATCTCAAGCTTCATGGTTACCTGTGGAGTTCCACAAGGTTCAGTGTTAGGGCTGATTCTCTTTGTCCATATTTCCTAGCAAATCTAACCAGTTAGACAGATTAAAGGCTTGTATTTTAAAAAGAGCATATCTATTTTTTGCTTTTGAATTCAGATAAGACATCAATTATAGTCTTCGGACCAGATACTGACTAAGCCATGCATTTTATCCAAATTGAAAGTATGTAATTGTACTTTTTCTTGTCTAGATGTTTATTTTCTTATTGTATTTGTTTCCTACCTTTTATGTTTTTTTTTTTTTTATGTTTTTCATTAAGAATCCAATATTAAATGTTTCCTCAGTGGAGAGAAAAGAGTTAATCTAATCTCTATATTAATCATTGTATGACTGTTAAAGAAAGTATACATGATTTTAGAGTTTCAGGGATTCTACGATTTTCCGTACCGTCACATCACTGAGGAGCTACTTGTAGTCTCAGGATGCAGGCCCTGGTTTACCCATCCATGTCCAAGAACAAAGCTGCCCTGCTCCTCCTGAATCAGAGGTTAGATGGTGAGATCAGCCATCACCTTAGAATGAAGTACTCTGACATGTGTGACCCCTCTATTATAGAAAAAGGCTGCCCAGTTTCCTTTTCCAAATCTTCTCTACTAGGATACTTTAAAATTCCCAGAAATGTGTTCTGCTGACCGTAAAATAAATATGCCATGCCTTCAATTTCAGCTGCTCTTTACTTGCTTTCTTTAAAACCCAGATTTACAGTTAAAAAAATCCTGCAAATAAGGCTTTGAAAGACAAAGTTAAGATTTATTATGTTATGAGTTATTCTATAAAGCTCTTTATTGTCCCAACAGAACGCCTTAGTCTGAGGTAAAATTGTTTTCTTATAAATGTCACCATTACCTTTGTTCTTTGCATTGCAGAGTAGATGAAAATAAAAAGGCAATGAAATCTTTGAGTCTACAATGCAATATGTCTATTTCTTACTTGGTGTGTTCCTGTCTTTATTCTCTTTTATCTGCTTTCTGGGCTTCACTGTCCCGATTTAAATTCTCAAAAGCTTTTCCCTTTTCCCATCTGTCTGTCTGCACCCATACCTGGTGAAATGTTTTACTCAATAGTTATGATAAATATAAAAACTGCTCCAGAAGAATCCAGACACAACAAAACAAATCAATCAGTGTATGCATCATAGGTCAAAATGCTAATCCACACGCCAACGACTCTTCCTGCATTCATGTTTAATTTGTTTGACTGGAATTTGCAGTGATTATATGCAAGCCACCCTCACATCAATGGTGTAAATGACTGCAAAGCTAGTTTGATCTCCAGGCCAAAATGGATATCATCTGTGCAGGAATGGTGGGTGTAGGTGCAAAGATAGAGATGGGTTCTAAAATCATATTTAGACTCACTAGCATCAAACTTTTCATAGTTTGCATCAAATAGAGCTCAGAGCTTACAGAATGCATCCCTTGTTTTAAAGGTTTTTACACTCCTTTACAGCCAAACTTTAGTGTTTTATTATAACTGAAAGTGATTAAACATCATGATGAGGAAAATGATGGGCCAAAGAGAGCCACCCACAAACTGTACCAGTTCTAAAAGCATTGCTGGACTCTGGGCTTCAGCAGCCTTGCAATCATAGTCAACAGCTTCTTTTGGCTCTTAAGAACCAACCTGAGAGCGAAGCTGTGATTCAGAGGTCTTCAGAGACTTAAGAGACGATGCGCTACTGTGGCTGAGTCTCAAATCAATGTTTTATTTTGTTAACTGTGGGTGTTAATATGGCAAGAGATTTAAAGCTAGGAGGGTTGTTTCAAAATCGACAGCCTTTTATTTAAAAAAGTTAATTGACTTAGTTTTACTTGGATAAAACATTTTTTTTGTAGTTGTTGGCCTGTAGTCTGATGATATTATGTTTGTTCTGATTACAGTATGCTCTGATTTCAACGATTCAAGAGGATAAGGGCCAACAAACAACAACAAAATCTGACTTTTAATGTCAGAATAAAAAGTCAAATTACTTTACCGCTAAATCCCAGGGGTATCACTTCAATTAAGAGGGAATAATACAAGCAGTCATGAGAATTATTATGAGATAAAAATCAGACTTCTAAAATTAATTTAGAATCCTGAGACTAAATGCAGAATTCTGAGAGTAAAGGCAGAATATTCTAATATAAAAATCAGAATTTTAAAATGAATTCAGAAATCTTAGATTAAATTCAGAATTCTTAGAATAAGGTCAACATATTCTAAGATAAAAGTCAGACTTTTAAAATGAATTCAGAATTCTAAGATTAAATTCAGAATTCTTAGAATTAATGCAGAATATTCTAATATAAAAGACAGAGTTCTAAAAGAATTCTGAATTCTGAAATTAATTCAGCATTCTTAGAAAATGGTCATCATATTCTGAGATAAAAATCAGACTTCTAAAATGAATTTAGAATCCTGAGACTAAATGCAGAATTCTGAGACTAAAGGCAGAATATTCTAATATAAAAGTCAGAATTTTAAAATGAATTCAGAATTCTGTAATCAAATTCAGAATTCTTAAATTAAGGTCAACATATTCTGAGATAAAAGTCAGAATTCTAAAAGGAATTCAGAATTCTGAAATCAAATTCAGAATTTATAGAATAAAGTCAACATATTTTGAGGTAAAAGTCAGACTTCTAGAATGAATTCAGAATTCTGAGACTAAATACAGAATTCTGATAGCAAAGGCAGAATATTCTAATATAAAAGTCAGAATTTTAAAATGAATTCAGAATTTTGAGATTAAATCCAGAATTCTTGGAATAAAGGTAGAATATTCTAATATAAAAATCTGAATTTTATAATGAATTGAAAATTCTGAGATTAAATTCAGAATTCTTGGAATAAAGTCAGTATATTCTTAGGTAAAAAAGTCAGACTTCTAAAATTAATTAAAAATTATAAGATTAAATTCAGAATTCTTGGAATAAAGTCAGTATATTCTTAGGTAAAAAGTCAGACTTCTAAAATTAATTAAAAATTATAAGATTAAATTCAGAATTCTTGGAATAAAGTCAGTATATTCTTAGGTAAAAAGTCAGACTTCTAAAATTAATTAAAAATTATAAGATTAAATTCTGAATTCTTAAAATAAAATCAGAATTTTCTGAGATCAAAGTCAGACTTCTAAAATTAATTCATAATTCATAGAATAAGCTCAACATATTCTGAGATAAAAGTCAGACTTCTAAAGTGAATTCAGACTTCTGAGACTAAATACAGAATTCTGAGAGCAAAGGCAGAATATTTAAATATAAAAGTCAGAATTCTAAAAGGAATTCAGAATTCTGAGATTAAATTCAGAATTTATAGAATAAAGTCAGTCATCATATTCTGAGAGAAAAGTCAGACGTGTAAATATAATCCAGAATTCTAAAGTTAATTTCAGAATTTATAGAATAAAGTCAACATATTCTGAGATAAAAGTCAGACTTATAAAATAAATAAATAATAATAAATTCAGAATTCTAAGATTAAATCCAGAATTCTTGGAATAAAGGTAGAATATTCTAATATAAAAATCTGAGTTTTATAATAGGTTGAAAATTCTAAGATTAAATTCAGAATTCTTGGAATAAAGTCAGTATATTCTTAGGTAAAAAGTCAGACTTCTAAAATTAATTAAAAATTATAAGATTAAATTCTGAATTCTTAAAATAAAATCAGAATTTCTAAACTTCTAAAATTAATTAGTCAGAATTCTAAAACTGTCCATTATTCTGAGATTAAATTTAGAATTCAGAGAATACATTCAGAATTTTTTAATTTTTTAAAAATTTATTTTATTTATTTATTTTTTTTGAGTGACCATTATTTTAATGGCCTATTTTTGTCATTGCTTTTAGAGATTAACGTGATCTAAGACTGCAAACACTTAAATCTGTTTTAGCTCATTAGCAGCAAATATTTTTAATTTGAAAGGCAGGAAGCTTTTGGTTCTGGTTTCCAGGTCGCTGCTTTGCAAATCAAACAAACAGCAATGTCTGACAAAAAGGAGGTGAATTTAACAGGAGTCCAGCAGAGTAAAGGCGTGTGGCTGGTTAAGGTTTGTTTAAACACATGCAGGATAACTATTAGTAAACATAAGGTCCAAAGAAGTGCTGAAAAATGCGTGTTTCTTCTCTGATTGTTGCACAAAGGCTGAAAGGAAAATCCCTTTCAGTGTTTATTCATAATTTTAAGAATTTTAAATAAGTATTTTTGATTAATTGTCCTTAATTTGTAAATCAATTAACTAACTGTAATATATTTTCACATGTGTTTTCTTTTTTTTTTTTTTTTTTTTTTATCAGGTTCCAAAGTATTTATCTCAGCAATGGGACAAAGCTACAGAAAAAGGAGAAGTTGGGAAGATCTTAATAGAAAAGTATGTATCAAAAAACTGTTTTACTTTCCCTGTTTTCTGTTAAACCTGCAGACATTTAGAAGATCAATCATTGCAATATTTCAGTGTTTTCCTTTAATTTGTCTCAAACTGCTGCTCAACAATGCAGACATGTTAATGTCTTCTAAAATCATTGATCCACATCCTTTTTCTCTTTTAACAGAAAACACGGTAAAACGGAGGTGAGACGACTTAAAAAATGTTCATATTTCTTTCTAAGACCAGAACATGTTTTTGAACTGCTGTCTTTGGCTCCCAGCTACATTACAGCCACAAACTTCAATACATCTTTTTGTAAAAGACCAACAAAATGAAGCGCATGTATGAAGTAGGGAGAAAAACTCAAAAAAAGAAGGGGAGAGTGGGGACAGCTGCAAAAGTTTTCACTTTTCCCTCAATTTCTCACCGGCTTTTGTGAATGACCATATTTTACCATAGTTAACCCACGTTGTTGCTCTAAAAGCCCATTAGGTGCATAATTTGGGATCCTGATATAAAGCAAGTAACGTGGTTGAAGTGAGATTGTCCATATCTATGGGGACAGTTGCTACAGCAATTTATTGACACATAAAACTCATTTTTCATCACATTTTTTTAACCTATTGGCTTATTTAAATATTTTACTTGACTATTTCTCCTTTTCTTGTCTTGTAGAATTCTAGGAAACAAAACAGAAAATGTAGGATATTCTGCAACTTGGATAAAGCCTTTGGAGATTAATGTGATCAATAAGTAGACAGTTACAGCTGTGCATTGCAACGATCCTTCACCTGAATACCATCATTAAACTAGCAATGCTTCCTTAAAACTGTATTTTTGCACCATGATATCTATGTCTGTTAAAAGCAGAGTAACTGATGATTTAAATTATAAAACTGTTAGTTTGTTCATGCAGATGGTGTGGTGCAATTACATAAAAAGCAATCATTAGAAATACAATTTTTTATACCGTAAATCCTCTAATAATTCACTCAGGTACATCTTGGTCCAGGCCATTATTGGAAGGAGGCCAGAATTGGAGGCAGGCCTCTATTTCTATGTGATCAAAACAGACTACCAGAATGAATAAAACCAAGATTTTGGGTCTCTTTGAACCTATAAAATACTAGGTTTATTTATTGAAAAAGTACAGTTACCATAACGGTATAAAGAACATTATTCAGACATCTTCCAGCAGCTGCAATATTTCTGATGGCAATACGAGAAAAAAAAAGATAGATTGGAATCTTGGCCAGACTGACTTGCGAAACAAAGTTTTTTTTAAAAAAAAGTAGGCTACCAGTATCATATATTTCAAGGGAAATCTAGAACAACGAAGGCCAATGAAATTCTGTCATTTTACCACTGCCTGGTTACCACCAGACCTACCGGTAATCACATTTGTCTTTCAGATCAGAACAATTGTGTAAGGCCACTACGATCTCTGTGTAAGGATGGGATTTCCCCCCCAATCCCTAGCCCCCCCCCCCCCGTGGTATCTATCGCAAGTTTATCAGGACTGCCCGGGAACATTGTTGGCTCTAATCTTAGCCCCCGGCCTGTATACAAGTCCAGCCATTATTTACCTCTGCCGACAGAGAGCCCGGCCATTATTAGAGGCCCGGCCGCTAATGGAATACAGCCAATATTAGAGGAATTACGGTATATATACTTTCAGTTCTCAATGAAGGAATTATGGTATGTGTCTGCTGTGTTGTAGGTACAGGAGTGGGTAACTGAGCATGTGCTGTAGGATTATCAGTCTAGCTAAATGCCTGTTGGTTAAATTAACAATTAACTGTTTTGGATTGCTGTTTTACTGAAACTTCTCATACTAATAGTGTGTGATCAGAACAACTAAGAGCCTTTATCACATAGGTTTTTACCTGATTGGATGAACTTGCATATCTCTGTTGTTTAGCGATACACTTTCTGCTACATGATGCTGAATGGAACAGAGCTCTGTGAGATGTTCCAAGCCTCAAATATTACTTTATAACTTCAACCTGTTTGACGTTATGGTTCTCAGTATTCACCAACATTTCTGACCAACCTCTGATGCCTTCACGGAACAGCCGGATTTATTCCCAGTGCCATCTGCTCACTGACCTGCTTCTGAAGGCAAATCAAATCCAATAAAACGCACTGAAGTTTGTGGATGCAATGTGAGCAGGTGTTAGGTTCCACGGGCGTGAATACTTTTGCACGGCTCTGTGTGGAGCTCAGTTATTTTGGTTTTCTGCTGATATCCTCTCTTCACTATGTTGCACCCCATCTCTGTTTTCTCTTTCATGACTCAACTTCCTCACTGGAATCAATAAAGTTTCATCGCATCATGTCTGACCTGATTAAGCAGGAAGACAGCCAATAATACGACTTGTCAGTTGTGTACTGACTGAGCTGTTTGTTTCGCTTTTTTATTTTATTTTTTTGGTCCTTCTCAGGTATGCTTCAGTCTTAACGAGGAGCTGGCCTCCATGACTGCAGCAGGGGAGAAGGATGACTCCCTGCAGATACCGAGGGAATATCCCTTCACGATGCACACAGTGGGCGCGCAGACCATGGCCGTCTTCAGCCAAAGCGAAGCAGGTCAGTCAAATACTCATGGTGCAAATACCTGCTCGCCTCTTCTCCTCTGACTTTACGGAGCAGACATTAGATTATAATGCTCCACAGCAGTTAATGTACATTATTTGTTGTAAACATAATTTTCCCATTCAAACATATAGAAACAGGAGTAGATAGCATTTTGTTCAGGCAAAATATTCCAGCAGATTCTTTGGGTCTTTTCTCATATAATTCTCCTCTCTTTGCACTGTAAAATTCATGAGAAGAATCAGTCTAGCTTCTTATTTGTGGAGGACATTTTGCTGCCAGGCATAATGTGTCATACGTCCTTTCTGAGCCAGAAGGATTTTGCATCAGATCAAAAGCTTATAAATAGCTGCCACTGTATTGTTGTGTTGCTTGTTACTGTGTGACCAGAGCAATGCTTCAATTCTGTTTGATTACAGGAATTATTCTTCTAAAACGTAAAATTAAATCAAAGGTTGATATATTTCTGTATTCAGTCATCGCTCTATTAAAAATAAATAAATCACAGGAGACTGGCGGATCAAGAGCAGTTCTCTACCTGCCAGGGTGCCGGCCCTCTGTGAGACATGAGTGATTTCTTCTCATAATCAGCTGAGGTTGGCTTTAAAACAAAAAAAAAGCATATTTTGGGCGTCTCCCAAGGCGGGACAGAATTAGTTTAAAGCATGGTCTTTTGACTGTACACCAGCTCGCTCCAGAGGGGAGCGTGTGAAAATGGAGCAGTGCACAGATTTCTGGTACACTTTATTAGGCAGTGAAGATGAGATTTTTAAGGTGATGCTGCACAGAAACAATCCTGTGAAATCATCTGTCAGGGATTTTTTGTTAAAAAATACCAAATGGTTGTGTTTAGTTCAAGGAAATATGAGCCAAAACCTGCAACATCCTGATTATTTAACCAGCTGACTACATAGGCCCTGTATTTTAATTACAATGGGGAAATTGTTACAGCAGCAGCAAAAGATTATAGCAAAAGGGGTTACACAAATGTGGACCTTAACAAAAGTGTATAAAAATAACAGAAAATACAGTTTTACAGTAATGGATATGTGAAAAATAGCAGCAAAACCAGAAATGTGCAAACCTGGCAGTTCCGGTTCATGCTTATGTTGATCTTTTTATAGAAATGGACCAAACACAGTCACATGGTGTTTCATCCACATGCCTTTCAAAATGAGGCTTTAAAATTTCTAAAACATGTTTTGGAATTATTATTTTTTCAAAAAAACGTTTTGTTTTATAGCTGTTTAAACAAATAAAATGAGATTTAAAATTCCACCTGACATGTCTGACTCTGCCGGAGTAATGCAACAGCATGTATTGATTTTTAGCCCCACCCCTTAATGGCCAGCATCATTGGAAACTAGAGGCTCAGACCTTTCCAAAGAGTGGTCGTAGGTAATTGTGAGACCCTTTCAGGTGATGTAACTGGCATGCGTTACATAAGCTTGCTCTGTGTGTGAAAACTACTAGTATAGTTTGGTGATATTATTGTGTGTTCTTTGGTAAATTTCAATGAAAAAAATGCTAAATAGGCTTTGTCTTATGCAGAAGGCCTCCAATAATGTAATTCGGCATATTAATCTGGCCAGATTCCCCTCTATGATTGGAAAAATGCATTTGGCATAATTTGGCCAGTTTGGCACCACTGTGCCAAAATCACATTTCCGCCTACAACACTGCTAACCAAACCTTTAAGGAAGAAACATGCTTCAGCTTATTTAGTCCAGATTTGCTCGAGTTAAAGTCAAGATGTGGATCTATAAAGTCTGAAGGTTCATCCAATGATTTAAATGAGTTTTCATGGTGTTTTGCAGTGTTTGTTTTGAATGTTTTTTTTTTTTTTGGTTAGGCTAAATATTTTTAACATTTTTATTTGTGTAATCACCTATAAATCCGGCATGGTGATATTTACAATAGTGGTTCCAGCTGGAAAAAAATTCCTTAAGGCCTTTCTGTCATACAATTGCAAAGAATTGCATTTCCAATTTATAGTTTGGGAGCTGTACTTGCTTTAATTCACATATGTAACTTCAGGTGGAATTTGCTCCTTAAACCATCTGGGCTTAAGGGGTTAACTGACTAAGACAGAAACTGTGCAAAAAATTAGCATGAATGTAAAAACTTATTGATGTTGTTGGGAACAGTGATGATTATCAAGTCTTAGAGCTATTGGGAGGATGGATCTGTGATAACGCTCCCTGGTGCATTTAAGGTGCAACAGTCTGTCTCTGAGAAATGTATTCCTGCAATCTATCCAGCCACCCCTTAATACATTTTTCAGATTAAAATGTATGAGCCTGTAATTACTATAAAGTGGGTTGAATTGGATTATAAAGATAAATATGTGAAGAAACTCTCCAGGAATGTTTTTTCAGGTTTCTTCAGAAAAAAGCATTTATATCCAAACTATTGATTTCTTTATTTTTAATTTCACATTTACAAATAGTAATTATGGGGTTGTGTTCTTTTAAACCAACCCTGAAACCCTGAGTATTTGAGCTGCCTCTCATAGAGTCCCACTGCATGATGCCAGCATTATCATGTTTTACATTAGAGATGTTGTTATACTGGAATAAACCACTTAAAAAAAACAATCCCCAGTAACTGCCATGTGGCAGAAGACAAACTCTGAAACCAGCTGAGCCAAACGCAACTTTAAATCGAACTTTTCTAAGAGAAGTGAGAGCTGGTCCAGATTAGTTTTTATACAAGAATGAAGCAAACAATAACAAGTAATATTATCAAAAGGTGACTCAGCAGTTATTTCTGGACTCCCAGCTGATGGTTTATATAGTAGTTTCACTCTGTTGTAATCGACAAATTTTGTGCCTGTTTAAAATTTTGCTTCAGTGCAGGAAAACGGAAATGTACCCTGTTCTAGTTTTGTTGATTTCTTTTTAAATTTTAGGTCTCTCCTTTCTTAGTATAGTTAAGTAAATTTATTTTTATTTTTTATACCTATCCTGAAAAATTTTATATTTTCCTATGTTCTACAAAAATATATAGCTACTTTTTAAAAGCAAAAGCAACAGCATGATACTTTCACTACCATGTTTTATTGCAGCTTGGATACTGATATAAAATATAAATCAACAAGAATGGGGGAAATATAAATTATAATGAACAAATTATATAAAATGATGTATATCTTTCTTTTTTTGGGGAAATCTATGAAGCTTGTGAGAGTATAAATATATTTAAACAATATTTAAAAACAAACAAACTTTGCCCTTATTTCTTTTCTTTCTTTTTTTTAAATGTACTGAAATACTGTCAATTCAGTCCAGATTTCAACCATCCTTTAGGCATTTGTTTTCATTTTGGCTCATCTAAAGTTGGTCCTAATGTCAAAGAGGAATTGAAAACACTGTTTGAAGTTAATATTTAGAATAAAGCTTCATTTCAGACAGAGCGATTTCATAGTCTTTACAACTAAACTGTAAATGATAATTTTAGCTTCTGAATGTGAAGCTTTGAATCAATTTTAGAATCATTAGTCATGATTTACAGCAGGGGTCCCAAAGTCCAGTCCTCAGAAACTGCTATCCTGCAACCCTTCTTCAACACACCTGACTCGGATAAATGGCTCTTACCGTTCCGCTGCACAACTCATTGACATTCTGATGAGGGAATTAAACCATTTCATTTTCTTTCTAGCACAGTTTTCCAGGTAATAGCTTAAAAATTCTGAGTTCATGATCCACAGCACTTTAACAAGCTTCCCAGAGCCTGTGAAAAAGAAACTGGTCAAAAAGGGACAGGTCCTCCCCTATTCTTAGCAGTGGGCGTGAGGTGAAGAGATGTAGGTCCTTATCCAGCCTTGTAGCTTGTTATTAAAAGAAAGGGGCATCTGTGACACATTGTCTGTATTTTTAGCTCAGGATATAGCAGAGAGCAGGATTCCCAATTAAAAATCTCTAGGAAGCCAGATCAGAAAAAAGTATACTTTAAAGTTGCTGTGTATTTATTTTTAATGGCTCGTTAGCAGTGTCCAAAATGTCACAGTATGTTTCCAGTTTTTTACTGGGAAATTGCTGTGTTCAATAAAAGGAATCATATATATTTTTAATTATTTTTACGCCTCTTTACCATAAAGTGGTGCTGACTCTACCTGTTGACTGCTACTTTCAGAAATCTGAGCCTAAATTGTAATTCATATTTATTTTTTTTTTTGCTCATCCGGCTTTATTCTACCGCCGCCCTCCTACCCTTTCGATGCTCCACACTTGCAAGTGTGTTAATGCCTCCTACATGTGATAATGCATTTTTCTTCTTTTTCCATGGCTCTTATCTGTTATTTGCGGTTTTATTAGACACATTTTACCATGTTCTATGTTGAGGATATTTACTGGAGATAACATGTTTTTAGTCTGAAGTAAATCTTGAAGCAGTGGGTGGGTGGAAGTGTTACAGATGTTTGCCATGTTAGAACCTTCTGTATGTGAATGCGGTAAACACAGGAGCCAGGAGGTATGAAGTTCTTAGTTTTTTTCTGCTCAAAGGTGTAAATGCTACAGATAAAGGGCTCAAAATGCTGGAAACAAGAAGTGGGATAAAGTCCTCTGAGATGCGGTGGTGTGTAATCTGGTATTTACCTGACCAGCTCCTCCCCCCATTCGCCTACAGGAAGGTGCACCGGTCTCCCACACAGTGCTGCTCTTTGACACACATGCATGTTTTAAAAAACAAGTAGCTGTGTCACATCCGTAACTGAATACTCAGAGTTGGTTTGATGTGCCCTTGCACTCTTATGAATCTTGTTACAGAAAAAGCCACAAATAAAACCATTTCAACTATTTTCCCCTCTCTGTATTACATTATATAAGACCAAACATACATATTTCTGGAAAACAAAAACATGTATTTTTGCTTAACACCAGTATAAAGCTCTAACTTCAATTCAGTTTATTTATATAGCACCAATTCACTGCACGTCATCTCAAGGTACTTTATAGAGACAGCTCAATCGGATCATACAGTCAGATCGGTTTGAAACAGAACCAGTGTGAGTGGCATTCTGCCGAGGCCGACTGGATGTTTAAGGTGAGAGAAGCAGACATACAAAAGTAGCATAGAAGCGCTGATCCATAAACACCTTCTATTGGAAAAGGTAACTGTAACTTAGCTCCATAGCTGACTTGGAAAGAAACACTTATGCAGATGGACCTATGAGCATACTTGACGTATGTCGATGTGTGCCAGCGTACATCAGCGAGCTTATAACTTATACAAAACTGACTCATACTTATCCAACATATGCCAGCGTTTTTTGCCAGATTTTTCACCGTCAGGCATACGCTATCTAAATCGTCAAGGTGTTAGAGGGGCTTTAAACGTGCAATTTTTCTATATCTGTGTCGAAACAACACATTTTAACACATTTTGTTGACTTTGACTGCTTTAAAGGTACCAGTGCATTAGCTGTGTGACAAAAATATGTTTTCTCCATGAGCTGTTAAATTGCATTGTGTTGTCTGTAACACATTGAGTTGACCTCTTTACGCTTTGTTTTCTTATTATCAACTTTTTTATTTAAGTTAATAATAATTGATGAGTCTAATTTCATTTTGCAGACAGATCATTCAGTTAAATTGATCTGTCTAAGGAAAACCAGTTGATTGCATCGAGACATTTGCAATCCCTCACACTAAGCATGTTTGTAGTGACAGTGGAGAGGAAAAACTCCCTTTTAACAGGAAGAAACCTACAGCAGAACCAGGCTCAGTGTGAGCGGCTATCTGCTGAGGCCGACTGAGGTTCAAGGAGACAGAAGCAGAGATACAAAAGGCAACTATAAAAGGCGGCCCGGTCCAGGAAACGCACAGCCAGGAAGATGAGCTGTGAACCAGCTCCCATGTCAGAGGATGAAGAGAGCACATCCAGGCAGTTACAGTCAGAGAAACAGGACTACACTGGAAAAAACAAGCCAATCTCCAACATCTATAAACAAAGGTGTTGATGGCAGCAGCGCAGCTGGTATTTTTCTCCAGGATGGAGTCACAGCCAAACAGTAACAGAGCAGATGAAGCTACTATGAGAAAAAGCAGAGAGAGCAGAACGTTAGAGATTGAACAAACAGATTCTGCAGAGTGGGAGAATAGAGATAGATTGAAGCAGAATGATTAAAAAAAATGGGTCCCCATGTCCTCCAGAAGATTGATTTTTTTCAATTAAATCCTCCACTGCTGTCACAAGAAATTATCTACTATATTGTTAAACGTATAGCTAGCGACTCCACCTATCCTTCACTGCCAGGGTTGTCAGATCTGCCTGTTTCCAATCCAAAATAACAATGTGGAGGAATGCTCCATCTTTCCTCGATCTTGTCTGACCTGCTTGAAAAGAGTATCACTTTAAACACCACTCAGGAATACGTGGGAGACTTAAATAGCCAAAAGCTGAGACACAACCTAAAGGTATAGCTGTATCTTATTCCTTGAAAACTTCAGCAGATAATTTTTTTAACTGTTCTACGCAGGTTTATTAATTATCAATGTTTTGTCTGCAAAAACTGTCAATAATGTCTCATCAAAACTTTATTAAAATCTGATATTGGCCAAAATGTGTTTAAATGTGGTATAGGACAATGGACATTAGGAGAACAGAGGTTTAGGCCACTTCACTGCTGGTGCATCACCTGGAACCTGGAAACACTTTCTCTATTAATGAACAAGCTGGTGGTTTTCAAGCTCAAAAATGAGAATTACTGCATTGCTTTGGCAGGGAGAGGGTGATGGGCTTTCTTTGGTATCCATATTTACTGCTGGTATCGAAAAGTAACATCTGCTCTTGTATCAATCAGCACAAACAAAAGTACTGTTATGCCTTGATTAATAAAAGATAATGGAAGAAAAAATAATTTCCTTTTAACTGTTTGCTCCAGAAGCCCAAAAATAATGAGATTTCCTTTTTGCAAAAAAAACAGAGAAGTTTGTTAGATAAATTCAAAAAGGGAAACTCTTATAACATCACATTTTTTTTCTGTGAATTCTTTTGAAAATACACTAAATAACTTTTGCTTGTTGCAATGCTTTCAAAAATGAACCCCAGTTGGAGTTTCCTTTCCGACTAAGCTAGCAGCTCCATCTTTGGCCACTAGTAAGGAAATGCATGATTTAGCTGTTGCCTCCAGTGGCTAATCTCTATAATCCAAACAAATTCTGTGCATTTCTTTCCTCCCTGTTGTGCAAGTTTGAAATGAGCCAACAGCAACAAGAGGTTGCTAATGGATACCGCGTGATACGAACACGCATAACGTCTGGCTTGGCTTTTGTGCTCCGAGGCCGCTAGCTGAATATTCCTCCGTTATTTCCTCTCCCGTGGCTCTGCATTGTTCCAGATAAGCATCAGGTATTGATTAAGAGGTTGCTAAGGAACAGGCTGGGCATCCACAGAAGCCTGCAGAAGAGAACAGTAAGGAAGATTTAATGTTCTGCCTTTTTTACAGTTTGGATTTTTATTTGTTTTTTGATTTTTCTTTGATGCCTGGGAGGCTTTTTACTGAAACTTTAAAATCCTGGAATGCATTGATATGAAAAAGCCAAAGTTTGATTAAGTTACTTTGGCTGTTCACGACTTTGCATTACTCTTTTTAACTTTATCATGAATTATTACTTTCTGAAGATGACATTTCAGTGTGGGCAGCACTGTTTGCATTTTTATAACTGTGTGGCTGTGTTAAACAGTCAAATAAAGAAAAGTTATAAGTTTTAGTCTTAGAAAAGTTCTTGTAACTCGTTTTGTCTAAGTCTTCTTCTTGACCAACTCTCAAAAGTTTTTTTTGCCTTGCCCCACATTTTCATTATGTTTAAAATCCTAATCAGGTTTAATCCAGCAGAATAATCCGCTACTCTCTCAAGCTGTTTGTTTTTCTTATTTATTATAATCTCAGTCTATGTGTTGGAAAGGATTTTACTTTCCTTTCTTTCAACACTTGACTTTTTTTTTCTTTTACTCTTCTATAATTGACATCTCTCGGAAATGCATGACTAATAGTTGTCTGGTTTACAGATTCTCCTACCTGAGAGGTTGATCTAGCCAACTCCTCCAGAGTTGCAGGGGCCTTTTGGCTGCTTCCCTGAAAAATGTTCTCCTAGCCCAGGTGGGCGTCCATGTCTTGGTAGGATTACAGCGGTAGCTACCAAACTGTTTCCATTTTAGTCTGATGGACTTTCCAACTCCATTGGTGCCTGTGGTTAAAACAATGACTCAAAAATAAATTGACAGTAAATAAATCCTTCTTGCATTTTTCAGCCAATGGTAGCAAAGGAGTACTCTGAAACAGTATTAGCCAAACAGAAGAAGGGGGCGGGTGCTGTTCGGTGACAGCTGATGTACCAGCGTCAATAACTGACCGTGTATGAGAGTTAAAAATAAGGGTTTGTGCTTTCCTCGCCGATAATAACCTCTTATTCACACTAGACATAGATGCAGTTTTGCATTGCATGAAGATTCTCCGTCATCCAGGTCATGGTCAAAAAGTTTATTTTGGGCAACTAGATGTGAAGTTTTCTAGAAGACGTTTCACCTCTGATCCAAGAGGCTTCCTCAGTTCTAACTAGTGGTGGGAAGCACTGAGATTAATATACTGTAGGTCTAACAAAAGAAGTAGGGGAAAAACAAAGGAGAGGGAAGAAAACAGAAGAATGAACATAGTCATTCTCTGTGCTGCTGGAGTCTCTGAAAAACTCTGGAGGATTTTCAACCATCACCAGATCCACGTGCACTTTAAACGCGGCAACATCCACAAACAAAAACTGGTTCACCGGGAATATAAGACCCCAGAAACAAGACCGACAACATGTTTTACCTCGTTCAGTGTAGTGAAGAGTGCACAGACCGCAACATTGGAGAGACAAAGCAACCGCTACATAAGCGTATGGCTCAACACAGGAGCGCCAACTCCCTTTAGGACTCAGTCCTACACCTGAAAGCTAAAGGACACTCATCTGAGGACAACAACGTCTATATTCTGCCAGAGGAAGAAAGATGGTTTGGGCGAGGGGTTAAAGAGGCCATCTTTGTCAACATGGAAGAAACATCTCTCAACAGAGGAGGTGGTCTTAGACATAACCTTTCACCTACCTACAAAAGCACTTTTAGGAACGATACCCAGAAGATGAACCTCTCACCCGCCCTCACCCGACTCACACTTCAATGAGGCATGTGACCAAATCCACTCTGACAAGGGAGTTAACGACACTTCAGAACCCCTTAACGACCATTAACCCTTCCCCCATGTGACCTGCTTGGCCAATCCAGTGGGAGGGAAAAGAGCCTCTAATTCTTTTGTTATATCGGCAGTATATTAATCTCAGTGCTATCAACCATCAGTTAGAACTGATAAAGCCTCTTGGATGACAGGCGAAACATCTTCTAGAAAACTGCAGGTCCAGTTGCCGAAGCTGAACTTTTCAAACATTAGGGGCTATTTCTAGGGTTGTCAAAAGTATCGATATTCAAAAAAGTATTGATACTGAAATGTTGTATCCGGATACAATACTCATTTTTAAAAGTATCGATACAGCCATCTGAAGTGCAGAATAGTGGAAAATGCACTTTCTGAACACTGTGTGATTGAATAATTCTGTGCATTTTTCAGTTTCAGACTTTTTTTGTAACAGGTGCAGCTGCTGAGAATTATTTTTGTTTAACCTGTTTGGCTAGTGTCATTGTTATGTCTGCAAAACATAGCCAAGGAAGGAACACTTAATTTTAATTTTGTAAGTTTTTTATCAAGCTTGCTTAATATTGTGCACAGCATACAACCTCAAAATTGTATTCTTATTGTTTTTAATTATTTTCTTGTATTTTTTAGTAATGAAAAGTCTTTGTTTTTATTCTTGTGGTATCGAAAAGGGTATCGAGTATCGAATATTTTACTTAGTATCGATATCGAGTTGAAAAGTTTAGTATCGTGACAACCCTAGCTATTTCACCTACTGTATAAAAGGAAAACTAGATCTGGCTAAAATCGACAACAGTGCTGTTTTGTTTTTTTTAGGATAATGCATCCAAAGAATATTGCCCTTTAATTAGCTTTAACTTCTCCCTGACCTATCTGCGTTGTTCTTCGGTCATAAAGGTGCTGTTTGTTTACTGATGTTCCCTGAAAAACTTCTGAAACATCACTGAGACGGTTTTAGGGAGTCAGAGTGAAGTGGGCAAACTCTGAACACCTTTGCAATCCTAACTTTTTAGGTTTTTCTTCATAAAAAGATATTAAAGTTTGTGATTTGAACTTTTTTTGCAATAAAATGTAACAACATCTAAAAGAACAATTGTTTAAAAAAAAAAATCTGGAGAGAAAATTAGTAAGAACAAAAAAAATCCACATAAAAATGACATCACACTGATTTAAAACTTCAAAAAAGGGTCCTTCATGCAAAGGCATGGGCTTGTCCAAAGTTTTGTAGCCAAATACTTTTTCTCCCTCTGTACTAATCTTTTACACCATGTTTCCTACTGGCTCTGCATACTTTAATAACAGGGCTCTCTTTTTCAGTTTGCTTTTACAGCCTGACTGTCTCATGAAGACTGGCAGCCCACTGCATGAGTCACTGCTGGTAAAAACTTTATTATTGTAGCTCTTTGGAGTTGCCAACTGTCACTTAGAAGACAGAGATGTCTGTTATGTGAAGGTTGAAATATGCTTTCGTTATCCAGTGAGTAAAGCGCTCTGTGTAATTTTAAGTCGGTTGAAAAACTTTCTGGAAGTGCTGTAGCAGAAAGGACTTTCTTGGTCTAATTCCAGCTGTCATATCTCAGAATAAAAAAAACAATTATTCATTCGACTTAAATCTTAAGTTGTGTGGTTTATGACAAGGGTAAACCATGCCAAACCATTCTTACCCTCCCTGCCATCCTTACTCCTCTGCCAGTGTTAAAGTATTTTACTTAAATTTTTTACACTTGTTGTATGAGTCTGGAAAGGCTTTTCTGTCAAAAAAACATAAAATCCCCATTTTCCTGATTTTAACTCTGAAATAAAGTGCTAATCCTTTCTTTTGTTTCCACGGGACCAAACTTTAAAGCTATTCTTTTTCCAGTAAGGGAAACATGGGAAACAAGTATCCTAAAAACCACTGTAAATACTCTTAATGAACCTAAATTTAGCTAAAAATGGAAAACCGTATCACAGAAATACTTGCAGAGCAAAAACTCTATTGGATTTTCTACCTTCCTGTAGCACCTAGCTCTGCTGCACTGTGAAATATTTTTTGTGTTGGACAAGTTGCTTCCAAAATGTAATGCATTTCATAATACAATGTATCCCTCGTTAGAAAGTAATACGTCTCATTAAAATATTATAATCTGTCTAAAGTAATAAGTTACAAAATGTCCTCTAAAACAAGCATTTTAGACAAGGTGTTACAAATTAAGATGCACAACAATTTGTCTTGAATAACTGAATAACAAAAATATGATGATATAGAATAATTAAACAACAGAAATCTTTACATGACATGAAACAAGCGGTCTTTCTATGCCTAATTTATTAGCTCCTGAGTAAAGTACATTAAGTAGTGTGAGTTTAGCCACTTAGGAATCATTGAACTAATGTGTAGCCATTACTGTTATTTTAAAATGATCTTCTGACACAAAACAAGCCTTCCAGGAAAAGAAAAAGTCTGCTTTTCTTTTATTAAGCTGTTGTTTGTTTGAAACAGAAAGCTTTGATTTTAAAGCGTTATCTGCCTTAGGAACTGTCATATTACAGAAATTTACTTTATAACACATTATATTACTCCATTACACCCTGAACGTAATGCATTAGTGTAGCTCGTTACTTATATAACACCTTAAACCAGAATTAGTAATAATTTAGTTTGAAAATTATGACAGTTTATGTGGATACACTGCAAAAAAAGTCATATTTTCTTAAAATAAGTGCCTGTTTTGTGTATTGAGCATGTAAATGAAACACTGCCAATTGACTAAGACAATTTACATTTGAAATAAGAAAAAAAACTGCGGTTTGATATTGCATAATATCTAATTATCTTATTTTTAGGGTTTAAAATACTCATTCCATTGGCAAATCATCTTATTTTCCTACTCAAATTTAGAGTAAATACACTTAATTTAAGACATTATTACTCATTATCAGAGTGTTTTTGCAGTAAAGTATAGAAACTCCAATTATTTAAAGCAGAACAAACCTTAATACAAAATGTTGGCATTTTGTAAAACTAATTTAATTATGACAAACAACTCTGAGTTTGTGTCTAATGTTTGCTGTTATTTATGTTTTTGCTAAATGTTCTGCTGACATACAAATGCCCTTTCACAAGCTGATTCATTACTGGATACATCTAAAGCACTCTCCTCTGTGGCAGCATTTTGAGTCTCTTGTTAGTCACGACTTTTAGAGTAAACACTGTCTGATGCACTCAGTGGTCAGATAATATTTACTGTGTCTGAAACTTTGATAAAGTATATCTGTCATTTGAAAACAAACTGTTTATCGCAGCGTAATAAAGGCTGTGCAGAAGTGTTCTTACCTAACTAACTTATGTACATTTTGTAAGGTGTCACCAAAAAGCTTAAAGTAATCCTAAAGCAAATGGAAACGGATACATGCTGGTAAAGATTCTCAGTCATCCAGGTCATAGTCATTCCAAAAAATGAAAAAAAAAAATTATATTATGTTGGAAAATCCAAACAACCTCTCCACAGATGCATGGCTCAACATAGGAGAGCAACCTCCTCTGGACAAGACTCTGCTGTCCACTTACACCTTAAGGACAAATTACAGTCTTTTGTGGGCTAACAAAGAAGACAGGTGGTTTGAAAGGGGTGTGAAGGAAGCAATTAAGACAGAAAAACCAACCTTATACAGAAGGGGTGGACTCAGGTTTCAACTCTCGAAAACCTATAATGCAGTGTTTATTCCTTCTCATTATCACCTCAATCCTCGACGCCATGTACAGTAGGTGATCAAAACATCGCTCCAGTAAGCCAGGCCAATAACGACCCTAACAAGTCCCCATTACAAAGGGGTGTACCTGTTTCGGATCAATTTGCACGTTTTCTAAGGTCTTCAACGGGGGTTCAGGGTACCGCATGGGGGTCGCGGAAGTTTTGGTTGATTAGACTTTTTTTTTTATATCCAGCAATTTTTTCCACTAATCGAAGTGTCTTCAAATACACATTAACATGAATTCAACACACTGTAGTAAACAGATAAACGGAGGCAGAAGATGTCTTTCAGTCATCAATGCACACATTCAGCGACACACAGGAGCTCCTTCAAGCTGGGCACCATTTCATTCACAACACCTCTCCCATCAACCAGGAATCCGAATCAGAAATACTTTAATAATCCCAGCGAGAAATTACTTTCGTTGCATTAGTCCATCTGTAATAGAGTGACTATAGGACCAGTTTGATATAACACAATTTCATACAATATATATAATTAGGGGGTCCCTGCTCCATCTCAACATCAGTTTGGGGGTCCTAGACCTGGAAAACGTTGAAGACCCCTGTTCTAAACCATAAAAAGGCTTTTGTTTGGTAATTCTATAAAGCCTGGAGCTCAACACTACTCCAGACATTTTGAATTGAGAAAGCTTTCTTAATGGAAAAAAAAGTCCTGTGGTTTAGATTTATTTCATATTTTGTGGAAGAACGGATACATGGTCTCTACTATCTACCCTTTTATCTTTTTGATGTTGTGCACTGATTTCAGTCTATGGTAAAAACTTGTGGAGAACATCTAATAAGGCACTTTGATTCATTATCTTAAATGGGAAGAGTATGACCAGACTTCAAACCTACTAAGACGCCCAGCCAATCACACACCAGGTGATTAAAGCGTCAATTGGAGTAGCAGCCCACAGGCCTGCAGTAACTCTAGAGGATCTAGGGAGTTGAGGTTTAGATGGTAGGATTTGTGGACAGGGCAGCTACTATGCTAGCACTCTACAAAGCTGGTATTCATGGAAGAACCACAACATATTTCTTAAAAGAAAGCCACAAGAAGTCAACTAATGGATGCTTTTATCTAGTAGGAACAGGGAATTCAGTCAGAGCTGATGAGGAGATGGATGAGGGTTTTTCGTATCCTGCTTATGGCTTTTAATGGAATATTTTAATATTTTGTGTATATGATGTACAATAGGATGTTTGCATTTGCTGAAAAGGTGCATTTAGCCAAAACTTAATGTTCTTTGATTTGCTACCTGAGTTCATGTTGAATTATATACAGTATAGCCTAAATCAGCTTACTGGAGAACCAACTAAAGAAATCTGTCTTCATACTGTTTCATTTTGTGATGAGTAAAGGGAAATCAAGAAATCCATCAAATGTTTGTAACATCATAGAGAGGGAAAAAAAGTATAACATTTAGGAAAACACTGCATATTCAGCACTAAAAATTGACATAGTTTCTTTATAAATCATTTAATTATGCTGGTGATTGGATTTATGCTACTCTATCTTTTTCTGTCAGTACTTGGTGTTACAGGATGATCCTTTAAGCAAGAATGTCATACAAGAATTTTCCGATCAGGTCCACTTTCCGCCTGATCGAGCTTTGCCTAGTGTACGGGGGGTTACGACGGGCGATCAGCCTCTTACGACCACCTCCCGATCAGGAATGTTGAGGTCAGGAGAAAATCAAACATGTTTGATTGCCAATCGACCATCCTGAGCAAATCACTCAGTGGGCAAATAGGATGCTTCTACAGAAGCATGCCGGGGGTGCGGGTGAAATGGAGTTCTTTCTGTAAAATTGACAGAGCGTAGTAGCCAAGTTTGGTCAGCCATTCCTTTGTCCAAACACGTCGTTGCCTTTTCTTTTTAGGGCTTTCAGCACACAAAATTGCACAAATTGCCAAGGCAGCGCGTTTCAATCTAGTTCAATTTAATTCAGTTTATTTCTATAGCGCCAATTCACAACACGTCATCTCAAGGTACTTAACAGTCCAGATTATACAGTCAAACTGATTTAAAGTTTACTATCTAAGGAAAACCAGTTGATTGCATTGACTCATTGACTCTGATGCAATCCCTCTCACTAAGTATGCTTGTAGTGACAGTGGAGAGGAACAACTCCCTTTTAACAGAAAGAAGCAGAGATACAAAAAGCAACTGTAAAAGGCGGTCCCATCCAGGAAACACACAGCCAGGCAGACAAGCTCTGAGCCAGCTCCCATGTCAGAGGATGAAGAGAGCACATCCAGCCAGTCACGGTCAGAGAAACAGGACTACACTGAAAAGCAGGCCGATCAACAATGTCTATAAACAAAGGTGTTGATGGCAGCAGCACAGCTGATATTTCTCTCCAGGATGGAGTCACAGTCAAATGGGAACAGACGAGGCAAAGCTACTATGAAAAAAAAACAGAGAGAACGTAACGTTAGAGATTAATGTAACAGAATCTGCAAAGTGGGATAATAGAGATAGAATGAAGCAAAATTAGAAAATAGGGGTCCCTATGTCTTCCAGAAGTCTAAGTCTATAGCAGCATAACTATAGAGAATCATTACACTCTAGTGAGCTTCATTTTCCTCTTCTACTCATTTGACTTACGGATAGACCAGTCCGAGTGGTGCCATCTCACTGCGGAGCTGAGTCCGACATGGTTTTTATCGCATTGCATCAGAGTGGTTTTGTTGTATAGTGTGAGTTGTTGATTCGTGCAACGATTGAAAAAATCGCACAGTGTATGACCAGCTTTATGGAAAGGTTTAATTTTTTTTTTTACACGTGGCAAATATGTCAGATCTTAGAAGGAGCTGCTAACAGAAGCTGGGATTGTAGGAAATAAGACCTCTGAGATGACAGCTTTTTTCCCTGAAATCCTTTCTGTTCTTTTGCAGGGCTTTATCAATCTCTATAACACTTGTTGATTGTTGGAGGCTGTTTTGTAGGTGAAACATCCTTTCTCACTGATTTCTCCTATGTTTTAACTGTAGAACCGTATGGCTTTATTATCTTTTGATTCAAAGCTCTGTAATAGTGTTGGTTGGGTGAATGAAAGAACCATGTGTGTTTTGTTGGCACCGTTCAGGCTGTGTTCTGCTTCTGTTGATCCATATGGAGGCTTCACTTCATGCTTTCAGCTCAAACCTCTTGGGTACCTGGTTGTCAGAGCTGCTTGAAGTTGTCTTTCCTTTCCTGTTGCACACTCGAATGCTTTTACCACACCATTAGGAACTAAATTAAATAATTTGTTGTTATTCAAACCTTTTTTCTCATTTATTCGGGTCATGCTCAAACCATCATGAGTAGGAGCTATTTTTCAGTCCACAGCATCGTTTTTAAAGCCTCCCCTTTACTCTACTGCACCGGATACCTGCACTGAATCCTGACCATACAGCTTCATCTTTTTCACATGCACAGCTGCTATGGCTTTAGAACACCATGAGTTAACTGTGTGGTTGTTTTGTATTTTTTGGGTGGAATTATGATTACTTTTAATTTATAACCTATAAAGTATGGGAGTATATTTCTCTGGTTTTCATGTCAGTGTTGCATGCAGGTTTTTATTTAAATGCAGAAAACTAATTTCCAAATGCCTTGGTCCTAATTTTTTCAACTTCTTTTATACAGAAAATAGCTTTCACAAAACAAATACAGAAGAATAAGTTGTGAGTGCTGTGTGAAAAGCCTATAAACCTTTCATCTCTATTAGAACTAAATCGTTCCTTCGACTGTGGAAATATGAGTAACTGGACACCTGCTCACTGTTCAAAATAGGCAGGCGAGGCCTTAATCATCTGAACAGCATTGACATCAGTCTTTTCTTGAATTAATTTGGTATCGAGCACTTTAGATATTGGTTTAGTCTACTCTTTTCTTTTTTTGTTGTTGTTTTTTTTGTGTTTTTTTGGCCATGTCAACTAAGAGTCCAGAGTCAGCTAAACGCATATATATATATATATATATATATATATATATATATATATATATATATATATATATATATATATATATATATATATATATATATATATATATATATATGATGAAATATTGCCTTTGTTGCTGCAGAGTGTTTACTTGTTATGAAACATCATTTTCTTTCAGTCCAGAAGAAAGGCTAAACTAGGACACCTATGTGGGTGCCACTTATTTGACAATGCCTCTGTACCCTGCCATTTCTGGTGATTTAGCTGCCATTTCTTGTGATTTTGCTGAGTTTGAGACCTCTCGCCCAAAAACAAACACATTTTCGAGACTTAGGCATTAGCTAAAAAAAAGACAGCAGCTGCTGTTCTCGGGAAGTTTACTTTACTTCATCTCAACTTGCAGAAATGGTCTTTTTGTGCCTTACATTCGTGGATGTTAGAAAGTGGGCTTGCTGTTTAATAGGATGGTGCAGCGTGATCAAAGTAGGTGCTTCCTGTAGGGGTTGGCTAATAACTGCTCTGCATAAAACTGTCATGGATCCTCCTTTTTCAAAGACAAGGAGGAGCTGATGCTTATAGAGCAGAATATATGGACAGAAATGCATGAATGTAGAGAAATGCCACTGAAGGCATGATGTTTTTTATAAAGAAATTCCATTATGAAATATATTTAAGTTCATAGTAGATTTTGCATGATATACAGGTGCTGGTCATAAAATTAGAATATCATGAAAAAGTAGATTGATTTCAGTAATTCCATTTAAAAAGTGAAACTTGTATATTATATTCATACATTACATACAAACTCATATATTTCAGATGTTTATTTTGTTTAATTTTGATGATTACAAATGACAACAAATGAAAATCTCAAATTCATCATATCAGAAAATTAGAATATTGTGAAAAGGTTCAAAATTGATGGCCCCTGGTGCCACACTCTAATCAGCTATTTAACTCAAACCACCTGCAAAAGCCTTTAAATGGTCTTTCAGTCTAGTTCTATAGGCTACACAATCATGGGGAAGACTGCTGACTTGACAGTTGTCCAAAAGACGACCATCGACACCTTGCACAAGGAGGGCAAGACACAAAAGGTCATCGCTAAAGAGGCTGGCTGTTCACAGAGCTCAGTGTCCAAGCACATTAATAGAGAGGCGAAGGGAAGGAAAAGATGTGGTCGAAAAAAGTGTACAAGCAAGAGAGATAACCGCACCCTGGAGAGGATTGTGAAACAAAACCCATTCAAAAATGTGGGGGAGATTCACAAAGAGTGGACTGCAGCTGGAGTGAGTGCTTCAAGAACCACCACACACAGACGTATGAAAGACATGGGTTTCTGCTGTCGCATTCCTTGTGTCAAGCCACTCTTGAACCACAGACAGCATCAGAAGCGTCTTGCCTGGGCTGCTGGTGAGTGGTCCAAAGTCATGTTCTCTGATGAAAGTAAATTTTGCATTTCCTTTGGAAATCAAGGTCCCAGAGTCTGGAGGAAAAGAAGAGAGGCACTTCATCCACGTTGCTTGAAGTCCAGTGTAAAGTTTCCACAGTCAGTGATGGTTTGGGGTGCCATGTCATCTGCTGGTGTTGGTCCATTGTGTTTTCTGAGGTCCAGGGTCAACGCAGCCACATACCAGGAAGTTTTAGAGCACTTCATGCTTCCTGCAGCTGACCAACTTTTTGGAGATGCAGATTTCATTTTCCAACAGGACTTGGCACCTGCACACAGTGCCAAAGCTACCAGTACCTGGTTGAAGGACCATGGTATCCCTGTTCTTAATTGGCCAGCAAACTCTCCTGACCTTAACCCCATAGAAAATCTATGGGGTATTGTGAAGAAGAAGATGCAATACACCAGACCCAACAATTCAGAAGAGCTAAAAGCCACTATTAGAGCAACCTGGGCTATCATAACACCTGAGCAGTGCCACAGACTGATCGACTCCATGCCACGCCGCATTGCTGCAGTAATACAGGCCAAAGGAGGCCCAACTAAATACTGAGTGCTGTACATGCTCATACTTTTCATGTTCATACTTTTCAGTTGGCCAACATTTCTATAAATCCTTTGTTTTTATTGGTCTTCAGTAATATTCTAATTTTCTGATATGATGAATTTGAGATTTTCATTTGTTGTCATTTGTAATCATCAAAATTAAACAAAATAAACATCTGAAATATATGAGTTTGTATGTAATGTATGAATATAATATACAAGTTTCACTTTTTAAATGGAATTACTGAAATCAATCTACTTTTTCATGATATTCTAATTTTATGACCAGCACCTGTAGGACCTAGAAACAAAATCCCATAAAGTCACTTATATGCTCTCACAAGGCAATTTGTATTGCACAATTCAGTACAAGGATAATTCAAAGTGCTTTACGTGAGTAGAACAATAAAATAGAAGGAAAAAAATGCATAATAAAACCAAATGACGATAAAAACATCATAAAAGCCGGAAGTGAAACAAGCAAAACAGTTGGAACACAACCAGCCAGTGGAAGGACTTCAGAAATGGGCTGATGTGCTCTACATTCTTAGTTCCAGTGAGAACACGGGCAGCAGCATTTTGAATCAGCTGCAGCTGTCAGATGAACTTTTTATGCAAAATGTGAAGACACTGTTGAAATGATCAATTCTACTAAATATAAATGCATTAACGAGTTTTCCTAGATCCTATATGTGATATAAAGCTGTGTGTCATCTGCATAATTATGTTTACTGATCTGGTTGTTTGCTATAATCTGAGCTAAAGGGAGCATATAGATGTTGAATAGGAGGAGCCCAAGAATGGAGTCTCGTGGAACCCCACATGTGATTTTTGTCTGGTGTCTACTGACACATAGAAGTCCCTGTCCTCGTAGAGTGTAAACCAGTCCAGTGTTGTACCAGAAAGCGTGACCCAGTTTCAGATGCTCTCATAAATCAAATGCTGCACTGAAGTCCAATAACACCAGCACCATGGTTCTTCTGAATTTAGATGGATGCCACTGAACTCCTTAATCAGGGCTCTTTCAGTACTGTGGTTTGCACGAACACCTGATTGGAAGATATCAAAGCAACTGGTCATTGTTAGGAAGGCATTTAACTGTTGGAACACAACTTTTTAAATAATCTTATTGATGAAGGGGAGGTTTGAGATGGGTCTGTAGTTCTGCAGGTCCAATTTGTCCAAGCTTCTCTTTTTCAACAATAGTTTGATAATTGCTGTTTTTAAAGCCCTGGGGAAAATACCCAACATAAGTGATGTGTTTATAATTTGAAACAAATCAGACTCTAAAACATATAAAACCGTCGTAATAAGGCCTTTGGGTAAAGCACCCAGACAGCAGAAAGAGGAGCTTAGCTGCTGAACAGTTTATTCTAAACTTTTGCAGTTTATTGTGCAGAATTGGTGCTTTTTAAAAGTTTATTCTAACTGGTGACGGCATAGTTACAGGAGTTGATTTTCTCAGTAAAGAACTTTGCAAAGTCATTGCAGGCCTTTTTAAGTTGGAGTTCATCAGCCATAGAGATAGGAGGGTTTGTTAACCTGTCAACTGTCGCAATGTGGTGCGAGCGTTGTTGATTTATTTATTTTTTGCTCATCTCAGTGAAGATTCTCCTGCATCTTTTAGCTGTCATTTTATATCTGAACTCTCTCATTATAAATTTCATAGTGAGCATATAGTCCATTCTTTTGCCACCTTTGTTTGGCTTTCAGGCACTCCCTCTTTTCTTTTCTCACTGATGGAGCATTTCACCATAGAGATCTCATCTTTCCAGAGACAACTTTAGCTTCAACTTAAACAGTGGAATTAATTATGTCTTAAACTTTAGAACAGAAATCACCAACCAGATCATCTACTGATTTACAGAGTACATTGGGTTAACCTGGGTATATTTTTCAATTCTACTGTGCATGATAGTGTCTATGAGTGCTTGTTCCCTGTAAATGAAATGTCCTTTGCTTTACTGAGTGTACCCTGGGTAACGTGTGTTGGGAGTTAAGTTGGTACATCTGTTTCTTTGATGGAGGATAAAAAAGATATAAAGAAATGGGTTAAATTTATGATCATGATTTATCTACAAACAACTGTGCATATCTAGAAATGTCTGAAATTAAATGTAACAGAGGTTTTTGTTCAGGCTTATGAAAGAATATATGTTTTGATGGATACAGTTAGTGCTAAAATGTTTTTTTTTTTTTTTGTTGTGAAGTTTATTTAGGCTTTAAATGTTAAAGAAAAAAACCCAGAGTCTGAAAATGTGACCCAATTAAGTATTAATTAAAGTTATGTGATTATGAAACTGATGTTTTGTAGTTGGGAACATATCCTGCCTTTTTCTGCTGCAGAAGAGAAGGAACATTTTGGAGAAAATCAGATTCCATCCGCTCGTTTTTCTGAGAGCACTTTCATAGCATTTACCAAAAAAAAAAAGTAGAAAGGACTATCAGTATCTAATGGTTCCAAATATTATATAGTTTCATCAGTAAATCTGCACAGGAAGGTAACTTTATCATTTTTCTATTTTTGACTATTCTATCATCACATCTCACCAGATATATGTGGCAGAGTAGGTTTTATGCAGCTTTGGAAAAGGTATTTATGATGCTTGGATGTCAGCATGTGGTTTCTAAAGCCAAGCACATTTTTTTTTTTTTCTTACCAGAGCTGTAGGGTGGAAGCAACCCCTCTTCAAAGATAGCATTTTTCATTTGTATACAGCTAGAAAGCTTTTTGAAACATGTTTTCTTAAAGAATAGCACAAAAGAAGAGAGCTTTTTTTTTGCAAGAGAACCCTAAATAGCCATAAAGAATGGTGGTATTATAAGAGTGCTTCAATGCATTTGAGCAAGAAGGATTTGACAGGATTAAGTAGGAAGAAGTGGGTTTGGGTTCTGAAGACAAAAGATGATGGAAAATCCAAAGATCTCTGAGAGCTGACACTGAATATAAATTATCCTGCAACTTGTTAAAAAAATTATATTTTAATCATCATTATAATGGATTAGTTAAAGCCCTGATGATGAAATGATAACATGTCATTTGCTTATTGTACTCCTGAAGGTCCCCTGCAAGAGGCGTTGGCATGTTTTGAACTTTGTATGCTCCACCACACCTATAACTTACCCTCTCTTTCATCATTTCTTCAGTTTCTCCTTTTCATCTGATTCCGACGGTGTTGAAACGGATCCTGTTTAAGATGCTCTTTGAATAAAGTCGCTGAAAAACCTTTTTTCGAAAAGTCGTGTTCTCTCTCTTCCACCCATACAGTGGTACATCTGTTGAGACAAAAGCATGTGAAAGGTTGGGGAGAAGCTAAAGCTATGATTGGCTTCTGAATACGCTTCGTTTTGGTGGTTTTTCAGTCAAAAAAGGACCTTAAACTTAAAAAAAGATAAATATCAAATAATTTTTATTTTAAACATACAGGCATAATTGGCTGAAAAAAAAGTGGGCATACAAGGTCAAAACCCCCTAAACAGCTCTGTTAAAAGGTGAAATGACGGCATAATAAATAAATCTAAATATTTCACACATCTGCGTGAAATATATCCTGTATAATTCAAGTGAAAACAATTTAAAGCAACCTAGTGTAACTTTTGACCCAAATATAAGCTTAATTTAGCTTAAATTGTATTTTGGATCAATATTCAGCACTTCTAAAAAAAACTTGCCTCTGTTACCTGAGAAGGTCGGGTTCGCCGCTTAATGAATCACGTGGCCCGCCACTCTTCGGCAGCCTGAGCTCCCTTAGACATGAGAGCTAACCAAGCTAAACGTTGTTGTTAGCCAGCAGAACAGATATGAAACTTACCTGATCAGACATGATTTTGCTTCTGCTATCGCCTTCAAAAACGCAAATATTGTGGTTTAGAAAATATTGTTATTTCTTTTTGCACTTGAGTTTGGGATTTAATAATCAAAGGTTGGCTTCAAGTAAACATTTTTAACAATGATCCTAAATATTATAATAAAATACATATATATATATATATATATATATATATATATATATATATATATATATATATATATATATATATATATATATATATATATATATATGAAAAAATATATGTGTGTGTGTGTGTATGTGTGTATATATATATATATATATATATATATATATATATATGAAAAAATATATGTGTGTGTGTGTGTATGTATATATATATATATATATATATATATATATATATATATATATATATATATATATATAATGTTTTACATTCTATATTCTTTGGTTGTAGTAAAACCTTTTTGGTTTAGAAAATATTGTTGTTGTTTCTTTTTGCACGTGAGTTTGGGATTGAATAATCATTGGCACAGAAAAATCCCCTAGAACCAAAACAATGCTAATCAAGGTTGGCTTCAAATAAACATTTTTAACAATGGTCCTAAAAGCATCCAAAAGGGAAGTGAAATAACAGGTTGAGAAAGGATAGAAGGATTTTGAACATTTTTCGTGATGAATGTAGTTAAATTGATTCAGGGAAGTGAAGCCAAGAGCAACTGTGTTACTATAGAGCTAAAATGTGTGAAATGCTGCCTAAAAGCTTTCCAGTGCGACACATCTTGTTGAAATGTTTATCGCTGAAGGTGAGAAATGGGAGCATGTAACCTGCGCCAGAGAGCATGTGCGTCAGTGTGAAGAGAGCAGGCAGATGGATCCTTCCTGAACATAAACCCACAACTTGCTACCTTTCAGAGAAAAAAAGAAAGGGAAAAAAAAACATTTCACATGAGCTGACACTAATTTAAAAAAATATGTTAGACTTCTCTAGTTTTTTTATTTATTTATTGAACTTCCAAATCACTGTGAACACGTGGCGGGCTGTATAAGGATGGGGAGGGAACGAGGATTAAAATGCGAGGCTCCGTTGTCAGTTGCAACACGGCGTGACTCTGTCAGACAGGTGCTGAGAGGTTAGGAGCATTTTTAGTAACAAAAAAACTCATGTTTCCTATGAGGATCATTTGAAGTTTCTGATGTGATAATAGTGTTTTTATTGTGCTAAGCTTTGTCTTTTTTTCCTCAACTCGTTTTGGTAAAAGAAAATTAATTTCACCTAGAAATTGTGTAATCCTCTGGTTTCTGATGCATTCTAATCTAATATCTCAGTATAGCTTCCTGACAAACCTCCAGCTCTTGTACTTTTAAACTGTTAGAGCCCTTTGCAGCGACTCATTCAGATGGATGTTTCAATAAGATGTTAGATTAGTGTTAAACCAGAAAACTAGCTTAATGGAAACCGAAGTTTGTAATGGAGTTTTCATAACTTTAACAGATTCTTACAAAAGTATTTGTACCCTGTGAGTTTCTACTTTCAAAAATTTTCAGTGAGTTTTTTGGGGATTTGATGGAACTGCAGTTAAACACAAAAAAGGTGTAAATCAGAGGCAACTGGAATTTTACTTTTTTCTGAAAACATTTCAAACCAGAAGGGTTTGTCAAGTCTGTTGGCTTGCACCACAACAACCTGCAGTTGAAGCGCTGATGTTTTTAAGCACCATAGACGTTCCTCCATCCCACCTGTCGTCCTCCAGGGTTGATGAGAGTAAGGCTGTGGATTCACAAAGTATAGGGGCTGGAGCAGGGCGGCTATGTGGCTGCAGTGAATTCCACAAGGTGAGGGCGGTCACTGCTCCGCTCTCACCTCATGCAACTCAATAGAACTAAGGTGTCAAACATTGGCACCACATAGATGGTTGACCTCTGGATGACCTAGAAATGTATCTTTAATATCTCTGAACCAAAAGTGAGAAAATGAAACTCTGTAAAATAAAAATTTAAAAAGATAATGTATCAAAGGACTGTTTTAAGTGCACGAACCTGCACTAATGATGCACCAACCATTCAGTCTATTGGCTTAATGGTTGTTTTTTTCACGTCAGTGAGTGATCAAATGTAAACGGTGTGGAAGACAAAACATGGTGCAAACAAAGAAACGCATTGATATGGTGAGTTTTCAACATTCAGCTGTCTGATAGCGGTGGGGAAGAAGCTGTTGCAGAATCTGCTGGGCCTACCCTCTGGGAAGTCTCTTCCCAGAGGGCAGCAGGGAGAGCCCTCCATGGTGGGGGTGTGAGGGGTCACTGATAATGTTTCGGGCTCGGGACACGCAGCGCTGGGATGAAATGTCTTTTATGGACGGAACAGTAGCCCCGATGATCTTCTCTGCAGTTCTCACTACTATCACATCTTCTTCCAGTCTGCGGGGCTGCAGCCTACTTCAGTTGATGCTGTTCCTGGACTTCAGTTCAGCTCTGAACCTGAACTTAAGTCCAGGAACAGCATCCGCACATGGGTGTTCTTATCCAACAGGTGTGCTAGGCTTAGGTGAAGAGCAGAGGAGATGGCGTCATCAGTGGTGCGGTTACGTCGGTAGGCGAACTGGAACGGGTCGAAAGTTAGGGTGAGACCGGAGACATTGTGTTCTTTAACCAGCCTTTCAAAGCAGACTCATCATGATAGGAGTCAGTGCACTGCCCTTTTGAAAATTGTGCCAAGAACGCTCTGGAAATGGTAACCAAGATATCTGTAAACCAATCTGGAACCCAACTGAACTGGACCATGCCAGACACAACAGTGCTAAATCTAGTACTAGTTCAACAGTAGGGCTCGGCTCAGTTCATCTGTAGCTCAGTTCTCTGATAAGAAAGAGTGCATGAGCAGGCTGCGTCATCTCCTATTTACAAGTCAGTTGACTCATTTTGCAGTTTTTCCGGTGTGTCTGGCTTTGCAAGTCGCAGATCTCTTCATCTGTTCATACCACAAACTTCTTCTCAGCCTAATAACAGTAAACAGCATCATAAGAGCGTAGTGCAACCTGGGATGATGCAGAGACCGAGGCACATTGGTTCCTGAATATTATGGGCACTGCCATTTTTGTATGCATAATCTCTATAACGCCTTCCTCAAGTGATTTAAACACCCACCTCTGTAATTGACATTTATGCACTATTTTTGCACGTCACGTATAACTTTACTTGGATCTGGGACTTTACTTGGATCTGGGACCTTACTTGGATTTAGTTTTACATACTGTATATATATATATATATATATATATATATATTATATATATATATATATACAGAAGAGTTATATGTGTATATATTTTTATGTTTAAAATCTTGTGTGGTTGGTTGTGTATATATATATATATATATATACATAACTGTAACTGGAGTGTGTAAAGTAATTTCCCTCTGGGATTATTAAAGTATTTCTGATTCTGTAATTCCCACCTTGAGAGCTGTAGTATCGTGGAGCGCTAATAGGAGGCGAGGAACCGTGCTAGCATGATGTGTAAATGGTCGTAAGAACCAAGCAGGGCATGGTTAACTAATCCAAGCTCGGTCCAAACTCGGCATGGGTCAGATTCAGAGGGGTAGTGTAAATGGGGCAAGGAAGGTATTAACTCAAAAAGTAGCTAAAAGTAGCTGGGTGGGTTAACTTGTCATCAGGACTAAGATATTCAACATTCAGTTTGAGATACAGTGGAACTGCTTTTTGGATTTTATCTTAATAAAAAAAAATAAAATAGGTATCATTTCCTTCCAGAGCGATATCTCTATTTCCCTCTCGGACCGATTACCTCCATGAACCAACCTTACATAATCAGACAGTAATAGATGAATGCCTGGTCTTGGATTGCGTGGTATTCATATCTAAGCTCAAAGAAATCTTCACCTCCTTTCTTTGCTCTCATTCCCAAAGGATTCAAAGCACAAATGATGGTGTTCAAATAGCAGCGTTTCTGCAAAGGCTGTAATTTTGGCTCCTACTATAGAGCGAAAGCCACACACACATTCAGATGTATATGCCCACAGACACACACAGTTGTCAGCTGCAGCCTTTATGTTTTTATAGGGTGAACATCCAACAGAAAGTTGTAGGACAGGTTGGTCTCTCCCTCTGCACTTACCTCTAGGATCTATTTTAAAGCCTCCCTCTTTTCTTTTTACCGCCTCCTTCCCGCTTTGTCTTTACACCCTCTCTTGTTTGTATCTGATTTTTTAACTATACATGTTCCTTTTATATGCATTATTAATTTTCTATAAAGGATATTTTTCCAAGGTTGCTTTATTTGTCGACTATAAGTGTTATGAGAGGTTCCTGCCTCTGTTTTCTGAGCCTCAAAGTGAAGGTGAGGAGCTTGGCATTTCTTCCCCTCTTATCATCTCACCTCTGCTACTTCTCCTTTTTTTGGGGGAGTTGACAGATAAAAATCGGGGCTATGTTTGTCATTTTCTGGCTCAGCAATGCCACGCGGCTGAGGCCACACGATTAGGGGGAATTGTTTGCCTGGCAACAGGTGGAAAGATTTAGACAGGCTTGTCAAGTGTAGTGTGGGTTTTGTCTGCATGCCTTGATGCCCTTAGAAGCCCGTTTGATTGCTTCTGATGAGGTGCAGCTTATAAGTGAATCAGTCACAGTCATAAAAAATGCAATAGGTCGGATGTTGCTGACAGTTTCCTGCCGGGGCCTTTTATCTTTCCTCAACTGGTTGCTTCTCGTGATTTTTATGGTGCAATGTCTGTTTTTGTAGCCTATGTTTTTGTGGAGTGATGCGTGCGTTTAGTTTAACAGTTTTTAGACATGAAAGTGGCCGCATGAGTCATAAAGGAGGGGGGCAGTGGTGGCTGCGCTGTTGGTTTGACGACATCACCCGCCAGAGCAGACCGTTTCAGCCAGCGTGCAGAGAAAGCACAGTTAGCGGAAAAAATGAGTGATGCTGCTCATTTCCAGCCAGCGGATGGCTGCTCCCCGCGGGGAGAAGCTCTGCAATTAAAAAGTTCAAACTGGCAGCGAGGAGAAATCTAACTTCTTTCATAAACGTTTTCCTTTTTCTTTTTTTTTTCTTTCAATGCTCTGATAGATAGATGTAAAGGTTTCCACTCCCACAAGCCTTCCATAAATGGATCATGACACATCCTTGCTACACATTGTTTGAGAATAAGCCAGACTAGACATGTTTTCTCATTTGCTCTGACACAGACAGCAGCAAGCGAGGCCTGAGCTCCAAATTGTATGCTACAAATATTCAGCAGTATTGTTCCCTTCTTTATTATTATTTCTTTATTGTTAGATAAAGTACTTTTTAAGAAGTATTCCCTCCCCCCATCCAAACAAATGAGCACAAATATTTTTTTCTATAATTCTGTTCAGTTCAATAATCATTTCATTTATTGAGGGAAAATTAAAATAAGTAACCTACATGAAACTATAACTTCACATTTTAGTGATTAATGTTTCCGCTGGAAATTTGGACTGAAAATGATTACAAATATAAATCTGAGGTGTTCTCTGTAGGAGCGATTATTCACCAAATAAGAAAACGCAGGATGATGGTGAAGCTTTAAAAGCGTGGCCAGCCACCCAAGATTTCTCCGAAGGCTCCTCCAGGAGATCGCAGTAGATTTGAAAGAGCATCTGAAGTTCTGCAGATCTCACCTCCCACCTTAAGCTTAAAGCTGTAGTGGAGGATGTTTTTTTCCGGATGGATCATCATCATTGTCAATCATTCTGGTGATATGTTTACGTAAGGCCGACCTATGTGCTCGTCCCCATTTTCACTTACTGGTGGTGAGTCTGACATGGTGGAAAATTTCAAATCTTCTTTGGGAAAGTAAGTTTGATTGAGCGATGCAAATAGTGCATGCCCTTGCATGCATTTAATAGACATTCCATCTCAGGAGCGGGTACAGGGTTGTGCTTGTGCACTTTTTTTTTTTTTTTTTTTTAAGTGGAGAGGGCAGATCTTTCAAAAATTTGCAAAGATCTTCCCCTATATTCCAAAAAAGTAAAAAAGAAAACTCCACTAGACTTCGTTTATAAGTTTGAAGATGTTTCGCTTCCCATCCAACAAGCTATTTCAATTCAAAATTTCAATTCAATTCATTTTGAATTATAAAAGTTTCCTGGATGGAAAGCAAAACGTCTTAAAACTTAGAAACAAAGTCCAGTGGATTTTTTTTTTCCTTTTTTCGGAATGACTATGACCTGGATGACTGACAATCTTCACCCACGTTTATATCTTCATGGTTAAAAAAGGTTTTGATCAAACTTTTGTGAATTGATTAGAGAAAGCTGGACAATGACCCAAAACATCCCAGTAAAAATTGTTCCAAATGGCTCAAAGAAGCATGTTAATGGTTTTGACATGGATAAAATGAAAGACTAGATTTTGATCCAATTAAGATTAAATTAGTCATTGATTCTCCAGAAAGGCTCCAATTTGCATAAAATAAATCAGTTTGAGAAAAATAGGGTTGGCTGGATTTCTGTACAGTGATTTCTAGGCCTGTTTATGTTTGGAGGGAAGTGCTTTTTCACATAGAGCCATTTAGGTTGTGTGTTTTTTTTTTGGTTTTTTTTTTCTCAGTGAATAAAATCATCCTTTAAAACTTAAATATTTTGTAATTATTTAGTTTCTAATTTCCCTTCTAAACTATTTTAACTTTTAAAGGAGTAAATATGTTTCCACAGCATTGCATTTTTGTTCACATAATACCCTAAAGCTGCTATTTAGGTAATGTTTTCCATGGCATGATTATGAGTGTTTAAAAGCGAGTTGCAGAAATTTAACATAATGACATTTGAGGAGTTTTATGTAACCAGCTAAAAGCTGTTGTTATGCCTGTTGATTGTTCTGCTAATAACTATAAATAAACAACAGCTGGAGCTGTTGTTTGTTGGTGAACCTATTTCAAAGCCTCAAGTTTGATTGATCCTCTTTTATTTATTTATTTTTTTCTTCAACGGTCAGTTGAAGCTAAAAGTTTTGTCATCATCTTAAGAAACATAAAACTGTTTTCTTTTAATCAGGGTTCTGTTTTGGGATACGAGGGGTTTGGAGTTGATGTTCTCCGGCTAAAGGCTTCGCTTTCAGGCTTTAATGATCAACTCTAAAGGTTTGAGCTAAAGTTTTTACTCAGGGCAAAATCAAACCTTTTCTATTAGTAATATTGCACTAAATTGGCATGTTACCGTGGTAACACTGTAAATGGAGGGTGTTTGATGTTGTGAAATATTCCTGAGTGCTTGATGTTTACAATGAGTCTCCTTCCTCTGTGGTTTCAAACTTTTCAGGAATTAAAGATACCAGAAATTACTAGAGAGCCGAGTCAAAAGTATTCAGACCCTTTGGATGTTTTAACCCAATGATCTGGTTACAACCACCATCCTTAAAGTTCGGCTTCTGTGTGATCCTACCGTTTGTCCCGTGCAGGACTACAGAAATGTAGCCTTATATAAAATGCTCTTCAGTTTTTTTTTTAAGTCTTTTAAAAATTATTTTAAAAAAAACATCTAATTTTGAAATATGCGTGTTTATGGCAGTTTCATCACATTAGGTTCAGTTCATGTCTTTGCAAATTCTAAATGCTTTTAATGTGATTTGTCCAAAATTTTCTTCAAAGACAACTTTGATGAGGAGTTAAAGAATTTTCAAACAAAATCTTGCAAAGGGGTCGAATTTAGCTTTTTAGAGTTTGGCTCTGATAATGCTCCAGCTATGATGGATGCTACAGTGCAGCCAAATCTGAGGTACATGTTGACGGCAATGATGAAAATCTTTGGAACTAGGACAAATGTTTTGGTTTGATTGGATTCTCTGCACACTCTGCACTCCTAAATGCCTTATTCTTTTTTTGGATGATCATCGCTCCCTGTAGGTCAGGAAAGTGCAACTTTAGACTAGAAATTCAACCTCTTATTCAAAGAGATGCAAAAATAAAATGTTGGTATGTTGTTTAAATTCTACTCGTAGCACAAACAGAAGATTAAGCATGTCCTTAGAAATGATTTAGATTAAATTAAAGGGAAGCTTTAGTTTAATAATAGTAAAATTAGGTCTAATCGCAGCTTTGCCTCTCATAAATAAGGGAAATGGACTGTAACTCCTGCCATTTATCATGACACACATCGGGGAGCTGTGGAGAGATATAAAAAGAAATCCTCCTTGAGGGAAAAGGGCAGTAGTTATTTTACAGACTGACCCACTTTGGAAATGCCAAAAATGTTCACAAAATCTGGTTGAATTTAAAGAAGGAGCTTCCCTAAAGGCTCCCAAAGGTGAAGCTGCTGCCCTGACAGTCGCAGCAAAGAAGCTGCGAACGGATTGCATCTGAAAGCAGAATAAGACCCTAACATTGATGCAGCATGTTTCAGGAGACTGGAAAAGTAAAACAAATTATGAATGAATTCCTGTTAAAGGCATTGGCTGGGTACCGCTATAAAGAATATATCAAGGTTAAATTATGTCATAAAGTACAGCTTGCCATCATACTGTTCCTACACTTTATTGAAATGCTAAAGCAAGTTCCAGGCTGACTAAAGATCTTTTCTAGCTGTGTCTCCCCAAATTATTGCTGCACACTGCTGAATAGCTGGCTGAACCAAGGTCATTAGATGATTCATTGCTTTCAAAAAAAAGTGTATTAGGACATTTAGAAATATTTCTCATGGTAAAAAAAAACTAAAAAACAATTTTAATGCAGTATTTATTTTGGCTTTAAATAATGGCTTTAATACAATGAAATCAAGCTATTTTTACTTTAGTTAAATAGAAATTATGATTGGAAATTATTCAGTCTAAAACAATAATAAAAGATGGTTCTATAATATATATCTAATTCTATATTATATTAATACTTTATTTTATTTTATCATTATATATATATATATATATATATATATATATATATATATATATATATAAATGATAATAAATAAATAAAAAGTGTTAGAACTGTAAATTTACAGTCATTTTTATTATTTTTCAAGGATGCACTTTTAAAAAAGATAAAATTGTCCAGAGAGCTGTTCCAAATGAAATGTATTTTTGTTTTACACTTGTGTAAACAAAATGACAAATAAGATCTGAGTCTAAGTCTTAGTCTTCTATACTGAAGATGGTTGTATTTAAGTGTTCCAAATGTAAAATGATTCCCCCTCCCATTAAACCAGGTTTGACATTGGATGAGTAGAGGAAATAATAACCTAATCTCAGCTGTTTGAAGGATCTATCTATAATGCTTTCTTATCTTTTATTGACCATTTTAAATGCATATTTCAGCACAGTGTGCTTCACAGAATAAAAAAAGTTTCATTCTGTAAAAGCTGTCAGGAGATGGTGGAGTAAATGAAACAGATTTTATTATATGCATTGAACTTCCCGTTTAAAACATTTGACCAATTAGAGGGCTTTTATGTTCATACTTGAGCATGAATGTATGATTTAGATTTTGTGCAGAAAAACAGAAAAAATACATACATTTTAATCTCATGTACATACTTCTTATTTTTGAAAAAAACAAACAAGGAAACAAAATATTGGAGTAATTGTTTTAAATACCTCTGTACTTGAATCCTACCAGTGCAGTTGAAATAAATGAAGACTGTAGATAATAACTTATTTTGATACAAGTCAAAAATAGTTGATTGATACTAAAGGGAAATTAAATAATATGTTATGGCATTTAGTCCTTAGATGAAACATTGGTCTGTTTTGGTTCTTAAATGCAGATTGCTGCAGAATTGTGTAGAAAGCATTACTTATGAATCATCTTCTGTTTGATGTTAAAGTGCTTAAATATCACTGTGAGACTGAAAAAGTATTGGTAATTTCTGTGATACAAAGTTGTGTTTTTTTTATGTAAACAAGAACAGGCACACTTTAAAAAATAAGCTCTTCTCATTTAATGAGATACGACCATCTTGACAGGATATATAATTTCAATACTTAAGTAATCTCCGTTTCTGTTTATAGATCATTTATGGTGCATATATTTATTGAAATTGCTGCTTACTGTCAGTGTTAAAATGTTTGAATATAATGGCTGCAGAGACATCCGAGAAGTTTTTTCAAAACTTGTTTTTATTGGTAAAATATTCACATTTAAAAGTCATAGTTGTGACATTGGCTTTCACAGAGGCTCACAGCGCTGACAAACACACGGTTTATTCAGTGCACATGCATCATGCTGGATTCAAAGCCCTTACATTCATCTCAGTTCTTTTTGCACTTAAACGTTTGGTGGAGTTTCGTTTTCTCAGTCCTGATGAACCTTAATGAGCTGTGCTTTTTTCCCCCCTTTAGGCTCCAGAGAAGCTAATAAACTGAACACAAGCTATTACACCAGCGAAGCACAGCACACACACTTCCACTCACACACACTCACACAGAGACTGTTATAAAAGCTGAATGGCACAACATTGCACACCACGGCTGGTTGTGGAGGCTTTTGCAGCCGTTGATGAGCAGAAACGGATCCACTGGTAAAGCTTTCGGTGTTCAGAAAGGACTCTCTGCGACTCTTTCCTGAAAGGATGATGGAGATGCTGGAATGAGGAGTGCAAATGTAAATATGGAAATGCAACTCTGCTGTAAACTTTGTTTATAAGCCACCCGTGTGCTGTGGGCAAGGGCTGGTTACAGGTTTCAATGTGTTTTCAAAACATTTCATCCAACAACACTCTGTTAACATCCTTTAAAGAGATGCCAGAGAACGTGCTAAAGTGAAAGTGGCTTTTTCTCAGTTAAAAACAGTTAGCTGTCTGATTAAAGGCTCAGAAACTGATACTTTCTCTGCAAGTAGAAGAAAGGTATTCAATGTTTAAAAAAGTTTCCTCCCTGATAACACAAACAGTCCTGGGATGGAGCACTGCCAAATATTTTAACTATGAGGAACACCTGAAGCAGCTGCCTGCCAGGTGCCTAATTGATCGTAAGTGGTTAAATCATTGGGCGATCTAATCAATTTGTTTAAAGCAAAAGGGACAATATTCTGATTTAAGCCCGTTTTTAATGATCAAAGTTATAGCTGACATTATTTTCCTTTTATTGATCGCTTTTGCAGGTTTTTTGGGAAATTATCATAAAACCAATGTGTTTTCACTCTGTAGTCATCATGAGAATCACATACCAGGCCACACCTGCTGTGTAGTAAATATATAACCACTTTCCACCCAGCGGCACGCCAATATTTTTATGTCTTCTATCAAACTACAAAGAACATCGACTTATAAGACTTTCAAACCAATACCTCATTGTTGTTGGACAACACACCTAACCCCTCCCCGTCTTTCCCGTCTTATTTTCCCTCCTCCTATTTCACAAAGTGCAGGGCCTCAGCTGCCACCACCGAGCCCTTGCTGCTGTCTAGCGCGGTGACCAGCTTGAAGCCCGATTTCAGTGCCAGCATCACTGTTTCCAGTTTCAGACAGTCCAGAGTGCACAGGAACGTGCTGTCCTCCTTCAGGACGAGTCGCGAGCCGGGCTCTGATTTGATGAAGTGCCTGAACTGGATCACGTTCGAGGACACGACAAACTCCTCTGGAAAGCCATCGAGCCGACTCTTGGAAATCTGCACCAGCCGCGTTTTGACCTTCTCAATGAAGCCTGAGTCGCTGCAGTACACCTTGAGGCCCTGCGATCTCTCGTGGCTGTCAGTCACCTCCAGGAAGGCAGGTTCTCGCTGAGCCGCCCTCTGGTTTTCCCACTCGGTCACGGCCTCCACCAGTTCGCTGAGTCGGTAAAAATCTGCCTCCCGTCGAAGGAGCCCCGCCTCCCTGAAGTCGTCAGGCAGCTGGAGCTCTCCGGTTCTGAGATAGTTGAGCACATGGCGGAAAACGGGGCCGTCCCTGTCGATGAACGGGTTGCCCATAGAGTCGGTGTGCTGGACAGCCTTTTTCCCATTAGCCAGCTCTTCCAGAAAAGACCCCAGGTGTTTGGAAAGGGTTGTCCTGTGGGCGGTGTACAAAAAACCCCCTACATTGAGGGTGATGGTGCCTGAGGAGGGCTTCTTGAAGCTCTTGCTGGGCTGCAGCAGGTCTGGGTTGATGTGCCTCAGTTCACTTTCCATCCTTCTGAGGTTCCATTCCATTCTTCAGTCAGTCCCTCCAGTCTCGACCCAGCTTCTCCCCCTCTGAAAGCTGGTCTCCCTGCCTTTTTCTGCAAGACGACAGCTCTCACCCGGTTTCGTTCAGACTGAGAGGTCCAGTGTGCCGCTTGAATGAAACAAGAGGGTCTTTTCAGCTCTTGTGCAGTGAGAGGGATCGGGTCGGCGCTGCCTAAGCAGAGGAGCTACAGCGAAGTGAGAGCTGAGAACAGAGAGGCTCTGTGTGCCGCTCCGAATCCCTCCTCCTTCCCAATGTCTCTCTTTAAGAGTGGGTGTGCAGACAGCGTCATCTTCGGGGAGGAGAAACAGGGAATATGCGAGCAAATAACAGAGGAGTGTGAACATTGGAAGCTTTCTTTTTTTTCTTCTCATCAGTCCTAAACGATCTTTTTTTGGGCTGTGGAAAACAAAAACCATCTCCTTTCACCAGATGGCGAGGGGGCTTCTATAATTTTTGAGGTGTGAAACTGCCAGACTTGTAGGAGCCTGAATAAAAAATCTCCTTTTTAGTGAAGAATCCATCTGTTTACCACACATTACTACGTGAACTTGAATCTGTTTGAGAGGAATGCCAGTTTAACATGAAAAGGTTTGACACCTTCGGCGCTGACAGGCAGAACTGCTCTTGTAGTTTTGCATAAGTAAGTGAGAGCAACCAGAGATAGATTTATGTAAATATGCAGCTTTTTACTCTCACTTGGTAACCTGGTAACGCACTGATACAGTTCTCTGTAGCAGTGCATGCTCCCTGTGTGTTTAGATTAGAGCCCATGCTTGTTGGGTATTTTTATTTGGCTGGTTGCTCTTTGTTAGGAGAAATACAGAAGACTGGCCTTTTGCTGCCAAAGGCTCACACAGCACCCCTCTGGTCTTTGTGATTACACGCGTGTTTCAGTCTCCCAGTGCGACTGCAAAAATCACACTTCATATGAAACGTGAGGGAACACACAGAGGGTCCGGCCGCGCTGTGTGCGTGTTTAATGATTTTGCTCCTAGAATGGCAGAAATTGGTGACGGACCAAATAAATTGCACGGTTACCCTGCAGGAAATTGTTTTTGTTGTGAACCAAGTGGCACGTTTATTTTTATAGTTAAAAAAAGAAATGTTAAGGGAAGCAGTTAAGTAAATGGCTGAGTTTTGCTAATTGTATTGCAGGACTATAGTTTAGTGTTTGCGGTAGCAGCTGAGTCTGCCTTTATTTCTAGTGAAAGTGTAAATCTTGGGTCATTAGAGACTGTTTGACTAACAATCAATGCGTACTGACTGCATGCCTCAGTGGCTACGTGTCGGGTAGTGATTCCTTTATTTGACCAATAATCCATCTTAGAAAGCCTCATTTTCTTATTTGGTCTTTTAAATTATTGAAATGGTGACTAATTGAATATTAATAATACACAAACAAATATGTGACGTAATCATCCCGGTGCTGTTTACTGCTGTGCAGCACTGAAAGCAATCATTTCTACTTTTTTAACATCACTAACATTACCAACAACACACAACGACACACCCTGGGAATCCTTTAGTAGTGGACTGAGAGTATCGGAGGCAATCTGAAGCAGAAAGTCCCATTAAATCATGCTAATAGAGGCAGATTGGGAACATGTTTGGGAGGTTTTGTCTTGTCCTATCTCTGTGACACAAGCAGAAATATAATATGGTTCAATGTTCCAAGAAGCCTCTGAAATCTGATTATATTAACCAAACTAATGAGCAAAGTGTTGTTAATTTTATCTTAGTTGATTTATTTTCCTTCAAATTGTCTGAAACCTTTTGAGGAATATCATCATCAACACTGAGAGCAATGTCAGTGTCGATTTTTTTTATAAAGCACTTGAACAACTTGTAACTTCACCCAAGTGCTGTTTTCAAAATAACACCCATGAATTAATCACATTGGAATAAAAAATGTAAAAATAAAATACACAATAATAAAAACAATTAGGAAAGTTAGTTTACAGAGTCGGACCTTATTTAAATGCCAAGTCAGGCTGGGCATGTAATGCACAATATTTAGACCGTTGTATTCGGCTCGAACAGTTCCAGAAATGGAGCGGTCCTGCTGAAGATCTTGGAGGTAGGCGGGGGTAAGACATTTAAAACTTTAAAAACCAATTAAAGGTTTTTTTAAAATCATTTCAAGAAGATACAGCCAATCCTGGGGTTATATGTTCAATCTTATGGGTTCCAGTTAAAAAAGGCTGCAGAGAAGAAAGTATGCAAAAAACACAAAAGACGTGCTAGTTTTTCTGCTGGAATATTCCAGTGACTTTCTTTAATGTTGATTTTACACCAAAGAGGCAGATCACATTGGTTTGTATAGTTTATCAGCAGTTGGAAAAGTTGTCCTATTTTCTTAAAGAGTGTCCATAAAGGAGGCGTAGATCATTGACTTATTACCGCATCAGCAGGGAGTCTCTTCTTTGTATATAAATGTTTGTATTTATAATATACATATAAAATTTCAACTCTTTTTCTTTTTCTAAAACTCACTATTATTGCATTGTAAATGTTTCTTTATTCATATGTTTTCATTACCAGTTGAAATTAAAACATCTTAGGGAAAGGGATGGACATCTGCTGATATGATACTTGGAAACTAAAAAAAAATATTTTATTTGGTATTTAAACAGAAACACGTATACATATGATGAACTTATTTCTGTATCTAACAAACCTTAACATAATAATCAAACGTGAGAAACTAACCGATTATAAAATTCAGACTGGATTAAGAAATGTGTCTCATTATGATCAATCTTAGCGGAGTTAAAGGCATAAAAATGTTTGAAGCTACTTTATTTACATCTTCATTTTTTTTATTTGTTTAATGTTACGTTTACTCCTCATATTGGTCATTGTGCTACATCATCTATTTGGTATTAACGTTAATGAATCACCTGCTGTCATTTTTCTGTTATTGCCTGCTTGTTTAAAGCAGCTTGATTTGGGAAAACAACCAATGTTCAATGAAAAAAACAAATGTTTTAGAAAAGCGAACTGGACTAGACAGTGGCTGCTTTTGGCACAGCTCTGGGAGGAGAATAGAGGAGCTTTAAGAGGTAAATTGGTGCAGGAATCAGGATGCGAAGAGGGGAACTGAGAGTTGCATTTCCGAGCAGATCAATCTTTTCCTGTTTCTTCCTGCTTAAACATTGAAGAGTATCTTAAAGCAACAGTAAATATTTTCTGAAGGAACAATCCCTCAACAGCTTTTAACACCAGCCTGGAAAATAAGAAGCAGTATGTGCTGCTATTCAAAAAAGCCAGGAGTAATTATTATCACATAAGCCACTTTTTCTAAACGAAAATTCAGTGGATTGATACGACATCATGTAGAATACAGTAAATAGTCTCTCACCTCTTTTACTTCTACTCTCAATGTATATAGAGTGTATATTTCTTTACCTTTACTAGTAGGAGTATATGTGTAGATGGTTTTTCTCTGACTTTTTTCCATTTCCCACTTTTTTCCCCCAAAAATCTAGGCCAATATCAATATTTACAGATATTAGATATAATATTGTTCCTTATTCTTTTGACACCATTAAAGACCAACAATCAGTGCTGACATTTCTTCTCTGCTTCAGCTAAACACTAAATCCTAAGCTGCCTCACAGTTTCTGTCTCAGGAGCATTAAATACCACATGACTGATTCCCTCCTGAAACAAAAACAGAAAGTAAATTTTGTAGTTAAAGTACTTTCACGATAACTATATATTTTAAAGGTTAAATTCTAAGAAAAAACCTTTACTGTTTTTTTTCCTTGAATCAAATCACTAAGATTTACTTTCAGTAATAAATAATAATAAATCCTACTGCTGCAAGAATCATCCAAATTATTTCTATAATAATAATTTAGTCCTTACCACTTTTTATTTTTTTATTTATTTTGAAGTATGATCCAAGAAAAAGGTGATGTGACAGCCTTAACTGTGAGTGAGTCGAGGAGAAAATGACCTGAAATGAGCTCCTTCCTGGTGGTAACGTCTGTTTAGATCGTTAGAAGCAGCTCAACCATTAATGGGTATCAGAAGTGAGGAAGTTTGTAAGTGAACCAAAAGGAAGGATGTCCCTGTGGCTGGAGGTGTGTCCCTCAGCTGATGAGGAGGAGGAGGAGAGGTCATGAGACGACTTCATGACACAACGCTTAGGGGAGCATTCAGGATGCTGATCTACTCGTCTCTAGTTGTAGAGAAATCCTCTAACTGTTCCTATTGTGCAAAATGTAAGAGATCTTCCATCTGCTTTTCTTAGAATAAAACAAGGGAGCATTGTTTGGGTAATTAGGTGCAATTTGCTCAGGTAAAGGCTGCAGTTGCAGCGAGCTCACATCCCCCTCACAGTTTGCAAACTGTAGTTTTAAAACAGCATTAACTGTAATTGGTAAGATGATGCTGCTCCTTAAATTCAACTTTTCCATGAATAAATCCCGGTTTTAAATTAAAATTTAAATTGTGAGGGAAGGAAACAGTGCTGCGACCTTCCTTCTGCCAGCTAAGCAGCCATTAATCAATAGGTTGCGAGATCTAGTTTGGAACCTAGAAATGTTATTATAGGAATAAGTTGTATAGTTAACAGTATTGAGATCTGGTTAATGATTTCTCATTCCATTTTCCCAAAAGAGGTAATAGTTCATGCAGAATTTATTTCTTAGCTTTTGTGAGGAAATAATTGATCCGCAACCAAAGACGCTCACTGAAACCTAAATACAGTTTCAAGCCAACGGGTTTCAGGCGTGGGTGTTTTTAAATGGAGCTTGTGTCGCCCCCATTTTAACGCTGCCCTGGGCAGTGAAATTCTGTGCCATCAGTTAAATATTTAACATATGAGGAAATTAAATTGTATTAAATCCAATCAGTCCTTAGTTCTTACACTACTGCGAACACTGGCATTGTCATGGATATATACCTTATATTCATGGATCTAAATGATGTGAAAGGCTTGTTTGGCTTTTTGATGTTGGTTTGCATTAGCTGGGAGGCCAGTGCTGCAAGATTTTAACAAGGAGAAAAAAAAAAAAAAGCTTTTGTTGTTTTCTTTTATTAGAGATGATTTTATTTTTCAAGAATTGTTCCTTTCACTGGCAGTTTAATAACTTGAGGCAAGGATCTGGGAACGGATGTTTCTGCTTGTATCAAAGCAAAACATCATTAAAATTTTATTTGATCCAAGCCTGATCACCCCCACCCCCCATATGAATCAGAGTAACAGGTGTTGCACTGATCCAACGCGTTATAGACCCGATTCCTTCCTCACAGTCGCTGCAATAATTTAAGGACTAATAGATCACTTGAACTGCAGCCCTAAGTTTAAACATGTGCGGCATGAATTACCTCCAGTTACAGCTTTTACCTTCCAGAGTAAAGCCTCTTGAATCTCTGCGTAGGTTTTTTTAATAATAGGTGATTAGTTGTATCGTCTTTAAAAGCACTCAGACGGAATCGCAATGCGAGCAGGATAGGGGATGTAGGAGGTTCGAACCGACTTATGCCTCCTGTTAATTAGAACCATTTCCCTGAGGATGATTGCGGCCTTCGTTTATCTGCAAGAATGGGTTTTATCTCAATTTCTTATAGACAGGTTTGCTGCTTGATCATCAGATTTCCTGAAATGCTGTTGGGGATGAGGACTCTTCTCTCCTGTTAACAGCAGTGAATTATTCATAGCAGGGCTTTAGGAGCTTGTGTTTTAACATGGTGTCACTGACTGCTGTGGAGCTGGCATGGCAACCACTTAAATAGAGTGTTGCATGAGCTCCGAGCTGTCAGTCTATGCTTCATTTATTATGGGGATCTATGTGCTCTATAGAAATTGTGTCTCAATAGCTCAAGTTCAGCAATTGCGCTGTTTTGGAAAATCGTTAGAAGCAGATGTAGTTCAGCTGAAAGTTAGTAAAACTGTTGTTAAAATGTTTTTCAATTTCAGCACCCCATCTTGACAGAAATGTCAGATATATACTTAGACTCATTATAAGTGTTGTTTAATTTTAAACTTTTAAGCAATCTAGGAGGAGATTAATGTGATTATATGACCTAAAAAAAACTTGTGTTACAAAAAAAATTACCAATAGTCTGTTGATTTACAATTATTCCCCTTCAGGTTTAAAATGTTGTGATTTGAGTGAGTCTGTCTTTAAGAACCCAAGAGTCTGCCGCTTTTTAATCAGAACCTAAGAGCTATCAGATGAGCAATAATGTTCAGCCTGGATTCTATTACAGAGAGGATATTTATCTCGCTTTTCAGCATGATGGGGGTGTTTAAATGATGTCAGAGGAAGCATGGAGATGTTACCATTTAGAAGGTGCCATTTAAAAAGCAAATGACATACAGTATTTTGTGACCTGCAATGATGTCTGCTGTCAAGTCACTCTTCATGAAGGTGGGAAAGAAGAAAACTTTAGGCATTATCTCACCATGATGTTCTTCTTCTTGATGTTTGTGTGTGCTTTTTACATATTTTTTTTTACATATATTATATTTTGTTACATATGGTCACTTTCTAATTTCAATTCAGTTTTTTTATATATTTGCCAATTCATAACATGTGTCATCTTAAGGCACTTTACAGAGACAATTCAAGCAGATCATACAAAGGGAAGAAAGAAGACACAAACAGCTAATCACACTAAAACCTGAGCCCATATCTTTGACCAGGAGAGAAACAAGACTGAGCACAGAAAAATAGGCCTAACCTTTTCCTTTATAATCTAAGGCAGGCATCCTCAACCTCGTCCTCGAGGCCCGCTGTCCTGCAGGTTTTAGAGGTTTCCTTGCTCCAGCACAGCTGATTTTAATTGAAAGCTGATTAACAGGCTTTTGGTCTACTGCAATCATAATCAGCTGTGCTAACGCAGGGAAACCTCTAAAACCTGCAGGACAGCGGGCCTCGAGCACCGAGGTTGGGGATGCCTGATCTAAGGTGTAGACCAGCAGATATTTCCCTCCAGGATGGTGTCACAGCCAAACAGGAAAAGTACAGATGAAGCTACTATGATGATTAAAGCAGAGAGAGCATATGGTTAAGGGTCAAACTAACAAAAAATACACAGTGGTAAAATGAGTCACTACTACAACTATTAGCTCTATCAAAAAGGACTATTTTAGGCCTTGCCTTAAAGTAGACAGGGTGTGTATACAGTGGGGCAAAAAAGTATTTAGTCAGCCACCAATAGTGCAAGTTCTCCCACTCAAAAAGATGAGAGAGGCCGGTAATTTTCATCATAGATATACCTCAACTATGAGAGACAAAATGAAAAAAAAAATCCAGAAAATGACATTGTCTGATTTTTAAAGAATTTATTTGCAAAATATGGTGGAAAATAAGCATTTGGTCAGTTACAAACAAGCAAGATTCCTGGCTCTCACAGACCTGTAACTTCTTCTGTAAGAGGCTCCTCTGTCCTCCACTCGTTACCTTCATTAATGGCACCTGTTTGAACCCATAATCAGTATAAAAGACACCTGTCCACAACCTCAAACAGTCACACTCTAAACTCCACCATGGCCAAAACTAGAGAGCTGTCAAAGGACACCCGAAACAAAATTATAGACATGCACCAGGCTGGGAAGTCTGAATCTGCAATAGGTAAACAGCTTGGTGTGAAGAAATCAACTGTGGGATCAATTATTAGAAAATGGAAAACATACAAGACCACTGATAATCTTCCTCGATCTGGGGCTCCACGCAAGATCTCACCCCGTGGGGCCAAAATGATCACAAGAACGGTGAGTAAAAATCCCAGAACCACACGGGGGGGCCTAGTGAATGACCTGCAGAGAGCTGGGACCAAAGTAACAAAGGCTACCATCAGTAACACGCTACGCCGCCAGGGACTCAAATCCTGCAGTGCCAGACGTGTCCCCCTGCTTAAGCCAGTACATGTCAAGGCCCGTCTCAAGTTTGCTAGAGAGCATTTGGATGATCCAGACGATGACTGGGAGAATATCATATGGTCAGATGAAACCAAAATAGAACTTTTTGGTAAAAACTCTACTTGTCGTGTTTGGAGGAGAGAGAATGCTGAGTTGCATCCAAAGAACACCATACCTACAGTTAAGCATGGGGGTGGAAACATCATGCTTTGGGGCTGTTTTTCTGCTAAGGGACCAGGACGACTGATCCGTGTGAAGGAAAGAATGAATGGGGCCATGTATCGTCAAATTTTGAGTGAAAACCTCCTTCCATCAGCAAGGGCATTGAAGATGAAACGTGGCTGGGTCTTTCAGCATGACAATGATCCCAAACACACCGCCCGGGTAACGAAGGAGTGGCTTCGTAAGAAGCATTTCAAGGTCCTGGAGTGGCCTCGCCAGTCTCCAGATCTCAACCCCATAGAAAATCTTTGGAGGGAGTTGAAAGTCCATGTTGCCCAGCGACAGCCCCAGAACATCACTGCTCTAGAGGAGATCTGCATGGAGGAATGGGCCAAAATACCAGCAACAGTGTGTGAAAACCTTGTGAAGACTTACAGAAAACGTTTGATCTCTGTCATTGCCAACAAAGGGTATATAACAAAGTATTGAGATGAACTTTTGTTATTGACCAAATACTTATTTTCCACCATATTTTGCAAATAAATTCTTTAAAAATCAGACAATGTGATTTTCTGGATTTTTTTTTCTCATTTTGTCTTTCATAGTTGAGGTATATCTATGATGAAAATTACCGGCCTCTCTCATCTTTTTGAGTGGGAGAACTTGCACTATTGGTGCCTGACTAAATATTTTTTTGCCCCACTATATATATATATATATATATATATATATATATATATATATATATATATATATATATATATATATATATATATATATATATTAGATAAGTAGTTCCTTTAACACCACGGTTCCGTTGTGTGATCTGCAAAAACAGCTCCCAAGCTGAATTTTATAACCTCAGACCACCCTTGTTCGAAGGGCAAAATTTGACAAAAGCTGGAAAATAATATCCTGAAGAGATCAAGAAAAGGTTGAAAATAGAATAAGTTTTTGGCAAGACTGAATGAGTGCTGCACAAGACCATGGTAAAGACATAAATTATGGAGAGTAACATGAATAAAAAGATAAAGATATAAAGAGAGGCATTAGAATACATAAAATGGAAGATTAAACATGAGGTACATAAAAAGCATTTCATTTTTTTTTTTAGCATTGAATCGATATGCAAATGAAATTAGATACCTTCTTCCATAGGTGAAAAGGATGTAGCACCATGTCTGTGTGTTTTGATAATTAGTATTTGGAAAGCAAATAACCGCCTCAGAGGTTTTAACTCCTCATTCAACTTTTATGCTAAATTATTTTTTAATTTGAAACAGTCTCTGTCTGGAAAGGATCTGCTTCATCTTGTTAGACCAAAATGACAAGATATCAATGAAAATATTTTTTTTATCGGTACACTGATGAGGAAGTACTGACTTACATCAGTATTTAAACTGCCCACCAGCTCCCTCTTTATTAGCTACGCATCAAAGGATATTTTGATGCATATGGATGGGGGCAAAACGAGTGGGTGGAATACGGCTACAGAGGTCGGAAAATCACTACATGGTTAACGAGAGGGATCATTAAATTTTCTCAATGATGCAGGAAAGGATGAGCTCTAATGTAAAATTATATTTGTAGATCCAATCAGCGTGACTCCCCGCCATCTACATTGCTTCCTTGCTGTCATCATGTGAAGGCAAACCAATATCACGAGGATATTGGAGAAGGAATGCAAAAAAATAGAAGCAAATACACAAGTGTTGTCTAATGAAAGATGTTTTTAGAAGCTTGATGAATAATGGGCTTTAACTTGGAGAACTGCACCTGTGTTCATCAGCTTGTATGAATCTCAATAATCGTTGAACCGGGTGCACATGGACACAGTTATTTATGAAGCGGTTATGTAGTTTAGTTGTATTAGTCAAAATTATCCGACAAGCCTGGAGCTGCAGTCATTATGTGAACAGCCGTGGCTTTTTATAGCTGCAGCCTCATTAACTCGTCAGAGAGCACGGTAAACCATAATCAGCTGTTCAGATTTCAAAGGGACGTCACACTAAATGAAAACCTAAAAAATACTCAGTGATGGACTTTACAGAAACGTATAGATATACAGTAGGCCAAAAAAGTATTTAGTAAGCCACGGATTGTGCAAGTTATCCTACTTAGAATAATGAGAAGGTTCTGTCATTTTTATCATAGATGCACTTTAACTATGAGAGACAAAATGAGAAAAAAAATCCAGGAAATCACATTTTAGGATTTTTTTTTTAAAGAATTTTTTGGTAAATTATGGTGAAAATTAGTATCTGGTCAATAACTAAAGTTCAACTCAATACTTTGTAACATAGCCTTTGTTGGTAATGGAGGTCAAACGTTTGCACACACTGTGGCTGGTACAGGTGCTGGTCATAAAATTAGAATATCATGAAAAAGTAGATTGATTTCAGTAATTCCATTTAAAAAGTGAAACTTGTATATTATATTCATACATTACATACAAACTCATATATTTCAGATGTTTATTTTGTTTAATTTTGATGATTACAAATGACAACAAATGAAAATCTCAAATTCATCATATCAGAAAATTAGAATATTACTGAAGACCAATAAAAACAAAGGATTTATAGAAATGTTGGCCAACTGAAAAGTATGAACATGAAAAGTATGAGCATGTACAGCACTCAGTATTTAGTTGGGCCTCCTTTGGCCTGTATTACTGCAGCAATGCGGCGTGGCATGGAGTCGATCAGTCTGTGGCACTGCTCAGGTGTTATGATAGCCCAGGTTGCTCTAATAGTGGCTTTTAGCTCTTCTGAATTGTTGGGTCTGGTGTATTGCATCTTCTTCTTCACAATACCCCATAGATTTTCTATGGGGTTAAGGTCAGGAGAGTTTGCTGGCCAATTAAGAACAGGGATACCATGGTCCTTCAACCAGGTACTGGTAGCTTTGGCACTGTGTGCAGGTGCCAAGTCCTGTTGGAAAATGAAATCTGCATCTCCAAAAAGTTGGTCAGCTGCAGGAAGCATGAAGTGCTCTAAAACTTCCTGGTATGTGGCTGCGTTGACCCTGGACCTCAGAAAACACAATGGACCAACACCAGCAGATGACATGGCACCCCAAACCATCACTGACTGTGGAAACTTTACACTGGACTTCAAGCAACGTGGATGAAGTGCCTCTCTTCTTTTCCTCCAGACTCTGGGACCTTGATTTCCAAAGGAAATGCAAAATTTACTTTCATCAGAGAACATGACTTTGGACCACTCACCAGCAGTCCAGTCCTGTTTCTCTTTAGCCCAGGCAAGACGCTTCTGACGCTGTCTGTGGTTCAAGAGTGGCTTGACACAAGGAATGCGACAGCAGAAACCCATGTCTTTCATACGTCTGTGTGTGGTGGTTCTTGAAGCACTCACTCCAGCTGCAGTCCACTCTTTGTGAATCTCCCCCACATTTTTGAATGGGTTTTGTTTCACAATCCTCTCCAGGGTGCGGTTATCTCTCTTGCTTGTACACTTTTTTCGACCACATCTTTTCCTTCCCTTCGCCTCTCTATTAATGTGCTTGGACACTGAGCTCTGTGAACAGCCAGCCTCTTTAGCGATGACCTTTTGTGTCTTGCCCTCCTTGTGCAAGGTGTCGATGGTCGTCTTTTGGACAACTGTCAAGTCAGCAGTCTTCCCCATGATTGTGTAGCCTATAGAACTAGACTGAAAGACCATTTAAAGGCTTTTGCAGGTGGTTTGAGTTAATTAGCTGATTAGAGTGTGGCACCAGGGGCCATCAATTTTGAACCTTTTCACAATATTCTAATTTTCTGATATGATGAATTTGAGATTTTCATTTGTTGTCATTTGTAATCATCAAAATTAAACAAAATAAACATCTGAAATATATGAGTTTGTATGTAATGTATGAATATAATATACAAGTTTCACTTTTTAAATGGAATTACTGAAATCAATCTACTTTTTCATGATATTCTAATTTTATGACCAGCACCTGTATATTCACCTATTCCTCCATGCAGATCTCCTCCAGAACAATGATGTTTCAGGGCTGTTGCTGGGCAACTGCTTTTTGGCCCCACTGTATATTTTTTACTGTTACTTTAAATTTTTTTACCTTAAACTTTTGATTTTATTTTTGATGGATTCATTGACTCTGCTGCATGTGGAGGACATTTGGAAGCAGGTGTGGTCACACAGAACTCACGGTGAAAGATGTGAAGAAGTGGATCTTTCAGCAGGATAATGATCCAAAGAACAGATGACAGACGCTGAAAGAATATTTCACACAGTTGAAATTACATTTTTAGAATTTTTTTCCCTTGACTTGAATTCCAAAAAGCACCTTAAAAAAAGTTGGGTAGGAAAAATGTGAATGTGCCAATGCTTTATCATAAAAAGGAATAAGAGCTTCAATGTTAGAAATGTGGAGGAAAACCCCAACTAAATGGTTGGAGAACGACTGATTCTGAAAGGACACATTTGTCCTTTCTGCAAATAATTATAGAACAAAGGTAGGTTTTCCCCAACAAACTTAGATATTACCTGTTTTTATCATGATAGAAATCAATATAGATATCAAGATAGAATGGCAGATAAATCTGCCATTCTATCTTGTAACGAATTTCTTTTCCAAAGAAGAAGAAGACCAAGAACACAGAAACATAAAAAAAAATGTCTGAACAAAACACTTTTATTCTTATATCTGTGCATATTCTATATATTGTGTATATTCTGTATAATACAATAGCGTTGATCCCAAGTTCTCCAGCTCTAATCTGGATTCATACATTGATTATTTATAACAGTATTTATCCAAAATGGAAGAGGAGAGGGAGAAATCTTCTCCAACTGAAGCAATAGGATGGCCCTCTGCCAATATTTTTATAGGTCCCAACTTACCTGTAATTTTCCACTCTGGACTAACAGGAAAACAAACCTCTACCAGCATTTAGACGGATGTTGGTTCTCTGCTAAATTATGAGTTTCATAATTTTGTCTATAACCATGTCACCAAGATAGTTTTTTTATATTTAGTAAAACAACCCACTTGCTTTACTACATGAGGAAGAAAGCTGCAAAACCATGAGTCTCTCATATTTTTTACATATTTTTTGATGTAATAGTCACTTCATACTAATGCTGCACTTGTGGTTGGAAAGAAGGATTAAATACTGATGTACAAGCTGATTTAAAAGCAAACAAACTGAAGTTTTTATTGCATGAAATGTGTCTTAAGAGACGAGTAGGAAGAAGACAAAGAAAACTGCTTATTGGTTTAACTGGCATTGGCTGATATTCGGTACCGACAGACAGAAAAACATTAATAACATTCTCCATGGTCTGGCTGCTATGGGTTTATCAATCATCCTTTTGACATGAACTGTGTCGCCTTGTCAATTGAAGCCAAGATTTCGATTTCATTACCTTGGAGCAAAATGTTTTTATAACAGAGATATTTGCTCAATAAAGAGAAACTTGCAATCTTCACTGTATCAATCTCACCCACTTTTCCTGCATAGAGGATCTTTAGGAAAAGAGAGATCACTCAGTTTAAAAGATAAAGTGGCTATTCCTCCGTTTCACACATTCTCCTGTTAAATGTCATTGTTGTTAAGAAATCCAAGCATTTCTTTTTTACTTTGCTGCATATGTTTGCCACGTCATCCTCCTTATATATAAATATCTTCCTGTTATGGAGATGCATAGCTCTGAAATGCTTTAAAAAGATGTTTTAAATTAACTTTTCTGCTTCAGAAAAGAAAAACATTTAAAAGTGCATTTGTAATTTATGACAACCTTCTATGTTTACTGGTCTAAAATATACCCTAACTTTAAATAAATTTAGTTTTAAGCAAATAATAAACTTCTGAAAGAGAAATTATCTTTTTTTTTTTCAGGGAAATTTTCTGAGATAGTTTATTTCATAAGTAACTTGAACCTTTTTGTATCGGAAAGATAATAAAATAGTATAAAAAGTAAAGAGAGACTATATGTCCTGCCTGAGGCTCACTGGAAAAGGTGACAAAGGTGCAAATGTTAGATATTTAAAAGACGCAGAGTGGTGTTTCAGTAAAAAAAAAAAAAAAAGGAAAATTCACCTAAATGAACGAACAATCTGAGTATTGTATGATGCACTATACGGACATGCAGGGTGAACAGGGACTGACAGCTGGAGACATTGATGGCTGATGGGAGGCCTGGTGGGCGGCGAGCTGTTTGTTGTTTTAACATTAGGGAGGTCAGAGCTTTGAGGAAAAGGACTTCGAAGCAGATGGAGGTAAGAGACGAGCACGAGTGGGTGGATGACTGACCTGCTCAGCCTCTCATTCGCCTCTCTGTTCTTCGGCTGCTTTCACTTCCACGCTCCTTAAGAAATGTAAATTACTTGTGTTTGTGTCTCAGATTGCTTTTTTATTGGTGTGTTTACTCACATCCCCCCGATTTAATGGTGATTAACCAGCTTTTAATGCGGTAGTAGCATTGTAATCCAGGGCTCATTTCACTGAATCAATATAGCAACAAGAGCTTCTTTATTCTTCAATGAATTTTTTTAGCAAGATGATTTAAAATTGTTTATCAAGGGCTAAACTTATTATAGCCTAAATTTTTCAATGCTGCGTTTCATCCATAGGCGTTACTTCCTTAAGGGCTGGTGTGGACATGTCCCCACCAATAGGCAGTCGTGGGTGAGCGGTTAGGGTGTCAGACTTGGATCCCAAAGGTTACCGGTTCGACTCCCGACCCACTGCTAAAAGCTTTCGCAGCAGTGATTGATTAATTTAAACACCTGCTCTACTGATGGTCTATCGGAGTTGACCATCAGTAGAGCAGTTTTATTTGAAGCTTCTTGTAGCTACTGTTTTAATCCCGGCTTCACTTAAAACTTTTTCCTGACCTTGTTATATAGTTGTCATAGTGTTGACATTCAGTAGCAAGCACTGCGCCCCTTTTTCTTTTATATGTACACGTACATTTAAGATTTAGCGTGTTATGTTGACAACTCATGAGCAAGCTGCTTTTTGCAATCTAGCAGGGAGGTAAGGATAGGATCTTGCAGGTGTGACGTCACTCTGCAGGGGGTCCAAAGATAAAAGATTTAAACAATTTTGGCATTGGAATTTCAGATTTAAGGGAGTTAGAAAGTTCACTTAGTAAAAGTGCAAATAATAAATCTGATTACCGATTACTTTTAAGCTGGTTGAACATACTGCGACAGACTGGTGACCTGTCAAGGGTGATCCCACCTCTCACCCAGAACGTGGCTAGAGATATGCACCAGCACCTCCTGATCCCACTGAGGGATAAGGTTAAAGAAAATGGATGGTTGAACATAGTCCGCTCTCCCAGATTCTATCAAATCAGTATTGATACCCTCAGGGGCGGATTGAGGAAATTTGGGGCCCTAGGAAAAGACAGGCAGGGGGCCCCCTGAGAAGAAAACCCATAAAACAGACCCATTCTACAGATAGAGAAATGTTAATAGAATAGACATCCATTATTTGTTCTAGGTTTTGTCCCTCTCTTCTTGTCCTTTTTTCCTCTCTATCAGCGTTCTGATGGCATTTTAGCCAAAGGATTTTTATCAAGAACATAATTAATGTGCACAAATAAGGAATAGTTGTATTAACTATACATGTAAACAGAGTTTTATGGGGCCCCCAGGAACTTGGGGCCCTAGGCAACTGCCTAGTATTGCCTAATGGTAAATCCCCCCCTGGATACCCTGCTGGTGGATGTTCTTGACAGAAAGACGGAGTTGCTTAATCATATTCTGCTTAAGGCCCCATAAGATCTTGTCGGAGTCCTGGTTTAAAAGTAAATAAATTTTAAAAAGTGACCTAAAATTGACCGTCAATAAATGTTCTACAAAATTGATATATTTATTTGATTTCTTTGATTTGTACTGTCTGTTTAGATTTATGTGATATTTTTTGCGCAAAATATATAAGTGAATATTGTAACAGTTATGTTTTCAACTGTAAGCATTAAATTGATAAATGTTATTCACATTTTTTTGGCTTTATCCTTTCCAACAAAAAAAAAAAGGCGTCGCGCAGGTAGCTCCCTTTCCTTATGAGCCGTCCCCACCAACTTTCAACACAAAGTTACACCCTTGGTTTCATCCTTTTTTTACTTTTAGTTTCTGAATAAAAGGAGAATAAACCCCACCCATTTTACTTCTGATAAATGTAGCCATGCTAGTCATAGTGATAATATAAAAGCAAATGTGTCTCCTGATCACAGACAGCTTTTCTTTTCTCTCTGCCACTTTGTGAAGCTTCTAAATCATTGCTCTGTCTCTGAAATGCGATTTGTTTGAATAGCTGTATGTGGCACAAAAGAACTGTTCCTGCTGAGGTCAATGCAAATGCAATATGTGTGGCATAAAAGAGCAGAATAAAAGCAGGATTTATTTATAGGAAATATTGTTTGATTTAATACAGCATTGCAGTTAAATGGTGAATTGGTAAGAGACACAAGTAAAACAACCGTTACCTTGAATTTAACTGAAATTAGTTAAAGGACACAAGCAACAGACTGCTTTTAGAAAGAGATTCTTTGAATATTGTGATCTAGGAGGATAACCACGGTTTCAATAATGATTAATTGATTCTAAAATCCTGGTTTCTGATTAAACACTAATATAAAGTGCAGCATTAAAGGTTGTCCTTGTGTAACATCCTTCTGTCCTCACTAAGCCATTTTAAAATCTGTCCACTCCCAAGAAAAAAATATATATATATATATATTTTTTTTTTTTTTTCCCATTCATGCTATAATAATTGTTTTTATGTGAATTTGTATCATGGTTATGGTTTCATTTTTAAAGTTTTATAGAAGGAACAATCATTATATGTTTCCTAAATGTAGAGCTGTCTTTAAAGTCTTTTAATTTTACATAATCTGACCCTGAATGCTTTTGAAAAGGTGCTTTTTTTCTATGAAGTGAGATTATATAACAAATCCCTCTTACCCTAAGATAGCATCCGGTCTTTATCTGTAATATATAACAGAGCTGAAGAATAGAAGAGCAAGAGATTGACTGTTCTGTCTTGCAAAACTCTCTGCTTATCATAGAGATATGAATCTTCTCCATCACTTTTCCTTTTTATTTTTTATTTTTATTTTTTAGCTCAAAGGTTTGCTACAGGATCTAACTCTAGTTTTCATTCTAACATGTCTTAGATAACTGAAAGTTATTCCAAGAAAGGTTAAAAAAAATCCACTGGACTTTGTTTCCAAGTTTAAAGACGTTTCGCTTCCCATCCATGAAGCTTTTTCAATTCAAAATGTCAGGAATAGCGTTGAGCTCGAGGTTTAACCTTGTATAACCTTGTTTTTGTTTTTTGAAAACCTGCAAATTGACACTGGCGAATGGCTCCACCCCTTTGGAATTGGGGTGTTTGGCTTCTTTTGTTAGCCTGCTATGCCCCCATACCTGTTTATGTCTCTGAAAGGGGGGGTCCTTAAAGGGAATTACCAGTTACCACTAAAAGTTGCTCTTTATTTCTTGGAATTCAGTGGAAGGAATGCTGACCCAGAAGGTGTTTTTATAGAAAACAAGTTTTTTTGTTGATTTTGATCAGCAGTGGTTTGGAACTCTTCAGTTTTCATTTTTTTCTCTTTCTTTCTAATCGATAAACACTGACCTTAGCTGAGGGAAGCGAGGCCTGCAGTGCTTCAGATGTTTTAAACCTCTAGGATGAGTTGCTGAAGTTTCCTTTTTAGGTCTGCTGTTGGGATGGTTTACCTGTTTCATGTTCTCTCCAATGGTGCCCAATTGCTTTTGCTCCGTTTCTGTACCTCAAAGACTTAGAAATGGCTTTGTCATACTTTCCAGATATTAAGAAGTTTGTTTGATAATGTTGCCTTTTGAGGTCCTTAGTCCACTTCTGCTCTTTTTAAGGGATATGGTTATTTAACACAGGGAGCAGATATATTTGCACATTGGGCCAGGTTCATTTGGAAAGCTTTTTTCTCTTAAAAAAAAAAAAAAAAAGGAAAACATGATTCATGACATTTGCTTCCGTTATCTTTGGTAGAAAACACTCTTTATTCAAATAGCACCTTTCACATTTCAAAGCAGGCATGAAAACAAGATAAAACTGCAGATTTGACTAATGTCAAAATATGTTTGATCTGAATTGCATAGATAACCACAAATGAGCAAAATTTAATAAAACCTTTATGGGCCAACTCTTTTTTTCACAGCAGTAGCTCAGCGTGTTTTATTTTTATTTTAATCAACAAGTTGGTCGAATGCATGGGGTTTCTTTGCATAATTTTCTTAGTGATTTTTCATCTGTATTTTGCAGCTCTATGTGTTTTTCATCTTTTCCTGGGAGCTACTTCAGCAATCTAGAGGATCTGCTTAGAACCCATTTAAGGATGAAATGTACATCAGTACAAGGCTAAGAGGAATTAAATAAGAACATTTTCTATCCTCCATCAGATTGGTTCAATAAAAACTTTTTTTGGCTGTATAGTATTTTATTATCAGGTTATGTTTTAGACTTTCTAATACATATATGTGGTTTAAATTGCACTTTTATTAGTCTAATATCTGAACAAAAAAGTTCAAATGTGTATATATCAGCATCTGCAATATGAAGGCCGAGCTCCCCGCTGTGACTCTTTAAGTCAGCTTTGTCTGATAATTGGGCCGTTTACAGTGTGCTTGACCTTTTAAGCTGCTGCCCACAATTTCAGTGAAATCTTTTAATGGTCCACCCAGCTCATAAGCCTTTCGATGCCCTTTGGCTTTGTGTTTCTGTTGAACCCTTAATCCTTTTAGAAGATCTGCAGTCATTAGCTCAAACACAGCAGTGAAAGATGTCTAGTGTCACATTTAAGACAAAACTTACAGCACAAATCAGTTGATCTTTTACCTAATAGGGTTTAACTGGCGTGTGTCTGCACCGGTAGGTCCTATTTTTAATGTTGAGGCTCTGTGATTCAAAACATGACTTAATGGACAGGCAGAAAGTCGGTATGCGCCTAAAATTATGTAACCATGTGGAAAAATGTTGAAGTATGTTTAAAAAGATATCAAACTGCACACCATTAAATGCACTTGATGGTTCTGCTCTTTGCAAGTGAGTTAACTGGCATGAAGCACTTAAATGGACATTAAATTCACATCTATGATCCAGTTTCATGTGGAACCTGTGTGGCTCTTGTTGTGTCACACTTTGCACAATTATAACCAAATATCTTTCTTAAAGTTAAAGACTTTAAGTCTCAATGTGTGTTTTTGTTTTTGTAAGATGGCAAAGTGTATAGATTGGAAGAAAAAGGTACTGATGTTAGATGGATTTGTGACATGGAGAGAGGACTGCTCTTTGCACACTCATCTTAACACCAACACCCATATTAAAACAAAGGATATCTGCATCACATTTCGGAGCCATATTATCGGGCGCTTTGCATCAGCCATTATCTGTTTGTGCTGCAGTGGAAATTTTAAAATGTTGGCGGGGTAAATAAGGATCCCAGGTTACCATATAACTACTAATTGTGCAAATTACAAAATAAATAAACTTATTCTCCCTGGAAAGTTTCAATATATAGGTAGATAACTTTTACTAGCAGTGAAGTGAAAAGGATTTCTCCAAATAGTATTCCAAACTTTACCTGTCGGGTAGAAACTTTGCAACCAAGGCATCAGTGGGAAGCCCCACCTGTGCTTTGACTTTGAATCTCCCAAAAACACTTTGGTCTTGTTTCTCTCTTCTGAGGATTTATCTTCTTCTCATACACTTTGAAAACCCTTTTTCTCTTAGGAGCCTCAACCATTTTAAAAGAAAAAGAACATCCTCCACTATATCTTTAGTGTTGGTAGATTACGTGGGGAGTAAGGCTTCTTTTAACATCTACTGTTTGATGACGCTTCCCTGGCAGATTCTCTTCGATATAAAGCATCAGAGATTTCCATAATTTGACATGGATCCACAGTAATTGGAGTTTAACTGACCATTGTTTCTAAAAGGTTACTCAAAAAGACACCTGAGTAACTGTACTGATTAGATGTGATACTTTAGTGGTGAGTTCAGTCCCCTCTTACACCAGCTCAGTTCTTTGATGGGGTGTTTGGTAAAATCTCTTTCTTTGGACAGAAAAGGTCATTGATATGATTTTCTCTTCCTTCCTTGTTTCATTTTCAGCCACATATTTCTTAGGTCAAGTTTAATTTTGTTTATTTTCTGTTTGTTTTTTTTCAGCAAACAAACTGAAGTCTCTTATTTTAACCTGTTGGAGAGAGAAAACAATATGGTTATCTATAAACATCGGTGTTCTACTATTTAGTGACTCAGAAAATGTGCTGTTTTTTTTAGCTAATTGAGTGTGACAGCATGATTTTTTTTTATTCTAATTGAATTGAAAAAAATAATTTTTATCTGTAAGCCATAATGATCAAAGTCACATAAGATAAAGTAGATTTTAAAGTAAATGTATTAAATTTGTAAAACAGACTGAAATGACTGGCGTTAACTATTTAGCTTTTTTACAGTATTCTTTAGGATGTACCTGTAAATGTAGTTCAATACGGCACATGTTCATGTCCAATAGTGAGTAGAAAAATGTGAATACTACAACAAATCTAAGAAAACGCTGTAAACGATGAATAATTCATGCTGGTGCTTTTTGATGAGGGTCATTGAGTTTGATCTCACCGACGGCACACCTGCAAAACCAGCAGAAGAGCCTCAAGAAGTCCTGAGTGATGAGTGTGTAGGAGAATTAGGATATTGAATGTCTGCTGAAGGTGTTGACCAAAACATTGATGTAGTATTTAAGAGTTTCAATTTGAAGCCAGTCAACTGTTTCTCTCAAGTGTTCCTCCCACACACAGCAGCCTTGAGCTGCTCTTGGCTGTTCTGTCTTTTCTCTCTTTTCTTTATTTGTGTGTTTAGAATAAAAAAAAAAAAAAAAAAAATTCCCAGATACCATCTCCATCCAAGCTTTGAAAAGGAACCAGCTTGACTGGAAACGGAGGAAGAGGGTCTCTTCTCCTTGACCCTTTGTGCTGACTGCTAGAACGAAGGGTTAAGACATTCATTGCATCTCTACATACATGTTGCTTCTGTGGGGGTTGTATTTTTTTTTCTTCGTTTTTTGGGCTCTGGCACTTGCCAGCCAATAATTGCACATAATTGCATCCATTCGTGGGAAAAGGCAAAGATGAACATTAGTGAGATCAGTGACATGTACTACAAAGTGTTTGCTGCTTTTAAAAGAGTCGCAGGCGGTCGATGAAATCTTGTGGTACACATGATGTCAGGTGGTTACTATGGTGACTAAGGCCATTGCACCTGTTTCATATGGTATTAGCACTGAATACCTTCAGTTAATGTAGACTAATTTGTCCTTCTATCAAGTATCCTGTGTCACAATAGCTGAGAGCATGAACGGGGAGTCGGTTGGTGTTTTTCTTTAGTTTCTGTCTGTCGTGGTGTTCAATACAGCATCAAGTTGAGAAATATTTAAAATAAAAGTCATAAGCTTACACCTTTTCAATGGAATGAACCCAAATTAAACCCATAAACCCTTCCAGTGGCAGTTCTAGACATCTACCAGGTTTTTGTCTTTTTTATCGGGGGACCGACAAAAGTAGGAAACAAAACAGGGCAAAAGTCCATAGTTTCATATATCAAGTGAACCAAAGAGATTTCTGTGGCTCTAAAAACTCTAGATTGAGCAGACATTTTTTTATTTTATCTCAGTATGACAGAGGCTTAAAGTGCAACAATATAATTTTTAACTCATCATTAAACTAAAACTGTAAAAATATATAAGTAAGTTAGTTCAAGGGAATTTGGGGATTTTTTTTCTGTGCATAAAGTAATTTATTTATCATAAATTTATTCTGTCTTTGGTACAGGAGCCTCCCAACCCCACTGCTTAGCTCTATTTCAATCTATGTTGTTTATGTTGTTTTTACTTAGACGGTAGAGACTAATATGGCATCGCTATCTTTAGTATAAGTATAAATTAGGACGTTTTACTCATACATCCATCAGCTTAACAGTGACATCTGAATGCATTTATTTTAGCTTCTCTTCAGTTAACATCAATGTTCATACCCTTTTGCTATTCTAGACTTATCCCTCTTACAAAAACATATTGTTTTTGTATTATTCCTTTTTTTTTTTTATTTATTAGTTTCATATCTGCTGGGAAGTGCTAACTAGATGAGCCCATGACTTACATTGTAACCTCCTACTCACATTGCACAGTATCATACCTCTGGTCAAGCAGTGTTGTTCTTGTAAATACTGAGCAAAATCAAAGTGAAAAATACATTAAAAACAATTTATATGCCAGCAGGATCAGTAACTGGAATGGTTTTTGGTGTGTTTAATATGAGCGATATGTGGATCTTATTTTATTTTTTTGCAATACATGAAAAACTATTGAAATAGTTTTCAGATTACACATAAACAGATTAATTAATTCCACAGGGGAAAAAGGAATTACTTTAGGATTAGGATTCATTCAGTGATACTAACATACTGAGCCTACTGAGAGGTAGGAGGCACAATCTGAAGCCATTCTATGGGACTGATAAACGTTAATATCTGACGCAGCTGCAAACAGCCACTTTGTATTTACTGTGTAATGGAAGACAGGTCAAATGAGGAGGAACCCCATGAGATGATGCACAGGACCTCATCTTCTTATTCTGCCAGATGCTTGTACCTAAATAGAATATATTTTTCCACTACCATTTGAGCAATAAATTCATTTTCTCTGTAATTTTATCATGGTTACAAAAAATAAGACAGGCCGTTTTGATATGTGAGTGTGACTGAATTTGCATTTCAGTCAAACGAATACATGTAAAAAGAATGTAAAAGTGCTCAAAGCCTGAGTTATTATAGGTCAAGGTTAAAAAGCACAGGGGTGCTTAAGTCCTCAAGAGCTACTATCATGCAACTTTTTAATGTAATCCATTTTTAATGCACCTGATTCAAATGAGAGGATTATTACCTAAATGAGGGGACTGAGCCTTTAGATTTAGGTATGTTAGAGAAGAGATGCATCTAAAAGACTGGAAATAATTGGCATTGGCCTAAAAAAAAAAAAAGATGTATCACTTTATTTCTATTATAGGTTATTGGCCAATTGAGTTGTAAAATATTGCATGTTGGCCAAAATTCCAATACTGTGCACATACAACATATGCGTGCACAAACACACACGTTGTCACAAGCACACACATCATTACGTTTTAAATTTACATTTTGCTTAATGTGCAGAAAAAAAACATGTTACATTTTTAGACGGAAGGATTTTATACGACTTACTGATGAGTTGTCAAGTCTGCCACACATCTTGGATGACAATATTTGCTGCTAAATTACCTCAGCTGGTAAGGATCCTTTTCTTTCTCCTCCAAAGGAGAAGCCCTCAGATATAGATGCTGTTTTATACTGACCATTTATATCCAATCCACAACATCTCTCCTTACATACTTATAAATATGTTTTTCTACATTTTTTATCTCATATCTGTCAAATTAAAATCTTTTTCACAGTGTGTAATGCCACTATAGTAATATAATTTGACTAAAGCTTTTTTATTGCAATCACATCCAGCTGCACACTATATTAAACTGCAGCCATCATCAAAATATAGACATGTTCAAAGGTTGAAACACGATGACTCCCTAGGTTGTACTATTATTTATATAAATATATATATATATATATATATTAAAAATATGGAAAAAATGTCTTTTAAAAGTTGTTTGCAAATTTCATAGTTAGATTCTGAGATCCTCAATGGACTGTCAACATCTCCTGATCTAGCCTGTTCATTATAAAAATAAAAATAAAACTGAAAATGCAAAAAGATCATAGGATGTAAGTCTTTCTAGCTTATTCAGCCTTCCTGTTATCTGCTTAAAGTCTTCTCAGTCTCACAGCCTGAATAAACCAAAAACACATCTCATTATTTACACCAAGCTACCTTGTTTTATAGCAGCTTTGTTGACTTTCTCTAAAAAAAAAAAAGCAAACAGTAACTAAATCTGGCAACTTTTTTCAGTGCTATTTTGAAAATATGGTGACAATGTTAAAGCACAGATCGCTCAGTTACTGTCTTCAACGAGCAGCGAGTGCTGCTGTGAGCTCTCTACTTCTTCAAAGCATTGACAGGCAGTAACCCTCAGCAGAAAACCGTACCTGCTGTCAGGGAGAGAAGAGCAATTCCAATGTTTTTGCACTGCAAATTAGTCAAACCTGCAGTTTCCACTGGTTCCCCCATTCATTTTTCTTTGAAACTTGCATAATAATTGATCCTTTATATTCACTTTATTCCCAACGTCACCCACCATGTTTGCATCTGCCAGCTGTCTTTAAGTTAAATTTGATCAAATAAGAACATTGATTAATGTAGTTTTAGTGTAAGGAAAATATTTTTGAATTGTTACAGTAATTTACGGAGTTCGTTTATAGTTTTAAACATAATTGCAGTTTTTTTTAAAGTAATTTTTGTCTTGCCTATATCGACATTCCTCTCAAACGGCCTAATCAAAGCCTTACCAAATATGCAAATTAGGTGATGTAATCTACCAATTTTTAGGCCAGCCAATAGCAAATATCCTCACTGAAGAGTTGACAACAGTGTGTTCCAAGCAGGCTGTAGCGAAGCTGCGCAGCGTCACATCCACTCTCTGCGTCGTACTGATGGGTGTACAAGGGGTTCATAGTGGAGAAGAAACAGCACTGGGGACTCCAGTAGTTTATCAAACCTGCTGCTATTCATTTATTTTAGTGCAACAGTCAGAAAGCATGCAAAACATAGATACTAACACAAGAAATCTATGAAAATGGTACATTCGACTATGAAGTCTAAAACATCCGTGATGGGAGTACGCAGACTCTGCAATACACACAGTATGTGGGAGCTTTGTGTCTTCTTTACTCCATATTAGCATCTACATAAGTACATCATTTGTTGTTATTTAGAACTGGTAGCATTTAAATATGGTGCATTTATTAATCAGAAAGAATGTATGAATTTTCTTAGGGTCAATCATCAGTAATGGCGAACCTCTAGAAGCATACCTTTAAAAAGTTACTCAATAGTTTTCATATATTTAGATTTTTCTTATATATAATATTAGCAACAATGATTGTTTTTAAAGTAAAGACCAAACCTTTTTCTAAATGGAAGTATTCCTCGAGCAGTGACGTGGATAAATTTAACTAGTGGTTGTATACAGAATGAATCAGGTCAGCAGTGTATGTGCTGATGCTTCTCAGGGCCAGCGGGCTGGCACAAATATTTTTTTACATTGTTTTGACATGTGGGCGGACATCTGTAAAGCAATAAGTGCCTCAGCAGCTGCGATACTCAGCCTTGTTATTATGTGGACAATACAGCACATCATCCAGGCAACAAAAGATGCTACGGAGGAGCGGAAGCCGAATGACAGGTGATCCTGCTGTGGCTCCGTCGTCAGATGCTGACGTCGCCCGGGGTGACGAGAGAATCTAAGATTTCTTTTCACTGGATTTCACTCTGTTCTCCCACATAAAAAAACATCAGAATGGAGGAAAATATCATTATGGTCAAAGACAAAATGGACTTTGATTTATGAGGAATTCACAACTGAAGTGTTTCTCAGACTGTTAAAATGAATTCAGCACCCAGTGTCTCTCCTTCATGGTGTTATTTGAGTCGGTCAGCCTATTTGTTGTCTTATCGCCGTCTGTAGGATCGCTCTCTCTTTATGCCCCTTCACCCCTTTCAGCACTTTCTCTTCTGATTTTATTAGATGCTGAATGTGGAATCTGTGCCCTTTATTTATCCACATAAAGGATAAAATAGGGTGCCAAATCCCCCAACAATGCACAATGGGCTACACTGTTGCCAAAGTAACGCCGACGCTCACCAACTGGGCTCCACTGTTTCCTGGCTAGTCTATTGAAAAAGAAAATGAAAAAAAAAATGAAAAGCTGAATATCAGAGAGAAGCAGAAGAGACACCAGAGGGTTTGGGATAAGGTTTGTGGGCTGAACGGTTGAATAATCGACTGAAGCACAGAGTGGAAAATGTTTAATTTTTCAAGGTGATTCAGAAGTGACAGAAAATGTCAGGATGTGGGTTTTTTAATGGTTTTATCGCACACTGTTTTGAACCATTAATGGTCCAAGCTGGGAAAAAACAATGACTTCATCCTTTTGTAGTGGATAAATGGTAAGGTGTCAAACAGGTTATTCAACTTCAGAATTGGTAATTTTGATTTTAAAAGTGAAAAATGGCTGTATCTTATTAGAGCTTTATGCATTAGCACCCAGGATGAATCACCTAAATTTGGAGATGTTTCCAGACCAGTTATTGGTATGTCAATTATTTATTTTGGGAGAAGCTTTATCCAGAAATCACTAATCTTCTAGTATGTTGAAAAGGTTTAAAGATTAGGAATAAATGCCTCACAGATCATTGCTGATTTTTTTTACTTTTACAGTTTGTTACCAGCATTACTGCATTATTCAAAACAGAATCTCACCAGGATATTCATCACATCTTGCAAGCTTCTGAAGCAGCACAACACAAAAACACATGACGGGGCTTTAAACATGAATTGTTTAATCAGATGCTTAAAAATGTGGCTGGAATCGCTCTAAAGGGTTTGTTGGTTGAGAGGAGCATATGTCTCACATGAATCTCATGCCATTGAGGTTTACCAAAACTTGGATATTAGCAAAAATATGTATTTTCCATTTGCCAGGTATCTTATTATTGGATCGATCTACATATAGAATATAGAGATGCCACAAACACCAAATATAGAGTAGGAACCGACTGGCTTCCTGACGGTGCAAACGTGTGTACTCACTCAATCTCTTGCTAAGCAAAAAATTAAACCCCAATATGACTCAATTAAAGGAATGTCTTTGGTTTGAGCCATCCTCTGTTTGAGTTTTAAAATTTCCTTTGGAGGTTATTTATGGGTAATCTATTCATATTATAGTCATTGCTGTACATCCTCTCCGAGTTAAAGGTTATTAGATAATAATAAATAAAAATAATAATTCATTTAATTTATAATGCACTTTCCACCAAAAAGGCCTCAAAGTGCTACAAAAAGCATTTAAAAAAGCATTATTAAAGAAATACATAGAGATAAAATAAAATAAAATAATAAAAGCTGTTTTAAAAGAGAAAAAAGAAACATCTAAGGGGGACCAAAAGTTTTGCTAAAAAGAAATGTTTAGACTAATGGAGAGGATCTGTTCATTTTCAGGCTTTAAAATTATTAAAACCTGAGCAAAAGGGTCCATACAGTAATTTCTAAACAAAAAACGTCCTAAAATAAATTTAAATAAACTTGTAAGAAGCAGGGAGTGGTGGCACATAGAAGACAAGGAAAGATATAAGCAATGCCCAGCGAAAGGAAACCAATCAATAACAAGAGCTCTTCATCCTATTTGAGTTCCATCATTCTAGAGATACAGATGTTTGATTAGTTGAAACATTTGAGACCATTTGCAATCTTTGCTGAAGAGGATGTTTCAGCAAATTCACTGCAGGGCCAAACTGATTTATATAGCCGTGTTCTGCACAGCAGACGGTTTGGACAAACTTCTGGTTCAACATATCCGTACCAACACCTCTTACCAGCTGTAACACAGTGTCAGAGGGATCCGGAATTCGGCCTGTTTTGCTGGCAAATGGCTATAAACTCCTCTGTATCCAGACCTATTCCATATTTTATTTATTGTTTGTCCACTTTACCTAAACTGTAACTTGATGGATAGGTTTTGTCATATCATTCAGACCTGTTATTTCCTGTCAAACATTAAAACGCTTGATTCACAGAGGAGCAAGCTAAGCCATGGTTTGTGGCACTCCTGCGCCAAACAATATAAAGCATGCTGCATTTGTTTATTGTTGGTAGACAGTGTTTTAACAATACATCTTTCAGATTTAGATACAAGTCATTCAGCCCTCAGATCGTGTTCCATAAAATTAGTGCCATTACTACAGGTGCTGGTCATAAAATTAGAATATCATGAAAAAGTAGATTGATTTCAGTAATTCCATTTAAAAAGTGAAACTTGTATATTATATTCATACATTACATACAAACTCATATATTTCAGATGTTTATTTTGTTTAATTTTGATGATTACAAATGAAAACAAATGAAAATCTCAAATTCATCATATCAGAAAATTAGAATATTACTGAAGACCAATAAAAACAAAGGATTTATAGAAATGTTGGCCAACTGAAAAGTATGAACATGAAAAGTATGAGCATGTACAGCACTCAGTATTTAGTTGGGCCTCCTTTGGCCTGTATTACTGCAGCAATGCGGCGTGGCATGGAGTCGATCAGTCTGTGGCACTGCTCAGGTGTTATGATAGCCCAGGTTGCTCTAATAGTGGCTTTTAGCTCTTCTGAATTGTTGGGTCTGGTGTATTGCATCTTCTTCTTCACAATACCCCATAGATTTTCTATGGGGTTAAGGTCAGGAGAGTTTGCTGGCCAATTAAGAACAGGGATACCATGGTCCTTCAACCAGGTACTGGTAGCTTTGGCACTGTGTGCAGGTGCCAAGTCCTGTTGGAAAATGAAATCTGCATCTCCAAAAAGTTGGTCAGCTGCAGGAAGCATGAAGTGCTCTAAAACTTCCTGGTATGTGGCTGCGTTGACCCTGGACCTCAGAAAACACAATGGACCAACACCAGCAGATGACATGGCACCCCAAACCATCACTGACTGTGGAAACTTTACACTGGACTTCAAGCAACGTGGATGAAGTGCCTCTCTTCTTTTCCTCCAGACTCTGGGACCTTGATTTCCAAAGGAAATGCAAAATTTACTTTCATCAGAGAACATGACTTTGGACCACTCACCAGCAGTCCAGTCCTGTTTCTCTTTAGCCCAGGCAAGACGCTTCTGACGCTGTCTGTGGTTCAAGAGTGGCTTGACACAAGGAATGCGACAGCAGAAACCCATGTCTTTCATACGTCTGTGTGTGGTGGTTCTTGAAGCACTCACTCCAGCTGCAGTCCACTCTTTGTGAATCTCCCCCACATTTTTGAATGGGTTTTGTTTCACAATCCTCTCCAGGGTGCGGTTATCTCTCTTGCTTGTACACTTTTTTCGACCACATCTTTTCCTTCCCTTCGCCTCTCTATTAATGTGCTTGGACACTGAGCTCTGTGAACAGCCAGCCTCTTTAGCGATGACCTTTTGTGTCTTGCCCTCCTTGTGCAAGGTGTCGATGGTCGTCTTTTGGACAACTGTCAAGTCAGCAGTCTTCCCCATGATTGTGTAGCCTATAGAACTAGACTGAAAGACCATTTAAAGGCTTTTGCAGGTGGTTTGAGTTAATTAGCTGATTAGAGTGTGGCACCAGGGGCCATCAATTTTGAACCTTTTCACAATATTCTAATTTTCTGATATGATGAATTTGAGATTTTCATTTGTTGTCATTTGTAATCATCAAAATTAAACAAAATAAACATCTGAAATATATGAGTTTGTATGTAATGTATGAATATAATATACAAGTTTCACTTTTTAAATGGAATTACTGAAATCAATCTACTTTTTCATGATATTCTAATTTTATGACCAGCACCTGTATACCTCAAATTGAGCTTTTAATCTTTGCTTTTCTGGGGTTTGTTTAATATGTTTTTGATCATGAAATATTGAAATGACATTTAAATCATCAGCAGACAAAGGACCACATATAGGCAGCAGTTTGAAAAAAATCCTTTGTCAAGATAATATTATAAAATTGAAGGCCTGCCTGCTGTTACCGACAAACTATAATCTAGTGGCGATTAAAATCCTAATGCTGTCTTTTTTTTTCTTTACTGTCCTTGCCAGTGAATTCTCCTTTAGATGGAAGCTTTTTCATATATTTTGTTTGCTTCTTATCATATTAAAAAACATCTTTCAACCCTAAGCAAGAGTGTCTTTAATCAGAGGCTTCTCCAATTCTGCCACTGCAGGAGGTCCTTCCTGAGTAATGCAAACTCCATCTACAGCACATTGAAGAAATCCGTTAGATAAATAAAGTCATTTCAAATTTGATATTTAAACAGATTTCAATCTATATATATATATATATATATATATATATATATATATATATATATATATATATATAGGTAGGTAGCATTAGTGATTCATGGATGAGGCTAGTAAAAGTTACAATTAAAACCTGATGAAATGAAAGCGAAAAGTAAAAAAGCCTGATGCCAAACATAATATTTAGCAGGTTTTACATTTCACCATAGTTACATTAGATTGGATTAGATAAAATTAGATACTCTATGAAATCTCAGATAATTTTCACTATAGCATAATGTTTGAATTAAGCAGAAAAAACAGAAGGTTGAAAAAAAAACAATTAGAAAGTTTCTGTACATTATTTATGATCAGAGCATGCTTAGATGTTTTGTAGCCAAGCAGACTAATGCTATTAGAAGAATTTTGTAGAAAATGTTAATGCTCAACTACTGGAGAGAGTAGTAGTAAGAGGGGACACCATACATGCATTAAATGCTATTTAAACCTCTTTTTTCATAGAAATCTTTTAGAATTTTAGTATTTCTTATCGTTCTTGTAAGCCAAAAAAAATGTGTTTTTTTTTCTTAAACAGAATCAATCTGTGTGTCTGAATCATGATGAAGCAGCTGAGTCACAGTTTCTGTTGTAGATGAAATCAGTCTGGAGGGGATGGTGGTGCACAGAGCTGAATGTCGACCGGTCGTCTCTGACAGCTACATGAAGGTGAAAAGGTGAGTGAAGCCCAGAGGCTCGTAGAACCTCTGCAAACTTCAGCCAATGCATAGAAAGGAGACAGTTTCAGGAAAACCTTACAAAGAGATGGTCAAGATTTAAAAATTAAAGATTTGATGCTGAACCAGTACCTTCATTATGCAACCAGGATATTGCAGCTTTTACTTTGGATTTTTTTTCCCTGAGTTACAAGAATGAAAGCTTGAATGTAAAGGAGATATTCCACATCAAAGATCAGTGTTTACTTTTTATGTCATGAAATTTTAATGGGGTCACTTTAGAGATGCCCTGTGGAAAAAAATGCAGCCATGAAAAGAAATGTGTTGATAGGGGGGCAATATTTTACAGTTCTTGATTAAAATGAAATTCGATTTCTGCATTAAAAGAATGAGCAATTCAGCGGTTTCATGGAATGAGCAACGATCAATGTTCTTCAATAATATTTTGCTCTAAACTCAATTTTTTGCTCTATGGAAAAAAAAGAATCCATCAAAAGAATTTGTTGATTGGTGAAATCATAAAACTTAAATACCGAACATATCAAAGAATAAAATATAAAACTGTTCAAAGACATAAATCAAAGAATCACCGAAGATGGTTTGGATGTACAATAAGAGAAATAATATCAGTGCAGAGTTGCATGAAGATATTTCATTGGTTAAATCACAGGATGCCTTTTTCTAAAAATAAAATAAACTACTATAACTCTTGGGAAAAAGTTCTGCAAACTGGCATGTGGCTTATCTTCAAACATAAATTAATCACAGTGAGAAAGCAGGTCTGTCCTGTAGACAAAGCTGCTTCTTTTGATGCTCAAGTGTCACCAAAACAAGACATGAACCTATGTGTTAAAAGGATTAATTATGTTAGTTTGTGTACAACACAACTCTGCAATCCACTCTGGGTATTTTCTGAACTGCTCTGTGTCCTTTTAACTGAAATATGTTTTTCCAGCCACAGTTAGTGGATGGCATTGCTATAGCAACAGCATCTCTGTGGCAGATGCACAGCTACAGTACGACCCGAGGCAAACGGGTGGTTGGTATCAGAGTGTCAGCCTTCAGATCAGTGAGGAGTGCTGCAATTTAAAGGGAAAGACTTCAGGGATGGAAGCGTGGAGAAGGCGTCCTGCAGCTGTTTGGTCATCGGCTCTGACAACTATGCTGTTGACAGATTTATGTATTTTACACTTTTGTTTTTGTTTCTCTTTAGTTTTTTAAATTTACGAAAAAATACAAATATCACAGTTTTTTGTTTGCATTTTCTTGCAATGTCAAATAGTGTGGACATAAACAACCTGCAGCCATTTCACTGGAAATCTCCCTACAGGGATTACATAAAGCCCAATGGGTGAAATGGTACCAGAATCATAGAAACCAGTAGATCTCTAAGGCAAGAAGCTGCCAAGATGCATTTGATGAGTTGAACCTGAAGATACTGACAGTTGCCTTCCCTGCCACCAGGCACATCTGTCACTCCTGACATCAGTTAATCCACAGAGACACAGCCTTTCTCATTTTGCTCCTTTCTCTCTTTTTTTTCGGTGTCTGTTTGTCAGGCTGCAGATTGAGTCCGCCAAGCCTCAACGTTTGGCGCAGCAGCTGGATAGAGCTGTCACTACCATCTTCAAGCCTGTGGCCAACCACGACTTCATTGTAAGCCATAGCACCAGCTGAATGTGTGTTTGTGTCACTAGTTTGGTTCAGAATGGAAGTGTGTGGTGGCGATATGATGCCATGGATGCCATTTTCAGAAGAGATCTCAGAAGTGTGGAAGGGACACAAGTTTCTATACAGTATATAAGTTCAATGCGTTTTCTCGTTCTTCTATGTTTGTGTCCTCCCTTTTCTCTTGCATCCCTGCTATCCCTCTCCTGACAAAATGTATGGATGGATGCACCCAATTGGACAATTTGGGTGAAACAATCTACGTAGATTAAAAACTCCTAGTTTTAAAATTATTATGAGGTGCAATGTATAAAATCACATGTATTTTTTCTTTTTCTGATGATAATAATATATAACGATAATACATTTGATTTATCTGCACTTTAAATACAACAAATATGCTTTACAAGATTTTTGAAAGCTTTAAAATACAGTGGAGGATTTTTGAAGTGGATCAACTGCTCATTAAGGAGGAGTGTTGGACAGTTCTTTAAATGTAACTTAAACTTTGACTTTTAAAGCAGTCTCTTATGTCTCTCTTACTTTCTTCAGACATCCTGGCTGTGAGTCTTATAACCAGACACACACGACACTATTTCAAAAATTTGTGTAAATGAATACACCTTTTCTTCTCATACACTTCGTAGACACTTTTTCTCTTCTGACCCTTGGCCATTTTCAAAGAACCGCGGTGAGTAAGGTGAGCTTCAATGACTGTCTGAAACCGTAGCTCACCACAGATATACACCTGAAAGTGCGCATGCGAAGAAAAACATAGCTAACTGTGGACGAGCACGTAGGATGGCCTTACGTAAACATATCACCGGAATGATTTACAGTTAGGAGGACCACTTATTTAGATGATCCACCCGGAAAATATAGTCCTCTATACCTTTAAAGTGCATACATACCAAACGCCAATGACTATTCAAGAGGCAAGTGACTAATATAGTTAAATGTAAAATTAATTTGCAGCACATTCAATATTTTTGGCCATGCACCAATAAGTTTATAGTATGGTTCTGACGGTATGTTGGGCACTATAAACCATAGGATGATGCCACCACCAACATGTTCACAACTGCTACAATGTCCTGTTCCCTCTTATTAAATGACAATACTGTAAGACAATAGTTGTTGACTATATGTGCACAGTTAATGTAATATATATTGATGTTGGAGAACTGCAACAAGGATAATATTTTTTTAAGATCAGCTTTTAGTTCATTTTTAACACCTGTGCAAATAGTAAAGTATTTCATATTAAATAATATCTCTATCAATTATATAAAATGGTGGTCATATTTTACCTCTGGATTAAACAAAAGGTGCTTTATTTGTCAGAATGCAAATCTTTCTGAATCTATGTAGATAAAACTATTCTATTGCTAGATCAAGCAGGACAAGAAGTAGAAAATACATTTTAGGTTAAGTTGTTTTGTAATATGTTCATATTTTGCTGTATTGGTTTAGGAAAGACTTTAACAAAGTCTGTTTGACAGAGGGTTAAAAAAAGCTGCACATAATCTTTATAGTAAATGAATGAAATGAATGAAAAAGCAGAGTTACAGATTTATAATTTTTTTCAACTTGTGACCTTCTGCTCAGTGTGGAGGTTTGAAGTCAATAAATGCAGCATGGTTTATTGTTTCTCTGACATCTAGGTATAATAATTCTTTAAAAAAACATCTGAAGAGCCCTCTGGTTATGATCATAAAGAATGACCCTGGGAGCGTGTCATACCGTCTGCATGTTAAGTATATTTAAATAGAACGCTTTGCCTTGTTTTGCTCTGTGGTGTGATTCATTAGAGCTGCATAAACCAGAACGCCGTGACCTTTTGGGTGAAGTGTTCTCAGTGCCGTCACTGACGGTGGCTTTTAGAAATGCTCTTAAGTCTACTTTAATCTGCCTCAGGTTGAGGGAAAAGAGTGAAAAAAAAAGTACTTCAGGTAATTCAGAACATGCAGCAAACCACTTTCAGATGAGATAAGTTTATCCTGCACATATAGTGCCTTGATAAGAAATACGTAAGAGGAAATGTGAAGTGTTTAGATTTAGTTCCTGTGATCCACTTATCTGGAACAAACTCCCAGAAGACTAAAAGTGCTGAAAGCCTGAGTTCTTTTAATTCTAAGTTAAAACCATTTTTTTTAAGCTGCCTTTGACTGTTAAAATTCAACTGAGGTGTTGTTAGTTTAGTTTTATTTATTTTATTACCTGCTTTTATCTTGACTTGCATTTAACCTGCTGTTATTTTTCTTCTATTTTATTATTCAATTAATTCAAAACACTTTGGATTGTCTTTGGACTGAATTTATTTAAAGTCTGCTGATTCAATCGATACATTTTGTAGAAGCAGCTTTTGTAATTCTTGATGAAGTTTTTAATGAAAACACTTATTCTTTTTTGGAAAATAACACAAATTCTTTACGATTGCATGTAGATTGTCTGCATATATATCTAGATTTTCCCTATTCTGACCCCACAGCATAATGCTTTCAGCACCATGTTAAACCATTGAAACTGTATGTTACAGTAGATCAAATGGTTTTGACTTACACTCGCCAGAGCATATTCTCTAATATTTGCTACATGTTTTGTGTCAACTAGGGCTAAAACAATTAATCGGATTAATTGTAATTAATTGATTATTTAAATAATCAACTGATTTAGTAACCGATTTATGGAGTATAACTGGAGTATAGAGACTCTAAAACATGCCTTTAGCTGACAGAGTGACCCACTTAGAGCAGGAATTATACCAAAATTGTTTACAAATTTTTTATTTAAGATAACAGAAATTTTTTTGTCTGTCAATATGCTCTATCCAGAAGTGGAAAAGATTTAATTTCACCAGGTCTAAAATTATGAAACATGTTCTTTAAGGAACCTTCGGCTATTCGATTAGTAATCGATTAACCCAAAAAATAATCGACAGATTAATTGATTTGCAAAATAATCGTTAGTTGCAGCCTTAGTGTCAACCTTTAAATGAGACCACAGAGGACGTCCTTTCACTAATACGGCCCGATTTTCCCTGTATAAGATGCATTAGTTGACCTGGAAACAGGTTTTCTAACCTCTGCTGCAGATCCATGCAGCTTCTGGACCTTTTTGCTGCGTCTCTGATTAATGATCCAACTGACTGGCTGTCAGTTTACAGCCTGTGGGTCTAAAATTAGGTAGAAATGACATAACTGAGCAGTTTGTGTGTTTTTTAAACACAGGTAATAAAAGAAATGCTAGTACTTTTTTTATTTTATTGCAACAACAATTATGGTTTTAAAGTTAATCTTTTTTCTTGGTTATTATTAAATCATTATTTTATTAATTTTCTGGCACTTTTATTTCCAGAAAATGTTCTTAAATGTTATCTTTTTCTGTCCTAAAGTTTACAATTATGCAACGAAAGCAAATTTTATAATGGTGGATCAAGTCTGATCCACTTCGTTCATGTTTTGCAGATTTAGACAAGTTTTAGTAAAACTAATGCAAATGAAAAAGAGGAAGATGTGCTGCACTTTTCTGAATTACTTCCATTTTTCAATTACACACTACTAGTGTGTAATTGAAATGATGTAATTGAAGATTATCTGAAAATGATGTCACTACTAGTGTCTGCCACATAAAACCTCATTGAAAGATTACTGAAGTTTATGGATTACATGTTGTCGTACATTAATGTTTAAAGAAAAAAGGTAATTTTTTTTGTTTGTTTTTCAGCTGGAGTTTGAGAAGAAGAAGAAGTCCGAGGGGAAGATGGTGAGGGCTGATCGACAGGTGGTTCTGGACATGCTCTTCTCTGCCTTTGAGAAGCATCAGTATTACAGCTTCAAGGACCTGGTGGACATCACCAAACAGCCTGTGGTGAGCAGCACGCATATAAAAGCATTCACACTACACTTCACATTATCACTGAAGAGACCACAAAAAACACACACACACCTGCCCACTTTCCACCTTGCATTGTTAAATCCGAACCAGTCGCCCACAGCATGACGTCCATGCCTAATCACACAATGTGTTGTGGCGGAAATTTGGACCGGAGTGTGCACACATAGACACACACAGGACAAATCGATACAGCGCTCTGGGCTCGATCCAGCTCTCAGTGAACAGCAATGTGTAGGTGCAGATGAGACCTCAAGGTCCTTCTCTCCCTCTGATTGCCACTGATTGCATAACCATCAGCTGAGTAGGAGTCAAACGCCCCGATACACTCCACTCCACCGTTTCCCTCCCAAAGCACTTGGCCAACACTCAAATTGACTGAACTAAAGTAACCAAAATGTCCATTATGAGAAGTTTTGAAGCACATCACTGTTGACCATGAGTGGAGAGGCTGAAGGGTTATCAGCTCGGCAGAGACATCTTGTGGTCATTCTGGGGTATAACATCCACAGTTTAAAGATGTTTTATATGCTTCTGTGAAATGTAAAACAGCACAAAAATTAATATTTTGTGATAAATCCAGCATATTGGACAGCTTTTACATATTAAAAAAAGGGTCACCAACACAGTGCCACATGGGGCGCCCTCAGCTTCTTTTGGAAGCAGAACAACTAAACAGTGGGCTTCATTTTAAATTATATTTTATTCTGTTGCTCAACTTTTTTAATCAATAATGGAGTATTTTATCATATTAATCATATTAAAGGCACAATGCAGACTTTGTGCTCTAAATATTTGATGCATATGAATTATTTTAAATGATTCTTCATGCCAATATACAGTGCCCGACACTATCCCCTCTAGAAATACCACCTATGTAAGTTGGGAGAAGACGCACCGTCATTGGCCAGGTCACGGGACCTGGAAGAACGTATCGTTTTATGGCCACAGGCTTTTATATAGTTATGGAGCTAAGGCTTTTGCTCTACTGTTTTTCCAATTGCTCGACCACTTGTCATGGCTGAGGAAAGGAAAAAGTTTAAACCTTCTGAGGAAGATAAAAAGAGAAAACATGAAAGGGATCAAGGGAAAATAAGAGTCAATCATGGAAATTAGTTTGATCGTTGGAGCAGGCCGAAAGAGGAAGCCAGATGTAAAACAGATTCTCTTTTCTCAACTTTATTATTAGACTGGTAAGTTAACGCTGTGCTCCTAGTATACAGTACAGTATATTTGTTATATCTTTGTTATTTCTGACTTTTAGAAGCAAAAACCAGCAGTTACAGGTCAAAAGTCTTTAAGCATTTAATGAGATTTTAAAAGGACATTATAAATGAAAAGAAATATGTGTATGAAGTTTGGGTGAACTCTGACCCCTTCAGTTCATAGGTCAGTATTGGTAGCCCTTCAAGTCACTCACCACCTGTGAAATGGCCCTAACTGACCCTTGCATTAAGACATGGTCTGATCAGGCTATTTCTCTGTAAATATCACACAGAAATGGAGGAGATGGATTAAAATGAGGCAATAGTAAGGTGCTTAAATTCATCATTTGAATTATGAATAATGTGATGTTTAGTTCTTTTTATTTACTAAACAGTTTGGATGTGTTTCGCTGAAGAATCAGATTAACATTAGTCTGATTTTAGAGTCAGGCTGCAAAGATCAAAGCAAAACTCTTGAATATTATAATTTAACAAAGCCAGCATTATAAATGTCCCTTTGAGCTGCTGACATGTTTAATTTATTAAGGCCTAATGTGTCTGAGTGCTGTTACCCAGATCTTCATTCAGCAGGTTTCATTTTAGAAACAAATTTAAAAAGCGCTGATTTTATTTTACAGGTAAATATCACCATGACAATAAAGCCTCATTTTAAAGAGCCTTCATATAAGTAGGGATCACTGCTACATTGGTTAGAGAATATGAGGACAACTTTTATTTACTTTTTACTTAAACTTGACAGATGACCAGTTCCTAAATCATTTTCAAACATTTTCTTTTCTTTTTTCTGTGTTATGCTCTGTGGCTCTATGAATTCGCACATTTTTGCTGCTTTAAGATATTTGCTTCTTACATCTTTTTTTGCCTTTGTTCTCACATTTGGATATTTCAGATGAAACTAGTTTTAATGGTTATGAAAAAAAGAATTCTTGTAATGAGTGTTTTTTGCATCACTCTAAATCGACTCTAATTGTGCCATATTGGTGTGTTTTAATGCGTAAATTGCACATTTAAGGTCAAAACTGAGCTGCTATAGATCATCCTGCTGCACGCCTGTATATGTATACTGGTACTATATGGGGGTCCCAATCATTTGCATGGCCAGAAGAAATATTTTAAAGGAATTAAAATAAGGAATCAAAGTAAATAAATAAAAAGCAACAACAGGGAATAAAATGCGGAACTAGGAGTCAACATAATGTGCTGCTGGTGTGATAAAAACAGGACCTATATGGAAGGCAGAGGAATTCCCAAAAATACAGAAGCATGTTGATGAATCCAGCATTAGATCTGATTTCTGCCGTTTGAAAGGAAATTATGTTATTATGGTGCTGGATTTGCCATTCAACCCTTCCTATCTCTGACTCATTCCTTTCTTCTTCCCTGCCCTCCACTCTTGATGGACAGGATTTATTCTTGATTTTCCAAACACAGGTTTGAGGTATAATTTTTTCCATCGTTTTACTGTCATTACAATGTCACGAGTACAGAGCAACGAAATGAACTCTCTGCAGTAGGTTGCCATTGTGCGGTGCCCGGGGAGCAGTGTGGTGCTTAAGGGTTTTTGCTCAGGAACCCAGAGTGGCAGCCTGTGGGAGTGGGGTGTAAACTCAGAACCTCAGAATTCCAAGCGAAATGCCCTAACCACTAGGCCACCACTCCCCGAAAGCAGGCATTAACATGAGGAGGACCCACACTGGCAGCTCATTCCCCCCAGCTGGGATACGAACCCAAGCTTCCTGTCTGCAGGATGGATGACTTACCACCCGTCCACTTGAGTTACCCGCCCCTAGTATTAATATTAGTATGCTATTAAATAGTAACAGGGGGTACCATTAGAGAGTGGTCCTTTTACTTAAGCAAATTAGGTTTTTTGTTCTATATTTTTTGTATCTAATAACAAGCTTTAGAAATGTTTGTTTTAAATATGTTATTACTATGTAATATATCATGATATATACCAGAACATCAACTCCACTATGTTTCACTCTCAGTATTGGTTTGCCTTATCAGAGCACACGATATTTTCCCTGACAGCCTTGTAGGTCATCAAGATGTTTTTAAGAAATGTTTTAGAAATTGTTCTTGGTTCCTTTCAATACCTTTTGGACCGTTGCAGTTTAACCATAGTCCATGTTTTCTTCCTGTAAATAAAGTCATGGGCCATGATTCAGCAGAGACCCAAAAACTAATTTTTTGTCACCCTATTGTCATTTGATATTGCATTTAATTGGCCTCCAATTAAATGCAATATCAATGAAAGGATTACTTTATCCTTTGGATCTTCTGATAATTATAGTTAGGTTTGAAAAGAAAACCTGAAGCAAAAATATTTGTTTTAATTTAATTGGAGAGAAATTGCTTTGATCTGTTAATGAGCAAAAACTGACAAAGATGGATTGATGTCAAGTCCTTTTTATAAGACTGTTAATATATTGGTCTGTGGCTCCATTAAAGATGGCAGTATCAAGTGGTTTCCTCTGTCCCATGCAGACCTACCTGAAAGAAATCATGAGGGAAATCGGTACATGCAATCGCAAAGGAGCGCATAAAAGCACCTGGGAGCTGAAGCCAGAGTACCGACATTACCAGCCGGGTGAGGAAGAGGAGAAGAGCCCCTAGCTTCATCAGCATGCCTGTTCATTTAGAGGATTCATTCAATTATACGTGTGGAGACTTTGAGTTATTTGTGTTTTCTCTTATCTATGTTAAAATCATGTGTAATGTTTAACATGAATAATTTACATTATTTGGATTGATGTAATATTTCTTTTGCTGCTTTTTTGTGAATATTATTTGTATTCTGGATTAAACCTGTTAGAGAACAGCAATGCTACGACCATCTGTGTCTCTTGAACTTGTTGAATCTCTTGCAGCCGCCAGGTTGAGTCAGGCAGGTGTTTCACACCGCAGACGAGGCTCAGCTGGAGCTGATGAGGAAAAAAAATCTGTTCCAGCTGTTATCAGGAAGCACTGCAGCTATTAGTCATTTTTACTTCGATCAACATGTTAAAATGTCTCCGGTGATTAAAATCTCCTTTTCCAGGTTTTACCCCCTACTATAAAGCAGATGCTGCATTTTCAGTCAAAGATTAAGGAGCAGAATGGCTGGAAACTCATTTTATGACATTGATTACAGCTTTAAAAATATTTGCATTTAATCAGGCGAAGTGGAAACATCTGAACCCCTCATCAATGGGGTTTTTCAGCTGCAAATAGTACAAATTTGATCAGGATGAGATCAACCCACTTGGATAACCCTCATGTTGCAATCCTCATGTCATCTAGTCCTGTAAAAAAAATACTTTTTTTGAAAGGTTAAATTTTTTAATCTTAACTATTAAATGCTAAGAATTTTTTTCTCTGATTTATTTACATTTAAATAAAAGGAAAAGTGCCATGGCCAACATCCATGTCCTTCCCATCATAAAATAATAGTAATGTTTCATTGCATGTGTGGAGCCCATAGAGCAAAACACTATCGGTCGTTTCAAGAAATGTGACAGATGTTTCTAACTGACTGACTCACTAACCTGTGTTTTAAAACGTTTCTGTCAACATGATGCATCTGCTAAAAAAATGTCTCATCTTTTTTGGGGTTTATCATTAAAATTATCAAGAATTTTAGAGATGCCTAAAAGGATAGGAACATTTTAGCTGTTGCTTTATTTTATATTTCTCGTGTCATCATTTTCCTCTTATCACTCAACTTACCTGAAGTAAAGTTAATTTCAAATTTACACTTAGTTTAATTACTGTTACTGTACTTGTTTCAAAAACATGATTTCAAAACCTTGTCCACAAGTATCCTCATTCATTTTACCCTAAATGTCCACATTATGATATATATTTACATTTATTGAGTGAATCTAAAAATATCAAAGATATTTTCAATTCAAACATAGATATATAACCTACAATAACTTAAATTATATCAGTGTACTAGGTCATCAAATCAATTCAGTTTAGTGTAAAATAAGCTGCCGGTAGTATCTTTAAATGTCCAGCAGGTGTCAGTATTCTCTGAGACAGTATCAATAGTTTGGCAATGTGTCCAAACGCTTTAAGATGCCTCATTAAGCCATGACTATTAAACCTTTTCCAGGCTGTTTCAGCAACTAAAACATATCCTATTTCTGATCCTTGGTTCATGGATCTTTTGCAATTTGGAATGCCTTCTGTAATCACCCATATCTTTAGTTCCCTACAGAATTATCCATCAGATTCTTGAGGCGGTTAGACAGCCCAAAAATTCTACTCAAGTTATAGTAGCACTGCCTAAAATATATTTATTCATGTAGTCGTCCAAAAAATTATTCGATAGTAAAAAAAGTACTTGGTAAAGACTTAAGTTTAGAAATTATGTAATCAGATGTTATCTGATAATTCTGGTATCTGAAAGTCAAAATTAAAAACCTAAATAAGATGTTTACAAGAAAACATATGTGACTTTTCAAAAAAAGGTCAAATCAGAGCAGCCAAAAAATTTTACTTGAATACAAGTAGTGAAACCTTACATTGCTTTAAACTTTTCCTTTCCCAAATGTTTAACGTAAATGTAACTGGTTACTTACTACCCACCTCTGAGCTAAGCTTGGCAGATAAAGTGTTGGTTCTACAGTCGTGAGATCTATGGTTGCAGTTAATTGTGTGCTTTTGATTTAAAAGTTAATGCTACACAAAAAAAACCCATGAAAACTGAACATGCGATCGTTGGCCAAAACACAGAATAGTTAGAAAGTACTTTTAGAACTTAAAGAATGGCATCTTACTTGATCCAATCACATCTTTAGGAAATTTGATTTCCACTCTGTGGTTTCATGTACGCTTATGGTAATAAGGCAGATTTGTGACTCGCTTTGAGATTTTTTAGGATTTCTGACTCCAAAACGTAAAGCTTTGGTTGGCAGAAGATGTAGCTGTAGGATCTGCTGTATATGTATAAACTCAGCCCTGTATTTTCACCTCCATGTACCATATGGATAACTAGATTAAGCACTTAAACCCAGATACATTTTTCCATCAGCTTGGATTTCCCCTGCGATCATGCATTAAATATACTTAAGTTCAGTAATTTTGATCAAGTCTAAAATGTAGCTTCCCAGTTTGAGCCGCTTAAAGGATTTTCTTTAAACTACTCAAAGGTTTCAATGTAGTGTTCAGTTCCTGGCCCTACATATAATGCAGTGTGGCATTGAGGCAGATAAGCTTGAACACCCTTCAGCTCCTTATCCTCTGGACAGTCTCCAAGATCCAGGATAAGTTTCTCTTTTCATTTATCAAATTATGGAAAATTAAAATGTTCACAGAAACTGAAGTTGGTTTTTTTAAATAAACCATAAAAATCATAAGGCCCATTTCACAAAGGAGGTTTAATAAATTCCGACTGAAATCCTAAACACTGAATTGAACTAACCCAAGTTTGCAAACTGAGTTTTACGTTTTTTTCTGATCCAAATTACAAATTTGGGTCTGTTTCACAAAGCAGGTTTACAGTAAACCAAGTTGATTTTTCCCCATAAACAAAACAAGCAGAAGAGAAACTTAAAGTAGAGGTACTTTATTTTCAAATTGAACCTGAAGTCTTTGCATTGAAGATGGACTAGTTTAACACAACCATAAACCCAAGCACGATGATGGCTGTGGATGTTCAACCGTATGGAATGCTGCTAAAACAACTGCTTTGCAGTCAGTCTCACAAGCTGCTCTTTCTGTCCTTTTTAACATGAGCCCTGTCCTGAAAAGAAAACCGAATACTGCAGAAAGAAAAAAAAAAGTTAAAAATTGTATTTGGTGAGAATGGCAGAAGATTCCCCGTAGATAACTGGTGCTTCAGCCCAAATGTCCATCCAGGCACGATGCAAAAAAAGAACGCTCCTTCAAGTCTGCGTTTTGGGGTATCAGCAGTCAATTGAACAGCAGATATACATCCGGGTAGTTACTGTAGAAAAGGAAAAAAATAAAGGCAGGTCAGTTTCTGTCCAGTTAATGAGACGTGTTAGTGAAGCATTAGGACAGAAAAAACGTACGCATTTCTCAGCCACCAGGCCATCCTTAAAGAAAAGCATGAATGGTGTCACTCCATCCTCACGGTAGTCCAGCAGGCCAATCATGCCCTCTGGGTTCATGGACTCTCCTGTGTAAAACTAAAAAAAAAAAGCCTCAGTGAAGCATAACCAAGAGAGTATGTCAATAAAAAGTTTGTTTTTATTTCATCTGTTGCTACCTGGTAGTTCTTAATGTTTCCCAGGATCTTCTTAACTTCTGGTTGGACATCAGCCATGAACTGGTCAACTCTTGAAGGGTTGGACTCTTGCAGCTTGGCCTTGATCCTAGACATGCAAACAGCATCTTCCAACAATCAGCACTTTAAAAGCTATGCAGGGCTCACATTTAGATGAATTACAGGAGAAACACTGGGATACTCACGCTTTCACGTAATCCTTGATGTAAGCCATGTAGCTCTTCTTATCAAAGCTGGTCTCCTGCAGATGGTGGTTGAGAACAATATCCACACCAGAGATTACGCAATCCTCTGTGCCTTCGGTCACCTCCTCAGCTGAGGCGTTGGCTCCGATCAAAGCATCATCAAACCCCTCTTTCCTCGACACGGTCTGGGAAAGGTGGAACCAATCAAGGTTAGAAAAAATGACATTAAACCCGAAGAACAAAATGGTAAATGGCCTGTACTTATATAGAGCTTTTTCAAGTCAAGAGGCTTGACCAAAGCGCTTTACACTACATTCAGTGATTCGTCCATTCACACACAGACGGTGGCAAGCTACATTGTAGCCACAGCTGCCTTGGGGCTCACTGAAAGAAGCGAACAAAAACAGTGAAAGGCCAACTAGGGTCAGAGGTCATCCTTTCTCAGAAAGGAGAGCTGAGGAGGTGGCCTGCTGTCAGATTCCATTTTTTCCTCCACAATTAAACTTTATCAACTTCCAACACAAAAAGTGGAGATTCCTGTACTAAAGAGACACTCTTTGCTTCACTGGAAAAGGAAAGCAGCTGTTACCATGGCAACACAGTGCTATCACATGTGCCTGGCTGGGGCAGGTTGAAATGACAAACATTTGTCCCCTGCTAAAAAATAAATGTATATGGTCAAATAAAACTAACTTCAGTTTAGGGATATTTTTTTCACTCTTAACTTGTGGTTTTCTGTCAGTGTGACAAAGATGCAGCAAACAAGCAGAACTTACTAATTCGCTGTTACACCGGCTGCAGAACTCCAGCATATTAGACTCATTATTTAAAAACATAGGGAAGCAGCTGTTCCAAATGTTGCATTTCCAAATTCTCCCAAGTGGTGCACTTTATTCACTCTTTATAAGAGTGAATAAAGTGAATGTGATTGGTCGATTATCAAGGAGGCAGGATTGTTGTGGCGGAGGTTTGCAAGCAAGTTTGGTTGTGGCCGGTTTGTTGGAAGCCTCTTGCTAAACAGTTAGCAACTCAGTGCTAGTAGGTTCCCAATGGGAAATTCCATTGGGACCAAGTAGCACTAAATTGGTGACTTAGAAACAACACTTAAGGAACGCTATGGACAGTGGGTTGGTGAAGGCTTACAGCCGTGCATGTTTGAGCCCTTGCCTCACAACGCTGCCAGTTCTGTTAGCTCCACGCCTGCCGAAGACACAGACGTCCATCCATGTGAACACTGGGGCTGAACTCAATGGAAAGGAATTGATTCCTATTTCTTATTCCAACCGTTGCATACATCAGCTCCAACATATGAATCAAGATGCTATGACTGAAAAAATTTTATTGACAGATGGCCGTTGATATACGATTGGCTGAATTTAGATGTACAAGCTGACTTATAATTAACTGGCCCGCATAAGATGAATGAAAACCGATTTTAAGACATTTTGTTTTAAATAGAAATTTTCTAAATTTTGGCACAATAGTTGGAAAAAAGAATACATTCATATACATGTTTAAGCCAGAAGGATCTGACATTTAAATACGATTTCCCTGCGACTTAAAGGGCTCAATTGTCCACTCACCCTACCTAAGCTTCTACAAATGTTTTATTTCCATATAGTATGGCGTTAATCTTACTCAAAGATTAAGGATAGGAACTCTTTGATCTTGTGATCAAAGCTAAAGATGGGGTATGACAGGGCGATATTCCATTTCAAGTTGCCATCAAGTTTTAAATGCAAATCCCTTTATTGTCCGACAATGAGGAAATTTGTTCTTCGCATTTTAACCCATTCCTTTGGAGAGCAGTGGGCTGCCATTGTTTACCATCTGGAGAGCAATCAGGGGTTAATGGTCTTGCTCAGGAACTCAGAGTGGAGGCTGTGGGGATCAAACCAGATACTTGTCAACTCAGAGCACAAGCGCACTGCTCTAACCACTGCAACACAACTCATGAACATTTTTTTTAAAAACCTGCATCTACTGGTATTCAACCCCTCCCACAAAAATAAATTTGTGAAAGATGTAATTACAAAAAAAGCCACAAAACAGTTGCTTCTATATGGTTAATCACTTTAACATTAATGTTTGTCCTTTTTAACTTCTATGGTGGTATCAAGACCTCATTCTGGTTGATCAAGGACCCAAACTTTGGGATCCAATGTCCTATGGCAGAAGTCTCTAACAGGGTGTACACGAACCCTGGGGTTCCACAGAAGTACTGAATGGGGGTTGCTAAAGTTTTGGTTGGTTAGACTTTTTTATATCATTGGCCTGGAAAACGTTGAGGACTCCTGTTCTGGTAATTTTTTTTATTTTATTTTTTACACAAAACACATCTTTAACCTATAGGCTATAGGGTGGAGTCCTTTGAGCAGACAAACCCTCCGCCCTGCATGTTGCTTCTCTGCTTTAAAACAACAAACTTAAAGGTCTATAGTAATATATATATATATATATATATATATATATTATTTATTTTTTTTACTCACCTTTCCTTCAACTTCGTAGAAGATTCCGTTTTCAGATTCTTTGATTTTGTAGATGTCCGAGAACATCTCATCACCTGTTGGGAAAGGAGGCATTTAACACAAAGCAAAGACCAACTGGGTGCGTCATCCATCAGCATTGAAACACAGCCCGTCTGGTTTCATACAGTGTTTAAGAGTCATCCATCCTGCTGGTGGCTAAGACAGGCAGCTACATGAGCCTGAAAGGCCACATTCACTGAAACTTACACCCACGATAACGTCTAATTGAACCGTTTAGTTTAAAGTTGTCCAGCTAACAGTTTCCGACGCATTGTTACAAAAACTAGCAAACTTGTAACTTTGAGAAATGACCATGGGTGTAGTTAAATCACCTATCTGAACCAATTGAACAATACAGGGGGTAACCCTTTAAATAGCCGGTGATTTTTTTTTCCTCCTTCCTTTTTTGCGCTAACTTCTCAATCACGATACACACGAGTTAGCCGGCTAGCTTAGCTAACTACACAATCTAAAGGGAACTGAATAAAACTTCACTAACCGCAACCTGACTTAAATACTTAGAAAACGCTTCATTGCCGACCACTTACCGGTGATTATGTCATTGTAGATGATCATTTTTGCTGTTGGGGTGTTAAAAGGTTCAGAGAAAGAGAGAAGGCCGACCGCTTCTACAGCACGGCAGAGGAAAAAGAACGCTCAGGCCGCGAGCCGCAGCATTTACATCCTGCTGACGTCACCATGACTCAACTACGGCCACTCGCTCTACTGCCACCCCGGAGCGGTGGCCAACATTGGTACTGCAATGGTGTTCCTTCCAGCGAATGTTCTAGCACTTGAGATTTAAACTGTTCCAGATTGGGTTTTTTAATGGCATCAAAAAAGATAAAAATAGGAAAAGAAAAATTGAAACTATTTTCTTTAATAGTAAGAGTTAAAATTTTAAATTGCAATTTCCCCTTTTTCAAGACAGAAGCTCTGAAGTTGGAATTTAAGCAATTAAAGTTTATTTTTCAAAATAATCCATACCCCTTCCAATCCTGCATACTTTTTGGATCATGTTAGAATTTAATAAGGTGAAAAAATTAGGAATTGGAAAGAAAAGTTTTACTATTGAGATGTTTTTACTAAAAAGTATTTTATCACCAGTCACTATTTTGCATCATATTTTACTGAAATTTGAGCTGCAAATTTTTAATTACATGTCTCTAAACTTTTGCACATTTAAAGACTGAAATATTGCCTTTTATAAGTGCAATCAGACTGGATGGTGAGTTTCTGTAAACATCATTTATTCATTATTTATTACTTGGACTTGGGGTAGCCCTTTCCTGCCTCTAACATTTTATTTTTATGATCAGAATGTAGTTAGACATGTTCAGCTCCAAACTAAGACCAGCTTTACTGTCCCTGCTTAAGAGAAAATAATGCCCCCCACCTCTATTACCTAACCCACTGCATCAGAGAAAGTCCCTATCACTGATGCAGTGGGTTAGGTAATGGTTTCTAACAAAGATTAAATGGCCTCACATATGAGCTGTAAATTCATGCTCTAAATGAGGCATCCCCAAAGTCAGTCCTCAAGGGCCGCTGTCCTGCAGGTTTTAAAGGTTTCCCTGCTTCTGCACAGCTGATTTTCATTGATTGCTGATTAACAGGCTTTCACTGTGCTGCAATCATCAGTATCAGCTGAGCTAAAGAAAGGAAACCACTAAAACCTGCAGGACAGCGGCCCTCGAGGGCTGACTTTGGGGATGCCTACTCTAAATAGATTGGACACAAACTCAATAATTATTATCTGCAGGCTATTGGTTAGACTGGATTTCATTTAGGGGCACTAGATGAATGGAAGCAGGACAGAAAAGCTTCTTTTATTTGTTACTTTGTATAACCATGTCCTCTGTTCCATTTCACAACAGATTGTTCCCATGTGTTTGGTTGATTTATCAGTTGAAAGCTTGGACACCTTTGTCATTTATTGGATTTGTTATTTTCTAGATCCAGCAACATTTGTATATTTTTAGATTGAGAACGCACTACCTCTCCTTTTCGATTGTGTCGTCTAAACAAGCTTCATGAGGTAGCCACATGATGTGTGTTACTCTTAAAGGAAACCGCAGGTCAACTAATGGACAAACTAAAGGCTAACGTTAAATAGACATGCTTTTGAATGGACAGCCGCCTGGCTACATGACATGTCTGATCCAGCTGTATACGTCGGTCCGTAGCCTAAGGTCTTCAGGTCAAAACCTGCTTATGGTTCCTCGGACCCGTTTTAAAACCCGAGACCAGTCCTTTAAAGCGGTGGCACCCCGTCTCTGGAATGAACTCCCCCTGTCCCTGCGCTCTCTAGACTAGGTGGATATCTTTAAAAAGCAGCTAAAAACACACCTGTTTTCACTAGCCTTCCAAAGCACATAGTGTATGGTTTTATTCCCTTATTTTAGCTTTTATTGCATTTTATCTGTTTTTACTTGTGTTGTTTTTATGTTATCATGTGAAGCACTTTGTGACTTCGTCTGTGAAAAGTGCTATACAAATAAAGTTTACTTACTTTACTTACTTGATCAGCTTGCCATGACAAGATGATTTTATCAATACCATTTATAAATGCCATGTAAGACCCACACACATTTTTTGCAAAGCAAATTTATTTCAGTTATCAGCAAATTACTTCATTACAACAACATGACCAACATTTATTGGTCATTCCAATTCAGCATCTATACAGATGCTCAATCTCCCTGGAAAATAAAACTATTGGATACCATTTGCTTAAAGGGGAAACATTTTTGAATCAAATTATTTGCATTGTGAAGTCAACTTACACCAAGAACAATAAACAGGGTGTCCTATAGAAAATGGTACATTTAGGAGCAGTGGGGGACTTTAAAGTAAACTCAAGTAAAAAAAAAAAAAAAATTAAAACATGGTACAACAGACAAATAACAAAAAAATAGAAGAATAACATTTACAATATTACACACAAAAAAATAAACATCTGTGAAATGCAAACAGCAGTGACAATCCAAATTCACTCCAAAAGGTTACTCCCAACAATCTATGACTCCTTGGTAGAGAAATTTCCCAATTTCAAAAATCTAGTAGATTTTACTTGGAATTATAGTCTTATGATCCAGGAAGTGTGTGTTTCCAGGGGTGTGTCGACTTCCTTTGAACAAAACTCAAGCTGCAAATCAGAGTCTTCCATTGGGAGCAGCTACAGCTGGCCGCACTCTGTGATAACCAGCTTCTTAGTGGGAGGTCCTCCCTTTGAGCCCAACTGTCCCATCTGCTGTACCACATTCATCCCGTCCCGAACAAAACCAAACGCTACGTGTTTGAAGTCCAAATGTTCTGCTTTCTTCAGCGTTATGAAGAACTGCGAGTTGTTGGTGTCCCGTCCACGGTTTGCCATGGACAGGATGCCGGGTCCAGTGTGCCGAACGTCAAAGTTTTCGTCCTCAAAAGCGGCACCATAGATGGATTTGCCACCAGTGCCGTCACTCTTGGTGATGTCACCTCCCTAAGACAGCAGAAAGCAGCATATTGGTCATTTGATAAATATACACTTCCTACATAAAGATTCAGAACAATTCTACTTAAATGCATGAAGCAAAGGGAACTATGGGTGATCTTTAGAAGTCCCCAGTAAGTAAACTGCAGATCATACTAATTTAGAATGACACCATGGGACGTGTTCTCCACGCTTTTTATATACTTTGTATTCTGTTCTCTCACCTGACACATGAAGTCTGGTATGATCCTATGGAAGATGGAGTTCTTCAGTCCGAAACCTTTCTCTCCAGTGCACAGAGCCCTAAAGTTCTCTGCAGTCTTGGGAACAATATGTGAGAACAGCTCAATGGTGATGTTGCCCAGTGGTTCATCATCAGCGGCCACTTTGAGGAACACCAGCGGGTTAGTGTCTTTGGAGTGCTCCTGGACTCTGGACATGTGTGGCACTGAGGAGGACGAAGCGTCGTCACCGGTTTGCTCAAGGCGGTTCTGACATTCACAGAAGGTCTTCTTAAAAGACTCTGCTATCTCGGCTGTTTTGAACTTGGCTGCCAGCTGCTCCACCACACCTTCACCGTCTGGGGGAAAAAAAAAAAATGGAGCAGAAGTTTAGTCTAGAATATAGTAGCTGCATTCCCTTCAACTGTTTATAATCACAAAAATATATCTGCTAAATGGAGACACTTTGTCTGCAGCCAGACATTTCTGCTTCGTAAAAAGAAAAAAAAGACTGATATTGGCTGGAGGATGATGGTGCAGTGTATTTGGATTTGTAAAGAGATCATTTTTTTTACATTTAGTTCTTGATGAGCAGTAGAGCCATGGGGGAAACATTTTTATGCGTTTCCATCTGCCACTGCCAGAGTTATGTGACCAAACATATTTGCATGCAATTTTAGTTGCATTTCTTATTTAAAGGAAATACAGCAATTGTGATCATGTGCATTCTCAAAATTGACAGAATATTAACAATTTTGCCCACACTTGTAATGAAAACGCAGCCAATGAAAGCATCTGGGATGGCATGTGGATGGATACTGATTGACCCCAATGGTGAGCAAGGAATATCCAGTGCATAAAGGCCTACAAGCCTGCAGAGAACATATGGTTTTGAATTTTAAAGCGTGCTAGTATGACGGGTTGCTATTTTGGTCAATTGTGCTAAAAAAAACAAAAGCTTTTTCAGTCATATTTCAGGATCTTCAAACTTCATAACCAACGCTTCTGTAAAATTTCCTCAGCCCAGATCTGAACTTGGCAAAGAAGGTTATCCATCTCTTACATTTTCTAATTATAATGCTAGCTGAAAACCCCATACAGGCTTTTTTTATTCAGCAAAACTATAAAAGGAAACCTTGCTCAGGTATTCTTTTAGGAAACTGGTGTGAAAAGAAACCTTATGCTCCCGTAACAAAAGGTAAGATCTTGCTGTATAACTAGTGTCAGTACCTGAGTAGTCAGTGGCGGTCCAGACAAGCGCGTTGGCAGATGTGTTCATGGGTTTGAGCTCCATCGACTGCAAGATGGTGTGATTGGCACAAACCCTCAGCACTTGCTCTCTTCGCATGAGGATACGATAGAAGTGTTTGGTCGGGTGGAAGAGGATCTTCAGGTCGCCGATCCCGCGCTCCTTCCACTGCCCAAGGTCACGGTCCCATCGGTACAACTTGGCTCGCTCTTTGAACAGGATTTCCTCATCCTCCTCTCCAGACTTTGTTTCCACCTGAGAACCGAGAAGAAAAAAAAAGATCAGAGATTAGCGTGTTTAAATATTTTAACCGTAAAAATATTCTAGATCATTTAAAGCACCTCAGGTAGGGAAACAATTGGCTCAAAGTGGATGTCCGCGTTGTTGGAAGCCTCCTCTTCATCACTTCCCTCCTCACCGTCAGCATTTTTAACCTCAGAGGACACCGTAGCCCCAAATACCGTTGCTCCAGCATTTGCCCAGGAGAAATTGGCATCTAGATTAGGATGGAGTAGGAAACATGATTGATTTTTTTGAGAACACATATAAAGAAGAGTGAAAATAAGAAGAGGTTTTGTTAGAGCAAACCTTGAGATCCAAATGCAAATCCTTCTGTATTTTTGGCAAGGTCAGCAAAAGAAAATCCACCACCTAGCGAGTTGAAGCCAAAGGCAGAAGAGTCTGTGATCAAAGAAGCACATTTCTAATATTAAACACTGGTAAATACTAATATTAAACAACAAGCTGCCACTTTTATCCCCTAAATCAGTAGCCCTGACAGTGAACACTAGTTTGTATCCAGTTAAAAAAAAAGTCTGCACCTTGCGCAGCTGTAGAGGCAGCTGTTGCCAAAGCTCCCGTCTCGGTTTTAGACTCTGGTTCTGGACTCTTCTTTGTAGAAAGGTCAATAGGAGCGCTGCTGCTGCTACTGGGGATTTCACTCAGAGTCTCACTGAGCTTTTCTGCTGGTTGCTCTTTTGCAGAGGGTTTGGCCTCTGCAGCTTCTGCACAGCTGGGCGATGGGACGGAGGTAGAGGTCTGTGAGGATTCTGGACCACTTGAGGCAGGCTCAGCTCTGCTTAACTGGGCAGCCTGAAAGAAATGTTAGTTTAATTTATTTTATGATATTCTTAATGCATTTCGACCTTCCATCACAGGACAAAAATAGTTTTGTGGCTGTGAGACTTAAAATAGGTCTCAACTTTCCAAAAGTATTTCTACTCATCAAATTTATATTAAAAAAATATATATACACACACATAGCGCCTTCCTTACTGCCACCACTATTTAGATATATAGCGATTATCATGGGGACCTCGGACACAGCTGCGCCATAGCTTAGATGTCCATACCGATTTCAGGATTCCGTAATAAACATCTCGCTGCACAACTCTTATGCAGTTTGATCCATGATGCTTTTAAGCTTAAATATCCCAAATGGAACAATGGCCGTTTCTCAATATGTGTACTTGTGCATTCTCATGTGTTCGTGTACTTGTGGAACGTCATCAGCCTCAGCCCTAGCTCTGTTCCAATTCACAAGAACAGCAGAAAGAGAACGGACAAAGTCCCCGGATGTTGTTCTCGCCCCTCCCTCTTTACTGAGTAAAGTAAATTGACAGCTGTCCCAGCATGCACTGCAGCAGCAGCAGCTGTCAATGTAGTGCTCACAGAGCTCAAGAGGATTAAGTTAAAAGTTCTCTTTTCTGTTGTTCATTAAAAGTATGTTTAAAGATCATTTGAGGCGAGAACATTATACTTATAAGTGACACTATATGGCCCATTTAATGATTTAATACGCAATTAAAAAAAACAGCAGCCAGGTCTAATCTGTCTGCCCGTCTGCAGCAGCCCTCTCTGAATAGCCGTGAGTGAAGGACCGCTGGCTATGATATTGACTTTTGTTTTATTTGGCAAAATGTTCATTTGATTTGTGTTTATCTGACTGTCTTAATTATTATTCCCCCACTAAATGAAAAAAGTAAGAAGTTATTATCTAGAGACTAATAATAACAGGAGAAATACAGCTTCAGACGAGCCGAGCGTGTGGTGACGTTATGAGTATGCTTCAATTGACCCATATGTATGCTGCGTGCTCATGTTCTCACCAAGTCCATACTTTTCTGTGTTCTTCTCAAGAACATACTTGGCGAGGAAATGAGTACGTACTCACGTTCTAGTGAATTGAGAAACGGCCAACTGTGATGCTGCTTGTGCATCAGATTTAAGGGTGTACAAGAAACAGCGAATACAAGGTTCTCGCTTGGGAATACAGTATCAATATTAGAAAATTCAATGAAATAGGTTAATTCTTTAAATGTTTAAAGTGTTAAATAACGCATTGAAGTCCCAACCCTGATTTAGTTTTTCCGTAAAGTAAAGGGGACTTTATATACTAATGCAAATTCTTCTTTGGATCACAAAAGCATTTGAAATGCATTCAACACCTTTTCAGATCAAAATTATGCAACATTTTGTAGCACTCTACCATGTAGATTCCAAAGGAAATCCAGGGAAGTCTGTGATTGTAAATAATGTAAAAATTGACAATCTTCATGTAAATCATTACATCAGATTTAGTTGCCAAACAAAACTAGAAAATATTGTGAATGTTTTAAACCTAAAAACTTTCTCACCATTTAGTGAAATCTACATATAAACCATCTGTACAAATCATCCAGAGGCCAGGAAACTGACAGAGCTTCCATGCCTTTAATAATCTAAAATACATTTACTTCCCTTTTAGCTGCAGTTGGATCAGGTTGACCTGATGCAGACATGGATGATATGGATGTGTGATGAAATAAATATCAATGCAGAATCTGCTGTAAACGCTGGAACAGATTCTGAGCCTTGTGGGTCATTACCAGGTCTCGGTGGGCTTTATGAAGTTCCGTCTCGAAGTCTTCAGGCTCATCGGCGTCTGGGTCGCTGTCCGTGGTGCTCAGGCCACAGAAGAAGGTGGGTGGAAGCTGGAGGCTCTTTGCCTTCACCTCTTCCTCTGGGGTTGGTTTCTTTTCCCAAACAAACTGACAGTCTGACTCTGAAAGCAGCACACACAGGTTTAAACCACAGCTGCACTGAAAAAAAAAACCACGACTTTAATGTGATGATGTTGGAGAGTTACCCTCAGAACAAGCCGCTGCCGCAGCTTCAGGAGGGTCGGGGTAAAGCTTTCCTTTCAGGGCTCTAACAGCCGACTCGAAATCCTCATCTGAAAACAAAAAATTTATTTAGTAAAACCCAACCATGTTTAATTATCTTACAAAATCTTACTCAGTATTTGTGTTTCTAACCAATACAGATTCACTGTTTGCTTCTTCTACCCTGATAATATCATTTGAATATTAGAAGTATCCGGACTAATACAGAAATTATGTTTGATCGCATACTTGGAGCATTTTTGATGCATTTTACCCAGCATTCTTTATTACTTTCTAGTCTATCAACTCTGCCTCACCATCAGGTTCATCGTCACTGGTGTAGCCTGGCTCATTCTTGTAGCAGAAGAAGGTGAGAGGCAGCATGAGTTTCCTGGCTAAGGCGGCCTGTTCAGCAGTGGGCTCTCTGACAAACACGATCTCCACATCAGAGTCGTCACCGGACCCTGAGCTGGAAGCTGCAGCCTGAGGAGAGCCTGTTATGCACATACCAGATAGGTAGATATTAAGAAAACAGCTTTGACGATGAGAAAACAAACATATTTATCGCCGTTTTAAGTGCCAGGGTTAGATACATCCACACAGTAACATAAAATCACATGCACAACAATGAAAAGCATGCATGTGATTTACTGTGGTGAGAAACGACAGTTCTAATGCCCTGTTGAAGTCTACCACTTAAAACTGGACATATGGTAGAACTACATTAAACCATTCAAAGCCGTCTCCCTAATTAGCCTCTGCTGAGGTACACAACATCTGCAAATGTCTCACCAGGCAGCAAATTACATTTCATGCTGTTGCTATACATCCAGCACTAAAAATGGCACTGTGACGCTGGCACAGCGCATGTCTCTCTCAGGGAACATCCTCTGCTCTCAGATCACCTTTCAGGAAACATTTCAGTTTCACTGATGTGCCTCCTGCTGCGGTTCAAATCTCTACTTTGAGTCATGCCAAACAACCGTAATATTTATAAAACATAACAGTAAAGGGATATTTAGCTTAAACTTGGCTCGTTTGAGGAAGATTGGATGCATAGGATATATGAGCAGCCTAAATTATTTGGGTTTAAAGTAAATCAATAACAAAAAATCGTCCAACTGTTCATATGTATACAGTCATGGCTAAAAGTGATGGCACCTCTATTTTTTTTCCTCACAGAAAGCAAAGAGTTTCATTAAAAAAAAAATGTATTTATTTTGTATTGGAACACCAGAAAAGCATGAAAAGAAGAAGCTAATTTTATACTATTTCTTGCAAAACTATGATAACGGGCCAAACAAACTACTTAAAAGGTCATTGCACCTCTGGAAAACAAACACTGTCTTGGACCACTTCTTTTGCTCCAGCTATTTGATATTTAAAGGGTGTCCTCTCCCAGCAGCAGTTTTGAGATCTCTGCACAGGTGTTAAAGGGGATTCAGTTCTGTATGTCTAGCTGGCGACTTCAAAACTGTCAGTGCTGTTTTCCACCTCTTTCTGAGATTAGTTGGGGTCCTTGTCCTGTTGGAAGACTCATCAGCAAAACTCTGAACCCAGATTTTAGAGTTTTGCAAAAGATGAAGTTAAATTTGGTTTTCTGATGTTCCAACCCACAATAACGCTACAATAGATTTTTGTATGGAATGCTTTATTTTCTGGGGAAAATAACCCTAGCGGTACAAACGCTTTTGGCCATGAAAGCATACGCTCCCCGTAACACAGACAATGACATTAGTTTTAAAGCTTACATCTTGTAATGTGATTACGAAATTAGATATGAAGGACTGAACTAAAACACACTCAACATGCAGCATGTTAGCTTCAGTTTGGTTTCTTTGTCCACTCCGTGCAAACAGGTTATTGTTTGTTCTAGTCGGGGTCAGCTGGGTGACAGCTGAGAGGTTCTAACACACACTGCAATGTTTAGAGTACCTGGGGTTTCAAATTGGATGGTGGCTGTGCTGGTCCAAAAGGCCATTGGGTTATCTTTGAAAAGCCTAAAATCCAGCCCTAAAGGATGATGGGTTGTTGTTGGTGAAGAAACACCAATTACAAGGCTGGTATGATCAGAAAAAAAGCCTAGATTGTTCATATGCGCGAAAGCGTAACAGTGCAACAACCTGGTCTTAAATATTTCCCTAACAGCTCTGGATAGAGGTTCATCTTTAGCATGTAAAACTTCTTATTGTTTAGTGCTTTTTGAAGCGTTTGAGGTGGACAAGTTTAAGTGTGTACTGTTCAAAAACAAGAACCAAAAGCTGCAACTTACAAAAAATACATTTAAAAAATCCACCCTGAAACTGACCAAAGTTAATATGGCTTTCATGCCAAAGCTGAGTGAATGTTAGCTTCTACACAGGAGGGCATCTTCAGACAGCAGTGGTTCTGTTTGCACAGATTAATCTAACAAAATATGACACTTAAAATATTAAATAGTAACATCGGGCACAAAAGAAAAAGCTTTTATAAAGAATATTTCTAGAGATGGGTCAAATGTCAGCTTTGATGACTAAACAAAGGGAATAAAAAGCTAGCTTTCACCATCAACCAAAATTAAAATGTGCTATAACTTCTTCTGACCTGTGTGCATTTTGAATGCTGGAGCAGTAACAGGCTTGGAGGAGCTTCCACCTTCTTTGGCCGTCAAACTCGACACAGATGCAGATGCTTGGGACTCTGATTTAGGAGAACCAAAGATCTTCTGAACAGAATCAGTGCCGAAGACAAACTTTGGTGGGGACACCACGGTCTTCGTGGGATTGATTGGACTTGGGGATCCGGCTGCAGTTGGCTTGGTAGCAGGGGGAGTTGCTGTTCGCTCCCGCGTCGTCTCCTCCAGAACAGCAATTGCTGCAGGCCCACAGAGAGACGCAGTAGTGCATTCAGATGGTGCTGCCGGACCGCTTTCTGGTGTTGTAGGGACTCTTGCTGTCACAGGAGTCATTAGTTCTGCTTTTTCATGAGACACCTTGGCCTCTTCAAAGACCTGTTTGAATGTGCTCGCTGACTCTTGTGTCTTAAACCTTACAGCCAGCTGCTCAACTTTACCGTCCCCTTCTTCAGCAAAGTCCAAGGCACTCCAGACCCAGGCCTTCTCTGCTCCCTTCATGGGCTCCAGCTTCATGGCGGCAGAGATCCAGTGGTTGGCACAGAGCTTCATTACCTGATCTCTCCTCATTATCAACCTGACTCGTTTGGTGTCATAATTCTGCAGAATCTTGAGGTCTCCAATGCCCCTCTCCTTCCACTGCTTAATCTCTTTGTCATAGCGATACAGTTTGGCTCTATGGCTAAAGACCACCTGCTCATTTTCCTCCCCCGTAGAAATCTCCACCAAGTCAGGCAAAGGCACCACTGGTTCAAAGTACTGTCCGTCTCGCTCCTCGTCCTGAGTCGTGTCCTGCTCCTCATCGGTACCCACTGAGGCTCTGCTCAGGTTGAGCTTTGCAGGAGACTTGGAAGGGCTGAGTCCAGGTTGAAAACTGAAGCTGAACCCACCTGTGGATTCTCCAAAGCGGAAGAGGTTCTTTCTCAGGGGGCTGCTGGCTACAGGGGTGGTGTAGATGGAGGAGTCAGCAGTATCATCCAAAGCTTCCTCTCGTAGGTCATAATTATCCCACTCCAATGTAGGGCCTGTGGTTTCCCCATGAGGTCTTATCCCCAGACCGGACATTTCGCCCGTGGCAGAGACGTCCCTCTGCGTATCGTCATCTTGGATCTTCGTCTTCTTGTCGGTCAAAAAGGACTTCAAGTCTTTCAAACCTGACTTCATCTCTTCAGCTTTCTTGATGAGGTGAGCTGTTCGGCCAGTGTCCACAAGCTTATGGGGAGTCTGCAGGGGTATATCCAAAAGAAGTCGCTGACACTCCTCAAACTTCTCTTTGAACTCCTTTGCCATCTCCGTGGTTTTAAATTTGGCAGCCAACTGTTCCAGTTTAGCGTCTCCATCTGAGAAGTCATTGGCCAGCCACATCCATGCCTTGTCTGAGCCAGCCAGGGGCTTCAGGTTAGTAGTGGTGGTGATCCAGTGGTTGGCGCAAACCTTCAGCACTTGTTCCCTTCTCATGAGCACCCTCAGTCGGCCGTTTGTGTTGTTCTTCAGTAACTTCAGGACCCCAACGCCACGTTCTTTCCACTGACTGGTGGCGGTGTCGAATCGAAACAGTTTGACTCGTTGGGAGTAGAGGACCTGTTCGTCTTCCTCACCCGTCACCAGGTCCACCTTCTCAGGCATCTGGATCACTGGTTCAAACTGGATGTCGTCATGCTCTTCCGTTTTATACATGCCTTCGTCTTCCAGGTCATTTGAGGTGTCTGCCTTCGTGGGGGTCGTCTGTGAGAATGAGAATACCTGCTCCCCTGCCCTAGAGAAACCTTTGAAATTTGGATCTTTCAGGCCAAACTGGAAGGTTCCATCTGAGGACTGGGCCAAGTCTGCAAAACTGAAGGTATTGGTGTTTCCAGCTATTAATGGATTGAGATCCTTTTCCTTTTGGTCCACTGAAGGCGTGGACACAGTTTCTTTCTGTTTGTGTTTGTCAGCCATGTTTTTCAGGACAGTCGAGGCTGACCCGGGTGGAGGTGCTTTATCAGATGAGGCAGAATCTGCCACAGAGTCCTGAACTCCAAACTTGAAGCCACCAGCTGGGATGGGCATTGTAAAGGAAAAGCCAGAGGAGCTTGTGGTGGTTGGAACAGCCTGAGGAGCTTCAAACTCTATTGCAGCAGATGATTTCTTTTCTTTACTTTGTCCAAACTGAAAAGTCCCACCGCTCCCAAAAGTAAATGCACCTCCAGCAGGCTGATTTGATGAGCTCTTGTTTGCAAAGTTAAAACTGAAAGAAGAGGCAGAGGGGGCTGCTGTAACTGAGCTTTTCGCATTTGGGTTTGGGGTTTTACAGGCCGCACATTCATTAGAAGAGGCCTCATTTCTCACGAGGCAGACGTCGCAGTCCCACTCTCCTTCTTTCTTGCCAAACATGGTCTCTAAAGAAGGGTTTGGATTTGGAGATTTGCAGGAGGCACACTGAGCTGCTGAGGCTTCATTTCTGACCAAACAGGAGTTGCAGTCCCACATTCCGTCCTTCTTGGCAGACTCAGCCCAAAATCCTGACACTGCTTGAGCATTTGATGCAGCTGGAGCTCCACTGGATAATTTGGAGGGTGTGTTTGGACTTTGGCAGGCAACGCATTTATCAGCAGATGCTTCATTTCTTACTTCGCAAACATTACAATCCCACTGTCCAGGCTTCTTGCTGAAGCATACAGCAAATCCAGCGTCAGGTGCCGATATGGGGGCCTCTGCAGGAAGAGGTTCTGTTGCTGGAGTCATTTGTGCCACTGCGGGTGTTTTCACTGTAGTTTTAGGAGCTTTACAAGAGACACAACTGCTTGTCGAGGCCTCGTTCTTTGCAGAACACTTGGCACAGTCCCACTGCTCTGGCTTTGTGGCAAATGGTGAATTAAAGCTAAAACCAACCCGACTACCCGTTTGGTCAGCAGACTTTGTAGAGCTGCCCCCAAATGTAAAGGAGGGGGGCACTGAAGTTCCAAAAGCGCCGAATCCAGCAAACGTGGAGCTTGAACCGGGTGGCTTTGATGAATCTGTACCAAATTTATTGGCAGATTCAGCCCGAAATCCTGAAACTGCTTGAGCATTTGATGCAGCTGGAGCTCCACTGGATAATTTAGAGGCTGTGTTTGGACTTTGGCAGGCAACGCATTTATCAGCAGATGCTTCATTTCTTACTTCGCAAACATTACAATCCCACTGTCCAGGCTTCTTGCTGAAGCGTACAGCAAATCCAGCGTCAGGTGCCAATATGGGGGCCTCTGCAGGAAGAGGTTCTGTTGCTGGAGCTATTTGTGCCACTGCGGATGTTTTCACTGTAGTTTTAGGAGCTTTACAAGAGACACAACTGTTTGTCGAGGCCTCGTTCTTTGCGGAACACTTGGCACAGTCCCACTGCTCTGGCTTTGTGGCAAATGGTGAATTAAAGCTAAAACCAAATGGACTATCCGTTTGGTCAGCAGACTTGGTAGTGCTGCCCCCAAATGTAAAGGAGGAGGGCACTGAAGTTCCAAAAGCACCGAATCCAGCAAACGTGGAGCTTGAACCGGTTGGCTTTGATGAAGCACCGAATCCAGCAAACGTGGAGCTTGAACCGGTTGGCTTTGATGAATCTGTACCAAATTTAAAGGTGAACGGACTGGATATGGGTTCAACTGTAACCTGAAGTTCTTGTTTTGAAGAGGACTGTGGATTGGCAGTGTTGCATGCGGCACATTGCATAGCCATCGCTGTATTTCTGACACAACACACACCGCACTCCCACTCGCCCTCTTTAGGAGCAAATCGAGCTGCTAGAGAGTTAAACTCCTTGGAGGTTTCCTCTTTCTTCTCTTGCTTCTGCTTTTCTGGAGATTCCGGCACCACTTTCTGGGCTTCCTCAAACTTGGCTTTGAATAGAGCCGCCTCATCTACAGTTTTGAAGCGAATGGCCAGCTGTTCAGGTTTAGGCTCTTCATCTGAATAGTCGATGGCGTTCCACACCCATGATTTGTCTGAGCCAGCATTTGGTTTCAGTAGCATGTCTGCAGTAATGTAGTGATTTGCACAAATCTTAAGAACCTGCTCTCTTCTCATCAAGAGGCGCACCTTCCCTTTAGTGTTGTGTCTGAGGATTTTAACATTGCCGATTCCTCGTTCTTTCCATTCTTTTGTCTCCGTGTCAAATCGGTAGAGCTTCGCCCTGTTGCAAAACATCTCCTCCTCTTCTTCCTCACCCGTTTTCACATCCACCTTATCAGGAAGGGGGACAATGGGTTCAAAGTGAGGACCGTCCTCATCCTCCTCAGCATGGGTGCTCTCATTGTCACTCTCTGCCAACTTCTGCGGCTCTGATGTCTTGCCAATGCCAAACGCTGGGAGGGTGACTTCACCAAACTTGAACGGCTGTTCCACCTTCCCAAAGACGCCACCAGCAGCTGTTTTGGAAGTGGAATCTGCAAAAGAGAAGCTGCTTATGTTTTTATTTCCAAACGTAAAGATGCTCTGGTTGCTAGGGGGCTGCTGCTGCGCGGAGGGCTTCTCTGGAACTGTGTCGGTTTTTGCTGGGAGGTCTGACGTGAGGAGACCGAGTAGACTCTCGCTTTGTTTGGTTTGGGACGTAGATAAACTTAAATCTCTTTCATTGGATTTCAGGTAGGAGTTGAAACTGAAGGGAGGTTGGGGTGTAGACTGAGCTGCTGCCCCTGCTCCGAAACTGGGTACTCTGTGGACATCATCTGAAGCCTGCTGGCTGAAAGAAAGCTTCCCAAAGTCCATGGGCTTCCCTTCCATATTCTTTGGTGGTTGAACAGGGAGTACAGACGGTTTGGTGAAGTAGCCAGGTTCAGGCAGAGTTGGGTTGGTGGTCTGCTGAGGAACATTCTGCCCATAATATTCTTCACTATATGGAGAAAGAAGACCTGTGGCCTGAGACTCAAACCGAAGAGGGGAACTAAAAACTTGTTCTTGAGGAGGGTAGATGCAGGGCGGGGCTGTCTGCAGTGGGGGTGTGTGAGTGGGCGGCTGGTAGGCATACATATGCTGCTGGGGCGGCATACGGTTCACGCCATACATTGGACCCTGTGTAAAGACAACCCAGAAAATAGATAAATACTTAACAGTCTGCGAAAATGTACTTCAATAAAAAAGGTGTTACACGACAATCACCTTGGTGGGAGTTACATTCGCAGCTGTCCGCAGTAGATACTGAGGGGACTGGTTGTAATAAACAGGAGGGCCTGTGGTAGCAACTTGAAAGAGAGAAAACAGTTAAAAAGCTGAATGAAACAAACTTCTTTCTGTAATAGTGTACCTGCAATAATATTGATATGACAATTATTTCAGTAGGATCTGAGCCTCCTTAAGCAATATTATTTAGATTTATTTAGCTACATAAAAAAAACAACACAAAATCCACCATATATGATTATGTGAAGCACAACAGAAAATGTTCCAACAGAAGGGTTGTCAGTTGCTCTCAGTTAACACCTCCGTTGCCTACCTCTGGTGGTCAGAGGGCCTGGTTTTTATCAATGAGCCCCAGGGAAGCTGTGGCTATGTTTTAGCTCCACACCATCAGTTTACAAATGTGAGAATGACTGAATGTAATAAAGCGCTTTGGAGCCTCCAACTTGAAAATGTAATTTACCATTTAGTTCCAAAGGCAATATTTCATCACATATATAGTAAACTTTGAAAACCGTACAAATGCAAAATATAGGACCTTCAATCAGATATGTTCCATCATCTTCACATCTTGTTCACACGTTACCCCCATTTACTAATTGATTGGTTTCTAAACACAATTTGAGTGACTAGATTGTGTTAGAGGTGTTGCAGTAAAGAAAAAAAAAAAAAAGCAATTCTTGGTGTGGGTCTTGTTTATAACTTTAATAAACCAATTAATTTTGTGGTGTTAGTGACAAAATCTGAAACATTCCAGGAGTTTGAAAACCTTTTAAAAATGGTGTAAATCTATGTAGAATACAGACCAGTTAGAGGGGCTCCATGGTAGGACTGGACTGGGGTAAATGGCTCCTGTAAGCTGTCAGCCCTGTAGTTCTCTCCATATAGTTTATGGTGCGGAGAACCAGAGTTTACTGATGCATTGTGTTTTAGATCATGGACTTCATTCTGGAGGGAAAAAGGTAAAGTTAGTAAACAAATTAATTTCAGAGCAATTAAAATATGACTGTAGTGACATTAATAAAAATGTTTAAAAGGATCTGTTGTTAAAACAATCCTTATGTAAATACTATTGCTTTTTGTGTGCTTGTGGCTAAACAATGTTCTACATCTTTAGTTCTGACCTTGAGGGCTTCCACCTGCTGACATAACATCTGAAGGAGACTTTTCTGGTCTTCAACCCAGTGAGGTGGTGTCTTTGGTGAAATCTGAATGAAAAAAAGGGCACATAATAAGAGAAAAATAATTTTCTATCAATAATCATTCAATGGAAATGACTGACAAATGCTTAAACTGGAGGTATGGACTAACCAGTCGTTTGGAGGGAGAAACAATGCTTTTGCTTGGAGAGGGAGAAGCAAACTTAACGTGCGATACGCCTGCACTGGTGTCTGTGAGACGAGCAGGGCTAGAGTGAAGTGGTCCTCGCCGAAGCTCCAGCTCCTGCTGTTCCTCCTCTTCCATGACCTCCCCAGTTTCCCCAAGCTGCTGATTGACGTCGTTCAGGAGGTCTAACACTTCCTCCATGGACACCGGCAGCTGCACCAGGTTAGCAAAGACGAACAGATTCATAGGTTAAAATGTCAATTCCTGGTTTCAGGTGTTAACGTATGATTAATACCCAAGTATGAAACTCTACATTTCTTCTGTCTTGCTTTATTCATGCTTTAAACTTGCCACACACCTTTTCAATGTCTTCTGCATTGGCATTGTAGATCTTAGACAGATAGTTCCTGAACTTCCTTAGAAAAGTGATACACCTGTCTTGGGTCTCCTCCAAACCATTGCTGGCCTCCTCTGCAAGCCGCTGATATATCTGCCAAATAAATTACAAAACCATAAGCCAACTTCTTGGTGAGCACCGCACTAGCTTTTTAAAGCAAGCCTACAATGAAGAGCAGAAAATGCAAAATGACTAATCCCTGCAGACATGACAGATAAACCTCAGGGTTAGGTCTCTTTTGGTAAAGAAATTTGGCCAGTTCTCATTACTACCATAATAAAAAGAAACATAAGTGAGTTGAAAAATTACACAGGTTTTCTCATCTCCTGAATTTGCTCTGCTTCACCATCCCTGATCCAAAAATAGTACTGGTGTTACAGTAACAGGAAGTGCTATTTCTTCCCCCCGAAAAGTAAATAATAGACCTATTCCTTAACAACAGTTTCAGCATGTTCAGCTAAAAAATAAATACAATTATAGGCTGTTTAAAGAGGTAAGGAAATACAAAATTATTCAAAAAGATCTCAACAGACAACTGCCGATTATTAGTTTGTGCCTCAGCTCTAAGACAACAAACTCAATGGGTGTCAGAACCTACAGTATGGTGTGAAACCCAATATTAAGACAAAAAAGTGATTTGTTAAAAATTGGAAAATAATCAGAATTACCATTTACTTTTAACTATAGGTACAATTTTGCCCAAAAGTTGTAGAATCTAAACGATAAAGGAAGAGATTATATCAACCTTTGATAAAAGCAGATGCCCCATGACAAAGGACTTATTGTCAAATTCAAAGTATAATCAATATTTCTTGATTAACAGCCAAAATGAATTAAAGATTTGGTTATAAAAAATGTCTACAATTTGAAGTACTTAAATTTACTTTTTGTCTCTATCCCTGTTTGAAGGAGAGAATTAGAGCTCATCCATCATTAAAGATGATGCATGTATTAATCACAGTTTTCCAATATTGACAAATACAAAAATAAAATGAGTTATAGTCCTCAAAATATGGAAATGTGAACAAATTACTAGTCAGTATGTGGATCGGACCTAAAAAGAAATGGCAGAAGCCACAAAAGGTCTAACTGGTGCTTTTCCTAATCCATCTGATCACTAAAACTCAGTTAAAAAAATTAACTCATGTCTGTTTAGCAGCTGACTGTAGGCTAGCAAGCATGTTTGGTAACAACCAAAAAAAGAGCGACTGTCATTTTTACTTCTCACACAATAAGAATCTTGTCGCATCCTGTGCCCACAGAACAGTAGGTCCTTTACCTGTGCTAAATGCCAGATGGATGACATGTTATTGATGCTTTCCAAAGTCGCAATAGCCTCCTCTGTTCTGCCTTCAATGTCCAGAAGAACAGCATAAGCTATTTCGGCTTCTTCTTCATAAGCTTTCACAGAAGAAATCTGTGAACATAAAGCGAACAGACGTCAGTAAAGCAATAAGGTGTGACTCCGATTTAGGATCTGAAGCGTCACTTCTTGTTTCCCCAGTTTAATAGTTACCTGAATATCCTTAGAAGTAAAGTGTATAAAGAGAGGGTCCAGAGGTTCTGGTATACCTCGTCTGTTTTTTATTTTCTCCAACAGAGGCATAACGACTCGCCAGTAGTGGACACTGCGGCCAACGTACTCCTTCTGGTCGTAATATGAGTTTATTCCATCACCCTGTGTAGCAAAGCATAAACATTCACATTAACAGACAAAAATCAGGAGATGAGTAATGGAAAAAAAAAGGAAAAAAAAACATATGAGGCTGTTTAAGTCCTTTGGACTTAATCCTGCAGAGCAGCTGAGGAGAAAAGGAAGGGAAAGGAGCAGGTGTGACGATGTGAGCATCTACAGACACTAAACATGATGTTTTTCAACAGGTTTGAGTTTAACTAGATTCAATATGAAAAATTTAAGTTGTTAGGATTACAGATCCTGGTCTTTCAACACATGAACATTTTAATACTTTGTTAGCTTAAAACTAAACTTTAATATTTCTCACATAGGATGTCATCAGAGACAAAGTTGCACAAAACTGAAGGAAAATCAATTTTCCCAGTTTTTAAACAGACAAAAACCTGAAACAGATTGAATTTATGTTAGTACCTTGAATGGGCCACTCTAAACATTTAAATTCCATGCAGCTCTGGTTTAATTGTTAAGGTTCTTAAACTTCTGCCCGGGTCTTAAGTCTGTTGCTGCTTCCAACAGGCCGCTTTAAATATCATCCACTGAACTTCTATTACCTCCTTCCCACTGGCTGAAAAAGCGGTTTAAACCCGGGAACATTCAGCTTTAAGTGGCAGTGGGAACAGCTCACTGACCCACGTCGACCCGTGTCAAACAACTCGGCAAGAGATGCAGATTAAAATCTACTTCAAACGGCTCGGCTCCGATTGGTATTCAGGTCGAATGCTGACCGGAGTCGATCCAATAATTTACATAATACCATTGAGGACAAGGTACGAACGTCAACACACTCCGCCAGTCGCTTCTGTCCTAACGAGCCAAAACAACTCTGCTTACATTCAATGAACATGAAGCAGCTTTGGACGGACAAAATAGCAAAACAGTAATGGCTGCTGACCACGCCCTGGCTTCCTGCCATGTTGCTCCTCATAGTTTACTTTCCCGATTTCCGTTGCACTGTTGAGATGATCAATGCTAACCCAGCATGACGGCTTCATCAGAGAAGCAGCAGTGGGACGAAGGAGGCCATGCAGATTGCTGGTGAGTCATTTGAAAAATTTACGGGTTAACCCGTGTTTGAAAAACCAACGTTAACCCACTAGTTTCATTGGGAAAGAGGCTTCATTAACTCCAACAGCATTCTTGTACCATAAAAAAAAAAAAAAAAAAAAAAAAAGAATCCCACAGCATCATGCTGCCACCACATTGGCGGCTGTTGTGTTCAAAACCTTTGTTTATTCTGTCAAAGATTGTCACCTTATAGGCAGCTTTAAGGAGTACCCAGTGGTACGGTGTGTGGCAGCGGGTTGCTACAACTTTTTCTGTTACTCGAGCCCTTCTTATTAAAGGTGCACTAGGAGATCTTTTGTGATGTATTTTTTACTATTTGGCTTGTAGATCTACCCACAGGCGCATAGCAAGCAGTGAAATAGAAGGTCTTGAAGTGAAACAAAGAAGAAAAAAAAAGTCCCTGCTACAGTGAGAAATTAATAAGTAAAGCCCAGCAATCAAAACACGGTCCGTGGGCCAATATTGGTTCCTGACAAGTCAATCAGGGTCGTCCGTTTCTCTCTCCCCCTGTGTGCGTACCCTGACACATGAACGAATTGTAACTCGTCTGCAAGTTACTTAGCTCAGTCTTCCATATTGTTACACGTGAAGTGTCATGAGCACTCGGTCTCGGCTTGTTTCGATCTCGATCTCTTAAACAAACACCTCGACAGACAGCATGCGCGTTCATGTGTTTTCAAGGCGTAATTTCAAAGGGTGGTCTGAAGGGAGAGGCATGGTTGTGTATTTTTTTTAAAATAGCTTGTAGGAACTATTTTTCCAAGATCTTATACAGCACCTTTAACTTCTTACCTGCCTTTTTAATTAAAGACACTAAATTTGATTTAGGAGAACCAGAGTAAAAGTGATGGATTCCCAACTCCTCACAGTTTAACCATGCATCATTTTCCTTCTACTTTGTTGTCTTAAAAACTTAGAATCAGCATTAAACAAGTGTTAAATACATCAAAGCTAATACATCAAAGATAAAGATATCAAAATACTTTTGCATCTCAATTTATAAAACTGGAGACTAATGCGTTCCCCCGGTGATTTGAGATTCAGTGGAGGTACCTTTCTATTAATGAGTGTTTGACGTACCGTCTGGCTGAGCCTCTGCGCCCAGTGGATCACCAGCGCAGGTTGAAGCCCGTGTTTCTCTCCAGCTCTCAGAGTGTTCAGTCCATGTTGAATAACCATTCGCAGCTTGGCTGATGTACCAGGACTGCGATTAAACCACACATTTGTTTAATCACTATTTGATACAGCTGGGACAAGTAAAAACTTTAGCCTTTCATATTATGAAAAATCACAGTTTTTAAGAAAATTGCTCCTTTTCAATTAATAAGTAAGATAAATCAACTTTAGATAATAAATAATGATAAAAATAAGGATTTAAACAGGAAATGGGTCAAACACTGGTGAGTATCTCCATCCACTGGTTAGAAAATATAAACTTGATCTTTAAGTTTTTGGTGCCACATCTGCTGTATTTTCTTCTGATACTCACGCGGCTCGTTTGTGAATGAGGCTATAGATGGCATCCCACCACTCCCTCTGCCTGTCTGTGGTAAGGAGGCGAAGCAGAGGAAGAGGAAGGCAGCGGGGCTCGAACAGTTGCTGCTGCTTCTGTGGGCTCAGGCTGCGGCTGATCTTTGCCGTGTCCTGAAGCTGACAGTGGCTGCAGAAAACCACCCCGTACAGAAACACCTGAATGCAGCAAAACAAATAAACTAACTTAGTTTCTGTGCATTTCAGGGACATAAAGAATAATATAGTATATTACGTAAGAAAAAGAGCATAAACAACATTTCAGGCTGAGTCTGCAGAAAAGTTGGTATCCATTAAGGTCTGAGGAAAAGGTTCTGTCGTCCATTACAGACTGTAATAGAGGATGACTTGATATGTGATACGAGTCTTCCTTCCACCTTGCTCTGCGGCCTGGATTACATTTCTCCATCAAGGTTTTGATCTGTGCTGCCCTAAAGCAGTTTCTAATATTTAGCAGTGAAATACCTCCTTCTGTCTGCATTTAGCTGCCCTGTCCCTAATTCAATCTTAAATCAACCCTCTCATGGTGCTATATCTGTTTTAATCTACTACTCTTTGAGCTATACTAAAATTTAAAAAAAGCACAGTTTGAGCTTTAACAGGACAATTTTGAAGGATGCTTTCTACAAAGAAATAGACTAACGGCTCAAATTCACTTTAAAGTGATTTGATTGTTATTTTTCAGCCATAAATTAACTGTTAGTATTTGACACTTATTCACATCTAATCAAAAATCTTGTTTTTTGCGTATAAGCTTTAAAGAAATAAATTAACTATTGCTTAAGTAGAGGGAGTATCATTCTATGGGGAACCTTTATTCCTGTGAATGCAGGGCAATCCCAGGAGAAAAATTTTAAGAGTTGGATGACTGGACAGAGATTCAGTTTCTTGCAGACAGTCCACCAAAAGCTAAAATGTTAGTTTAATTAGGGATGCTTGTGATTTTTTTTCAGCCCACGAACAATTACTGAGATTTAACCATTTTCTTATACAAATTATACCATGTGGTGATCTGAATGCTGCATAAACATTTAGTTATCATGAAGATTTTGTGGGTAATTGTTTGTGCCCTAGATGTCCTTTTCATGTCAGCGGTGGCCATAGAGCAGGATCCCAATGGGCAAATCTATGAAGCTTGGGAAGGTAGTAATGGTGTTAGCAGGACGCTATGCAGGCCAAAAAGCAGTCATTGCCAAGAACGTAGATGATGGCACCATTTGCTGTCCCTACATCCAGGCTATAGTCGCAGGCATCAACCGCTGCCCCCTAAGGTGACTGGCACCAAAAGGAAGAAGAAGATTGCAAGAGATCCAAAATCTTTGTTCAAGTTTTCAACTATAACTTCATACCCACCAGATATTTATTACTCTGGAAAAACCTAACTTCAACAAGAACGTCTTCAGGGGTGCTTCGTCAGCTCTGTTGATTTGAAAATATCTCCACACCAATGAGAAAGCTGCTTAAAGTCATGCTGTCATTAAGCACAGCTGCTGCTACCCAAGCTTTTTTTCTGCTACTCTTCTTTAGGTAAAGATTGATTAATTCATTGAGATTCTTTTGGAGCTAATCTTGGTTTATTTATCCTTTTGCTCCATCAAACATCCCCTTATTATGGAAGCTCACCTCAAGGTCTAGCAGACAGATGGACTCTGGTGCATTGGTGTCCAACTTGGACGTTTCCAGTGTAAGCCTTGGAAACAGCTGCTGCAGCCAGTCCCGCATCGGTGGCCTCTGCTCTAGAAGAGTCCATTGGAGCCCCAACCAGCTCAAATGCTGCAGTTCACCACTGTGCAACAAGATGGAGCCTAAAAATATATATATTTATTAGTTATTACAGTTAAGAGAAAGTCATTAATAAGGGAACGGTTGATGCATGGGTAGTTTTTAAGTTTTCTACCCGTGTCCCATTTAGCCAGTTGGGAGAGCTCTGGAGCCAAAGAGCTGAGAGAGCGAATGTCATTGTTGGCGATAAAAGAGGATGCAGGGGAAGCCTGCTGACCCCACAGGAGTTCAAACAGAGACTCCTGACCACTACGGTTTCCAAATGCCTCCACCACCTACAGCAAGAAAAAATATATCACATTTGTTACTAGAAAGAAGTGTTAGACAGCTATATAATAAACAGCTAATCATTCTTAAAACTCATGAAATGCTTTAGTGTATTCTTTTTCAAAAGCACATCTAGTAAGGGACCACATGAGGCATCCAAGCCTCATCTTAAAAAAACAACAGAAAAAATCAGCATTTCAAATGTTTTTTTTTTGTGCTAAATACTTTTTTAATCAGATTTTCATTTATACAGATTTGAAAATGAAATTATCTAAAAAAACAAAAAAAAAAACAAAAAAAAAACATTGTCTGAATTAGCATTGGTATCCATCGTTTACAGCTGTAAAGCTAAGTGGATTCCCAGACATTACCTCACTTCTAGTACCCTCATTTAAAAAAAAATAAAATAAAAATCCTGACATATTTTTCTAAACATTGATAAAAGTGAGGGTCTAACCGCCATCTGTTCTTTAAATTCGGCACAAAATCTATGTGAACTACATCTAGATTTTATGATAAATCAGAGCAAAAGCAAGCTGACCTCTTTGATCAAAGTGAACACATCTTTGCTCAGATTGAACAGCATGTGCCCAGCCTGACTCTGCCGGTCATTGGCCAGCAGCTCCAGGAGCTGCGGAGCAGACTGGTCCCTTTTGGTCACTTTTGCCTTTGGTCTGGGAGACTGGTGAAAAAAAGGAAATAGTTAGAACGGGAATCTGGCAAATTACAGGGGATATTTTCAGAAAGAAAAAAATAAACTGGAAAGGAGAGGTGTCCTAGTGTTTGATTTATCTTCAGTACCTGGTATGCCAGCAGGTAGCACAGCGCGGCCAGGTCAACGACGGATCTCCACGTCTCCTGCCGATCTTGAGCCATTTTCAGCAGCAGCGTGGCAGCATGCAGGTAGAGGTGAGCTCTCATCTCCCAAAACACCTCAAAAAGATCATCGGTGAATCGACAGGCAACGCTGGTCAGTTCCTGCATGGCTTTATCAAAACTGTACAAAACAAGATTTTTCTATAAGCATCAAAGAAAGACAACAGAGTAAAAACCTTTAAGCTTAGTTTAAAGAGGGACATTATTATGTCAAACACCAGCGACGGCTGTCTAAATGCAAACGCGTATTGAAAAGCAAATCCAATACTCATTCTCAGCTGTATCATTTGATTAATGGATAAACAGCTTAATCATGGGACCAGCTGATCAAAGTTTGCGGTAAACAATATTTTCAGCTCTGATTGAAATCTTAGGACTTCATGGAGTTGCTTCACAGCTGAGAAGCACTGGACCCAAATCAGGTCTCAGTTTTTCAGTCATAGTTTTGGGAACATAGAGTAGGACGTTCTCTGAACACCTGAGGGAGTTTAAAGGGTTCACACTAGGGCTGCAACAACGAATCGATAAAAATCGACTTTTAAAAGCGTTGGCAACGAATTTCATCATCGATTAGTTGTGTCGCGCGATTAATGCGTCATCCGCCGCCGTCGGCAGCTGCTGCCGCCTCCCCCATCCCAACCCCGTTCTCCCGCAGGAGTCCCTCTCAGCGCTGCAGTCAGAGCTGCGGGATGTTTACCCTCAGCGTCCAGACTGCAAATGAAGCGCACATGCGCCGGGATTGACGGCGCAAATTGATCACAATAATTAAAACAGCCTGCGCTTTGTAAAGCGAAAAAAGTCGTAACATGCAACTTTTGTAAAAACAAATTAACATAACATGGAAGCACCACTGTTATGATGCAGCACCTGAAAAGAAAACACGTTGGAGCCGTCGATGGCTGTGAAGAGAGCTGATCAGCAGGGTGAGCGACCATGTTTGTTTCATTTTAAAGTGGGGAAACGTAACGTTAGTTTCTCAGGTAGCTCATCTGATGCTTTCCTTACCTTGTAAGTAGGTTACAGACAGTGATAAGGTTGGCTACTCATTTTACTTTTAATTTCATTTGAATTAGCTTAAGCAGCGTTTATATTTTCTTTATAAATAAATTAACTTGCAAATTATGAGGGCAAGGCTTTTAAAGTTTAAATCTTCTGGCAAAGATAAAGTAAAGAAGATCCTGCAATTTATGGAAGTGAAGCAGAATAAAATCCAGCAAGATCAGTAATATGTCAATTAATTATATGCCACATTCCCATGTAAATATCTGTCTTTGGAGGATGTGTTTTTTAGCAGCCCTAGTTCTCTCATTTTTATTCCAAATACAGTTTATAATTTGAATCACAGGGCTATTTTTATCTCTATGGTTCAGTATTTTCTCAAGTAGCAACTTTAACTGCTATACTTTCCTGTCTTAAAAGGCAGAACTCTTCTAGTCTAAAAAAAACCTCATTTGATGAAATGGGGGGACCTATTGTTTGAACCCCTTAGGGGCTTTTAAAAACAAAAATGTCTTTTTTTGCACTTTATGAAACAAAGTACCCTATATTTTGTGGATGTACAGCTACATTTCTCATGTAAGTTTGCGTAGTTTTAACACAAACATTTATTTTTCATATTGCACCAGTACAGTTAATGAGCAACCTGTACTTGTGTGCTTGTTTGTTCTGTCTAAAATGTTTATTTTGGAATAAAGAGGTTAATATAAAAAAAATATTTTTGTCCGATTCATCGATTAATCGAAAAAATAATCGGCCAATTCATCGATTTTTAAAATAATCGTTAGTTGCAGCCCTAGTTCACACGTAATAGGCGAAACAGAAATGTAATCCAACATGTTTAAATTCAGCGCTCTATGGACATTACAGATCCTTTGGACATGTCTGTTATTTAGGAATCACTGAAAACAGAAGAACAGTGACTAAAACAGAAGGATATTAAATTGGCTTTATAGGTCTGAGTGCAAAAGTATTCACACCCCACAACCGTACCGCTCTTTAGGAGACAAACAGCACATGATTTGCAAGAGGAAAAAATGAAACAAGATTCTCCATTTTTCAAAACCGCTAAAATAATTGACACATTGAATAAAAATTGTTCTATGAGGTGTTTCAATAATGAATGAGGTTCTAACCAAGTATTTTGGATTTAATTTTACATACAAAGGTTATTTCAACAATAGAAACGCTCCTGTAGCTGACCTACCCTCTGAATGCATCGAGGCTCGGCTGCACGCCGCTCTCAGACAGTCTGATGCGCAGCAGGTTGCAGTGTGCCAGCAGTACTTCTCTCTGGAGACGTCGACACATCTTCTCATTGGTTGAAACGCTGGGCTGAGCCAGATAATCCTGGAAGACATCAAGTTTAATAGCTTCAGTTTTTAATGATGCTCGGAAAAACAACATGAAACACCTAATTAAATTAAATATGCTCCCGGCTGATTAAAGATACATTTGGCCCAAAAAATGAGGGTGAGTCCTCACCTGTAAAGTGTTCAACTGCACATTGTACCACTCTGCACTGTTGCGTAGCAGACCTTTTTTCTCTGTAGCCAGGCAATGCTTTACGGCCTCATCCTTCTGACCGTCCTCACAAAACAGCTGAACCAACTTTACATTCACGTAAGCGTCAGCCGGTCGCGCAGCCAGCTCTGCTTGGAGGAGATCGAACAACTGGTTCCAGCCCTTCTGGCCCTGACGACTCAACAGCCGTTCCTGAACATACAAACAGATGTGCAGCAGAGAGCTGAGAACAAGGAAGCTGTTCAGAAGCACAGGCTAGAGGGGTAGCTGCATCACAGATGGCCTAAAAACGCCGAAGTATAACTTAGTAGAGGAGATCTTACCTTTAGGTTGAAGACTTGAGGGTTTCCAGGCATGAGCTTTGCAGCTTTATCAACCCAAAACTCTGCTCTGCTGTCGCAGTCCTCTTTACTGATCAGTAACTCAGCAATCCTCAGCACCAGGTCTCGTTGCAGTGGGTTCAAGTCCACCGATCGCTGCATAAATACACAAGATTTAAAGCAGGAACATTTGCACACGAAGAGTCACACTGCAAATTACTACGGATGGCCTCAAAATTAAAGAGGCTTCCACAGGGGAAAATATGGATTTGTTCATATTACATTATGTTTAAGAGCCACAACAGATACACTTCTGGGGTAATTTTTTTAAGTTGTAAAGAATGTTTTATTTGCAAATAGTTTCAAACTTGTATTTGAAAACAATACAGTTATTTTAGCCTAAAGTTAAGTGGAAAACCTATGTTTAAATTCATTTTTATGCATGCTGTATTTTGATGGAGCCTCTGTACTAAACAAAAAAAGCCGACAGAAATTATTCATGTAAAAAAAAAAAAAAAACAACAGTTTGTGGCACATTAACCCTAGATTAATGCATTAACCATCAAGGGTTCTTCACCCTTTACACTCAGCATAACCATCCTACCTTGTAGCAACCGATCGCCTTATTGATCTCTCCTTCTCTTTCATAGAGCTGTCCAAGGAATTTGTGTGCTTTGGGATCCCTCTCCTGCACTTTGAGATACTCGGATACATGCCTAGGAGGGGCATATATGACGTGTATCAATTACAGTCAATACTGCAAGGCAAAGCAGCTCCTTATGCAAACACTTCTATACGCACCTTTTTGCAAGTTCATATTCTTTTGCTTCATAGTAGAGCTTTGCAAACAAAAATCCTTTGACTGGCTTCTGCATGAGAAGAAAAATAATATTTATAAATAAGAATGCTATGTGTTTACAATCTTTTCATCTGGCCATTATAACCATATTTATTAAACAAGACATTAACAAAGAGAAGACGTCAAGTCCAGCAGCTAGACATAAGGGGTTTATAAGTGCTGAGCATAAGTCATGAAAACAGCTTTACCATATATATTCCCTGATTCACAAACAAACGTGGGACACCTACAGCTTCATTTACAGAATCAATGCGTTGTCTTGCATTTCTTTCTGCATAATAAAAGAGTTAATCTGGATTTATCAGATGATATATCAGTTTTGTTGCTCTAGATTTTAATCTCCTTATGCAACTGAAGCCACACTGATCAGTGCTATACTTTCACAAAGAACTACTGCCAACCATGGGATGTTGACCTTTAATGCTTAAAAATGAAGAAAAAAAAAGTGTAATAAAAAAAAGGAAAAAAAACAAAAAAAAAAAAAAACAGTAATAATATGTGGTTAAACCATTTCTGAGTAATTTCTTAAAATCTAGCAAAATAAATAATCCACATTTATCTATCCTTCACTAGGGTTCACTAAAGCAGCTGTATCTAAGGATATGCGTATTCTGGCAGATTTGGTTAATGCTGTTTAAAGGTCTATCTGGGCATTTTCTGAACCAGAGAAACGAAAACATATTACGGTCAAAACTTTATTTGGTTTTCTATCCAAATGGAAACATTTGAAAAATATGGTCCAGGAAAGTCGTTTTGGTAGCATTTTTTTAGTCAGCTACTATAGATCATTTAAAAATTAAAACCTTTAATCATTTTGTCTTGTTTTAAAATAGCCTGTCCCTGTGTCACATCCAGAACAAACGGAAAACATTGGAAACATAAATTTTTCTTCCAATTATAGAGCTAAATGTATAATTCAGGATCCGCGGGTCTATTTTAGTCCTTTTCATAAGACTTTAAATTACCTACTTTGCATTTTAACCTGGTTCAGCGTTTGGAGAATCAACCAATTCAGTTTAATATAGTTTTCCTCCTTAAACCATAAAAACAAGCTTTGAATCTGCATACGTACATTCTCTGGTGTGGACAGATCGTATTTCGCAGTATTACATCAAACAGAAAATGAACACCACAAGTGTAATTTATATTTATATATATATATATATATAAGGGGTGGAACGGTTCACAAAATCCACGGTTCGGTTCATGGTTTCGTGGTCACGGTTTTTGGTTCTGTTCGGTATATATATATATATATATATATATATATATATATATATATATATATATATATATATATATATATATATATATATATATATATGCATGTTATTTATATAACATACATATATAAATAAATAACATACAACATACATATATAAATAAATAAATAACATACACATATATACAACATACATATATAAATAAATAAATAACATACACATATATACAACATACATATAAATATATATATCTGAACTCGAACACACACACACACACACATATACATATATATATATGTGTGTGTGTGTGTGTGTTTGGGTGACCAGCTCGGGTTGGTTTATGAAACGTAAAGCAACCGCGCATTTCAAGGCGCGGGGCTTTCATAAATGGGCACCGTATGTATAGTTTAAACACTAGTTTATCACATTTTATAAAAAAACAAAAACATACATGGAAATATCAAAAAGTGAAGTAAGTTTTCTATGCAGTTCACTAACTGTATTTAACTAATACAACTTTATTGCAGTTAGTTAACCGTTAAACGTTAATAGCATTGCTTATTTAGTCAAGTTGGATTTAATATGAGCAGATTAAGCAGTCAACCGTTAGAATTTAGAGGGTTTTAGATTTCTGTAATACAGCAGATAAAGCCTTTTCATGGCTTGGTTGATATAAGCATACTGTTTGCCCTATCCTGAGCTGCTATGATTCGGAAGCTAACTTATTTGCCGGTGGCATGTGCAGAGCTAGCAGGACAAAGCTAACAGCGCGAGCAGACATATCCAAACCAACTTATGACGATATCTTTTAGTTCAAATTCCGACTGTTGTTCTGAAGAAATACAGCCACATTTGAATCTACAAGCCAACAAAATGTAACATGTGGCTAGAAGTTAGCCGCTGAGGGAGGCTAACGTGCTAACCGAGGGTACTATCCTACCTCTTTGAGTGAAGGAGAAGAACTCTGTACGGTGAAAACGTAGCGGTCCACTTCAGCCTTACTCCGCCTCATGGCTTCAAAGGTCTGGGACCTCTATGCGAGCTGAGCGAAGATTAGCCTAAAAGTTCGCGAAATGTGAAGGAAAAACACACTGACATTAAGCTCACGTTATTTCCCCATAGTGATAATGCGTAAGCAAATGGCAGAGCGCCTTACGTCGTCATTCGTCAAGATGAGACAGACTTCCGGACCAATCAGAGCTCAGGATTGTTTGACGTAGGCTCACTGGTAGATTTTAAAATCCGGACAGAGATCAGAGAAAGAACCTGCAGAAGTAGATATTTCTATAACACGCGCTTCGAGATTATGACAAATCTGTAGCTTAGACTAACAGGAACAGAAGGTTATTGGTTTTGAGTTTTAGACTCTAAAGATTTCTCATAAAATCATTTTTTTTTACTTAAGCTAATTTTCTTATACTCTCTGCACAGAATGTTTGTTTGTTGGGAAATGCATATAAAGTCTACAAAATTAATGTGAATATTTTAACTATAGTTTAAAATGATTTATCATGCATTACCTTTTCATTTATTTTTTAAGTCTTGGAAAATTATTAATTCAATTAAGTTTATTTATATTGTGCCAATACACAACCCATGTCATCTCAAGGCAATATACAGTTTACCAGATCATACAGTCAAATTGATTCAAAGTTTTCTATCTAAGGAAAACCAGTTGATTGCATCGACTCATTGACTCGAATGCAATCCCTCACACTAAGCATGGTTGTAGCAACAGTGGAGGGGAAAAACTCCCTTTTAACAGGAAGGAACCTCCAGCAGAACCAGGCTCAGTGTGAGCGGCCATCTGCCGAGGCCGACTGGGGTTCAAGGAGACTGAGTTTGTCATGGATTTAACAATGCCATTCTAACACACATACATTTATCAGAACTATTTTGTTGTAATTTAAGCTCCATGTTCAAGGTTACTGAGCCGCTGCATGATAAACCAAGCCTATAATTTGTTGCAGCCTCCAATAGTTTTCTATATTTAGCTCCACTTATCTTCCCATTAACTGAAACCAGTGCTGAAATGCTGCTGTTTTACCATGGAAATCCTTCAGAGGGTTGTAAGGAGTTTGTTTTCTACTATAGTTTTCACACATATAAGGCAAATAGAAAAGGAAATGTGGCTTCCTCTAATCAGATCACATTGATTCTTCAACCTTCCCTCTCTTTAAGAAATAATGAAACAGATACAGTGATGCATCATCCCTCTGATTCTTTTGGAATCCCCTTGTGGGTCTTAAATTACTATTAAAACCATTTAAGAGCTGAAGTAAGAATGGCCAAAAAGAAACATTTAATCTTGAATCAAATGATTGAATCACCTATCAATGATAAGATCAACTCTTCATTGTTTAAAGTCTTTGATCAATGTTTTCATTCTTAAAGGAGTCAACATGTTTTTTTTTCATAAGACAGTGCAGTGTTTTTAAAAAACAGTGTGAACTGAAAAAAATGCTTGGTCAGGATTTCGGCAGCAGTACTTTGGATGAGATGGTCTACTGTTCAGAAACCTATAAAGGCGCCATGGCAACAACAGTAAACACAGAAAATATAACAAGATCCTGGTTTTTCAGTGTCCGGTTTTGAAAGGAAACTGATTTTTTTTTCAGATAAAGGAATATATCAGGCTACACGGTGGTGCAGCTTGTAGCACTGTTGCCTTACATCCTCAGGCCAGGTTTTTTCTGCGTGGAGTTCGCATGTTCTCTCCATGCATGTGTGGGTTCTCTCCAGGTACTCCAGCTTCCTCCTGAATCTCAAAAGCATGACTGTTAAGTGGCTTTTCTAAATTGTGCTTCGGTGTGAGTGTATGCATGCTTTGCATCTCTGTAATGCTCTGAGACAGACAGGCGACCTGTTCAAGGTGTAACCCACCTCTCGCCTTTAGAAAGCCGGAGATAGGAACCGGCCCCACTGAGAACTCAATGGAATTAGCGGGAGATGATGCATGCAATAAATCTTTTCTTGTGTTTGTAATTGTTCATAATATAAAATGCTGGACTAAACATGAATTTCGAATTATCTTCACTGAAGCATCTGGTTTCTTTATCTCACGTTGGATATTGATAACTGACAATACAAAAAAAAAAAAAAAAATTCTGACTTTATACCCAGAATTCTGACTTTTAATCTCAGAATTCAAAGCCAGATTACTTAGGACTCTATCACCAAAGCCCAGGATTATCACTTTGATAAAGTAGGAATATTACAACTAGCCATTATTCTGTTGGAATAATGCTGAGATCAAAATCAGAATTGTGAAATTATTCAGAATAAGTAAAAATTCTACAATTACAATAAGAATAAATCAGAATTTTGAGATGAAAGTCATAAATAGCCTTTTTTGATCTCACGATGTCTGTTTTTTTCAGTGGCTCTAATCCTCTTCTGTACTGCATTTATCAAGTCAGCAATGCTTTTTCTAAACATGAATCTAAATTGAAAAAAATATACATGTAAATTCCTTTACCTAAAATATCACCACTTTGTACATTTTTCAAGCTTGTATATAGTGTTTATTCAGACGGGCTGACAGCAATAAAGCAGTAATACAGTGAAGTACAACAGGGAAAGCTTTTGAAAGGGATATATTCAACACTTGCTGTGACATGACAGATAAAACTAAACCCTGGGGCATTCATAGTGCTGCTCAAATTTTGCCCAGCAACAACCGGTCCGTTTGGTGCCTCTGCAAAAGAAATGTGGCTGAATGACAGAAAATGCAAAACAGAAACTTTTGTCTAAGCGTAAATGTGGAATGTGTTTTTCCTTCGATGGAATTGAAATCCGAAGAACAAACATTAAAAGATAAAATACAACTCAAAATAACTATTGTGAAACAGAGGGCAGCTGCTTTCTTTGCTGAAGTGAGTCAGGAAGTTTGTAAGCTCCTTAAGATGATCATTTTCAATGGATTTACAATAAACAGAGGCAAACACTCGTAACATCGAGCATGTTAGACTCTCGCATCCGGTCTCTACACATGGCACAGGCTCTAACAAACACACACACACACACGTGGTAGCAGGTGCTGTGAATTTAAACAGCTGCTATAAATCTGTTTAGAGCTTGTTTGTTGCTTAACAGAGCTGATTTTTAAAAGTAGACATTCAAATAATGGTGGAGACTGCAAAAAAAAAGTTTATTTTTTAATTATGTATCAACTAAATAAGATTGAATAAAAAAATTGTAATGCCTGTTTTACTTATATGTTATTTTCATCAGGCGTAATGAATGTTCATCATGCATCACTTCTAATAATCACTCTTAATATTGAGCACTCTTGAGTAGAAAAAAAATAAATATGATTTCAATATTTATTTATGAAAACTTAGCAATTACTAGTCTATCCTATAATAACAACAATGATTGCGAACATACATTTAAAAGCTGCTGATTAATCTCAGATGACACCTGCTTATATTTATATTGCATTCTATCTGAAATTAGATGATAAATACTGTGATAATTCTTTATGCTGGTTTTAAAGTTTTGCTAATTTGTGCATGAAATTCTAATGAAATGTGGATTTTACTTTGTTAAACTAAGTACATATTTATTTAGACCTGAAATGATTAACAGTCTGGGATGAGGAGGGGCGTCATGTGGTGGAGAGATAGACCCTTATATGGAGGCCTTTAGTCCCTGAGCGGCCGTCCTGTGTTTTGCATCGGCTTGTGGGATCTTTTAAAGCATGTCTTCCCTTCTTCTCTCTCCTTAGCCATTTCTTGTCTGAACACTTGCAGTAAAAACTGCTAGTGCCACAACAAGCATAAGAAAAGCCTCCATCATTAGACCTCTGTAGGACATGTAGGCAAAAATAAATTTTTGGATTGTTTTCAATAGCCATTAGTATTAGTATTCTAAAAGGAGTCACTTTTGGCATCAGATAGATAACACAGAAAACAAGCTGTCAGGACGGCGTTTGACTTATATTTGCACATCTCTTACAGGATATTACATATAGAATGAATATTAAAAATGAAAAAAGTGAAAACAAGCAAAAATATGAAATAAAATATAATGCAAAATTGATGCAAAAAAGCACTTAAATAGCAAAGCTAAAGTATGAATTCAAGGGCCAGCACACTGTGAGTGTGGGGCTACCAGTGAGGACTCTGGTGTGGACTCAATCCTTGCCACCTGGTTTCTCCTCCTCCTGCTGCTTGACTCTGTTCACTTCCGTGCAGCAGCTTCAGACAGCTTCTTCAGCCTCTTCTTGAGCTCCAAGGGGAACTTCTCGTAGCACTTCTTACACACCGGTTTCATGTCGAACTCAACAAACTTGTTCCTATTGGTGGGGGGGGGATAAGAAATTACAGTCCAGATGTTAAGACCTCTCTACAGACAGTAAAACATAGAGGAATTAAAATGTTACTGGTTTATTGCTGCTCTACAATGATTTCAAACATTGAGAAAAAATAATAAATCAGAGATGGATGCTTTTGTTTTTCCAAATATATCTCTCATCCTGATCATAGGTGAAAATCTTTCACTTTCTCTTATACTTTAGTAACAAAATGCTAGTATTAGGTCATCTAGAGTACATAGCCTAATACGATGTGGGCTTAAATATAGTTTTGAAATGTAAAATATTTGTATTTTTCATGTCCAAGGTTATTCTGGGCTAGTTTTAATGCTTTCAGGGTAACACTTTGAAGAACAAACCGACTACATTTCCTCACTTAGCCAGTCATTCTGGCTCCTCTGCCTGTATGCATTGTTAGCAGTTATTGCTTCAGCACCAGAATAGATCTACCTGTTTTACTTTTCCAAGGAAGGGACTTTTGGCTGGAGTTTCTATGTTCAGCTGATTATATTTCCTGAACTGAGTCACAGAAGCTATTGCTGCCATAACATTTTGATAGCTGCTTTGGTTTTCTGGCTCCACCCTTCTGCCGTTAGATGCCTCATCACTGGTGGACCTTTAAACAGTACTTTTGTTATTTTTTATAACAGAAAGTACACCTGACTGTCTGATCTGTAGAGTAATTAGGGTTAAATTGAGCTGTATGGAAGCCTTTAACTCCTGCTGTTACAATTTTATATCCAATTTTATACAAATAATTTCCACTTTCCTACATTATATATGACACCATGATGATCTATCATCCAAACATCAAGATTTGGTTAGAAGAATTTGTGTTCTTGTTAGTAACTAAAATATGTTGTGTTAAGAAATGTCATAAGAGTTAACATGCCACGTTAATTTAGGATCCTTTTGGGCCAATTTGGCCTTTGCTCAGCTATGCAAACATCCAGATGTGTCTGTTAATTCTGCTGTGTGACAAACGGGTTGGATCCATGGAGAAACGCTATCACCTCAATCAGATCAGATCTGTTCTTCCTCCAGTGAAGTTTCACAGGATTTCAGTCCCCTGCCAGTGGATGCATGACTATAAATACTGTAGTTCTCTCCATGATTCAATCAAAGCATCAACTAAAACTTATGTACCAGTGAGTGATACATTCATCTTATCTGCACCTTCATTAACTCCAGGATGTCACACTTGAGTAATAGCAGAGGGAGTGATGTTTAAAAGTAAAATCTATTGCTCACATGATATGGTTTTCATATTGCCCTGTTAGTGCGACATATCTAGATTGTAAGAACATGAATACTATCTTGTTAAAGGAGGAGTTGTTACATTCTAACTTGATATAGCTCTATATGTGCTTTTTATTTCATGGATGGCAGCTCTGTGTTTATGTGTGATTGTAATGTTATGGATCCTGTTTGATTTGATATGAATTTCTCCTGTAAGGTGAAAAACTAAACTGATGAACTGATAAAAACAACGATTTATTCATTTTATGACAACAAGCCTCACAGCACAGGCCAACAGAAGGATACACGTTTCTTCTTTGAAAGCTGTCGGCTAATTCCAAAAAAGTAAAACAAAGTAAAAAAACAAACCACTGGACTTTATTTTCCGAGTTTGAAGACATTTTGTTTCATATCCAGGAGGTTTTATTCCATTCAAAATGCCTGGATTAACGTTGAGTTCCAAGCCTTGTAGAGATGCACAACAAAGCCTTGTTATGGCTTAGAAAACATGCAATTTGAGCAGGAAGAACAGGTTGTTGTTGAGTTTTTCAGAGGCATAGACCAGTGTCGGTTATTGCAGGCCAACAATTACCTCAATGACTCCCCATTCCTAAGAGGTGGACCTGTTCTTTCGGTTCAATTTGCATGTTTTCTAAGCCATAACAAGGTTTTGTTGGGCTACACTATAAAGCTTGAAACTCAACACTAATCCAGACATTTTGAATTGAAAAAGCTTCCTGGATGGGAAACAAATCGCCTTCAAACTTGGAAAATAAAGTCCAGCTGTGTGTTTTTTAAGTTTTTTTGGAATGACTACAACATGGATGACTGAGAATCTTCACCAGCATACTGTCGGCTAATTAATTTGAATTCCTCTAAACTTCTGTTTCTTCATGACGTTCTCTCTCTACCAGGACTGAGTCACGCGTAGCGCCAGAAGGAAACTTTGGATTTTCTCAGCGGAGGCTAAAAAGCTGCCGGATGCGATTATAGCTTTACTCCTTAGATCAGACTAAAGGAGCCAGAACACAAAGCTTTCCCTTCAGCCTGCACCTGATCTGATTCTGCTGTTTGCATAGCAAGTGCCGGTCCAAATCCTGATCTTCATTTCCTACTCAGAGGTCGTCACATGCAGGGGAAAACACTTCCGCATTACATCACTCCAAACTGTACAGCCAATGGTGTAACATTTGATTCTACCATTGAAGGTCTTTGCAAATGCTGTGTTGTTCATGAGCAACATTAAGCCAAGCTGCAATATTTTACAAATATTGATTGTTTTCTCCTTTTTCCCTTTTGACTCATAGTTAGGTTAAGTAAAGATGGCATTGATTCCATGGAAAACTATAAAACAATCAAATATCTTTTAAATAAAATGGAAAATCTATTGTTATTTAATAACTTAATGCATCTTTAAAAATATGTGTACTGAGTGTCTTCAATAGATTTCTAGGGATATTTAGAAAACAACCAACAGTAAATAAAAAATAAATAAATATCTGTCTCCCTTTTAAGACTTTATGGTTTAAAAGGTCAATCAGTCTCAATAACAACTGTACCAAAACTACAGCAAATGTTAAATTTTCAGGAAACGGGTAAGATGATACAAAGTTCTAGGCATGAAGCAGCGCTAATTACATAACCAAACTCTTATATATGAAAATATTTTGCAGACAAATGAAGATAAATAATTCATGCTAGATATTACTCTAAATGCCCAAAGCCAAATCCATATCATTGCATGCTAAATATATATATAAAAAAAGGTTTCAGGGTAAAATGTGGCCTGAAAACTTGAAACAAAGAAAAGTGAGAATCAGAACTGACCAAAGCGGGAAAAAGAAAAAGGAATCAGAGACACATGGGTATCAACAGTTTCCTCTTCTTGTCTTTAGAGTCACGTTCACGCTTGGCCAGCTGACGTCTCATGTCATCCGGAAGCCTTTCAAAGCAGCGTTTGCACACGGGCTTCAGATCCACCTCCACAAATTTATCCCTGATGGAGCAGGGATGGTGGAGAGAGGGGACGGTAGCAGGACAGGAGGAGGAGAAACAGGAAATATGTAGAGGTGGCAGAAAGGACAAAGAGGAGAAGAAAAAAAAGACAGGAATAAGATGAAAGTTTAGAAACCGGAAAGCAGAGCAAGCAAAGAAAACCTCAGCCGTAAAGCGTGAATTTATATGTAGAGAAAAAAATAATAGCAGCAAGGCAGTCAGGGAAAATACTCTGATTTATTATCAATAGTTTCCAAATGAGAGGCTGAAACATCAGAGCGGCATTTGAGACAGGAAGTGTAGGGTATCAAAGACGAGGCTAAAGGCTCAAATTAATAAAGGGAATACAAGCTTAACAGCATTTCTACTATTTGTTGTAAAAAATCAAAACCATAGTAATAAATGTGATGTCATTAAAGGAGAATATCAGTAGTTTAGAGGAAATCTCATAAAAATAAAAAAATCCATTCAATTATACAGCTTATTTACAGCTTAAAGCTATCAAAACACCTTATTCCTGTTTATTTTGATGATCTTAGCTTACAAATAGAGAAAACGTGAAATTTTACTTCTTAGAAAATGTAATTGTTATGTAAGAAAAAGTAACATCTATTTTAAATAGAGAAATGTTATGGTCTATAAAATCATAAGAAAGACTACTGTCTAAAGATCATTACTAAGCAGGGTTTTTTTTTGGGTTGTATCCAAGTACGTTAATGTAAAGTTAAGTGGAAGGAAAGTTCACAAAAGTTTACACATTTTCCCATTCCCTTATCTTTGAAATGTGATAAGTTATAACTGTTATATTTATTTGTATTCTATACATGTTTAAATAAATAAAACCCAAATCAAAATAAAATCTAGAAAATCTAGTTTTAAATACAACATATACAAAGTTTTGTGAAGCAGAGATTCACTAGTGTACCTGTCCACTGTGCCAAATGCACAGAACCCCTGGTTTAAGAACCAGTGAACCCACCTGTGCTGAAACTCAAAGAGCAAATGAGGTAAAAGAGAGATTTAGAGGACATCTAATCCAACAAGCTAAAAAAAACAAATTAAAATAGTTTCTTTTACAAGGCTGATTGGATCTAGGTCATAATTCATTGTTACTCAATGCAAAGAAGGTCTAATTAATGACTAAATTATTATTTTTCACAGTACATAAACACATTTTATTTTTTTTTTTTTAGAAATTCTGACTCTTTATTAGTCCCAAGTTATATATTTGTTTTCTGTTAAGGTGAAATCTTATCTTCTAAGCAAGCCATAATCACTGAAACAAAGAAATATGCTATAAATGAATCGCCTTCTGCACAACTTTGATAGCAATTTCAATTTCTTTCAGAATTGGCTTAATTCTATTGTTCAAGCTTGGAAGAAATGTCCATCTGTATCTGCCACCGATCTGCTCCTACTGTGAGCTGAAAGCTGAAAAGCTTTAAAAACCTCCCCAGAAAGAGTCAAAGATCAGAGCCTTTGTCTACATCAGTGATTCCCAACTGGGGGTACGAGTACCCCTAGTGGTCCCCAAGTGTATTGCAAGGGGTACATGAAAATACAGGTGCTGGTCATAAAATTAGAATATCATGAAAAAGTAGATTGATTTCAGTAATTCCATTTAAAAAGTGAAACTTGTATATTATATTCATACATTACATACAAACTCATATATTTCAGATGTTTATTTTGTTTAATTTTGATGATTACAAATGACAACAAATGAAAATCTCAAATTCATCATATCAGAAAATTAGAATATTGTGAAAAGGTTCAAAATTGATGGCCCCTGGTGCCACACTCTAATCAGCTAATTAACTCAAACCACCTGCAAAAGCCTTTAAATGGTCTTTCAGTCTAGTTCTATAGGCTACACAATCATGGGGAAGACTGCTGACTTGACAGTTGTCCAAAAGACGACCATCGACACCTTGCACAAGGAGGGCAAGACACAAAAGGTCATCGCTAAAGAGGCTGGCTGTTCACAGAGCTCAGTGTCCAAGCACATTAATAGAGAGGCGAAGGGAAGGAAAAGATGTGGTCGAAAAAAGTGTACAAGCAAGAGAGATAACCGCACCCTGGAGAGGATTGTGAAACAAAACTCATTCAAAAATGTGGGGGAGATTCACAAAGAGTGGACTGCAGCTGGAGTGAGTGCTTCAAGAACCACCACACACAGACGTATGAAAGACATGGGTTTCTGCTGTCGCATTCCTTGTGTCAAGCCACTCTTGAACCACAGACAGCGTCAGAAGCGTCTTGCCTGGGCTAAAGAGAAACAGGACTGGACTGCTGGTGAGTGGTCCAAAGTCATGTTCTCTGATGAAAGTAAATTTTGCATTTCCTTTGGAAATCAAGGTCCCAGAGTCTGGAGGAAAAGAAGAGAGGCACTTCATCCACGTTGCTTGAAGTCCAGTGTAAAGTTTCCACAGTCAGTGATGGTTTGGGGTGCCATGTCATCTGCTGGTGTTGGTCCATTGTGTTTTCTGAGGTCCAGGGTCAACGCAGCCACATACCAGGAAGTTTTAGAGCACTTCATGCTTCCTGCAGCTGACCAACTTTTTGGAGATGCAGATTTCATTTTCCAACAGGACTTGGCACCTGCACACAGTGCCAAAGCTACCAGTACCTGGTTGAAGGACCATGGTATCCCTGTTCTTAATTGGCCAGCAAACTCTCCTGACCTTAACCCCATAGAAAATCTATGGGGTATTGTGAAGAAGAAGATGCAATACACCAGACCCAACAATTCAGAAGAGCTAAAAGCCACTATTAGAGCAACCTGGGCTATCATAACACCTGAGCAGTGCCACAGACTGATCGACTCCATGCCACGCCGCATTACTGCAGTAATACAGGCCAAAGGAGGCCCAACTAAATACTGAGTGCTGTACATGCTCATACTTTTCATGTTCATACTTTTCAGTTGGCCAACATTTCTATAAATCCTTTGTTTTTATTGGTCTTCAGTAATATTCTAATTTTCTGATATGATGAATTTGAGATTTTCATTTGTTGTCATTTGTAATCATCAAAATTAAACAAAATAAACATCTGAAATATATGAGTTTGTATGTAATGTATGAATATAATATACAAGTTTCACTTTTTAAATGGAATTACTGAAATCAATCTACTTTTTCATGATATTCTAATTTTATGACCAGCACCTGTATGTGGTTTCTTAGGTAGTAAAATTAAATAGGGCTGGGATCTGTTTTGCTTTTTGAGGAACCAAAGCAAAAAAAGATCTCTTATATGTCTGAGTTCACCTTCAGCTTTTACACACATAAAAACCATGTAGAGGAACAGACTGGAAGTAAAGAGCAGCCTGATATCAGCTGTTTTCACATTGAGCTATCAGAGCTCATCAAAAAAGCTCAGGTGTCTTGATGAAAACTAAGTAAGACTAATTATTAAGTGAGTCTGGCTATAATTTTTGTTCTGCATTTTGTTCCCAATTAATCAAGTTTAAATGTGACTATAATGGAGTTACTCAAAGGAGCTCCAGTTTTATAAATACAGGTTTATATTCTGATTTTATTTTGTATTTATTTCGATTCCTTACTAACTTCCAGGCAACATGTTTATGTTTGTTTTATTTGAGATGCAAACATAAAATGCCTAAGAATTAAATGCTCAAATTATATATATATATATATATATATATATATATATATATATATATATATATATATATATATATATATATATATATATATATATATATATATATATATATATATATATATATAATCAGTTATTTTACTTTCCTCTTTTGGACAATCATCAATCATCAGGTACTGATGGTCAGATGAAACGCCCAAAGGGGTACACAAGTCTAAAAAGGTTGAGTCTTTACCACAGGAGGCTGTTACTTACTTGAGGGTGAGCTTGGTGTTGCAGGTGGAGCAGGCAAAGCAGTTGACGCACCAGGCCTTATTGAGGGCAGAAACAACTGAAACGGCCAAATATAGCAGGTTATAAAAACATAATTCTGATTCACTGATCAAACCCTCATAGTTTGATCCATGATAAAAGGATAAAAGTGCTGCACTATTTTAAAATGTTTTTCTGTAACCAAACTTCCTCACCGTCGCCTTCGATAACACGATTGCAGTGGTAGCAAACATCTCCAAACAGCTGGGGGAGAGAAACATTACATTAGTAATGATACTAAATATTTTTTTACATTGTCACGGTTAAGGCAACATGCTGTTGTTAGAAAGTCACAAAAAAAAACTTGGAAACAATCAAGCTGCAGGATTAAAAGCCTATCTGTCTGCATAGACTCTTAAACATCAGTTTCAATAAGCGCTGCTAATCTAAATGGTGTCTTTTAGTATCAAAATAAGCTCTAAATAACTGTCACTGACACGGTCTTATAGATTTCTTTAGCCAACCCCCCCGGGGAAAAGAGGCGGCCATGAATTTTAATTGAGGCTGAGTCAGAGAAACTTTGACTGGGACAAAATAAAAGTCACTGTCATTAAAGTTTGATAGCTGAAAGCACAGAACACTGAACATCAATAGTGAAGCTTTAAGCCTGCTCTGCATACCTAGAACCAGAACTAAACATGGAGAAGCAGCATTTAGTTCTTATGCTCCACTTATCTGGAACAAACTACCAGAAAACTGTAAAAGTGCGGAAAGCCTGAGTTCTTTTAAATCAAGACTAAAAACACATTTGTTTAGGATTGCCTTCGACTGTTCTAGTTAAACAGTTCAACTAAAACATCATTAGTTCAACTTTTTTATTTTCTTTAGTCCAACGTCCAATGTTTCAGCATTTTTTATTTTATTTTATTTATTTATTTTTTCCCTACTTGCTTTGGTTCTGTTTAATTTTCTATATTTTTATCATGTAAAGCACTTTGCTTTGTCTTTGTACTGAATTGTGCTATACAAATAAATTTGCCTTGCCTTGCCTTTAACAAATGTTTCCTTTGGTTTATCATGTTCTTTTCTTTACTTGCTTTTATTCTGCATTTAATTTGCTTCTATTTCATTGTTCAATTCATGTAAAGCATTTTAAATTGTCTTTGTATTGAATTGTGCTATATAAATAAACTTGCCTGAATGACTGATGAAACACATGTAGTGTTAGTTTACTATAAAGTATGGGGCCGGACCTAAAGCCGATCTATATTCCTATAGGTGTTATTCTGGTTTTCTGATTTAAGACCCCCCTCACTGTGAGACTTTACAGTTTTCATCTGATATTTTAATGCTGGTTAGGTTTTAGATGTTGGACAGGACACAAGATGGGATAAAGACACTGATGGGTGAATGGACTGCCTTACACAGTAAAATTCGGTCAATTGTCAGTGTCAGAATCTGTTAACCCTATAAGAGTCATTCCAACAACAGTGAGTTCTAAAATCCCTCATTATGTATTGCAGTGTTGGTGAAAATATTCACAGTTGAAATCGGTTTAGTAAGGACCCTTTGATAGTGTAATCTGTTAAGTGTTTAAAAGTTCACTCTTTCGGAGTTTTGGTAAAAATGTATCTGAAAAGAGTAGTTTTTATGGTGTTCATAATAAGATTTTATTTTCTATTTATTTTGATTCCTTACAAACTTCCAGGCAACATACTTATGTTATTTTTTTATTTGGGATGTAAAGCAAAAAAACTATAAAAATGAAATGTTAAAAATAAAAGATTAAATAAAATAGTCTTTATTTCTTTTATTGTACGTTCCACTTTTGGACAATCATCAATACGTCTGACTGAGAACGGTACTGATGGGTAAGACAATGCCCAAAGGGGTACACAAGTCAAGACAGGTAGAGAAACACTGATCTAGGGGGCACAGATGGAAGGTTGAGCAACTGGTTGGATGACGGTTGGACAAAGAGATGGAAAGATAAACAAATGAATTGATGTTAAAGTAATCACTAGGGGAAGCGGACAGAAAATAAAATCTGCTGATAGAACCTTATACCATTTATAAGCATTGGAAAAACATTTAAATTTAAAGGCTTTTCAACACTTTGTAGGAAAGCAGTAATCCTCACATAGACCCGTGAAAACCATCTGGTTATACGAGCAAAACAGATTGTGCCTTCAGTGTTACCTGGTTGTAGTGCGTCTCACAGTAAGCCAGGCCCTTGCGCTCGTAGTGGCGGTGTCCCAGGAAGGGTTTCTCACACTTAGCACACACAAAATGCTGCAAGCACAACCCAAGGCAAGATCAGCCCTTTTTCATTAGATGCATCCAAACAGGGACTAGAGACACTGGACAGGATCGCCAAATAGGGACGGATTTTACCATATGTAAAATTATATTACAATATAAACTGCTAATCATCGAAAAATCGGAAAATCAACGACATTTTAATTTTTTCTTTTTCTGATGACTAATTGAAAGATGAGAAATTATCAGAGTTTTTAATCAAAAATATTGTGACAATAAATTTAAATTTGATACTGTAAAAAGTATTTAAGGGTTAATGAACAAATCAATGGTTTTTAAAATCAGCTCTATGAACAATAGTTTGGTATAAACTGTTTTTTTTTTTAGATACATCAGAAACATCAGGCAGCAGGTTTACTTTAAACGGCAGCATTCCCTGTATGGATGCTGGTCAGTTTCAGTCAGGCAGGGATCGGGGCAGCACCCATCACACACACCGATCCATAACCCCCCCTCACCATGTCAAAGTGCCTCTCACAATAGGCACGGCCGCCTCGTTCGTAATATGGGTGGCCCTGAAACGGCCGCTCACATACAGTACACACATGGTGCTAAACATTGAAGTGAAAGAAAGAAACTGACTGAATTACAAAGTCAGAAAAACAAGAATGATTTTGATTCATTAATCAGGTCACCTGGTTAAATCTCCTGAAATACATAGCAGTGTTTGGGAAATAAAACATGGCATCTGCAGCTTTACCAAAAGATTCCTGTGATTGATGAATTTAAGCTGACTCATTAGGGTAGAAGTCGCACCTCAACGTGCCACTGTTTTCCCATGGCGTTGACCACACGGCCCTCGATGGGTCTCCTGCAGGCCCCGCAGATTGGGACCCCCATCTTGTCATGGCAGGGTAAACAGTAGAGCTCCCCTTTCAGCTCCCTGGCATCAGCTGTCAGCTCCTTACTGCAGAGATTTAGCAGGTGAGTGAAAACAGGCGACCATTTGGAACAGCTGCACTGACATTAAGATGTAATATGTTTTCCAGCATGCAAATACATGGTTTTTAAAGTAGAGTAACTTTTATTTCCCAAGAAGTAGAATATTAAAATATTTCTAAAGCTTTACAACTATAAGCTGGTATTTTGTGACCTCTCAGCTTTATATCTACATGAACAGTTCCCTAATTTATCCACTAGATGGCATTACTGGGCTATAGGTCAACTTTGCACATATTTTTGCACGTTTTTAGGAAAACAATGTGAAGACTTAAAAGGGAAATGCCAAACTCTTGGTCCATATCCCAGTAATATCTAAATAAATGACTAAAATGCAAGCATGGAGTAGAAATTATAATCTCAGTCACATTTATCCTCATTGGCATCTTTCATCAGTCTCACTTATTTTTGCTCTGAATGTTATGCAGGATTGTTTGTGGCTGTGTTTTTACCCGCAGTTGTTACAGTTGAAGTGATCCGGGTGATAGGGATCGTTCTTGAACAGAAGCGGCTGGTCTTCGATGATGGCATGACACTTCTGACAGACGTATTTTCCCAGTCCGCGGGCTTTCTCCTTGTTGTGACAGGGACGACACAAGTGCCTGATGGGAGAGAGGAAAGGGGACTGGATTATAAACTCTGTCTCTTATGAGATCAAAAAGACTGAAATTATGCTTTGATCAAATCTGCTGACTGAAAGCTCTGCTTGAGCGGAGAAGTTGGTCAATTAACCAGCCAATATTATCTTAAAATGCTCTTTGGTTAGTCTATAAAGAGCTGAACAGCAAATAATGCAAATCAATAAGAGATTCTAATGTTATATATGTCTATATATAAAGAACTGCATACTACTTGGATGTAAAATAATTGCAATCATGGCTTTGTCAAGCTGCTGCCTACCTTTGTGAAGCAGGAAAAAGACTAATACAAAGTGAATCCAGTAGAACTTTTTATTTCCTACTTGGAATGGGTGACAATAGCTGAATAAACATTTGGCTCTCCAAATGGTAAGAGTGCCCTATTTGTTGGTACTCGCCAATACAGATAACACCATTTTAGTGCTGAATCGGGGCCCCGTCCGATACTGATATCGGTGCAACACTACTAATTAACCCTAACTTCTTTTTGTTGATGGCCTTTAACCCTGTTTAACAGACTCCCTATACCAGTCAGAATCCAGTATTCATCCAGACCATGGTATATCCAATGATGACTTTGCTTACCAACTTCCAACTCTTAAAGAGAAGCGGCTAACCTGAAGTTGATTTGCTAGAAGTAATTCCAAAAAATGACTGAGAATCTTCACCAGCATATGCTAGTAAGAAGAGTACAGCCTTAAGGGGCGGGATTTCCTGAAAAGTAGCCAATCACAGGCAGGTTGCTTTGTCTAGTGGGTAACACCTTCAAAGCGAAAAAAATTGACAGGAGTAGACAGAAACGCGGAGAGGGGGGAGGCATGAGGAAGACTTAAAGGTATATAAGGAGGATGTTCTTTATCCAGGTGGATCATCAAAATAAGTGGACCTCCTAATTGTCAATAATTCTGGTGATATGTTTACGTAAGGTGGTCCTACATGCTCGTCCGCATTTTTACTTACCGGTGGTGAGTTTGACATAGTGGAAAAATTGCAAATCTTCTTTTGGAAAAAAAGCTTGTATGAGTGATGCTTAGAGCAAATTTTAAACAGTGCGTGCACTGTCATGATTGGCTTATAGGACTAAACCCACATGCAGAACACCTCTGGAGACGGAGTAAAAGTTTAACAATATTATTTATTGGGGAAAACACAGAAAAATGGACTGGTTCTGGTACAGGTCCGGGACTGGGATCACTGATATCTGGAGAAATGGAGAGTTTGATTAGCCAGGCAGTTAGATGGTTTGACGAGTGAGTAATTTCTGAATGTACCTTGAAGTGGTTCTGACAGATCCTTGAGATGGGGAACCGGTTGGGTCCAGAGAATATGGAAGTAGCAGAGAACTCAGCAGCAGCAGCAGCGTCTAGCTTCTGGCTAGAGAGTCTCAGACTTGGATTTAGTTTTCCTAGCTCTTCCTTGAGAGCTGTTGGGGGTCCAGAGACTGTAGATTCAGCAGGGAGCTCAGCGGCAGCAGCGTCTAGCTTCTGACTCATGAGTTTCAGACTTTGACTTGGTTTCCTAGCTCTTCCTTGAGAGCTGTTGGAGGAATCCAGACTGATGTCTTCTGGTTTGGCTTCCTTGGGCAGGCAGGCAGGTTTCCAGACTAAGCTCATCCAGAGCTTCAGACTTCGATCAGGTTTCCTATGAGGCAGAGAAGACAGAGGCAGGTTAGAATCTAGTTTCTCTCTAGAGTCTACTAGGATTCTATTAACAGAGGCTCAGGTTTCGCTAACCAAACTTGATCAACACTGCAGCATTGAAGGAAGGTCTGGCTGCTGCTTATGTAGGAAGGTCTCCTGATGGGCTGATGAGCTTCAGGTGTGCTGGAGGGCTCCAGCCCAGGAGACCCACAGCGCTCTCTGCTGGAGACAGATGGTAGCTCTCCAGATCCCAACAGTAACCCCAGTTCCTGACAGAAACCATATAACAGAAGAGGATCCTCGGCGACCTCTGGTGGGCAAGCCTCAGGATCCCAACATGCACGAAGAGAAATGAGCTTGTGCATGCTCTCGCACGTGTTTAATAGGTGTTTAATGTTCCCTCTCGGGAGTGGGTACAGGGTTTTACATGTGCATTTTTTTTTATTAAAGTAGAGAGGGCGGGTCTATTTAAAAATTTGCGAAAATCCTTCACTATACCTTCAATGAGCGTTTGTATGAAGTAAAGCTGCTCATAGGAGTATTTATTGCATGTGTGGCCTTTTCGCGGAATACTACCTGAATAGTGTTGGCTGGTGCCGGTACAAAAAAAATACAAACGCTAATATTAGTCCTGAAATTTGTGCCGAACGACGTAATAAGGGTTTGTGAAGAAGGACGAATAACTTTTGCGTAAGTTGTATTTTTCTACAAGGTTTTCACACACAGGGAATTATTCCATTGCTCCACCTAACAGCGAGGCAGAGTCTCAGGTCGCCGGCCGAGGGTCCGGCAGCGAGGCAGAGTCTTAGATGGCCGGCTGAGGGGCCGAAGACGTGGCAGAGGTTCTGGAGGCCGCCCGCGGGGTCTGAGGCGAATCTGACGCTCTGGAGGCCGGCCGCGGGATCGGAGGCGAAGCTGATGCTCTGGAGGACGGCCGCGGGGCCGTAGATGAAGCTGACGCTCTGGAGGACGGCCGCGGGGCCGAAGATGAAGCAGACGTTCTGGAGGACGGCCGCTGGGCTGGAAGCGATGCTGACGCTCTGGAGACCGACAGCAGGGCCGGAGGCGAAGCAGAGCCTTTGGTGAAGGACGACGTATCAGCCGCCGTTGCAGGACCTTAGGAGGAGGACGGGGCCCCAGTTTAAACAGGAAGCCCCAAGGGGAGCGCTGACCCCTCTTCAGCGGCTCAGCAACAGTCTCAGAGGGGGCCGCGGACTGCGGCTCTGGAACATTCTCAGAGGGGGCCGCGGACTGCGGCTCTGGAACAGGCTCAGTGGTGGCCGCCGACTGCGGCTCAGGAACAGGCTCTGTGGTGGCCGTCGATTGCGGCTCCGGATCAGGAACAGAGGAGCCGCCGATTGCGGCTCCGGATCAGGAACAGAGGAGCCCGCCGATTGCGGCTCCGGATCAGGAACAGAGGAGTCTGCCGATTGCGGCTCCGGATCAGGAACAGAGGAGCCCGCCGATTGCGGCTCTGGATGAACAGAGGAGCCCGCCGATTGCGGCTCCGGATCAGGAACAGAGGAGCCCGCCGATTGCGGCTCCGGGTCAGGAACAGAGGAGCCCGCCGATTGCGGCTCCGGGTCAGGAACAGAGGAGCCTGCCGATTACGACTCCGGGTCAGGAACAGAGGAGCCCGCCGATTGCGGCTCCGGGTCAGGAACAGAGGAGCCCGCCGATTGCGGCTCCACATCAGGAACAGAGGGGTCCACCGACTGCGGCTCCACCTCGGGAACAGAGGAGACCACCGACTGTGGCTCCACCTCGGGAACAGAGGAGACCACCGACTGTGGCTCCACCTCAGGAACAGAGGAGACCACCGACTGTGGCTCCAACTCCAGCAAGGGAGAAACCGCCCGTAGCGGCAAAGGTTCGGTCTCTGAAGAGGCTGGTGATGCTCGCAGAGGACTCTTGGCAGTCAGGGGTGCCTGCAGAAAAGTCCTGGGAGGCGTAAAATCACATACCTCTTTAAAATTCTGCTCAGGGGTCTCCGGAAGGCACAGAGCTAGCTCAGGGGTCTCTGGAAGGCACAGAGCTAGCTCAGGGGTCTCTGGACGGCACAGTGCTAACTCAGGGGTCTCTGGACGGCACAGAGCTAACTCAGGGGTCTCTAGACGGCACAGAGCTAACTCAGGGGTCTCTAGACGGCACAGAGCTAATTCAGGGGTCTTTAGACGGCTCAGAACCGGCTCGGGAGTCTCTAGACTGCTTGGAGCTGGTTCAGGGTCTCTAAACGGCACGGAGCTGACTCAAGGGTTTCAAAATGGCACGGAGCTGACTCAAGAGTTTCAAAATGGCATGGAGCTGACTCAGGAGTTTCTAAGTGGAACAGATCTGACTTGAGACGGCTCATGGCTGGCTCAGGGGTCTTTAGACGGCTCAGAACCGGCTCAGGGGTCTCTAGACGGCTCAGAGCTGGTTCAGGGGTCTCTAGACGGCTCAGAGCTGGCTTACGGCGCCGCCGTCTCTTACGTCGGGGTTCATTAGGTGCTGGGTTAATAAGTGCAGAGAATGACTGTGGATAAAGGCTAACTGGTGTGCAATTGGGTTCAGGTGCTGGTTTAGCTGAAAAGCTAACAGACTTAGGAATTGGGCTAGATGGTTTATGATGAGGTGACAAGAAGGGGAACAAATCGTCTCTATCCCCGTAGAAGAAGTTCCAGAGATCTGATTCTTGGATTACAGGAGCTCTGACTGTTTGGTATTGACTTGTGGTTTGACTTTAAGCTTCTTAATGGATGGTGCTAGCTGGCGGTCATGTAAGTGATGGCTGAACTGGACAGAACTGTGCAGTAGTGGACTGAACAGGGCTGTACAGAGCTGTACTGGACTGGACTGAGCTGGACTGAACTGGACTAGGCTGGGTTCAACTGGTTTCCTAGACCTGGGTTTGAGTCTGTGTTCATGGTATAAGGCTGTGTGAATGAGCTCTTCCAGGGTTGCAGATTTATCTAAAGTGGCTAGTTTGTTCCTAATTTCTTTATTTAATGCCTTTATGTAGATTTAAGCATGGCATCACTCCAACCGGAAGCGGCGGCTCTGACCCGGAAGTCCTCTGAAAAATGTTCGACAGATCTATTACCTTGTTTAATGTTAGACAAACCATGAGACTCGACAGATTTACTGGAAAAGACTAGAGTGAATTCATTAAGAAACTCTTCTAATGTACAGGTGATAGCTGATTCAGAAGGAAAACGGGTCTCTTTCCATTCACAGGCTTTACCAGATAAAAGTGAGAGAATAAAAACTATTTTTCTCTCATCGTCAGGGAAACTGGACGGATTTAGTTCAAAAAATAATTTGCACTGCCAGAGAAAACCTTTACATTCACCAGATTCGCCAGAAAATAGTGAGGGATGGAAATAAGGAAGTGACGGAACAGATTCTGACCTTGGAACTGAAACAGGAAGTGACGGGCGGAATTCCGGAAGTGACGAGACTGGCTCCGCCCCTTGAGGCGGAGTTGACTCCGGAACCGGAAGTTGAGCTGGCGCCGTGTTAGCGTAGCCTGCTAACATCTGGAAAGTTTGTTCCTTTAAATCAGAACTGATGTTTAACTCACGGAGGGTTGAATCGTATTCCTGGATCTGAACAGCTTGCTCCTTGATAAACCTCCGTGGGGTGTCTGCTGGGTTTCGTTTGTGGCCGTAGTGTTCTGTCGTGATTGACTTATAGGACTACACCCACATGCAGAACACCTCTGGAGACGGAGTAAAAGTTTAACAATATTATTTATTGGGGAAAACACACAGAGAAAAATGGACTGGTTCTGGTACAGGTCCGGGACTGGGATCACTGATATCTGGAGAAATGGAGAGTTTGATTAGCCAGACAGTTAGATGGTTTGACGAGTGAGTAATTTCTGAATGTACCTTGAAGTGGTTCTGACAGATCCTTGAGATGGGGAACCGGTTGGGTCCAGAGAATGTGGAAGTAGCAGAGAACTCAGCAGCAGCAGCAGCGTCTAGCTTCTGACTAGAGAGTCTCAGACTTGGGTTTAGTTTTCCTAGCTCTTCCTTGAGAGCTGTTGGGGGTCCAGAGACTGTAGATTCAGCAGGGAGCTCAGCGGCAGCAGCGTCTAGCTTCTGACTCATGAGTTTCAGACTTTGACTTGGTTTCCTAGCTCTTCCTTGAGAGCTGTTGGAGGAATCCAGGCTGATGTCTTCTGGTTTGGCTTCCTTGGGCAGGCAGGCAGGTTTCCAGACTAAGCTCATCCAGAGCTTCAGACTTCGATCAGGTTTCCTATGAGGCAGAGAAGACAGAGGCAGGTTAGAATCTAGTTTCTCTCTAGAGTCTACTAGGATTCTATTAACAGAGGCTCAGGTTTCACTAACCAAACTTGATCAACACTGCAGCGTTGAAGGAAGGTCTGGCTGCTGCTTATGTAGGAAGGTCTCCTGATGGGCTGATGAGCTTCAGGTGTGCTAGAGGCTCCAGCCCAGGAGACCCACAGGGCTCTCTGCTGGAGACAGATGGTAGCTCTCCAGATCCCAACAGTAACCCCAGTTCCTGACAGAAAACATATAACAGAAGAGGATCCTCGGCGCCCTCTGGTGGGCAAGCCTCAGGATCCCAACATGCACAAGGAGAAATGAGCTTGTGCATGCTCTCGCACGTGTTTAATAGGTGTTTAATGTTCCCTCTCGGGAGTGGGTACAGGGTTTTACATGTGCATTTTTTTTTATTAAAGTAGAGAGGGAGGGTCATTTTAAAATTTGCGAAGATCCTCCACTATACCTTCAATGAGCGTTTGTATGAAGTAAAGCTGCTCATAGGAGTATTTATTGCATGTGTGGCCTTTTCGCAGAATACTACCTGAATAGTGTTGGCTGGTGCCGGTACAAAAAAAATACAAACGTTAATATTAGTCCTGAAATTTGTGCCGAACGACGTAATAAGGGTTTGTGAAGAAGGAGGAATAACTTTTGCGTAAGTTGTATTTTTCTACAAGGTTTTCACACACAGGGAATTATTCCATTGCTCCACCTAACATGATTCTGATAGCTAATGACAGAACCAGCACTCACCGTCCAGCATTTTTAACAAATCCAACATCTGCTAGTACAGCCTGGCAGAGGACACAGCAGAAACACTCAGGGTGCCAGCTGTTGTTCATCGCCTTGATCACGCGGCCAATGATGAACTCACCTGAGGGGAGAATAAAGGTTTCCAGAAACTGGATCATGAGCAAATGCCTACAAATTAATTTGGGTTTTGAGCAGCAAGAGTTTCAGCAACCACTCTCACTTGGCTCTTAATGGCTAAAGAAGAAATATAAACTCACCACACTGATGGCAGCAGGGAGCGAACAGCATCTGGAAGTCATGTTCGCAGTACTTCCTGCCTTCAAACTGTCAAAACAAACAGATTGTTTTACTTGAAGATTGTTCCCCTTCTAACTCCCTTCACAGACAAGCAACAAACAGAGTTACATGATATTTTCACATTAGATTATTTGGATTATTCAATAAAATTGAAAATATTCAGATTTTTCTTCTTATTCTAGTGAAATTTACACTAAACACATTATATAGTTCCATTCAAAACACGCTGAAGTATTCAAACCACTGAAATAACAACCAACTCAAAGCAGTAATTAAACTAAAACTGTAATATATATATTTTGCAGTTACAATAAAAAAGGCATTGTCTGTAAAATATGTTCTATCCATTCATTTCTGGTCACACCGTCATTTTAAAGTAGTAATTCTAACATGTTTAAGCACTATTTGCAATGTATTTAAAGTTTGCAATATGTGTCAAAAAGCTCATTTACTGAGATTTATTTTAACCCCTAGAACCCTATGGACCCACCGGTGGGTCCAGCTGCTATGTGACCTCGTAATTTTAACAAACCCCCAGTATTGATGTAAAAAACACATTTGGCACAGTTTGGTGACATTTTTGGATAAATGTGCCAAAATGGCCCCTCCGCCTAAGAAATTTCTCACTAATACCATTCTAAAATAAATATGATTCATCTGATTGAGTCCAAATTTTGTATATTGTTACACAACATTTATATTTAAAAGTCTGTACTACTTTTTTTGTGCTATAAAATAATATTTTGGTAGTGTTTTGCAATGTTTATTTCAAAGAAAATTTTGTCGAGGTTCAAAAAATGCAAAATATTTTGTATTTTGTCCCTAATATTTCAGGCAGGGTCAAAGCTACAATGGTGCTGACACCAGAAAACCATTCTATGACATCTTACCTTTACAGAGGTACCAAAAGTTTCTTCTTAAATCTAATAGCTGTGAGGCTGTAAGTGATTTACTTTTGTGTGTTTTTGTCAGGCAGAAATTTATTTATACCCCCTGAGGGTGTAAGAGGTTAACATTTATAGTACATTTTAAATTTATATACAGTATTACAAGAAATAATTGCTAGACTACTTGTTTACTAAAATCAATTGATAGCTGCAGCCCAGCACAGATGTAACGATCCATTCAATAAAGTAAACTATTATTACAAAGTTAATTTATTCTATTAACTCAAATAAATTATGTTACATTTGAAATTAACTTTTAATCTGACAAATGAGTCTCATCAGAAGGTATCCCACAATTCAAGATCAAGTTTGTCCAGAGAAACTACTTAAACCCAGTTTGACCAAAGTCACAGAGGCAATGAGATAGAGGTTTAAGGAGCAAACATAGTTTAAAATTAGACTCAGGTTTAAAATCTCTTGGTTTATCATCTCTATCTGCTGCAGAAATAAGATTAATCCTTAAAGACCCCCAATTCTGAAAAGTGAAGAGTCTGCCACCAAAAGCGTCTGTTTGTCCGTCTGTTGGAGTCCATGACTCCACAGGTCTGGGATGTTTTGGAATCAAAATGGTTATCAATACAACATGCAAGTGGTCATTATGTTTTGCCTGACTGGTGTAATTTTAAACTGGAATCAATCGCCCAAACAATTAGCATCACAATAGTCTACAATCTTGTACTCAGGCAGTGGGCCTATTTATAGAAACATATGCTGTTTGGTGACATGGTGTGTACCACACTCAACACGAACCAGAGGAAGCGAAGGAAAGCATTGTGTCAGGAGATTCAAAAGAAAATTATAGACAAGCATGTTAAAGGTAAAGGCCATAAGACCATGTCCAAACAGCTTGATGTTACTATGACTACAGTTGGACATATTATTCAGATATTTAAGATCCATAGGACTATAGTCAACCTCCCTGGTTGTGGCCACAGGAGGAAAATTGATGACAAACCAGAGATGGATAATATGAATGGTACCAAAAGAGCCAAGAAAAACTTCTAAAGAGATTAAAGGTGAACTTCAAGGTCAAGAAACATCAGTGTCAGATCGCATCATTTGTTGTTGTTTGATCCAAAGTGGACATAATGGGAGACAAGCAATGAGAGCACCAATGCTGAAAACAAACGATGAAGAAGCCAGACTGGAATCTTGCCAAACTACATGTTAACAAGCGTTCTGGGTTGTAGAATGTTCTATGGACAGATGAGACAAAATTTGGATTGTTTTGTCCAGACACATAAGCTCTTTGTTTACAGAGATGGAAAAATGAAGCAGATGAAGAAGTATGAAACACAGAGGAGGCTCTGATATGTTCTAGGGCTGCTTTGCTTCATCTGGCACCGGGTGATGATTGATTGCAATGTTTGCCTCTAAAGGTTGTGCAACAAAACATCCAAGTTAAAGGTACCACCATTTTTGTCTGAGCCTGTTTCATGACTTTATTTTTTTAATTATTCTATTAAAGCAACGTAGGAAAGGACATGTCAGACTTTCATTTGTTTAAATTCAAAGAATTTTAATTTATCAGATTAAATCTGTGACCATTGCGGATTTTTCTTTTGTTAAATGAGGGGTACCACGACTTTTACCCGTGTCTATGTATTAGTCAAACGGTGGTCAACCACAAAGGTATAAAAGTATAAAATGTGAGGCTGATTTCATCACTGAAACAAACAGGCAAAAAATAAAAATATATCTGGAAAAAAAGAGAGAAACTATTTCTGTCCTTTTGGACTTTTTTTCCTACTACATCATTAAATCAACTGCATCCTGCCATTGTTCAAAGACATTAATGCTGGGTTATTTTCAGCTTACAGTGTATTTATAGCATTCTGAATAATAAAGGAGTTAAATATTGATCTCCTTGCGTTTGGTGTCTGCCGATAAGAGTGCGTGGTAAACAGCTGAGGCCTTGGACGCTTTAGGGAATGTGGGAAACGTCCGGGCCTGTTTCACAATCTATGTAGGGACTATTAAATGGAAAAGGCTTCTAATGATAAAATACCATTTAAAGGTTGTTATCAGCTTGGTTTTAATTTGAGATGGAAAACTGTGTCTTTATTTACAGTCTGTAAAGTGAAAACCAAATATTGGTTCATATTTGCAGCAGAAAGTTTCGTGCAACATCTCTGTCCAACATTGTTTATATTAACTTCACATGTTATCTTACACTGTGTTTAATAAGATTCAAATAATTTTAATAGCAGCCAGCGATAAGCTGCATAAATATGAAAAGGCCAAATAGGCTTAAAATAGCACTGAACCACTGAGGTGTCAGTCTACTCATGAAATAATGGTTTAGTCGTGGGTCAAATAAAAAGGTTATTGTAAAGATGTTTTTCAGTAAAAAATAACTAAATGTGTCTTTAATGCACAGAGAGTTACCTCATAGAAGAGCCCCTCTGGGAACTGCTGGAAACACTGCGCACAGACGAAGCACTGCTCATGGTAAAGCTCCCCGTTGCTGTTCACTATCTTTTCCGCCGGGGCGAAGCGGCTCTTGCAGCGCTCACACATGGCGTTGGCCAGGGCGTTGGCCATGTTGCTGGGAACAAACACAAACAGGGGAAAATCAGGGTAAATCGCAAAGAAAGGACACAGTTAAAATAAAAATAAATGAATAAATCCCAGTTCATGGAAATGTAATGCAAACTGATTTCTTCCAGGCATAAACTCGACCAGCTTTATTTGAACATCATATTATTACACTCAGATGTGTTTCAGCAGAAGTGTCAATAGTTATATTTCACAACAGATCTCTGAGAAAAATCAAAACCTATCGCTTTGGATTCGATTGTGAACTGAACAAAACCATGTGATTTGTTTCATCTTCCCTTCAAGTCATTGAAAAACAGAGTATGGAAAGAGCTCAGATAGACAATAACCTGGGTCATGTCAGAACACATAAAACATAAAAAAGTTGTAGCCAAATTTCCCACAGCATGATAACAGCTGGAAGATTAAATCAAGCCAGAGATAGCAGAGAAGGAGCATGTGATGCAAGAGTTTCCAGGTTTATTTTGGCGTCGGTTGGTCAGGATGGAAGGGTCAGGGAGGAGTTAGACCTGCATGTCGCCTCTCTGGCACAGGCTGAGGGCGCAGCTGATTCAATCCAAATGGGAAAAAACATTGATTAATCAGATTTTAAATTAAAATACTGAGGTTGACTTTCTGTGACACTGAACAGATTAATTCTGTGGAGTAGATTATTAAATTGTAATAATAATAATTTTATATTGGGGTAAAATATATTGGGTGATATATAAACAAGGAGAAGTCTAATATTTCCTGAAATGTACATATAAAGATGACTATTACATAATAATGTTAAAAAAAAAGCTTTAAAAAAGAAATTTAAAATTTGAAGAAAAAGTCCTGTACAAGTTATTAGTAGAACCCTGCATACTTTTAATAAAACTCTACTTAAAATAACACTAAAAGTCTTAACATCTTAACATCCACCGGTTTAATGTATATTTACATCAAACACAGCAGTACGCTTAAAAAATAACACCGGTCAAACTTTTACCAATATACATATGTCAATATCCTTAGAAAGCTTAGTTCATTTTATGGACATTTGGAGAGGTTAGGAGACGCTGGTGACACCAGAAGTTAAAGGTCCCGTAGCTCTGAAACTATAATACCTAGAGGTCTGAAATTTTCTGCAGTTGTGGGTGACATCATGCAGAATAAATGTAATACTATGCCAAACACCTATTGTGAAGCATTTCTTTGTTACTGCTATTCAAACAAGACTCATTTTCAAGACGAAGAAAAATATATGTTGGCTTTACTTTAGTCACATTATTTACATGTATATTTTCCAAAACTAGAAGGTGTTTGTTGCTTTCAAATGATGTATCACTCATGTAATTTAGGCTTACATTTCCTTAGTTATTTGCTTTTCCATTTGGGCATGCAAGTGGAACATCAATCATGAGCATTAAACTTGATGGGAATCAAATCTAAACAAGAAGATCCAAAAAATGGTGACAATGAGTCTAACTACTGAAAGACTTGAAATAAGAATATATGATCCATGGATGATGTCCCGGCCCTGCAAAAGCTGACAAAATGGATGCGGGAGGAAATACGAAACAGGCAGTAATGTTGATATGAAAAACAAAGAAAGAGGGGGAAAGATTCTGGCTCGTCTGCTTTTTAAAAAGGTCGGGTTAATACGGCGTGCAAAAGCAACACACATAAACACACAAGGCCACGGAGGATTATTATAAAGTGAAACCACCTGTTGATTTTTAAATCTATAATGCCGACCTCATCTCAAAGAACTCCATAAAAAAAAAAAGCCACAAACACAACTCAAAAATTCTACTTTATTTAGAATGTATTATATCAAGCACCTTATAAAAATGTGTGTTTAGCTGGCATGCTCTGAGAAAATACCACATTGAAGCAAGATGTGTCCAGTCTCTGGCAGGATTATTGAATACACATTTTTCCTATACCCTGTCTGGACTGCTATCAAACACACTGACAGCCCTGCCCTGTCCAAAGGATTTGTGTGAGGAAGTGATACATCCCTCAGGCATTTCCACCCTCCTATCTGCCTTTAGCACCCAAAGAAAAAAAAAGCTTTTAAAAAGGTCTTTCCTAATTAAACCTAATCCAACATTCCAATGTTGCGCCAATCCCATTTTTTGGCCCTGATACGACACCCGATACCTGGCTGTTCAGTATCGGCCAATACCATACCGATACCATCTGTTTGAAATTGATGTGTGGTGTATATATGAATAACTGCATACTATTTGGATGTACATTAATTGCCATAATGCCTTTGTGAAGCAGGAAAAAGATTAATACAAAGTGAATCCAGAACTTCTTATTGCCTATCTGGAATGGGTGACAGTAGTTGAATACAGATAGCACCATTTTAGTGCAGTATCAGGGCCCTGTCCGATACTGGTTGATTCCATGTATCTTGTTTTTGTTGGAAGCGGCTTAAAAACATGTTTTCTACAAATGAATTAAAACTACATGAGATAAGAAACTCCAAAAAAGGTTAAAAACAAAAAGATATGAGGTTAAATCATTGATAAAAGTATGTCGTCCTTCATCTAACCTCTTGGATTTAACACGGTCTGGATGATAAATGCACCTTACTAGCATCACACGGGGAAGGAAAATCCTGTACATGTACGCTTGTGCTCTAATGTAATCTAAAGTACTCGGTTCGATCCCCACAGCCTCCACTCTGGGTTCCTGAGCAAAAGCCTTAACCCCACACTGCTAACCAGGCGCCACACAATGGCAGCCCTGTACTCCCCAAGGGGATGGGTTAAATGCAGAGAGTAAATTTCTCCATTGTGGGACATTAAAGGCATTTACATTAAAAAGGCAACTTAAGAGTTTTATTTCTGACATCTTTTCAACATTTTCTCTGTTCCACATTGATTGTATATACATATATATGAGTGTCAGCTGCTGATCTCTGAAACAGGTGAGTTCATATGCTTATGAAATAAAGTGAAATTTAGAACATCTTTAATGTAGCTTAGTGATTACATTTATGAATTTGACAATGAATATTTTACCAATTATTTTATTAAATTATATGGAGGTTTAGCCTCCCTAGTTTTTAAAGAGAAATTTCCACTGCAGTGTTTGCTGTTACAACAGGGCAAAAAGACAAAGCCAGCAAGAAAAAGTCAGAAAGATGCATCCTCATGGAGAACACATTGGTTCAGCATAAATTCCCATGTGGCAGCAGCATGGGATCCGTTACGCTTTGAACTTTTAATTAGCAGTAAAGTCAGCACATTATCCAGTTATAATCAATGAGGTAACTCTGCTTACACATAGATTTAGTGCCATTTGGGAATTATGTGCTACCAGATTCTCACTCTTCAACTGTAGCATATTTTAAACAATCATGTTAAAAATATATAGACCAAATAGCTTTCAAACATGTAGAACAATTAAAAAGTTCTTATGGCAACAATTGTTTAACCTAATTTAAGTACAAACTAAACCACACTAAGCCAATATCCTCTACTTTTTACAAGGCTTATCATGATACAAAAATGTCAAACTCAATACCCAGAAAAATATACCTTTTTCAATACTGTATGGGTAAAGAAAGACAAATAAGGGCATAAAGAATATTTTCATTAATATGTTCCATGTTGAAACAATTTTCAACAGAAGTTAGTTAAATAAATGTGCAAATAAGTATAAAAGAAATAACTAATCTATGACAATATTTTAAAGTTGTTTGAAGCATTATTCTTTTATTGTTCAAATAATAAAGATATCTAAAATAAACCAAAATAAAATTATGTTAACAATTGTTTTTAATATCGATACCATACCAAAATTAGCGTTGTATCCAGATACAGCGTTTGAATATCAATACTTTTTGGAGCATGGATATTTTTCATGCTCCTACTTAGGAAAATAGAAATATTGACAATAAGAACATTTTGAATATATCAGAGGGACTGATAAAAGAAAATTCCTGTTTTATATTTATAATTTTACTGCTGTTAAATACTGTGGTTTATGTATACATACTATTTAAAACAAATAAACCTGATTTAGGAGAAACCATGGACCTCTGGAAGTTTGCTTTTTCTTCACACAGAGTTGCACTGACTAGAAAAAAAATACATCGGTAATTTCAAATTTAAACATTCAGCTGAATATAGCTTAGATAAAAAAAATCACAAGCATAGGTTTGTTTTCCTGCTTTATAGAAGCAGAGTATGCGACCTTTACATTCATCAGCACCACCAACAAAGCTATGTAAAAAGTAAGGATGTCCCTGAGGGTCATTGGGTCAAAGTGCCTATTAAAGCATTTCTAAAGGATCTGTATCAGAGCAGCAGGATACACTTAAGTTTCGAAAACTGTGGTCAAACAGTTTTTATTTTACTTCATTTGCTGACATGGCTCCCCCTGCCTGGTAATGAGGCAGTCATTTGACTCTGGTTGGCTAGAACAGGGATGCATCTACGAACCTAAGGGAAGGAGGTTAGGGCACAGAGCTTGGAATCCTGAGCGTCTGAGTTCGAGCCCCATTCCCACAGACTGACACTCTGGGTCTCTGTGCAAGACCTTTAACCCCACATTGCTCCCCGTGCGCTGTACAATGGCAGCCCACTGCTCCCCAAGGGGATGGGTTAAATGCAGAGATAAATTTGTCCAATGTGAGATCAATAAAATTCAATTATTATTATGTGTGTCTTTCTTCTTCTTTGTCTTCATCTGACCCTATCTTCAGCATCTTTTTCTCTTCAGGTTTATCTCCAAAACATCCTCTGATCCTATCCATCATAAAGAGAAACTCAACATCCTCATCTCTGCGACCTAAACCGTATTTCATTGCTCGTCTCACCACAGTCTTGTACACATTTCCTTTCTTTCTTGCAGATATTTTCCAATCAGACAGAGCTTCTGATTCTGATATTTTCCACATTTACCGTTTGCTCCACTTTGGATCCTCTCATTCTCACACACTTTCATTCTTCATCTTACTGGATTTTCCACCTATCCTGTTCTCTGCAGATCATAATGTCATCTGCAAACATTAGAGTTCACTGAGATGCTAACATGGGTAAGGACTAGAAATATTTAAAACCAAAAGAAAGAAAGCAGTTTAGTCATCAACCTAAAAGTGTGTGTATTTGTGGAAGTATTTATTACACATTTATGAACTGTAGCTCATGAGCCAACAGGACATGCCAAGATCTACAGCATGCACTGGGGGGTTCACAGCCAAGTGTGAAGGGGAACGGATGGGAATCAGCTCATCCAAGTCTGAGACTATGGTTAGGTGGCTTGTCTCCTTCAGGTCGGAGGAGTGTTCCTGCCTCAAGTTCAAGTATCTTGGGGTCCTGTTCACGAGTGAGGGGAGAAAAGAGCGGGAGGTCGATAGAAGGATGGATGTGGGTGCTGCTATAATGCGGACAATGCACGAGCGAAAAGGCAAAGCTCTCCATTTACTGGCTGCTCTACTTTCCTATCCTCACCTATGGTTTTAAAATCCGGATCATGACCGAAAGAATGAGATCCTGGATATAATCAGATGAAATTACCTTTCCCCTGCAGGTGGCTGGGATCTTCCTTAGAGATAGGGGGAGGAGCTCTGTTGCTTGGACTCTGATATTTGGATAAAGCCAACATTCAAGTGTTCACTACAATAACCACTGGTACATTTGGAGAGCAAACTGGGAAGCCTGCAAGTTTTAGCCCTCCATCCTAACTGTGACACATCGGGGTGGGAGGATCATAACATGGGGGTGCTTTGCTGCAGGAGGATGTGGTCCACCTTACAAAATAGATTGCATAATGAACAATAGGATCTCTGAAGTCAGACAGGAATATGGTCAACAAAATCTCTTCAGAAAATCTACTGTCCTACCAAGGTCTCATCAATAGACATGGCATTGATTTTAATAATTTTACTAATGCTTTGTATTATGCAAATATGGGGAACTGAGAGAGACAATCTTAAATAACCAACTTCATAGATCGGTGAATTACAACTCCAGTCCAAAAGATCTCCTGCCTTAGACTTCATAGATGCATCCCTGATTCAGCCAACCAGAATCAAATGGCATGCTGAGGAGATAATCAGTCATTTGGTTCAATTTGTTGGAGTAGGGATGTTCCTAAAAGTTACAGGGAAGTGGATCCCAAGGACTGGAGTTAGAGACCGCTGCCATAGATGAATGACTGGAAGTGAAATCCTACCACTGTACCATAGAGTGGTGGTTGCTTTTTTACCAGACCATCTATGGCCAAGCCACCTAAGCCCAGTTTTCCATTTTTTCCCCCCCTTAAAATGATTTAATCTAAAACCTGCAGATGACCTAATGTCCAGCTCTCCTCCAGCAGATGAAAAACAGACCAGTCAGAAATACACTATGTGTGTATATTTAGCCCTAATATCTCTTAAGCTCACATATTTTACATGCCGGATGGCATATTCCATTTTGCATAACAACTCCCCCCCCTACCTCCTTGGCACGAAAATAGCCCTCCCTGTGTGTTCCCTCCTGTAGCGTTCACTCATATCTCTGCACAAACAGCAGCTTGAGTTAATCAAACTGTCCAGTTAAGCCCGGCTTCAAGCCTGAAAGAATTCCTCACATTCTGTAACATCAGAGTCAGTTCGAACTTAACATGCTAACAGCACCAAATTCCCAACCACCAACCCCCCTTTGTAACATTTTTCTTTAACATTACAACAACTAGCAAATATATGAAAAAAGGTTCAAGTTATTGAAATTCCATAGGACTTTTCTGGGAAGCAATCACCACAAAACAAACAGAAAATTGTCTAAGAAATCCTCTACTATGATACCATCTAAGAGGTATTACTGTAGATGTGTGTCCTTCAACCCGCTCATCAACATACTTCTCATTACTCCTAATATGTGCTTTAAAACACAGTTTTATCTATCAGATTTGTTGACGTTCTAAATATGAAAACTACTTACAAGCGAGCATAAAAGTCACAAAATTCTTTATAGACTTTGACGTCGCTTTTCCGCCTCTGAGACTTGGACACCGGGACTTCAGCCTCTCCCCCGTCCCCAGCCTGAAGCCTCTGGTGGTAACCGTTCATCTCTCTGTGGTGAATGTGGTCCAGGGCTTCGCCATCCTCAGGTATTGGAGGTGGCAGGGCGCGACCGTTCATTTCCACGTTCATCTCCGGCCGACTTATTCCAGGAGACAACCCCGGGGACTCTGAGGTCTGAGCGACTGCTGTCAGCTCTTCCTGTGCTCCAGTTAAAATCCTCTGTGATTGTTTTAAGTGTTGGAGCTGCTTCTCACATAGCAGGAGGGAGAAAGAGACGCAGATCAAACTGTGCTGGGAAATCTCTCCCTCCCTCCCTCCCTCCTTCCCTCTCTCTTTCTTTCAAAAACACCGACTCCGTCACTGATGGACTCAACACTCCCTCCTTCCTCTGTTGCCCTTATTACTCTCTTATTCAGTTACACTCCCAGCCTCCCGTCCTGTCAAACACGCTATCTATTCTTGAACAGGATACTGAAATAAAGAGCCCACCCTGACGCCTGTGGAGACAGAGGTCACTGTGTCATATTGTTGTACACAAACACATGTCCCAGTTCAACTTTTTAGTTATTTCTTCCTATGATTTACACCTTGAAAGGCTTCAACAATTTTTATTGTGGCTTTTAGGCTTTCAAGCTCTCTTGAAGAAGTCATGCAAAACAATAAACACAATGCCAATAATTCAGAAACTGACAAAAAAGAAAATAGAGCAAACCAAAAACTACATTTGTGACATCATCCGTCCGTTTTCAACAAACCAAAAACTGCTGAAAGTGTTTGAGCAATGCGAGACGAATTCAGTCAACAGGCTTGGTTAAGAAAATTACTCAAAATTGAACTTTATGTTCACCCTTTTTTAATAACTGAAACCAATGCTTAGAATTCCCTTAATGTGCTTAGTTAGGAGCTATTTATTTCCAGCTTGTAAGGAGCGAGGTTGCCCCTTGGACACAAGTTTAACTTGAATGCAAGTCTTAAACCTAAACAGTAAAACTATTTGGATTAATTATAAAATATTCTAATCCCTCAAAATCCCTCAATGGCCTTAGTATGGACATTCCTCAAAACCCTACTTCTGCCTCGTTTATGGGGAGGGGGATGGATAGCTCCTAATGTGGTTGCACTCAAACTGGATCCAAAATTCAACAACTGACTTTGCAAAATTAAAACGCCACCAGGCCAGATCCGGAAATAATCTCTAGTGAGACAAACAACTTTGACAATCAAACGACAAAGCAGCTGCTGCTTTATTACAGCAGAACGAAGAATTTATTAATGAGTGTGGGAGTCTACGTCATGGTGTGCAAGCCCTGTGTGTGTCTGTCCAGCTGAGCCATGTCTCTATGAAGTAGTCTTCCTGACTCCACTCTACAAATAGATGTTCATTGGAGCCTCAACTCCAAACTAGGTGACTGCAGCTGCTAGTTTGTGTATATATGTGTCTGTGTGTGTGTGGAAGTTTGTATACAGAAAGAGAGAGACATCTCTGTCTTCTTTGAATGGAGCCACTTAACTGCACCTAAAGATCTATTTTTCTACTTTTTTTTAAATATAAATATTTCCAATCTTGGGGGATATTATTGTTTTTTTAACATAATCAGAGATGTCATTGTTCTCTATTCAGAGTAGGGATGTTGAAAAAAAACGTACATGAGCTCATGGTCTGCCTTAATGCCTTAAGGTCATGTCAATTTTGGTCGGTTAGAGGGACATCGTGCAGCGTTTTCTCTTTTCTAAAATCAATGACTGCATTCAAATGTGTGATTATTGGCGTATCATTACCTCCACTATTAATCAGAGACATTTTCCTTTATTTCAGTTTATACATAAAGCTGGTCACCCGTCTGCCATCTTCGAAGTATAGATGCCAGCAAGGGATAAGAAGTACTTACGTTCAGAATACTGCCCCTGCTGGCAGTGACGGAGATCATTAGGAGATGCTAACCCAACAACTGAAAGACTGTTAGACTGTTATTGATAATGTATGAGTCTATCCATCCATTATCTGACACACTTTAACCCGAGTGGGGTCGCGATATCTCCAGCTGTCTACGGGCGGGAGGCGGGGTACACCCTGAACAGGTCAGGGTGCAGGGCAACACAGAGACAAACAGGACAAACAACCATTCACACACACACACACTCAGACAATTTAGAGAAGCCAATTAACCTTTACAAGAAAATTTGAAAGCCAATTTACCTTTACTGCCAATTAACAGTCATGTGTACCCGGGAAAACATGCAAACTCCATGAAAGAAAGACCCTGGGCCAGGAATCCAACCCTGATCTTTCTAGCTGCAAGGCAGCAAGGCTACCAACTCCGCCACTGAGCAGCCACTGTGTGCGTCTATTAAACCCTCATATTACCTGCCTGTTGTGTGACAGAACTAATGTTTCCCCCAGTTGTGAGTTTATGTGATTAGGCCAGTTGTTCTGTCAGGATAAAAGGCCAGCTTCATTATGTATGTGGTAAAGATTTGGGAATGGAATGAGAGCGGTGTCCTTGATCTAAGAACAAAGAGTAATATTTAATATAGGCTGGAGCCATGGATGTCTTCTTATCTGTGTATGATGGAATGATTTGATGATGTGGCATACTGGAGATGTATAAAATGCTTCTCTAACTGTGATTTGAGGCCACTTCATGAGAGGTGAGCTCGGTTGGGCTGGTAAGCATCTGCCTTCTGTAATGCAAAGCAACTCCTCTGTTCTGAGTAAAATTAAAATTTCTGTCAAAATCTGTTGTCGTGTCTCATGGTTTTTTATTTCATATACATTATGAAGTTTTAGTCCCAAGTGATCTCTTTTCAGGAAAAGCACCAGAGAGAGACAGCTTCATGGTGTAAACACAGAGATTTCGATAACAAGGACTGTACAAAATGGTTTCACCATCTCCAAGGAAGTGAAAAAAAGGAAGTTAAATGACAACAAAACCAGAGACTTCAAAAAACAAAGATGAAATTCAGGCAAGCTTTTTCCAGATTGAGCTGATGAAGTATGAAGATTTTAAAAGGGTTTCTCCTTGACTAGTAAGTTAACTGAATTGCCTAAATCGGCATAAAGCTAACCTTTTCCATTCTGTTTAATTGGACGGTGTTGCTTGTTACCGTAGAAAAAATAACAGAAGACGTCGCAAATCTATACCAATCACACCAATCATATTGGTAGCTGTATTTTTATTAACTTTCAAAGCGGCAGTGAATGCCGCCAGTTTGTAGAGACTTCACTTATCTCTGTTTGAAATAGTTTTCTCTGCGTTGTTGAGGCTTTGAGAAGTTACCCTTGCTGCAATACATGTTTAAGGCAGTGAAACACTGGGTATAGCAGCGGAAGACCAAGAAAGTTAGGTTGCTAGGGGTCCAGTAGTTCGGTGTAAGATTTTTTTTTCGATGGCAATGCTAGCATGCATAACTAACTTCCGTCGAACTACTGAAGCTCTGTGCCTCGCCTTTGCTCTTTGAAATGTTGCCCATTGTAGCCAATGGAGCTGTCAGAACTCTCTTATCCTGGGGTTTAGTCTTGGTTTGAGTCAAATATCCCTATTTCACCACTAGATGACAGTAATCCTTCCACATTATCCCTTCCATAATGATTTGATTTGTCCTTTACTTTGAGGTCGGAATGATGATACGAAAAAAGTAAAAAAAATCATAAAGAGTTGAGAGCCCAGCTGACTAAGACATCCTGAAACATATATGGAGACTCAATCGAAAACATCCACTAATCTACTACTTAGGTAAATTATCCAGAGCATGATGTAGAGAAACCACAGCTGTAACAGTGAGCTAGAATCCTGCATAACGTTATTTAGAATTACTTACTTAAATCAGCCTGTTTGAAGGCACAGACCCAGCTTCTCAGAACTTTTAATACATTCAATATTTGTTTTATTTTTAGCAGGGGGACATCAGCAGCTTAAGCTTTACTCTAAGTCGTGTTCAAGATTAAACCCTCTTAGACCGCAAAAGTAATAATGTCTAAAAAATCCTGTGACACCAGAAAGGTGCTGACAGGAAACTGGCCCAAATGGACAATCAAAGCGCTTTCAAGTTTGATCTGTTTGACAAAAATGATAAAAAGGATGTTTGGAGGAATCAAGGTGGTGCTTTTAAGCTCAGTAATAGCAGCATCATTTTAAAGTTTTTGAGCGTTGTTATATAGAAGGAGAAGTTTCTCTAAATATATTCTTAAAATAAACTCAGATGAAATTCTTAAAGGAAGAGAACTGGGTGTTCTAACAAGTTAATTATCTTAGACAAGCATCTAAACTGGGCTTGGAGTGGATAACGCCTAATAATGTGAAGCTCCAGTAATAACCCTAAGTTCAACTAAATTCAAAGCGCATGGTCTGCACTTAAGAAAGTGGACCAAAGTGGAACAATTAAAATCAATTCTACTTCTTCAACAGGCAAATAGCACTGCTTAAAATATAGTTGCCAAAAGAGACATGATTTGTATTTGTACAAGAGAAAGAGTACAAAAGAAAAGGGTGATTATATAAAATGTGTGATATTGTCCTTGAATGTAATATAGATTTGAATTTGAATATATCAAGATATATTTCAAAATCCTCATATATATTGTGGGCAGCACAGTGGAAAAGTGGGAAGCACTGCTGCCTTGCACAAAGAAGCTTCTGAGTTCTATTCCCAGCCCGGGGTCTTTCTGCATGGAGTTTGCAAGTTCTCCCTCTGCATGCGTGGGTTCTCTCTAAAATAAATACATCTTATTTTATTATATTGTCATGATATAAAATCTTATTTCTAGTCATGCATTTTTATCCTCTTTTATCATTTGTGTTTCCTTTATCACTATGCTGCACTCTCTTGCCACTGAAACGTTGAATAAATCTAATAAAAATAGGCTCCATTAACTTGTTTTTTTATTGAAAAATTGAAGAATAACTAAAGTGTCATTCCATCACTATCCTTAACAAAAACCCATCTGGTTCGTTAAAACCCCAAAACTAATACAAGATTTACACCATGGATAAGTGTATGCAAAACCTCAACAGCCATCTTCTCACCATGTAACAAACACAGACTCCAGTAAAAGTCAAAATGGTTTGTGACTGAGAACAAGTTGAGTGACGAGGATACAATGGAAAGAGGGTGGGAGCTCAACAGGAAGTTCTCCTCTTGATTACTGTAGAGTGACAGAGTACAGTGTTCCACCCTGAAATCTCCAAAGCTCCAGAAGCACTCCGTTCACTAATGTCCACCCTGAGTCGATAAACCGTGTTTTTCGTGTGGATTTTCTCACGTCAGTGCCAGCCCTGTTTACGATAGAGTGTAAAATAACTTTAAACAGCCCCATTCTGAAACGCTGAATCAGCAGTCACATCAACCAGAGGCTCGCTGAAGGTATTCCCCACACAGACTTGGTCATTACTAAAATAACTGTTTAGAGGAATTAAGAAACACACACAAGACAATGCAGTTTGATGGTGAGCTGAACTGAAGAAATCCATATTAGTGTTTGGGTCTGAGGCATGCAGGCCATCAAATGGATTGCACATCTTTGTGACGTCCTACATGGCGTTACTCAAAGCTCATTAAGTTTCCCTGCTTTGCGGGTTGTTTGAAACACTTGTTTGTGTCTTGGATATCTAATAAACCCTCTATAGAGCTGGAGGCAAACAATGAGATGCCATATGTGTGTGATATGGAGATACAGAGAGATATGTTGTCCAACTTTGGCTTCAAAAAAAGCTCCAGCAACTAGCAGAAACGCCTTTTGGGGAGTTCCCTCTTAAAGGGGTCATAGAATGCAAAACTGAGTTTACATTGTGATACTGTAGATGAATAACGATAACTCAATGGGTGAAATGGACGTAGAGAGAAGTTCAAACCCCATCAACAACTCGTTTCTTTGAAAATCTCACAATTCTAAACTTTCACCATAAAATCGGCACATCCAAATGAAGCACCAGCATCAACTCGGAGATGTTGCCTTATTTGGTTCTGGCCTGTACTTTTGTCACGCCACGAAATTGACATACAGGCCAGCCCACTGGTTCACTGGCCCAATGGAGGGGGGTGGGGCGGTATGAAGTGTTGACTGCTGGTCCGCTGACTGGACTGGACCTCAGCAGAGCCATGAGCCGCCCGTCCTCAGTCGGAGGAGGGGGGCTGGGGAGCGGTAAGGCAGGTGGGGGGAAGCACGGGGCCACCGGGTCGGGTTCGGTCGCTCCATCCCCCGCTGGCTACCTGACCTGGTCCGCCAGGGTTCCCAGAGCTGAAAGCTCGGTTAGAGTGCCTGGTGTGTATTGACTAAGTGCTGCACGTAGTCAACCAAAATCCCAGAAAATTTTGGAATCCCCCTGGAAATTTTTTTAGGAAGGAAAAGTAGGACATGTCCGGGAAATGGAGGACGTCTGGTCACTCTACTATATCGACAATTTCGATGTTTCAGTGAGTGAGTGCTTTGTTGCTATGATGCGTCTTTGCTCAGCAACTTCCTCGTAGTAAATCAACCAATCAGCGCACAGCTTATCTAAATATTCATGAGCATACCATAAAAGGAAAAAAAAACTGTCATTTAATTCTAGGGATTTTAACCAGGTTTGCATTAGGGCTCATAGAACAGCAAATATGCCATTTTCAGCCCAACCAATGTTACACACCCTATTCAGAGACCTTAAGGACCAGCGCCAACCTATACCCTATATAATCGTTCTATGACCCCTTTAAAGGAAAGAGGACAATCTTTTATTTCCGGGGTGGATCATTTAATCTGTGGCCCTTCAACTGTCAATCATTCTGGTGATATATTTACTAAGGCCGTTCTGCTTGCTCATCTTGTTAATTATCTCTTTCTCTCTCGTATATCTGTGATGAGCTACGGTTTCAGACAGTCATTGAAGCTCACCTTTCTCACCCCGGTTTGTTAGAAAATGGCAGAGGGTCGTAAGAGAAAGAGTGTCTAGGAAGTGTATGAGAAGAAAAGGCCTCAGAAGGGGCAGATTGATCCCAGAATGCTTTGCATAGGAGCTATCTTCTCACAGAATTATGGGATTATGACCCGCTGTTGCCATAGGCTCTCACTACCCGACGGCAGCGATTAATAACAAGGATGGCGCAGGTACCGCGTGGTGGAGAAGGAGATACGTGACCAACGCTCTATATATAGTGTTTGAGGGATTTAGGAGTTAGAGCGGACGTTCGGGCACAGTAAAGGGCTGGTTTTACTTCCGAAGCATCTTTTTGATTTCTGCCCAATACTGAAGCGTGGACTGCACTATGTTATTAGGGACAATCACGAACTAGCTGTGGGTCTAGACACTGCTGAGGCGGTGAGGAAGTAGGGTCAAGTTTGTGCGACAACGGAGGGACATGAGGGCAAAGAAGAGTGTGAATCCAGGTGGAAAAGGGTCCCAGCGTTCTCACACACCTCGCTCTTCTAGCTGATCCATCTTCACGAGTCATTTTCCACAATGGCAGTAATACAAACAAAACAAGACAGTAAAGTACCAAACAGGATATACGGATAGTGTAGAAAGGATGTAGATTTGACCAATCAGAGGCCTCCTGACTGTGGAACTGTCTGTGGTCACCTACAACTTGGGAGAGGTGCACCAGAGTGTGTGCAGAAGGGGTGGGGGCACATTTGCATACACGCAGACGACCTGGTTTCTGGGCATAAATCAGCCTAAGGTTTGCATGAGCTACGAGAACAGCAACTTTTAAAGAGAGCGTGCACGAGGAGAAATGGCCTCATGCATGCTCTTGCATGCGTTTATTAGGTGTTCCCTCTCGGGAGTGGGTACAGGGTTGTGCATGTGCCTTTTTTTTTTAAAGTGGAGAGGGTGGGTCTTTTAAAAAAAATGCGAAAATCCTGCACAATAGGGTAGGCTTTTGAGACTTCCTTATGCAATCCTTAATAGTCAGCAGAGGTCAAAGGTGAGGTCATCTATACCGCATTTTGGAAATGAGGTTGGTAATATATATTTTTTGGTATTTATCAGCTGCACACGCATGGTGAAAGAAGAAAAAGTTTAAGAAATATGATTGGTCTTTAATCTACTGGTTTGATTTCACTGAAGTAAGTTTGACTCCAGGATATTTCATGCTTTGTCTTGTTAACTTTTTCTGAACTTCAGGCCTGCAAAGTTGCTAAAAAATGTAGAGGCAATAAAACTTTTCGTACTTTGGAAAGAAGCCAATACTTCTTCAGACATTCATGATTTAGGATACAAAGCCTATAAAGTTTGAACTCTTATATGGCCTGCATCTAAATCAAGGCAAACATTCCTTAGACAAACAGCTGAAATTGTAAAAATTTATTTTACAATTTTGGTATAATTACTGCTCTAAGTGGCTAAAGGCACGTTTTACACTTTCTACACTCCAGTTAAAGATTAACCAATTAGCTGACGAATATTTCAACAATCGATTAATCATGATTCATTTTTTCAGTCCTAGTTTCATGCAATGCAAATTAAACTTCTATCTATTGAAACTCTGTGAAATAACAACATTTTAAACATGTATCTGAAGTTATTTTCAAGTATTAATGTATAATACCGGGTTCTGAATAAGTCTATACTCAGTTCTTATATGAAATCTTGTGTTTTTAATATGTTTTAATATGCCGCACTTTTTAGTTTTTCATTTCAATTGAGAGAAATATATATTAAAACAAAATTAAACAATTTTATCAAGATGTCAGGTGTCTTAAAAAATCATTATACATGAAATGTGAAAATTTTTTCTTTATTCAATGAAAATGACTTTAATGAAACTTTATGTATTGTCCAAGTTTCAGGTCACTGAGCATATTTCCCTAAATATATAAGCAAAACTTCAGCTAAATGCCAAAAATGTAAACCAGGGAATAACGTATAAATTACACTAAAGCTATTTATCAATAATTCAAGACTTAATATTGTTTTTCTACTACAGAAAATCGACTTCATCAAAACATCTTTACACGTATATGCTCTAATTTCATAGAGTATACATCAGAGTCATTGAACAATTTCCTATCACAGCGCAACAATCGTCTCAAAACAAACCAGCAGAAATATTTTAGAAAGAAGCTCTTATTAAATTGTCTTATGATCTTTGTGGATTTGTTTGTGGTTACAGCAAAGATCCACAGCCTTCTCAGCTAAAGGCACACAAATCAAACACACCCAAGTCACACACCTGTTCTTACAGAGTCAACAACAACCATGGCAACACAGACATGAGAGCTGCTGGGGAAAAACGTTTCTTCCTTTGGCAAAGCATCAAGTGCATTAACACGAATGCAGGGAAATGCAGCTACACAACCGTATAAAACTGAGTCACACTGAAGCAGAGTCTGCATGGGCAAACAGAACACATGACTAAGGTTTCTATTGTTCTGCACAATTAGACTCAGGGGACATTTTGACCTGCACTCAACGGTCCAACTCCACTTCATTTCCAGGGAAGGAAAAAGGATAACAGTATGTCTCATTTTGGATTGTTTTAATCCCTGTTAAGGATCATTTTAACCTTTGTTTTTTAAACCTACTTCAAATCAGAAATGCCTTAAACTAGCGGGTGAAATGGTGTGTTTTTAAATCCTGGACAAACAGTGCTTTTAAAAACGTTCATATACCTTTAAATTAGAGATTTCTGTCCCATTTAAGTCACAGATTTTATTAAGAATTAACAAAACAGTCTTAAAGCATTGCATCACTATAAAATGTTAGAAATGAAAAAGTGTGCATTTGTTTTCAGTCTCAGATACCCTAAAAAAAACAACAAGTGCAGCTTGTTTCCGTCAAAAGTGAGTCCTCAACTTTTACATCTCACATATAACCAGATATTTTATGGAGGAAAAAGAGTTTTTTTTTTTAGAGAAAATGAGTAAAGAAAAGTCTTCTTTAAGGCCAAGCAACACAGCAGATGAGTTGGGGAGAAAATCATTGAGAAAATGGAGCACAGCTTGGCACCACTGCATACCTACCAACACATTTCTACACAGCTGATAGACCAGGCTGCCATGATGGCGACCTGACGGCGTCGGGTGTAGGAGTTTGCCCTGAAATCGTAGGGTTGACAGCTTTTCCCTAAGGGAGTGAATCACCAGCTTTATCACAACATGATGTCATATCAACTTGTTAGGATGCTGATATGGTGTTAGCCTATATCAGAAAGTCTGACACAATACGATTTTCCTCAGTTCAATTATCAAGTCTGTGATTGATAGGATGCAATATCATCTAACGAACTACCACAGTTAAATAGATCGATATTTACTCCCAAAGAAGAAATTTGAATGTGCACTGACAATTTCATTTCTGAGCTCTTACAGGCATGAGGTATTTATTCAAACATGGTATCTTCTAATAATACTACACTCTCATGCATTGCAAATTTCAGAATAAAATCTTAAAGATTATTCCCTAAAGAAAAATCTAGCAGGAACACAAGCAGGAACACACAATAAGTCATTTTCTCTTAAAATAAGTGCATTTTGTCTTGAATTGAGGAGGTAAGTGAGACACTTTGCCAATGGAACGAGACAATTTACATTTAAAATAAAAAAAAAACAATTGTTCAGTGGTTCCAGTTCTGCATTTCTTTTTAACTGTCTGACCCCTGAGCTTTTAATCACTAAGTCAGAAAATAGCTCCTAAACTCAACAGATGGACCAGAGATGTGTTAATGCAAAATAAAAATGGGCAAATAAACCATTTGACGGCATCTCTGTGCATATTGCTATTACCAGCCTGTCACAGAGGCACAGTTTGCCTATTTTGAAAAAATATTAAATATTACTTTGCAACAGTTTAAACCCTCTTTGTATCTTTAAAAGAAAACACACAGCTTATCGTTGCATACGAAGCGAACGCAAGAGTAATAATTAAAGCATTATTCAGGGGTGAACCGGGGACACCTCTGGAGAAGGAGTTCCTTTCTGCTCACATTCCTGACATTACAACATTCCTCAAGCCTCTTCAGGATCTCTTGCTCACAGAGGGATAAATAGGTGTGGTGAAAGGTGTGGGGTGGGGTGGGGGTTATTCACAAAGTAGAGAACATCAGTGAGAGGCTGATCTTATCATGTTGTGAAACAAACATTGCAAAATCCTGCTGACTCGGTTCAGCTCCCCTGGGGAGAGCTCATCCATCAGTAGTGTTTACTGATCAACCCACCCAGGTATCAACCGCTCTGATCAACATTAGATGCTAAAGGTTAAGACTTCTCTTCAAAGATGAGTCAGCGATGAAAACAAAAATACTTGCTTGATTCTTGGTACTTAGATTCACTTCCATACAGAAGCCTATTTCTTTATCCTCAGCTACCACAGTATACATGTCAGATTAAATAATACTGCTTATACTTTAGTAATAGTATCAAGGTGCTATGTTATTGTATCTATTATACTGTATCTGTTGGTTGTGCTGTTCCTTTTACATCTCTTTGCAGGTGATGAAGCAGACTGAAGATGTTTTATCATTATCTCCCTTATATCTCATCTTTCTTTAATTTTTTTCTCCTTTTTTGTTTTTCCTTTCCTGTTGTAATTACATTGCAGTATCCATATAATCTGTTATACTCCCTGCATGAATCATAATAAAGCAATTTCTATGCATAAATCAAGCGGAACACCATGGCGAAAGCTGTACTGCTCCACTTGTGAAAGCAAAATTTGTTGTGCTCTTTTTGGCATCAAGACATTTATTCTTATTGCCACATCGCCAGATAGGACATTGTTAAAAAAATAAATAATAAAAATAGTTTGACTTATTTGCGGAGTGAAACATGCTCAAGCTAATCACAAGAAATGTGATGATTAAGGGGTCAAATCATATTAGAACACAGATTTATCTGACATTTGGGGGAAACTAAGAGAAAAACAAAACAAAGAAAACACCACTTCAATCTGAACTGGTCAGAAACCAATAACAAGATCAACCAGGCTCTAAAAAAAGTTTGCTCTCATTTCACTTGTGGTTAAAAGAACCAATCTAATTTTGGTAATGTAACCAATATAGATTGGTAATTTTGACCAAAATATTGATTAATTAGTGCAACAGTATTGGAAGCCTGAACCAGAGCTTCAACCAACAACCCTTTGGTTGCACGGTAAACTCCTTTTATTGTGGGGAAATTCACTCTCTGCATTTTAACCCACCCCCTTGAGGATCAGTCGGCTGCCATTGTGTGGCGCCTGGGGAGCAGTGTGGGGTTAAGGGTCTTACTCAGAGAGCCAGAGTGCAGGCTGTGGGAATCGACCGCGTACTTGCAACCTTCTAAGAGCACAAGCGCACTGCTCTGACTACTAGGTCAACACCCCTGCATCCAACACCACTGCTATCTTAATACTTTTAGGAATCTATTAATAATTAATACTAATCGTTAAACCAAGGTTAAACCTCTGCATGCTGCACATGTACACATCACTGTAATTGTTCTCTAGGTCCATAACTATTAAAAACTACACTTGACTACGGCTATAGTCAGATTAGTAAACCATCAGTTACCATTTTTATTGGTTGTTTGGTTAACCAATTAAATTGGTTGATATGAAACCAGTGGCTTGGTCAGTTTCTGATCAATATATTGGTTGATTATACCAACATTGATTTAACAAACTAGATTGGTTGTTTTTCAAACTAATTAATTTTTAGAGTGTCGGAAGGAGGAAGAGTTGATGTTCTTTCTCTGGCTGGATGGAGACTAAAACTGCATCTAGCTGCCCCTGCCCCACCTGTTGCTGTAGGATGATTGCTACAATGTTATATTTCTAACAAAAACCAGAGACGGCCTCACTGTGAAAGTTAAAAGAGCGCCGCCCATCACTCTGATGGAGGGAAGGCTGATTTAAAACCGTCTGATTTGCTGTTTTACAGCAAATAAATCATGTTAACAATATCACTATAGTTGCAGATATCAGTGCAGTTTTAGATGAATTACCACCTTATTTTTGTAAAATGGATTCAGTTAAGGAAATTAATGTATTTCTGCTTAACTTATTGGTTTAAATACCATAAAATGTGATACTGTGATGATATCATGTGATGCCTGACTCCACCGGGTTCAAATGTTTTACACTGAGTTTTCATTTTAAAACAGATGTTAAAGAGACGATTCACTGGGAATCAAACTGTAAAGATACACAAATATTGACAATAAAAAACTAACAAAAGGCAGCATTTCTGACTAGATCTCAGCCACTGACAGAAAATCAAGCGCCTCCTTAAAGGCCCCCACTCACCTGAGGCTCTCCCTCCCCAGACCTCCATAGCTGTCTGGTCTCTCCTGCCTTCGCCTGTACAAGTCTGAGTTGGACAACTCTTTCAGCCTCAGAGACTTCATCTTCGTCGCTCTGCCTCTCCCTCCCTTCCTTCCTCAAACGAACCCCCCCCACCCCACCTCTTGTCTGGTCTAACACAACCGAGTCAGAGCTCTAAAGGACAAGGCTGCTCTCTTGCTCTCCTTCAAATACACCCCCCAGGGCTCACACCTTTAAGGGACAGTGTAGACTGAGGTGTGGACTCACAGCGCAGAGACCTATCAGCTACTTCTGGCTCCTCCTCCTCCACCCCCCACGTGGAGCAGGTAGAAGAGGGAAGGCATCGCAAGAAAGGAGACAAAGAAAGAGATTGTTGCCTCTTTTCTGGCTGCGCTCAGCCTCCTTCTCTCTCTGGTGCGTTGTTCTCATAAAAAAAATATGCGCAGAAAGAGATGTTTTCAAAACTGAACAGAAGTTGTTTGGAAAAAGTATGGCCTCTCATTTCTTTATTTTAAAATCTAAGGACCCTTAGTTTCTGAGTTATATATTCAAACTTTCTAGGAGTCTTTAAACATTAAGGGCTGTTTTTCACAATCCTGTTTACTAAACTGAATATTAAACTTTTTTTTTACTTTGCTCATTTTTTAACATCTATTATTCTTTGCAGAAAAAGTAAATTAAAAATTGAAGATAAAAGATGAGGTTAAAATGATAGTAACTATGTAATTATTGTTTTGTTTTTTTTAAACAGAGGCAGCAGATAAATGCATCAAGTCTAAGGAGAAAGCTCACTATTTAGTATTTACACATTTATCGAGTGAATTATCTACAGTTTCCTCCCCGTCTGTAAACTAAGAAGACCCCTTATCAGAAACAGTGAACCACTGCCATCCAAAATGTCAATTTATGAATAATTCATCACAGCATTTAACAAGAACAAGTGCTTGTCTTTCGCTCACAGTGAACACTTCACATTCACATGGATGGATGGATGGATGGAGAGTTAGTTAGTTGGTTGGTTGGTTGGTTGGATGGATAGTTAGTTAGTTAGTTAGTTAGTTGGATGGTTGGATGTATGGATGGATGGATGGATGGATGGTTGGATGGATAGTTAGATGGATGGATGGATGGAGGGTTAGTTAGATGGATGGATGGATGGAGGGTTAGTTAGATGGATGGATGGATGGATGGATAGATGGATGGATCGTTAGATTGATGGATGGAGGGTTAGTTAAATGGATGGATGGTTAGATTGATGGATGGGGGGTTAGTTAGATGGATGGATGGATGGATGGATGAATGGAGGGTTAGTTAGATTGATGGATGGATGGATGGATGGTTAGTTAGTTAGATGGATGGATGGATGGATGGTTAGTTAGTTAGATGGATGGATGGATGGATGGAGGGTTAGTTAGATTGATGGATGGATGGTTAGATTGATGGATGGGTGCATAGTTAGTTAGATGGATGGATGGATGGATGGATGGATGGATGGATGGATGGATGGAGGGTTAGTTAGATGGATGGATGGTTAGATGGATGGATGGATGGATGGTTAGATTGATGGATGGATAGTTAGTTAGTTAGTTAGTTAGTTAGATGGATGGATGGATGGAGGGTTAGTTAGATGGATGGAGGGTTAGTTAGATGGATGGATGGTTAGATTGATGGATGGATAGTTAGATTGATGGATGGACAGTTAGATGGATGGATGGATGATGGTTAGATGGATGGATGGATGGATAGATGGATGGATGGAGGTAAAGCTCTTCTACAGAAGTTCATAGGTTTTACAAAGCATCACCTTGGTGTGCGCAGACAGGAATGCAGCCAATTAGCACGCTGCCTTTCATCTGCCTGCCTTGACCTGCTCAGGATTCCACTCGGTGTAAAGAATGAACTGTTACATCCGCTGCTCTAGCCGCTGACATGTCCCAATTTGTCAAAACACTGCAGATTAATCTTTTTTTTCTGTTCTGTAAAAACAAAACAAAAAAACAACAAAGTTCTAGCTCAAGGAAACACCTTTACAGAGAGTCTTAGACACGTGGTCTGGGTGTTTGGACATCCTCACCTGGCTGTGTGTCCAAGCAGCGCTCTGCTCAGCAGGTCTCACCTCTAGCTTAAACAACCACCTTGAGGCTTCAAACAACCAATATGTTTTCTGCAGAGTATTTCAATGTGAAAATATAAAAACAAAACTAGACAATTAAAAAGACTTAGGAGGAAATTCGAATTGAAGTTTTATTCTGTGTTGAATCTGAGGAGAAAGCTCTCCTGTTTTAGACTAATAAGACCTAATTCTTCAAAAAAATAAAAATAAATTTCTCAAACGGACCTAGACCACCTCTGGGAGTTTACTGCCACTGTCTGGACAATACTGGAATAACAGCTACTGTATCCAAATAAATATTTGATCTCTTGGCAAAATTGAAAAAATGAAGCTATTTTGATTCTTTTAGATAAACAAAGCAAAGTATTTAGTCAAAAGACGGCATTTTTTCCTACGTAATTATTCTGCAACCAACAAATTATACATATTTTTTACTCTCTGTACAAACTGAGTCACAATTTATAATAATTTTTTACCCTAAATTGTGTCGCCAGTCATCTGCTGCAGCCACTCACCACTAACATTCGAGTGAACCATGCAGCTACACACAAGAGGAAGTATATAAAACAGCCCAAATGCTGAGCTAAACCACCAAAGGTCATAAAGATGAACCCTAAACACTTTAATAAGCATGATGCAAATGTGAAAGGCATCCAATGATGCAGCTAAATATGCTTCAGACGAGTGATAGCGATGAAATGCTCTTCTTACCTACAGTGTCCGCCGTCAGAAGGGAGGATGTTTCATTTGTTTCTACAGTCCTCTTTGCTGTCACCAAGGACAACACTCCCACTGCATTTATCTTGGTCTGCATGGCCACATCACTTCCTGTTTGCAGCGGTGAGTGTTTGTAAAGTTGGTGAGCAACATTCGTCCAAACATTTCTGACTAAGGAAAGGAAAGGAAAGCCAGACAAAGATGTCTAATACTCATGAGCTTTTGTTGTCCATTTGGTTTGCAGACAGGGAGCTAAATGGAGCTGAAAGTGGAAAATGTTTGGATGAGGAGGAGCAGAAAAACCCCCCAAAAATGTGACTCTCAAAAAGCTGTGTTTGGAAAGGAACAAAGAGTTTAAGGGATGATGATGAACACATTCGTCATGTGTGTTTCTTCAGTGTGTGACACAACTCTTCCTCTTAGATAAAAAAAGAGAGAAACATTTACTGATGTCTTAATATGCTCTAGGATTCGCAGGCGATGTTTATATTGGTATAGGAGAGAAAGCAGAGCGACCTAACTCTGTTACTGAGGATTAGATAACAGCTCAGGCTGGTCGTAGATGCAAGATTCTAAATGTACCACATCAGATAAATGTCAACTTCATCTTATTTCTCATATGCCATCATGCTTTAGAAACTCTGTGGTCTCACACGCCCTGGGAGCTGACCTCTGTGACTGCTGTTGGTGAGAAATTATAAAGACCGTAAGACAGTAACTCATGTGAGAATACACAACTAAAATACCAGACTGCCCAGCTCCTTACTGCAGCACTATTCCAACCGACAGATGCAGATGACATTTCAATTTATCAATTAAGAACTGGTTGGACATTAAGAGGAAGGAGGGGGAGAAAGGAAATGAGACTGCATTAGAAGACTTGATGGCTGCAGAAAAGAGGGAAAGAATCGAATGCAGGTCACAGCATCAGCTACAGCCACACACAACCAGAAAATCCTGATGGGCTGTGTGACTTACTTCTTTTACCCTGAATAACCAAAGACCAACAATTTAACCTCATGACCAGATATTTGTCTTTCAAGAGGAAATATTTTGCAAGAAACAGCTGGTAATCTCACATCTTAATCCCGGTTTAATGGGTTTTCTTTGGTTTTTTTGTGGCCTGTTTGCATATCCAGTCAGTGAGAATGGGCGCCCCCTGTGGGTAGATCTGGATAAGCACAGTAAGAAAACATGTCTGCTAGATTAAACTTGGTATCTGGCCAAAGTTAATTTGACAATCTTTAAATGTTTTATCATTTTTCAGGATTTATGAATTCTTAACTCTGCTGATAAAACCTAAAATAAGCTTTTATTCTCTTTATGGCAGGGGTTTTCAACAATTTCCAGTCTAAGGACCCCCAAACTGATGGCGAGATGGAGTGCGTTCCCCCTAATATTGTATGGAATTGTGTTATATCAAACTGGTCCTATAGTCACTCTATTACAGATGGAGTAATGTAAAGAAAGTAATTTCTCCCTGGGATTATTAAAGTATTTCTGATTCTGATTCCTGGTTGATGGGACAGGTGTTGTGAATGAAACGGTGCCCAGCTTGAACGAGCTCCTGTGTGTCGCTGAATCTGTGCATTGATGACTGAAAGACATCTTCTGCCTCCATTTATCTGTTTACTACAGTGTGTTGAATTCATGTTAATGTGGATTTAAAGACATTTCAATTAGTGGAAAAAACTGCAGGGGGAATATAAAAACAAAAGGTTTAGGTTACAGCTATCCTATACCTGTTTGACCTCTTTTCTCTGGTTAATTTGTCATTTATGCTGAAGACTATCTCATATATATATATATATATATATATATATATATATATATGTGATGGCTAACCAACCAGACATCGTGTTGATCGACAAAAAGCAGAAGAAGGCAGTAGTGATAGATGTGACAATCCCAAGCGACAGCAACATCAAGAAGAAAGAACACGAGAAGCTTGAGAAATACCAAGGGCTGAAAGAGGAGCTAGAAAAGATGTGGAAAGTAAGAGCAGCAGTGGTGCCAGTGGTAATTGGAGCAATGGGGGCTGTGACCCCCAAACTGGGAGAGTGGCTACAGCAGATTCCAGGTAAAATATCAGAGGTCTCTGTCCAGAAGAGCGCAGTCCTAGGAACAGCTAAGATACTGCGCAGAACCCTCAAACTCCCAGGCCTCTGGTAGAGGACCCGAGCTTGAGGATGACACATACCACCCCACGAGGGGTGAGAAAATCGTTTTATATATATATATATATATATATATATAAATCATGTTTTTATAATTTCAAACAATGTTATAGTGTTAATTCATACATCCAAGAAGAGAGAAAAACCTTTTAAGATTAGACATTTTATGCATCAAATCTTGATATTCTTTCTGACTTTTTGAAGAACTAAAAAATCCAGAGTCTATGTTTCTGTTTTTACCATTTAACTTATTGGGAAAAAAATGACAACATTTTTTTTTATATATCTTCTCATTTCCACTCTTTGGTCAGATATTTGACTTATTTTATACTTAGAAACACAGATCGGCATTGACGACTGAAAGACATCTTCTGCCTCCATTTATCTGTTTACTACAGTGTGTTGAATTCATGTTAATGTGGATTTAAAGACATTTAAAGAGGGAATAAAAAAAAAAAAGTAATCAACCAAAACTTTCGTAACCCCCATGCAGTACCCCAGTGGGCCCCCTAGGGGCCGCGGACCTGCTGTTGAGGAGCTCTGCTTTAGGACATTAGTTCAGTAAATGCAGTAAATAACACGGCAAAGAAAATAACTTTGTATGATATTCTCTAAATCACAAAACTACCGCATTTAAGTCTAATTAATTGAAGTGAAACTGTTTTTAGTTAGAGAATTTATCAAAAAACATAAAATAATATTTATTCAGGTCATTCCTCCACTGTTGTAGGACAATCTTACATTTAGATATGTTTGCAATAGAGATTAGTGAACTAAATTCATCTGAATTCGTTATTAATTAATAGAACTATTTAAATAGATTTCTAGACAGCACATTGTGTTCAAATTAAAACTTTTTTCTTTAAAACTCGCAAAGAAAAAGTATTGTATTTAAAATACAGAGGTCATATGAACGGGGATGAGGAAGGCTGCTGATGTTAGTGTTGTCCAACAGACAGCTGTTGATGCTCTCTGTGACTAATAAAGCAGCTGGCTTTTTAAAGAGTGCAGAACACGTTTATGGAAGATTTAGTGGAAGAAAAAGAAAACTGAAAAAGGAGCAAAAGTAACATGGATGACCAGAGTAAAGAATAAAAGGAATGTACAGCAGCTGGAGTCCTGTGTAATAACTAGGGCTGAAGGATTTTACAAATCTAAATTACAAATGTATGTTAAATATAATATGTTCTGCTCTCTCTGCTTTTTCTCATAGTAGCTTCATCTGGTCTGTTCCTGCTTGGCTGTGACCCTACCCTGGAGAGAAATATCAGCTGTGCTGCTGCCATCAACACCTTTGTTTATAGATGCTGGAGATCGGGCTGTTTTCCAGTGTCCTGTTTCTCTGACTGTGACTGGCTGGATGTGCTCTCTTCATCCTCTGGCATGGGAGCTGGCTCGGAGCTTGTCTGCCTGGCTGTGAGTTTCCTGGATCGGGGCGCCTTTTACAGCTGCCTTTTGTATCTCTGCTTCTGTCTCCTTGAACCCCAGTTGGCCTCAGCAGATGGCTGCTCACACTGAGCCTGGTTCTGCTGGAGGTTTCTTCCTGTTAAAAGGGAGTTTTTTCCTTTCAACTGTCAGTACAAGCTTTCTCAGCGTGAGGGATTGCATTCAAGTCAATGAGTCGATGCATTCAACTGGTTTTCCTTATATAGAAAACTTTGATTTAATTTGACTGTATGATCTGGTTGAACTGTAAAGTGCCTTGAGATGACATGTGTTGTGAATTGGCGCTATAGAAATAAACTGAATTGAGCTGAATAAATTTCAACCAATATTGTTGTTTTTTTTTTTTATTGCAATTCCCCTTTACATTAAGCACAAAAATGTAGATATTTCTTAGACTTAGACCAGAGGTCTTCAACGTTTTCCAAGCCAAGGAGCCCAAAACTGATGGTGAGATGGAGCGGCGACCCCCTAATTATATACATTGTATGAAATTGTGTTATATCAAATTGTTCCTATAGTCACTCTATTACATATGGAGTAATCTAACAAAAGTAATTTCGTCCTGGGATTATTTAAATATTTCTGATTCTGATTCATGGTTGATGGAACAGGTGTTGTGTATAAAACGGTGCCCAGCTTGAAAGAGCCCCTGTGTCATAAGGAGCTCCATCTTTTGCCTCCATTTATCTGTTTACTACAGTGTGTTGAATTCTTGTTAATGTGTATTTAAAGACATTTTAATTACTGCAAAAAAATTGCAGGGGGGAACATAAAAAGAAAAGTCTAATCAACCAAAACTTCCGCGACCCCCATGCAGTACCTACACGGACCCCCTGATGAAGACCTCCGACGTAGACAACATTTATTGTCATTTTGTATACACAGTGTATACAAAACAAAATTTCGCTTTAGGGTTTCAGTTTTTTCCGAACACTGTTGCAGAACTGTCCTGTAAACTTCTGTAAATAAGTTCCTACTTCCTGCAACTGTCTCTTCCCTTTTGTGTAGCAGCAAAGCAATTTTAAGCATTTTACTGCCACTTATAAGGCTGAACATAGAAATTTACTAACCTAATTTATCTTACTCCTGCTAAAACTGACTAGAACTGAGTTCCTCTGTGATTTGAAAATTGCATTTTGCTAAAATTCATTATCATAGCAATCACTCTGCTAAGAACCACACCCAGTAGTCGAGTTGAGGGGGGATGAGGTGGGATGGCATCCCCCTTCTTAAAAAAAATCTTAAAAACCATCCCCCTTCTTAAATGAAACCCCCCCACCCGCCACCCCCATACCATCCCCTGTAACATCTTGTCATTGAATGTGTAAATTTCTATTACATACATTAATGGCAATAATAGTTCCCTTTTGAACATTTGGCAGGCTATTCTTATGAGTAGTAGTAAACCCTATTAATTTAAATTTTATCTGTCCACCAAAACTATCAATTTTAAGGCATCCATGTATAAAAAATACCAAAAACATTAAGAATATGTTTAAAATGTCCCTTTTCATTCATATTTCAATCAGTTTTCTCATCAATGGGCGTGAGTTTAGGGTGATCCGCCTCCAGTGACAGTGGAGGTAATTCTCGGCACAACAGATGAAACCCGGAGGGGAGAATCTAAGCAGGGGTGGATTTAGGAAATTTGGGACCCTAGGCAAAGACAGGCATGGGGCCCTCTGAATTGAGAAGACAACTCATAATACAGACCAGTGGCAGCTGGTGAAAAATATTTTTGGTGGGGCTGATATAGCCTAGTGTATGTCTCCAACTAATCTGGAATAAGAATTCAAATAAACAATTGCACAATACATACAATTTAACAGTAATGATTTAATTTACTATATAATAACAGTAACAGTGATGATTTGGGTCACTGTGACGGGGTTCTTTGGCCTCCAAGAATCCAGGCTCAGTCCGGTTACCGCTGTTGGTGATTTATTGTGCTCAAAAACTCAAAACAGGGTGCAAAAGAAACTAAACATATACCAGATCCCCTGGGCCTCAGCCTCTCTCCAGTTACCAGCAATGTAACAAAGAAACAGAAAACAGAAATGTCCGCTCTTCTTCCCACAGCCCTCATTAAATAGTTTAAGCCCCTACCCTCAGGCTCTCTTATTTCTGATTTCTTCTCATAAATCAGTTTTGTGCATATATTACCTCCACAAACAATTGATGTACAAAAACAAACAAATAATTTTTACAACTTAATTCTTTTACACAGATTCATTGACTTATTCAATTACACCAAACTGGGTTTGAACCCAGCAAAGAAGCAGCCAGACTGAAGATGACAAGTCCCCGTAGAGCACACACACACGGCTAACCCCACTGAAATATTAAGTGTGCACCCTCAATACGCCAGCAGGTAACCAGGACAGCTTGTGTGTTTTAAGTTAATGGAGCTACTGGGCTCAGCGCGAGTGAATTGGTCCTCACAAAGACAGTATAACAGGAATGTGTGTGTGGCACGCAAAGTTTTAAGTGACGAGGTGGATTCGTCACAGTCACAATAACCATGACAGGAAATTTTCATATCCTACAACAGGGATGTTCTTTTGGCAAACGGGTAGATATATAAGGATCTCACCGAATTTGGTGGAAGCTGCATCTCGCTCGTTACGTTCGCCATCATGCCTCTAATTGTCTGCACCTGCGCTTGGGTGCAGAAGCCTGTTAAAGCGCAGTATTTTCAGCGCCCCAAGACCATAAAGTTCTGAGATGCTGATTGGCCATTAAATTCACCTAGCAATAGTACATGATTGACAGATTCTCTGCAAATGTGGGTCTGTCTGATCACAGCCCCCAGAACAGAGACGGTAAGAGTCTGTCTGTGGAAATCCACAAATGAATGACAGTAGATAGGGAAATGTAGTTTATATAATTTTTTTGCTTATAGGTACATACTATAGAGAGTAAAACTGACATTTATGAGTTAATTTCTAAAAATATATTTTACGTTTCTCTCTTCTTATCAGGGAGGGCGGTGCCCCAGCGCCCCCTATGGGCCGGCCGCCACTGATACAGACCCATTATAGAGATACAGGCTGCGTCTCAATTCGCAGGCTGCGTACTTGGTAGGACGCATTTTGAGGCCGGTGACGTCACAACGATGCGCGGAGGCCGTCCCATTTGGCAAAAATTCTGAGGACGTTTAAATGCAGCCTTAAAATGCGTCCTCCTTTTCCCCGAATTCTGAGGATGCATTGCTACCGTCCTTAGTGGCCTCGCCTCCCACTAGATTTCCCGAGGTGCTTTGCGCGCTTTTTTTTTTTTTTTAGTAGTTGAAGAAGAAGAAGAAAGTCGGATTTTCTTCAAATTACGGACAACCGAAAGCAGCAGCAGCGCCGACAGTAGTGCGGAGAACACCTTTAAATGTAAGTAGTTTGTTTTTTGTTTTTTTTTAAATGAACATATATTAAAATACATGACGGTAACGGAGCCACCGGAATGTGTAGGAGCAGCTAAAGCTAAAGCTTAGAGCTAACCTGTTGATACGTGATGCTCATCAACAATTAAAAGCCTTCATACAAATGTCACTATTTTTTATTTTAACCTACATCTTACTGTACTGATAGCCGTATCCCTCACTAATCGGATCTATTTATTCTCAAACAGTTTATTACAAAGGATTAGAAATGTTAAAGCTTAATGCAGCTGAAGAAATAACATTAGTCCAACTGTACTAGGCTGTCAATACTGCAAACGTTTTGTTTTAATACTCAATAATAGTTAATTTACAGTACAGTATAATACGGTTTAAAGTATAATTCACTTGAAGAACAATACCGGCGTAATTATACAGAACAGTTATTTTGCCTGTTGAATTAACAGAAATATGCTTTACATGTCATTTTGTTCCAGGGAGCAGACAGAGGAGTGGATAAAATTACCACTTCATCATCGGGGCCAAAGATACTGCTGCAGTCGGATGGAGGGAAGAGTTGAGGCAGAATTCCATCTACATGTTGCATTTCTATGTAAAAGTCACACAAGTTAAAATAAGTCCTGTTCAAACACCAACATACAAATATAATCTTTTGATCACAACAAATGATGCTCAGATGCCACTTTTTGTAAATCTCATATTTGTGATAGAAGTGATCCTTGTGTGGGACAACTTAAAAAAAATAATACAAAGTATGTTCAGGTTTGGATAATGTAATGAAACACACACACACACACACACATATGTATATATGTGTGTGTTTCTAGGGAAATTACATCTTACATTTATTATATTCATGTTAATTTCCACTTTGAGTAAGCTTAAAAAAGTAATCTCCAGGTTACCATTCCAAAGTCTTTTTCTGTAGAATTTCATTAATCCATCCAAATCATGAAACCTTCCTTTTTTCTGGCATCTGTTGATACAAATAGTTTTCCTCTACTTTAGGAATGCAAAGATCCAGGGACAGAGCAGGGGATCAGTGGGAAGCCTACTGCTGCCACCTGACCCTGGTTTGTCCTCATGGATGAGGTATTAGGACGGAGGCCCTCTGTTGCCTCACCTGTCCTAATTGCCTCCATCCCTGAGGACACACCAGGGCCAGGTGCTGCAGAGGCTGGGCAGCATCAGGGTGACGATGAGGAAGAGAATGAGGATGAGGGAGGAGGGAAAGGACGAAGAGAAGAAGGAGTGACGAGTTGGTGGATTTAATCAGGGAGGATATCAGATGGCAGAGGGAGGCGGGAAAGGATGGACAGATTATTTCATTTATTGGAGAGGATGGTGGACAGTTATTATTTTTTTGGTGTTTTTTTTTCTAACAAATTGAGGTTCTGTGTTGCTGTTATTAAATTAAATTATAAAATTGTTTATAAAAGTTATTGTTGTCTGTGTGTTGCTGGACTGGATGCGATGCCACACAGATGACCTTGGAGTCTTCTGACTGCGAGTGGGACATCATCTGGGGGGTCGGGGTGCCTCTCTCCACTGTTCACCACATCGTCCATCAGGGTTTGCAGGGCTGATCCAATTGACGGCTGCCATGTTACTAAAAAAGTTTAAAAAGACGCAGAAAAGAATGATTTTACTAAAACTGTTTTCATAACCCTGAAATAAGAACAGCTAAAATGTGATTCTACTTGCCATCTAAATATAACGGTGGTCGGATAGACCCTCCTCCAGAGCAGACACCTCGGCAGACAGCTTGCCCCGCCATGGAGCACCACTGACTGCCTCCAACACATTCTCCCCCTCCTCATCCTCTGGGGCCGTGATGTCACCGGCTCCCAGGCAGATGTTGTGCAGGACAGCACATGCTGTTATGACCTGTAGAAAAAAAAGACAAAAATATTTACTTTTATTCAGTCATCTATCTTTTTTTCATTATCTTTATTACATGATTTATTAGAAATTAAATTTTACATCATCTAGAGCCACTATTTAACTTATTTTTTCGTTTTTATATTTTGATTTTTTTATATATATATAATTGCAAATAAAGTCAGGCAGTAAGGGGATAACAATTTAGACAAAAAAGGATTTATTTCTCAACAGTTTGGCTTCTCAACACAACATTAGTAATGGTGAAAGTAGTTATTTAAGTCAGTTATTTACAGGGTTTGTACACATTTAACTATTCAATTCAAATTACTAAAGTTACAAACAAATAAATTACAAACTAACAAATAAATATAAAATTTGATATTTAAACCTATTCATCAATCTGTTGACAAGCGTTTGTTTAATAGCTGGTATATTCTGATCATTAGCAGGCCCCTGTGGGTTAGAATAATAGCAGGTAGATCTTACCTCTCCACTGCGCTCTGCCAGCCTGAGAAAAATCCGTCGCCGGTTTTGCTGCCGCCGAAGCCGTCAAAGGCTCTCCTCCTCCAATAACAAGTAAATAAAAGAAATAAAAATGTCCATATCTATTTTTTTGTTGTTTCTTTCCGTATTTCTCGAGCTATCGGATTTTGTTTCGCGCTGTTTTTGGGGTAAACGTGATGACGTTGTGTCGCAACCAGGAAGTGCTCCAAAGGCTAGACCGTCCCATTTACCAACGGCTGAGGATCCTCCGGAGCAACCTACCAAGTCTGGGTCCTCCGGAGGGTAGATAGGCTGCGTCCTCGGAAGTACGCAGCCTGCGAATTGAGACGCAGCTACAGAAATGTGATGTTAATGTCTGGCCAATGGTCATAAAGGAATTGAATGTTGACATCAGACTGCAAGGTCCCTCGTTTGACTTGCAGAATGCCTGTCGTCTGATCAGTGGTAAATATGGTTCGACGGACCTGTTAGAGTAGTTTTAACTCATTCATTGCCAGCATGTAGCCTAGCTTACTTTAAATTAGCCCATAGAAGCAATACTGATTTTCTAATAAACTGTCTAATTTATAAAATAAATACTCTATGAACATTTGAAAGGTGAGTAAAATTATTATATTTTATACAGGCTTATTTCATTTTCAGGCTAATTCTAATGTATTTGTAAGCAGTTTTTTTTCAGATTTTAAAAATTATTTCAGCTGTTTCAATTTAATTAATTGAATTTGATTTTAAAAAAATGACTTGAAAGGATTCAGATATTAATTTACAATATTTTGTGAGGTTTTGTTCCAAATCTTAATAGATTAATTACTTAAAGATTATCTAAAGTAAAATGAAAGAAGTGTCCTACCATGACTATGAAGCTGATTACATGCCAGTCCGGGGACTGGCTGCAGTTCTACTGTAAGGTGACTTGGTCAAGGTCATGTAAGGTCTGAAATGTAACAACCATACCATGCATAATGCTTTAGGTTAATAGACTATATTAATTAGGCTATGTATGCCTCAAAAAAAACATTTTAAAAATCCACCATCCCCCTTCTTTTTTTTTACAACTCGACTAATGACTACACCTGAACCAGAGAGCTTCCCCAGCAGCGTACCTTGGTTAGGTGAAAAATATCTGGATATGTGCTGCTAAGTAACATTCCAGTTATTATTTTTTTTATATATATATTTTGTTTAGACATCAATAAACAAGACTCTGAAGGAAAATTGGAGAGAGGAACCAAAGTCCCTTTAGATCCATTTAATTTTCCATTTAGTGATCACTGGAAGCATCCTGTGATTTAGTTATGGTCCACTGAGTCCCAAATCAGTGGTGCTATCAAGCAAAGAATGTAAACACCCCTCAGGTTTGCTCTACCTGAAGGACTCAGCTCCTTCCCAGACAACCAGAGGATCCAGTACCTGCTGCAATGACCATGTGGTCTCTGAGCCAGAACCCTCATAGGAATCTATGGAGGTTTGTTAAGAAGGAGAGGAGAGAAACCAGCGGTAACAATGTGGACAATGAGCTGACAGCTGCTATCAAAGCAAAAAGAGCTTTGATTACACCTGGGCAGAGCCACAGGCTGATGTGCTCCATACCCCACCGCATCCATGCTGAAAATCTATACAAAAACAGCCTGGATAATGTATAAAGTAGACCTCATTTTCAGTTGGTTAGATTTTCTACACTAAAACCCAGTCAACTGAGAGAGCTGCCTCTGAATGAACCGTAGACAGTAATGCTGCAATCAATGATCCAATCTGTGTGCATAATCTATTCAATCTTTGCTTTTAAGGAGCCAGATTTAATCAGTGGGAGCCATAAATATAAAGATGCTTTGACGTTTGTTTGTCTGAGTTTATAGCTGTTATGGTTTTGTTTTTATTTGTTGGTTTGGTTTTTTGTTTGTAGTGGAATGGATCAATTAGATTTGGGAGGAGTCACACAGTGACCTGTGTGTCACTGGCAGAGAGAGGGTGAGTGGGCTGTTGTATTTTTTTTGTAGGCCACAAAGCAAATTGTTATAATCGACGTTTGACAAGTTGTTTATACCTTTAATGTGAATAAAGTTCACATCAGCACAGTATTGATTTCAGCGGATTCCTTTTTTGAACGAGCGCGTGAGACAGGGAACGGTCCGACCTCAGCCTCTCAGCAGCTTTTTTGTTTTTGTTTCCTGAAGTTGCTGCTATATACTCTCTCCAAGTTTTCTCGAGCAAAGCTTCTGTGTGGTTTCCAGAGGTCCTACAATGGTTTTAATTTTTCTTTTTTTGCAACATTAGAACACTAAGGTAATTAGAATGGGGAAAATATATAAACTTGAATCAATTAAAAACAGGGACATAAATTTTATAGCAAAATTTTAATCAGTAAATGATTTTTTTCCCCCCCTAGGTGATAAAAGAAAACATTCAGCATGTGAATCAGCTGCACCATGTCTGGGTTAAGGCTTTATGCATTCAGTCAGGGCTCACAGGGAAATCCCTCATCTCCTAACTTCCAAACAAGGACAAGTCTGTGCTGGAGGCAGAGACGTCCGTTTAAGCTGTGGTTGTTTCAACACGGTGCAGGATCTGATTAAAATGTAATCCAAGGAGACAGAATGCGGCCATCTTTGGGCTTATACAGACTCTCCTTCCTACAATTTGTAGGTGAATGAAAGCACTCACTAATCAGCACTAACTAAAAGGAAAACGCTTTTTTTTTAGTGGCCGTCCCAAGAGACCGACCGTCAGGAAGTGGTTTGGAAAACACTGACTGCTGTCCAGTTACTTTTAGAGGACATTCCTTAGCAGGGAGGAGGATCTGATTTTCTTAAAAAAGAGGGAAAAGGTTAACTTTTTGTTTGTGGTCTAGAACTGCAGCTTAAAATAGAATATTTCAAACAATTTTTTTTATTAGAATTTGAGTTTTTCTTTAGAGAAAATGCTTCAGAGAAACAGTATATGTAAAACAACCAGGTCAAAGACTGTAACCAGGATACTTCAGCTCATCACCAGTCTTTCTTTAGAGAGAGATGCTAAAGAGCTAAGCTAATTCAATATCAGCAGCATAAAAAAATACAGCTACATTTATAAGAAGAAGACTTTGAGTTTTGATTAACATGTTAAGACAAAAACAAAACAATTATATAAAGTGCATGTTTTAAGGGTCTCTTTGTGTCTTTAAATAAATGCAGAAAGCCTAAATATCAAAGGTGATTAACTAACTGCAAACTATGGAGTTTTTCCTTAGAGACTTGTTTAGTTTTTCAAGTATAAGTAAAAAACAAAACAAAAACCAAATTAACTTTAGTTTAAACTAATATTTAGAAATGAAAACATCAGATTTGATGCTGAACCAGGGGCCAGAAGAGAAAACTCAGTAGGTTAGAGTTCACACATATCACATTATAACTGATCTGATAAGTTTGCAGCTTAAAGATTAAGCATCAATAACTATAACATTTTCCTAATCTTTTGTTTTTTATAACCTTGGTGCGTTTCACTCCTTTTTTTTTTTAGATTCTTTAAGTTCAATCTCAATTTCAACCTTCATCAGGGGTAAAAACAGAACAGAAACAGAAGAGAAACAGAAAATAATAAAAATTAAACTTTCATCGCTGTTCTCAGCAATGCTTTATCTGCTATACAACAGTAGATGGCGCCAAAGTCAAGTTCAGATTGACACTGATTAATTCATTAATATAAAACTTTTTAGGGTTTGTTTTCAATTTCCTTTTTTTCTAATGCACATATAAATTATTTTTTAATGGATACACATCCAGAGTCGGTCTTTGATGGTAAAATTTACCGAACAAATGGAAAACAATGTATTTCCCTCCAGCGTAAAAAAGTGGTTGTTCCCTCGATACAACAGTAGATGGCGCCAAACTCAAGTTCAGATTGAAGATGAATTAATTAAAAGGATTTAAGGGTTTGTTATGAAATATTTTTCTGTTGCGAGAATAAATATTTTTTATTTATTGTTTTTGTCTTTTTTTTTTTTTACATTGAAAACATCCAGAGTCGGTCTGTGATGATTTAATTAACCAGACAAATTGATAACTATTTATTTCCCTCCGGCGTAAGAAAAAAAAAAGTAAACTTCATAACTTTTTAGATCTAAATAGTTCAGGAAAAAAACAGAATAAACATCTCACTTACCCGTTTGTCATCTCTGTGAGTCCGAACATCGCTTCTCCTGGTTCTCTCGGCCCAGATGTGTTTTCCAGATGTGCTCCTCTCTTGTATTTACTGCTCTATTACTGAGAGCTGCTGTTTTCTACTCAGAAATAGAATGGCGAAAAATCAGGAGGGGCCCCGCCCATCTCCACCTCCTCTGAAACGCAGAGGACTCCACTTCCTTTCTATGACTTTTAACATAAGAGCATGAACACAGTATTTGCCCTTTGATTAAAACGGGCTGGATCAGTTTGAGGAAAAACCTGCATTAAAAATGTTTCATGAAAAAAAAAATCACATGTTCGCCTGAATCTTTAAGTCTTATTTAAAAATTACAAAGTATCTGGAGTCATTTAATAATAATTTAACTTTATTGATCTCACACAAGAGAAATTTACCTCTGCATTTGACTCTTGGGGGGCAGCCGGCTGCCATTGTGTGGCTCCCAGGCAGCAGTGTGGGGTTAAGGGTCTTGCTCAGGGACCCAGAGTGCCGTCTGTGGGTATCGAACCAGCTACTTGCAATCTTCTCAGAACACAAGCACACTGCTCTAACCACTAGTCCAAATTTAAGCATTTAATCTTAAAAGATCCAGTTTTGACATAGTTATATTATTAAAGGAAAAAATCTATTGAAATCCACTTCGAACGAATGAGAAATTAGTTGCCTCCTAAACTAGTTGTGACTTCTTTCTGTAAACAGCTGGATCTCAATCCAATTTAAGTTTAGACTTTGACTATTCTCATTTTTATATTCAACAGTCTGCATAAGAACTTAAAGTTGTATTTGCAGCACTTTAGCTGCTGTCCTTGGTCCTTATTTGACCACTTTGGGCAGGTTAAAAACATCTGCATATTTTCTCTTCTTGTTCGATATGGTTTACATTCCTGTTCACAACAGTCATTGTTCTGGCGTTGTAAGCATTTCCAGCGGTTGGTAACTTTCTTGAATTTCTTTTACTTGAGGCAAGATCATTGTTTAGCCTATTTAATGTTGCCAGTCAGGTTTGACCTCTGTGGCTTTAAATTGCATGAAAAGAAACCATTTCAATCAAAATTAAAGGGGTTTCTTGATAAGACAAATAAAATGTCGTTTTTAAACTGGAGTCTTTGAAAAATCTGTTGCCAAATCTGTCACTTCATCTGGATTAGTAAATTGTAGTAAATTGCAGTAAATGTATTTCCAATAACAAAATCATTGGTGTTATGTTCTCCCAGGGTGTCATTTAAATGCCAAATTAAAGAGGGTTTACGGAGATTTTTTGTCTCCAAGAATATTTTGAAATAGTGTGTGTAGGACTAATGCTAACAAAAAAAGGTCTATGCAGTTCTTACTTCAAGGCCAGACTTATGTTATTCTTTACTCTCAGGAAGTCCAGTGTGTTTACATTGCCTTTGTGATGCTGTGTTCGATCAGACTCAGATGCAATGAAAGGCTGTTCACACCGAGCCTTTTTCTGCTGGAGGTGTTGTTCTTGTTAAAGGGGATTTTTCCTCTCCACTGTTTCTGGATGCATTTCTCAGTGTGAGGAATTGCTGCAAAGTTAACAACTCAATTAAGCCTACTGCCAACTGATAATGCACACTCATCCAAGAGTAAATTCTGCAAGTCAGTGACTGGATGCAACCTGCTGGGCTTTAAGAGAATGAAAACAATTTTAATTAATCTGTGTATTTTGACTGAATTAACTCTGTAAAGTGGCTTGGGATTACATGGGTTGTAAATTGGTACTAAACTGGCTTTATTTTTGATTTAATATGGCATTAAATCCTGACATAAACCAAAACAACCAAAAAAGACTTATTGGCTCTTCTTAACTGAACTATAAAGATGTGATATACTGAAAAAGGTGTTAAAACTCACTCAGGCACAGGAGTAACTTTGTGAAGGCCTGGTGTGGACATGTCCCCACCAATAATCTCCACTTTTTCCCCCCTTTATGCTCATTTACTTTAGCCAAAGGTACCAGAGGTGTTTTTCCTTCCTCTCTCCTGCTGCCGCTTTGAGACATCTGATTTGCGGTCACATTTCACTGTGCACATAGTAACTACGTGGAGGAGGAGAGACATACAGCAGCATTAAACGGGAACTACTTCGATAGATGCTTGAGAAAAAGTTAACAGTAGTTAGTTAAAAAAGTTAGTAGTTAAAAATACTTGAGATGCCACCAAAAAATCTGTTGAATAGACATCTGGAGCTTTTTCAGCTAAAAATGGCAACAGATTCTAAGTTTATACAAGTTAGTATTATAATGCAAGAAGTTTGAGAAAGCAAATGTAAATGTTCTTCTTTATTAGTTAAAAAAAACTTGGCTTCTTAGAGGACTTGACTTTACAGGTTAAAATTAACATGTTTTCTTATTGTACAGATATAATCAGACTGCAGAGCTTCTACACATCTTGAAATTTTGTTTCTGGCATCATTATTTTCGAAAAGAGGTTCATAAATATTTCTAAACAGAGCTAAGAGAGAAGTAGGGAGAGCTGCAGATTTAAAGGTGAAACAGATTTACTGGGATATGAAACACGCAATAAAATATATCCCTAAGTTTACAAAAAAAAAAAAAAAGAAAAATGCTATGCTATATTTAAAATGCAGCATATCCATATTTTTCTGGATGGATGGAATTGAAATTGTACTTTTAGGGATGCATGATATATCATATATAAATTTTTGCATCAGAATCGGCTGTTATGCATTATTTTTTAATACATTCATGTTTTTGGGCCCAATATATATATTGCACTAAAAGGCATCCGTCTAACTATCTATAAATATCAATATCAGTGTATTGTGGCATTCATGTGTTCTCAATAATAGGAAAGCATTCAATAAATATATGTTTGAGCTCATTTTTGGAAAATACAAAAACCTAATGAAAGCATTTGGGTGGAGTAACTGTAGGTCCATCAGCCCCCACCTTTAGAGTGTCCCCACCAACTTTCTTTACAAAGTTACACCCTTGCACTCAGGATATATAGCTTAACCTCAACAAAGGAAAATAAAACAAAACATCTGATTTTATCGAGTTGGAAGTAATCTGAAAATGTGAACAGTTTACTAAAAATATATATTTTAAAGTTCAACCATTGCAACAGGGTTTGCTGTTTTCCAGTGAGTCTGAAATTCATGCAAAGGTAGTCTTTTATTTTGAAAACCAGAAGCAGTATAAGTGTGCTTATGTATTTACTTTAAATCTATCCTGGCTGAGCCTGAGCGCTTCCTCTGACTTTACTTTACAGGTTTTACAGGCTGGAAGTTAAATTCGCATCTGCAGGACTGATGTGTGTTAAAACATACATGGTTGTTTAGCTGATTCTGCATCTTTGCTCTTCATCCAGCCTCCTGCTCTGCAGGGGAAGCAGGGAAAATCTGACTTTTCCCTTTTCCTGAACAAAGAAGTTCAACATGGCGGCTGTGCGCCTTGCAGAAACATCTTAACATCCTTGAAAATTATATTAAATGTAAATTCAAAGAGACACATGCATGTCAGGCTGTGTTTAAAACTACAAGTTTGGAAAAAAAAAACAGGATGAAAAAAAAAGATACTGAAACCCAACTTCCCTCAGCAAAGATGTTTGGGGATAATGATGCTGCTGCTGCACACATCTGGAATAAAAAAAGCTTGTTTAGTTTAACCTCATTGATATCCAGTGGCTATTATTCATCATTTCCTCCTATTACTGCGTCACGCTTCCAGGAAGGCATTTATTTCCTTATAAGGCTGGCCTCTCTCACATTTCCCCTCCTTCAGGAGAGATGACTCTCCTCCATAACAAGAAATCAAGCATTTAAATCAAGCTTAACCTATATGTATTTTTAGCTTCAAATATTCAATACATTGCATTTATTTAATAAATAATTGATACCACCCTAATTATTTTCATATTTTCTCGCTAGCTTCTATACATTTGATTTCTACTTTGTGCGATAAGTCAAAACAAAATAGATTTTACCTTTATCAGCCCACCAGAAAATCCTTGTCAATCAAGACTTCAGATTTAAACTATTTTAATAAAATGAGAGTTTAATTTAATTTCAGGGAAAACCAGCTGTTCTGTGAAACCATCAAAGGTTTGTCAGAGAACATTAGGGAACAAATAGAATCATGGAGACCGGTAAAGCTGAAAGGTTTGGGTTTAAAGTGTAGAAAAGTCTAGAAAAAGATTTAGGTTAGAAACAATATCACCATATCATGTATAATGTCCAATTCCTATTTAATACCCTGTGAAATAACCTGTTTATATTTGACATCCAGTGCAATAATATATATATAAATATCCATCTATATAAATACCATGTGCAATAACCTGATGTAAAAAATATGTTGACGCACTGTGTATACTGTATATATTCCCATGCACCTTTTCTTCCTTGGGCAGGTTCTTCTTCTCTTTTGACTATTTGAGCTGATGTAACGAGTACATTTCTCCACTGAGAGATCAATAAAGTCAATCAATCAAGCTTTGAAAATCTCATGCATCACTCTTCAATCACTCATCCAAATATGAAGCTTTGCACAAATGGGAAAGCTTCAAATGCATGAACATCCACCTGAATTGACATGACCGAACAGACGGTCAGTGAGAAACAGCTCAGGGGATCATGGTAACTTTGGAGGAGCAGCAGAGATCTGTGACTCTGGTGGAAGGTTATCCAAAAATAGTAAATGTCCTTTACTTCAACAGAGCTTTTTTGCAAGTCAGGAGACTTTACCAGGGTGTTTTACATTACATTCCTGTCATTAGCCCATTCACTCACACACTGATGGTGGAAATCTACATTACAGCCACAGCTGCTGACAGAAGGAAGGCTGCTGTCCCTAAATGACAAATCAGTCATTTGAGTGGACAGAAAAGATTCCTTGTTCAAAAAGAAAGTCAGAGGAAGTCCTGTTTGTCACAACATGGATCTGAATGGACTAGTCAAAAGTCAAGTTCAACAGTAGGACTTTTAATCTGTCTCTCCAGAGGAAATAGTTCAATTTCCAGATATGGAAAAAAGTGGTTCAACTAAGTACTGACTTTGAGCGCATCATGAGAACCAAATACCTTCCTCTCACTTCGTTTATCCACCCAGTAAACATGACTAATCATACAATCCAAGTAAAATACCTAAAGGTTAGCAGCTCTGATGTGACAATAGTTTGTAATGCATGAATACTTTCTGCAATTTAAAATGTAGCCTTTATAATAAACAAACACGACTGAAAACACAGAATTGTCATCACTCACATCCGTTTGCTTTTAATCTGTTTACAATCATAGTTTTTAATCCAAATAAACATGACAGGATGTTATAAGATGTTCTGAGTAGAATGATAATCTCTCATAGCTTTTGATTACAGGAACCTTCATATCGATATAAAAGCTTAAATAAAACTACATTCAGTTGTGGTAGACGGACACCAAAAGAGCTGCCACTGGAGTGGGGAAAAAACAAGCTGATTTCTAGAACATTAAAACAGAGGAAATACATGAGTGTTAATGTTTCAGAACCAAATCTGATGGAAAGTTTAAATCCAGTCTGCAATGAGAAAACAATAACATCTACAGAGAAGATGTACAATATGAACAATAACATCTCAGCAGGACAGACGGGCCTGTTTCTACAGGCACTGTTAAAAACCAACAAACACTACACTTCATACCAACACAGATACCTGCACCTGAGTTCAGAATGAAACACACGTTAGAGAAAAGTATGAATATGATACCATTCTGATTAACCTACCAGATTTAAATGAGCTGCACTGATAACTCATCATTTTAGCTCTACATAAAGTAAAAACCTAAAGATTCTAAATGTTGATTATTTTAACAATAACATATATAATAAAGGCTTTTTTATTCTCAAACAACAAAACTAACATCTGGTGGAGATAAACAGTTTCCCAACATGTTGCTTTTTTTTGTACTGCAAGAGATGATGATGGAGGTCACAGGCTATAAGGGAGGAAGACATTCAAAGGTCAACATGTTCCAGAACAGTCCTTAAAATAAACTGCAAATAGAAATATGATTTGTAACAAAGGAAGTAAAGTTTCATGCTAACCTATACCCAAATAAACCTTTATCTGACATGTAGGTCACATTATGCTAAGCTACATATAATCATTCCCGTTTTTTATTCAGAAACCAGGGAATAATTTAAAACAGGCATTAAGCTTATGAAACTCTTTAACCCTAGCATGAAACTGCCTGAACAGATGCTGCATCAATGCTTATTAATCAATAAAAAGGAAATTTATCAAAGTTAATTTGGTACCTCGGTTCCAAAAAGTGAACACAAGCCCAAATAAAAGAACAAACAAAAAACAATAAAATAAACATGACACCACTGTTAGCTAATCTCATATATTTCTTCCAAATGTACGTCAACTTTATCCAACACAATTCAACAGAAACGTACAGCAAATGGGTAAAATCACCTATTCAGTAAGGTAGATCTCTCACCAACACCTGGACATTTGTGTGAGATCGTCAGGCCCAGAATAAAACATGGTGGTGGCAGCATCATGATCTGGGGTTACTCTTCTACAGATGGAACTGGAGATTTGTTGAAGTGGAAAACAACCTCTACTTTACTAAAAATCAAAGGTTTAGTTACCTGCTGAGGATTAATATTCATCATTTAGCATCACAGCCAAAGCTTAGATCAAAATTAAAGATTTGCTTCATAAGAGGAAAATCACAATTCTGGGTTTAATCTTAATTTATGAGGAAAACCCCTAGGGTTATGGACCCTTTAATCCAGTGGATCTGTAGACTTTTTCAAAGGTAAAATAAGCAAATACACCAAATAACTGTGAGGGGTACAGTTACCATAGAAGTCTGCATATGGCATCTGAATTAAAATGTGTTTTAACAGAATATTTAACTGTGTTTTGTTAAATTGTACAGGATAAAGGTTTGATTACATGCAGAAAAAGCTTTGAAATGGTCCCAAACTTGTTTTTCTTTTGTCAGAGAAGACAGGCAGTTGAACAAAGCAGCATACATTTGTAAGATGCACCATATTTACCTACTGCAATGACAATTTCAATCAATTTAATACTTCTCACTGTTTGCTGACAGAAAAACCATACATTTTTTATACATTCTTTGGTCCTGCCTGCTGTATCCCAATGACGCTTTAATGCCCCAGTTTAAAACCATTTTAATTTTGCAGCGTCATTGTTTCAGGTTCTTGGGAAGAGAAGAGCTCAGTAATGTTACTAAAGTGGGCTGCCACTGTTTTTTTCTTTTCTTTTTTTTTTTATGGCTTGGCTGGTCACCAAGTCTATCTGATCCCAGACCAGCTGTGTAGGTAAGAGGTCCACCCTGAGCCCCGGGAAGCAGCTCCCTCCTCCTCACCTGCAGAAAATAATAATATCTGGTTAATATTGAAGACACAAGGCATCAGACGCATTAGATAATCCAGTGGCTCGTTATTAAGCAGTGGACAGGTTGCTGTGATATAACTAGTGTAAGGCAGCTTTTTTTTATTTGGGTTCAGGACATATTACACTGACTGTTTAGCTATTAGGTACCTTGAGCGATAGCAGCCAGTTTGCTCTTCTCCTCTGGACTGAGCTGCAACATGGTGTGAATGACAGGCAGCAGGGCCTGCCTCTCGCTGCCAGAGCGCAGGAAGATGAACTGCAGCAGGACGTTCTTCAGATACTCCAGATTGGCCACACTCTTCTCCCTCTCCTGGTTTCGCTCAAGTCGCCTGACTTCGCTCTTCAACAGCTGATGGATGAAAATAGACAAGAAACAACACATTCACATGAGTATTAAAGGCAATCAGTAATTTTATAAATGTTTAATTTTTTCATTTAAGTTTCAAACAGCTAAATATAATGTCTCCTGTTAGTTGTGTTGTTTTTTCGTTTAGCAAATGTGTCTCTATTAGGCTCAGCTGCCCAAATAAAGTCATATTCTTTATTTTAATTCATTTTTAACAAACTATCAAAGCAGAAACGATGAGAGACACAACAGTGCTAGTTTCTCACTTACTGTACCCATCTTGTTTTTAGGCTTATTCCATGATCCTGGTATGTCAATACACCCATCTGTGTGGAACATCCACTGATAAGCAGTGGGGCTAAAATACAATGCCTTGCAAAAGTATTTATAAATCCTGAATCACGTGACCAAATGAGCTAATTTCATTGGCCAGAAGCTGCTCGACTGCATCGAGTCTAGATTGCTTGGCTTGAGTTCACCAAAAGGTCTGCCACTACCTGATCGGTCCCGGAAGCATGATCTGTTCTGCGCATGCGCTATCAGCTAATTTGTGCATGTGCATCCAGATATCCATCCGGGTCATCCTCGATTTTACTTTCTTAAAAATACCTAAATGATGTTTTCCCTCCCCAAAAATAGTAAACGTATTCAAATATAATGTGTTAAAAGTTAATAATGTATTTCCTGAGAAAATAAATGCCTTAAAATCCTGTTTTATCACTCGTCTCTGCCCGATCTGCACCGGAAATGCAATCCTACGCTCCTTCCGGTGGCTAACTTTTTTGGCTTTGGTTTTAACCATAAATCTAGTCTTTTTGCGTTTTATTTTTTTATTTTGTGTTAACCTTATGCTATATAATGCGTAATCTAAAGAAAGAAACAACTAATATGCAGATAAACATGGTTTGACCATATTTTGCCATACTGCTCTGAGCATGTCTGATGATGACGTCAGAGAAGTTTAACGAAAAAAATTTAAAAAGCATAAAATTGTCTCACAAAATTCATAAAGCATTTTTTTAAATATTTGCATTAGCATTCATTAGTGAGTTAAGGATATAAATAAGTAGTTTTAGTACCATAATTACAGTATATATGGACACATAGATGTACATCTTTTTGCACATGCCCAGGACGGATCATGCTTCTACGATAAATATATAATATAATGATCGGGTAGTGCCAAGGTCAACACATTTTGCCGTAGTTTTTTTGAAGGCTAATTTTTACCAGATATAAATTCAGTGTAATGAATTCAACGTGTAAAAAAATATTTTAGTGTTTATAATTCGGTGTACAAAAAATGGCAAATTCAAATGAAACTCATTCTCTTCCATTTTTTATCAGTCCACCAATTGCCCTTTTGTAGAACAAGTTTATTTTAAAAGTCCTTTAAAGTCCTCCAGAGGAAGAAACAGCTTCACACGTTTAAAGTAGTCCCTCCTTTTTTTTTAGAAGTATCACAATTTAGAGTCTGAATATTTCCTTGTATGACATTTTTTCTATGTTAATTTAAAAAATGTGAAAAGCTTCAAACGATATTAAAAATTTCGCTTAGAGAAATTTCAAGGCGGATTTGTTGCATTTCTCTTTTGCTAATCAGTTCTTTCACATTTGGAAGTTTTTATAACACCACGTCATACTCTCGCGAGAGGTGAGGAAACAACAAGTATGGCGGCGCCTGCAGAGAGCTGCCTGATGTAGGAGCAAGGCAAATTAAAACGGTATTTGTTGATATAGACTGTTTTCCATAAAAAAATAATTAAAAAGGTGCTATAGTAAGATATGGGATATGAGCGATTACTGTGCGGCGCTCTGGAGCGATACTCCAGGCAGTTTCTACTCGGTAATGTCAAACGGAAAGCTCGACTATTTCAAGATGCTTCAAAGTCGTCGGAGACTTCCTACAGTGGCGTTTCCACACGATTCTTTACTTTGTTCGGACTGAACGGAGGGACTCTCGCCCAAACTGGCCGCCGACTGGCAGCCCGTCAAGGTTACTGCACCTCCGCCCAGCCAGCCAGAGACGTCACCTTGTTCGAGCATGACAGAACCCGCTTCTTCCGGCTCCTGACGGTCTTCTGTGGCGGTCAGTTCGTGTTCTGGACATACCTGGCTCAGTTCGCCTTTACCGAGCTCAGAGACACCCGCGGAAAGGGAGAGAAAGGCGGAGCCAAGGCGCCCACCACCACGGGGCTGGCCGGGATGTGGAGCTTTGAGATGAACCTGGGTTCCAACGCCTGGAGGTTCGGGTTTACACTGGGATGCCTGACCATAGGAGCCGGGATAGTCGGGCTCGGAGCTCTATTCTGCTTGCGATCAGTCAGTAAAGTTGTTCTGCATCAGGGCGGGAGGATGGTGACTGTATGCACACAGTCCCCTCTGGGACCGAGCCGAGGCAGGACCATAACTGTGCCACTAAGCCAGGTAGCCTGCCACGCCCACAGACAGGAGTCCACCTCCTTCATCCCCCTCAGAATCAAGGGACACAGGCTCTACTTTCTTCTGGACAAAGAAGGGACTTTAAACAACGCCAGGTTGTTTGATATCACTGTTGGTGCTTACAGACCAGTTTAAGATGAGATTACTGAGCCATCAGACTCTTTATTGACTCTACAGCTCTTATGTGGTTTTGGGTTTTTCCTTATTGTCAAAGTAAATAAAGTATTCGAAATAAGATGCTGGCTCATAAATATTTAGTTTGTGTTAAAGATGACCATGCATACACTGTCACATTAGGGGTGTAAATCAAACCCATCATGGCCATTTGATATCAATTTCCTGCCCCAACGATTCGATTATTTTAGATACTCATGAATCCACCATGTCTGGCTTGCCTGCTGTTTATGCAAGTGTGTGTGTGCAAGCGGAAAGGTTGTAGCGGCTAAAGGAAGCGAGGTAGGAGGGCAAAATAGGTTTAGCGGCATTGTAGCACAGGTGTCATGTTAAGTCCAGGAGAAAATGGATAAAAATAGACCGGAGGAAAAAACCAACAAAAAAACAGAATCGATACTCTATTATTTACACCCCAATGTCAGATATTTACTATGAACAAAGACATTCATACATACAGTGATCTGCTCCATGAGGACGGCGTTAGTGGCCTCAGTTTCATGCAGCAGGCCGTTCATGTGCTCCATGCTGCGGGTGGCAGTGCTCAGCTTCTCAATCAGCTCTTCTTTGGTCGGCTCCACCGTCCACACAAACGGCTCTAGAGATAGAACCAGTGTGATAAGGAACTTAAAAGGTTCTGTATGAATGTGTGCCTTGCAGTTATAAAAATAGGTCCACCAACTTTGCTAACAAGACAGCTTATTGCTTTAGTTTGTTATTAAAACATTTCAAGCCTTCATTCAAAAACAGTATTGCTTCACGGCAAACCTTGCACAAAAATAAAATGGCTGATATGCTCATGGTAAACCGATCTGTGGTTCGTCTATTCATATTACTTTTATTTGTAAAGTTTTTATATCTGATCTTATTAGAAGAATGAGGAGAAGAAAGCTATTGTTAGGTGAAGGCAGAAGCTGTGAATGCAGTTCAGTGCTAGTGGCATATGATGCAGGAAGCATGTGGAAGAAGATCCTTTGGTTAGAGGAGACCAACACCAAACTATTAGGCCTTTTGATGGGAAGAGAAAAAACTTTCATCGGAAACTACACAGGCAGTATATCTGACTCTGTATAAATACCCAGACATGTACAGAATGGAGGTGTTAGGACGGACTAGTTAAAGTCCACTATTTTTTATATGTAGCAGGATTGAATCACTGTATTCACAGAAGGTACCGGAATTTGTCTCTAGGTGTGTAAATATGATATAGAAAATTTTTTCTATGAACGTTTTTTTTTATCCACTAACCTTTCCTTCCTTCCTTAAAATGTGTTACATTAAGTCATAATAAGATGAGCTTTAAGTAGGAATTATACCATGACAAGATATCTAGAAGGACTTTAGGGTAACAAACCTTGTTTAGGATCTGGGGAGGTGAGTAGCTGCTCCAAAGAGGGCAGAGGGGGGAGTTTAGGGGAAGATCTCTCAGTCTCAGTGGTCTCCATGCCTTCTCCCTCCTCCCTGGCCATTGATTGAAGCTCATTGAAAGCCACTGTTGACCCTGTTTGGTTCTGATCAGTGTTTCTCCGCTGAAGTTCTGATGCCAGGGCCTTACGGCTGGACTGAGCAGACACTTTATAAAAGACAAAAAAAATAAATTCTTAAATTTCTCACTGCAACCACATTAAAATAACATTTAGCAAAACAAAGTGCCTAAGCCTGTAAAATAAATACCAAGAAGTTAAGACTAAACTAAGAAAACAATGTCTATTCTGTGGTCCTCCAAAAAGCTTTCATTAGCTCTATGTTACTTAACACCAGCAACTAATCCTGCTAAACTGTAGCATCCAGTTGGTTCACAGCATAACTGTGTGGACAATGATGAGAAAGAGGGATGGTGCACCTGAGACAGTGGGAGGACAAACAAAAGGGCTTTTATTCATGAAGACTAAACCATTCCTTTCACTTTCCAACCTTCAGTCTGCCCACCTCAACAGTTAAACAGATGTTGACCAGCAGAGGGCCTCATTGAGACAGAGGAGCAGACTCATTACTGCAACCCAGATTTTATTAAGTCCTTTAATTGCAAAAAAAAGGTTATTGACCATCCATACTTATTCTGCTGCTGAAAATATATAAAATTAATTCAACTTAAATATCCTTAACTAAGAATAATTGTTAACTTTTGTGAAAGGCAATACCAATACAGGGACGCTTTGATGGATTCAGTTCAACTGGTAAACTAGGAGTCACTTTGAAGGATAATTATAGCTTATACAATTAAATCTAAAAATGTGATGAAATAAGCTAATATTCCCTTAAATACACAAGTACTGGCGCCATATAACTGGCAGATATTGACTTTTGTGTGTGACACTAATGAGGAGTCTCTCCAGATGCCACCCGGACGTGTTTGCCACACTGTGAGGCGGGGAACAGAGCGGAGGATCCTTGCCAACACCTGGCCAAGCTGAAGTGAGAAGGAGCCCACACACACTTGCCTTTCCAAGTCATTACTTTGTGTATTTGGTGTTTGGCTCTAGAGGGCAGCTGTGTGGGAGGTGATGAATGAGCTCCTGTTGCTGCTCTGCTGATATCCTGCTGAACATACTGATATCCTCACCCCTGTAGTCTCCCTGTGTCTCATCAAGCCTCTCATGGAGAGGAAGAGTAAATAAGACAGAGACCTTTGACTCTATGAATAAACTGATACTTTCACGTCATCCTTAAACAGCAAACATCAGGAAATGTCAATGTAGGATTTTAACAGTATAATTCCTATGTGTTAGATCTTCTTGTTCTTCTCTTACCGTTTCGGCTCTGCAGGTTGAAAAGCTGCTCCTCCACACGGCTCAGCTGTCCCTGAAGCATCTCCACGGTGGCCCGGTGGTCATCCTGCAGCTTCCTCAGCTGCTCCCGGTAGGTTTGCCGCTGGGTCTCAACTTGGGACGACAGGTCAGCCTGAGCCTGGGACAGGTCTGACCTTAAGGATACATTCTCTGACTGCAAAGTCAAAACCCTGGAGACGGGGTCAGAGACAAGGAGTTAGACTCTGTTTCTTTAAGCCAAGGGCCAGCTTCCTGTAGAGGGTAAGAGAGGTCTACGGTAATTAGTATTAAATGGACTTTATGTGATAAATCAATACAAAGTAGTTAATAACTGTAAAGCAAGAACTACCTGGTTCGAAAACCCCAACCCTGTTTTTATAAATAAGCACCTGAAAACATTGCCATTAGGGCTTCAACTAATGATTATTTTGCAACTCGATTAATCTGTCGATTATTTGTTCGATTAATAATCGAATAGCCATAGTTTCCTTAAAGATTTTTTATTAAATTAAACCAGGCGTTACTAAAACCTTTCCACTTTAGGATTTCTGCCTAGAGCACATTGACAGATGAAAAAAAAAAATATTTTTTAACTTAAATGCAAAATATTTATAAATTTTTTTATAGAATTTTGATATAATTGCTGCTCTAAGCGGGTTTTTCTGTTAGCTAAAGGCATGCTATACAGTCTCTGTACTCCATTTAATGATTAATCGATTACTAAAATAGTTGACAATTATTTCAATAATCCATTAATCATGATTAATCCTTTCAGCCCTAATTGTCATGAATTTCCCGCATTTGTTCAACAGAACCAGAACCCTTAGAAGACTTTCGATTATAGCTGAAAGTCTTCTAGGGTCTGGATTAACTGGCTTTGCAGGTCTAGAGACTGGGATTTCTCCCTATTTCAATTTGAACTAAAACGCTGAGCCAGACTGGATAGAGAGGAATTATCAATTCTTGCAGGAGCATCTGAATTAGATCTAGTTCCAGACTTTTTACTCAGCAATATACACTGCTTCTAAACATAACTAATTTTGTTCAGGGTCATTATCCTGGTTGAAGGGGAACCTTGTCTTCATTTTAGCTCCACTGACCTCCTTTCAACTTTAATCAGTCAAGCATTTCATCAGCATGATGCTGCCATGTTTCACACTGGGGATATAGACAATGTTTTAAAGAATGAAAATATAAAAAAATGCCCCTTTGCAAGTTGTCCAAGCAGTTCAATAATTGTATTTGTTTTATAGGACAAAAAAACTTCAAAAACTTTAGCTGCATCCACTGCATGGCTTACTAAAAAACAGGATTTCTAACACTTTAAGGCGATTTTCTTTCACTGCAAAAAATGGAAATCTAAATAAGTAAATTTTTCTTAAACTAAGTACATTTGATCTTGAATTGAGTAGGTAAGTAAGACCTTTTGCCACTGGAACAAGACAATTTACATTTTAAATAAGAAAAAACAACTTTCTTGTTACAAGTGCATATTATCTAAATCTCTTATTTTAAGGGTAAAAATACCAATTCCATTGGCAAATCATCCCGCTTACCTGCTAAAACTAAGGGTAAATACACTTGCTTTAAATTTTTTTTACTTATTTCTAGATCATTGCAGTGTTTAAGCTATGTGAAAAGCAAAACTAATAGGAATCTTTGACAGATTTAACCACTTGAGCTGTAGCTCCTCAGGACTTAACACAGGTCTGTTAGCAGCTGCTTTGATCATTGCTGTTGTCATCCGGCCTGTTAGCTCAGGTGGATGGCCAACTTCTCTCAGATTTGCTATTATTTTTTCCTTTTTACGTTTTGGGATCGTTAATTTTTACTTTTCAACATCGCAATCGTGTTTATACGTTTAGAGCTGATGCTTTTAGATTTAATAGGCCTGTGCACAACACACTTTTCAGATTTTGATTTCAAAGAAATCTATTTCCACTCTTTCACTCTCCACTTCACAATTACACATTTCTTTGTTTCATTCTGTTGCATATACCCCTACAAAGTACATTTGACTTTGTAATCGCAATGTGACACAATCACACAAGCACTCCAAGAATATAAATAATTTTGGAGTACGTCCCTTCATTTCAAATGACAGCGAATCTAGTGAGGCATGACAGATAAAATGAGGAAGCAAAACAAAAAGTCAAACCCAGACAGTTCACCTTTCACGGAGCTCGGCCTCTTTGGTAACGTTTTCCTGCAGGATTTTGTTGTGCCGCTCCAGGAGGGTGTCATGTTCATTCTGGAGCTGCTGCAGCTCGGCGATGCTGCTCTGGAGGCTCTGCTGGCTCTCAGACAGTCTGCTCCTCAGCTGCTCAACCTGAGAGGCCAACTGCTCCCTGCAGGACACACTTCTATTACTTCTGTCTGACACATACTAATCAGTGCTGACTGCATCATGAACACCAATTTAATAACCTGTTCTCTTCTCTAATTTATACCTATTAAAACATAGGATGAAAGATTGTACACCACTACCTGACTCACCTTTTCATTTCCAACCACTGAGCTGGAGTTAATCATACATCATCACTGACTGTTAGTTATGTGCAATAAACAAGAAGAAGTTCACCATCGTGTTCTCATTGCTTCCCTTCATCTTCGGGTCAGTTTGCTCTCACCTCTCCAGTTTGCCAGAGTCTCCTTCTGGCTGGGTGCTGCTTTTACTCTTCTGTTGTTTGAGCACGTTGTGGACTCGCACCTTGTAACCCTCAAACTCACTGGTCGTGGCCACAAGCTCAGCCTGAAATCGACAAATTGATTCACCTGAGATTAGCCAAAAAAAAAACTAACTGTAAAAATCAAAGCAGAGATCTGGTGATACATTTTCATGCACTACATATACAAAACCCCAGGGGGCTCTGCACCTATTAAACCTACTAATATTTTTTGTATGTGTTAATAATTCGGGCTGCACAATTGCCTTGCAGCAAGAACGTTCTGGGTTTGATTCCCGGCCCTGAGTCTGCATGGGGTTTGCATGTTCTCCCTGTGCATGCGTGGATTCTCTCCGGGTACTCCACAGTCCAAAAACATGACTGTTAGGTTAATTGGCTTCTCTAAATTGTCCTTAGGGGTGAGCGTGTGTGTGTGTGCATGGTTGTGTGTCTTTATGCATCTCTGCTTTGCCCTGTGACAGACTGGCGACCTGTCTATCGCATCTCGCCCATAGACTGCCGGAGATATGCACCGGTCCCACCGTGACCCTGACAAGGACTAAGTGGTAGAAAATAGATGGATGGATGTTAATGGGGCCACTTTGAGTAGGAATTAACGTCACTATTCTTAGAAGGACCTCCTCTTCTCACTACTCATGTATCCATCTCTTTTGGGGGTGGCGGCAATTGATCATTTTCTATTTTTGTAATTCTGCATTCAAAAATTGTTTCTTCGGAACTGCCTGTCATTAAAGGGTTAATCCTGAGTTCACTGCAATACTGAGCAGCAGGCATGTCAGCAGTTAACCATCCGTACTGTAAACATTTATAAAGAAGGCTAATGGACACTTGAAGCTTAAAATATAATCTGTCAATCTCTTTAACAAAAACCTTAGTTAAATATTGGGAATAAGTGAATTTTCTAAATGGATCTCATTTATCTGTAGGACTGTGTTGCAAAAAACTCGACTGAAATACTTAAGAGTTGTCAATATCCTACCTTCAGTGGGTTACAGCTTGAAGAACTTTAGAGAGAATAATAAGTGTTTATAGTTAAATAAAATACTATAAACAAGACTCACTCAAAAACATATTCTTATAATAAAAGTCTGATTGAATTTGCTGCCACTGGCAAGAATCATAACTGTTGCATTAAAAAGACAGACTTACATCAGAACACCAAACAAGCCCCTTAAATCTAAACTATTACCTTTAGGCCGTATTTAAATAATTTTCTTTTCACATTAGGGGTCAAACAAATGGGCTGTTATCAGCTATCATTTTAAGCACTCAAAACATGATGAATGTCTGACTGAAACACGGCTGACACTGTGTTCATAGGTAATTAAAACCAATTGGGAGATAAATTATGAAAAAGGTCATTACTTTTCGCCACATATATCAATTGTTTCTCGTGAGCTGGAGCTGAGTTAATTTGTCATGCTTTTGCTCTATGACATTATGACTTTTTTTTTTTTTTTTACACCACATTTAGGTAAAAAAAAAGCTGAGAACAAAACTAAAAATGAGAGCGTTCAACATTTGCACCTTTGCAGTGTCCCTTTCCTGCTGCAGGCTTTGGATGCGCTGCTGCAGGGAGCTGCTGGTTCTCTGCTGCTGCTCCAAAGCAGACTTCAGCTGCTCCTGCAGGCGGTGGCGCTCGGCTGTCAGCTCACACATCTCAATCTAAGCAAAAAAAGGAGAAAAAATTATAGAACGGAACAAGACTTTGAACAAAATAGGTAGAGAATTTTTTTTTTTTTACCTTGGAGCTTTCGAGCTGCTGTTGGTTCGCTTCCAGCTCTCCTTTCAGAGACGCCTGCTGCATCATGAGGGAGCTCTCCTGCATGCATGAACACACGCAGGTATAATATTAGTAACTATTCTCAATATCTTTCAAGGCCTTCTTCAGTCACCCTTACTTTTGCTTTCACTAGAGCGGCACAGTAACAGCAAATCCTTAGGGATACACTAACAGTGACTCTAAATCATGTCACGGTCTGCATTAAACTGACTATATCAAGGCCTTTGTTATTTGCATGTTTACATTTGATCACTGCTGCACTTTGACAAATGGAAATGTCATGAGAGCTGTACAAAACCAAATTTCAATAAAGTTTGTGTAAAGTAACAGAAACACTGACCTGTTTTTTGGCATCTGCCAAATCTTTCTTGGTTTTCACCAGCAGCTGCTTTATCTTCATGGTTTTCTCTTCCTCCTGGTCCAGCTGAGACTTCAAAGTCTCTGGAGACGCATAAAATTATATCAGAAATGTGCAGACATGATCAGAACGCCAAAACAGCAACAGGCAAGTTTTAACAGAAGATAATATTGTCAACCTAAAGTCTCATGTCAATCTTCTCTCACTAAATATTAAAAGGTATAGCGGAGGATTTTCACGAATTTTTAAGGGAACCACACTCTCCCTTTATGCACAACCCTGTACCCGCTCCTGATAGGAAATGCCTATTAAACGTATGCAAGAGCGTGCACAAGCTCCTTGTGCAGTCTCTGTTTAAAAGTTGCTGGATGACAGGAGGTGTCCAGCTCAGGTAACAACAGTTATAAAGATGGACGGATGGAGCCAGGGAAATAACAGCCATAATGTTGGCAAGCGAAAAAATAATAATAAATATTGAAAAAACAAAAGCTTTTATTGAGGTACAACATAAATATAGGGAACAGAAAAAACATTAAAACCCAAAATGATTGGACTTTCATCGCAAATTAACATGGGAACATGCTGATAGATAAGAATATATTCCCAAAGTTTTACTCTATATCAGCAAAAGCATTTTTTTTTTAAATTATAACAACCTGTAGGCTTGAAAGGATTGTAAGGAAACACCCTTCAGAGAGTTTGAAAGAGATCCACCTTTCAAACGTTATCAAAACGTCATTATCAAACTGAAGCCACTACTAAAATGTATAACTCTTTGTGTCATCAGTCTACGTCAGTTTGACTTTTTCAGATGGATTTCTGAAGTAAATGACTTTTAGATGAAGTTCTAATTGTTTAGGATGCACCCATTTTTGTACTGTAGCAGTAAGGAGCCCTGAGACTTAAAGGTATAGTGGAGGATATTCTTTTTCAATCAAAATAAGTGGTCCTCCTAGTTGTAAGGCTGTCCTATGTGTTCGTCTCCATTTTTACTTACCGGTGGGGAGTCTGACGTAGTGGAAAAATGGGAAATCTTTTTGAAAGTAAGTTTGTATCAGCGATGCATACAGTGAGTAAATTAAGTCTATTCAGCAGCAGGAGGAAAATTTCCCTTTCTCTAAACCAAATCTGACCTGACAGTGTAAAGGCGAGCAGACGACTACTCAGAACTTGTTAATGAAAAAAACACATTCATCATTTGAGATTTAAAAACCTGAACATGAATCTCATACCAATCTCCTGCTTGTGGGTCTCCTGCGTCTGGCTGAGGGTGTTAATCTGGGCTTTCAGCTCCTCCACACACTCATCTTTCTCTGTCAGTTTTCCATTTAGTTCTTTCACCAGACGTTCGTAGTCGGCCATCTCCATGTCCAGCAGGGAGCTCTGCTGTGCCTCCTAGTGGCAGAGTCAACACACTACATCATGACTAAGAAGACATAATAAAAAGATGCATTTTTACTTACAAATATTTATCTTAACTGAATCAAAATTTTACATTCCTATAGTATGTTTGAAGAGAGTACCATTTAATCATATTCTGGAGATACTGTCTGATTGTAGTGGGTATAGAGGAACATAGTTGTTACAGAGATCTACGAGGACACACAAGGTTTCTAGTATAGACTCAGAACAATATGGTACTTGACCGTAAAAGAACCTTTGGTTTAGTTTTAGTGTCAGAATAAAATGCAAATAGATAAGTGCTTATTAGACTCCCACTGTTAGTCTATGAAGAAAAGAATTATTAAAATGCAGGATCAAAAAATACAACTAACTTCACCTGAGGTTTATTAAACGTATTTGCTTAAGTCTACAAAAAGAATCATCAATTAATAAACTTTAGGAAAAAAACACATTAGACACAATAATTAAAGTTTAAAACCACTATTAGGGTAGTAAAAGTTAGGTTTTTTTCAATTTTAAAAGAGCTAATTTTATGTTTTATTTTAAATGTTTAGCTGAATACCGATTTCACTGTAAAATCCTTTTAGTTATACCTAAATAAATCAGACAGGGAGAATCTAATGCCAACCAATAGTCTGCTACCTTCACCTGATAACATAAAACTATAACATGTTTGTTTTTGTGTTTACAGACCAAATTAAGAAGAAAAGTTTGTTGATTTTGATTATTGAAATGAAGAGAAAAATAAACTTCCTGTCATTGGTCAGAGCCAGTCAGGAGAAAATTGGTTGATTGATCTGTGAATCACTAAAAAGATAAGATGTCTTTTACTCAATTAATGCTTAGAAATGCTATCCACCATGTAAATAAACTGAAAAAAATGAATGAATTATTCATTTATCCCACACAATGCAAGGACTCTTAAATATAATTTTGGAACAAACATGACAAGAACACACATCACGCTTTTTCTTAAAATAAAAGTGCATTACCAGGAGAAATTCAGTTTCACTGGATGAATCAACAAAGACAAAGTCAGAGCTCCAGGCAGCTTTCATGTATTCTGCCGTATTATGTAGGTCTCCACTAATGGAAAAGAAACAGCAGCTCCTTCTCCTGCAGGCTAAAGCTTTTTCTCAGGGTGCCACCGTAGCTTCAGACTGGCCATCTCTAGCTCAGTTGTTAGAGCTGACCCCGAGACACACTCGGCCTGACAAACACTTGTGTTTTTGCGTACCTTGCGTAGCTGTTCCAGCTCCTGGGCGGTCTGCTGAGACTGCTGCTGCTGCTTGTGGAGCTGAGCTGTCAGCTCCTCCACTTCCTTCGTGGCAGATGACAGGTCCTGGAGGGGTAAGCAATCACTTTCAGCATGTCAGTAAACCATACCACTACCCCGCTAGATTCAATCAGATTAAATCATTGACCTATATGATCTAATTCTGGTGATTTATGAGCTGAAAATATATGTCATTAACTATGAAAGAAGCTTTTCTGATTGAATTGGACATACATTTAAAACTGGCCTAAAAATGTATAAGATTATTAAATACATTTGAACTTCCATCTCTTTTAATCTTTACCTTCAGCTTCTGTTCTTTCATGGCTCTCTCAGCCAGCAGGTCTCTATCCAGGCTTGCTAGCTGTTTCTGCAGCTCCTGGTTCTTGGCCTCCAGCTGCTTCACTGTGCTCCTTATGGTCTCCACCCCGGCCAGGAGATCCTCCTTCTCACTGCTCAGCGTTTCCTTCTGCACAAAGGATAACACTCATACTTCTATCTATCATAGTTTTTAAATCCAGAAATTTAGGCCATTTTTTTCAGTATTGTAAGCAGATTTTGATTTTGCTCTAAAGTATGGATACACCAAAGTTTTGCATCAATTTACTGCAAATATTGAATCAAATACTTAACCTGCAAAACACAGATGTTCAAAGATGTAGATAGAGATGGAAGGATAGATGGAAGGCAGCTGGAAGGATGAAATAAATACAGACAGATGCCTGATGGATATATGAACAAAATATGGACAGAAAACAAATGGATTGATGGATGGATGAAATACAGGAGGACAGACAACTGATGGATGGATAAAAGAAAGGTAGATGACTGATGGATTGATGGATGAGTAATAGATGGACAGAGGTTTTATAGAAAAATGGCTCAATATTGGAACAAATGGATAAACGGAATCAATTTAGGTGATGGATTCTGAATTTTAGAGATTCTGATTTCATATTTTGCACACCACTAGAAAGGTAATACAGTCTGGAAAGAGAAAACTCTGCTTTTGCAAGTTATTTATACCTGGAAAGGTCTGAGATTCAACCTTTTCCAGGTCTGGATAAGAAATAAAACAAAGGAATCATAACAGCCATTGTTGATTCTCTTCTCTGACAATAAATCAGTTTTCCCACTATCATATACAGTTTTTCTTTTTTTATGAGATCAACAGACCATCTCTTAAAAAAAATGTTAATAAAAACAGACATAAAAGAGGAGTTTATCTTCCTTTAGTGTTGAGTTTTTCTTTTTGGGAGACGTGCTTGTAGTCAAACACACCAAACCAAGGTGTTTCTGAAAAACCATCCATGCGAATCTGACATGAGTGGGCTCTGTGGGGGTTTTCTCCAGACAGGATCCTCAACAAGCAGCGGCTGCAAACGTCTCCAGGCAGCTGTCAGCCAAACACTAAATCAATGATGGGTAAACAGAGAGTACGCAGAGATCACTAACTAGCTTCGCCGCGCGCGAGCCCACTGAGAACCTTGGGCTCATAAGAAACCTCAGGAAACGGCAACGCACCAGAACACAACAGATGGAAGCTATACCTCGCTCCATTTACCTGCCTGTTCTCTCATTGGAAAGAGACAGTTATGAGCTTTTGAGGGGGGGCAGAAGAGTATATATATACAAAAACTATTTCTCCCTTGCTCACCCAGTCACAACTGATGGCCTATTTGTGGGTGCCGGGCTCCAGATATATCTGGGAAACATGTAGCCGGCTAAAATGACTCTGTAAATCATATGGAAACTGAGTTATGCTCCCAGTATTGCCGGACACCGTCTCCCAGCTAAGATTTACAGCAGGCTGAAAGCATTTTGTTTGTTGCGTACGTGTGTAAGTGATTGAGTGTGTATCCCAGTTACCTGTGTGACAGCACTGCTGAGTCGCTTGGTCAGCTCAGCAATCTGTCTCTCTGCAGCCTCCACCTTCTCCCTCTCCTTATCCAGTAGCTCGGTCTGCCTGTCGTAATCTATCTGCAGGTTCTAAACACACGCACACGTCTTCAATATTCATTACCGGAGGTCGGTTGAACAAGTCGGTGAAGGCAAACACTATGCATCGCACATATCAGCTGCATTTACGCTTGGCTGTGGGACAAAACTCTCATTAGACACAACAGAGCGCTTCCCTCTTTAATAGAGACACAGCTGTAAGGGGAGCTGCACGCTGGAGGGCGTTTATGGACACCGCTGGGAGTCATATCACCTTTTCTCTGCCTCTGCTTTCCAATTAGCTACAAACTGTGTTTAGAGGGCATGAGAAAAGGAAATGAATCAAATTTGTTGGTTTTATTTTAAGCCGATTCGCTTTTAAAAAAAGGTTAAAAACCAAAGGAATCAACTTTTGTGTTCAGGTCTCTTGAGTCAATGCAAAAAAAAAAAAAAAAAAAAAGGTGGCTTTAGGTCTGCTTTTGCAAATCTATAGATTCACAGTTTTGCTAATTCTGTTTTATTTAAATACTTGCAGCTTCATAAGATTAGTTGAGGTTTGTTTCTTTCTCAATTAGCTCTACGTCTGAACTTAACCCCTCTTTAAGCTGCTCTTAAACTTTATCTGCTGTGAGGTATCAGAGTAAGGGGAAAAAAGCTAATCCAGAACCTCGAGAGAAGACAAGTTTTTAGTTGTAACCTGTCAAATATAGGAACCTTCGTAAATTGCTTCTAATAAACACAGACATTTTCCTTGGAGTGTTATAAAGGCGTCTACAGCACCATTAGGAGTGCACCGATTGATCAAGCATAAAAGGATTAGGATCAAATTCAGTAAATCCTACCTTATATCCTTCAGCTCCATGAATGATATCTTTCATCGAACTCTTGATTTTTTCTCGCTCAGCTTTTAGTGATGCTACTTCCTCCTTAAGGGTAACGATCTACAAAAAAGAAAAAAAGAAAATGCAATAAATTGTAACTTTAGTAATGAACATTTATTAGATAGTTGAAAACATAAAAACCTCAGAAAGATCGACGCATCCATAACAAGAGACAGTTCACAGATTATTTTGGAGCACTAGGACTAAACACAACCAAATATGTTCATTTCCTGTTGATGGTTCTATCATTAACTTAAGGCTGGGATTTTCGGAGACAGGAATTTCATTAAAGGTTGTATGATTATTAAGAATCTTACTGCTGAGGAAAGTATGCTAAGCTGATTGTAACTCATGCAACAAATAACTGCCAAACCAAGATCAAAGTATGAAGAGTTAGAATAAAGACATCCACATCCGACTTCAGCGAAACACTGTAAACCAAAAGGAGAAATCTCACTAACTGCTCCAAGATGAACCACTTTGGAAAGATTTACTTTAAGAAAAGCTAAATATCTAGCAGAAATGATAATAAAAAAACAGTCTCAATCTAATGAATTAGGGTGCATGTAGCTTCATACTTATTATTAAAGAGATAGATACACATTTAGTCATTGTTGCTCTCAGTTTTATATTGAGTTCTCAGCTGATGCCTTTTTATTAATGTGTTTAAAATTTTTATTTTGTTCAACACTACAGTAGCATGACTTCGCCTGAGAATGGGGACAATATGGGCACAAATGGTTATTGGGAGCCAAAGAGAATACTCTATGTGGTACCAAAGTAATACATTAAATCAATTAACAGAAAAAATATATATACAGGTGCTGGTCATAAAATTAGAATATCATGAAAAAGTAGATTGATTTCAGTAATTCCATTTAAAAAGTGAAACTTGTATATTATATTCATACATTACATACAAACTCATATATTTCAGATGTTTATTTTGTTTAATTTTGATGATTACAAATGACAACAAATGAAAATCTCAAATTCATCATATCAGAAAATTAGAATATTACTGAAGACCAATAAAACCAAAGGATTTATAGAAATGTTGGCCAACTGAAAAGTATGAACATGAAAAGTATGAGCATGTACAGCACTCAGTATTTAGTTGGGCCTCCTTTGGCCTGTATTACTGCAGCAATGCGGCGTGGCATGGAGTCGATCAGTCTGTGGCACTGCTCAGGTGTTATGATAGCCCAGGTTGCTCTAATAGTGGCTTTTAGCTCTTCTGAATTGTTGGGTCTGGTGTATTGCATCTTCTTCTTCACAATACCCCATAGATTTTCTATGGGGTTAAGGTCAGGAGAGTTTGCTGGCCAATTAAGAACAGGGATACCATGGTCCTTCAACCAGGTACTGGTAGCTTTGGCACTGTGTGCAGGTGCCAAGTCCTGTTGGAAAATGAAATCTGCATCTCCAAAAAGTTGGTCAGCTGCAGGAAGCATGAAGTGCTCTAAAACTTCCTGGTATGTGGCTGCGTTGACCCTGGACCTCAGAAAACACAATGGACCAACACCAGCAGATGACATGGCACCCCAAACCATCACTGACTGTGGAAACTTTACACTGGACTTCAAGCAACGTGGATGAAGTGCCTCTCTTCTTTTCCTCCAGACTCTGGGACCTTGATTTCCAAAGGAAATGCAAAATTTACTTTCATCAGAGAACATGACTTTGGACCACTCACCAGCAGCCCAGGCAAGACGCTTCTGACGCTGTCTGTGGTTCAAGAGTGGCTTGACACAAGGAATGCGACAGCAGAAACCCATGTCTTTCATACGTCTGTGTGTGGTGGTTCTTGAAGCACTCACTCCAGCTGCAGTCCACTCTTTGTGAATCTCCCCCACATTTTTGAATGGGTTTTGTTTCACAATCCTCTCCAGGGTGCGGTTATCTCTCTTGCTTGTACACTTTTTTCGACCACATCTTTTCCTTCCCTTCGCCTCTCTATTAATGTGCTTGGACACTGAGCTCTGTGAACAGCCAGCCTCTTTAGCGATGACCTTTTGTGTCTTGCCCTCCTTGTGCAAGGTGTCGATGGTCGTCTTTTGGACAACTGTCAAGTCAGCAGTCTTCCCCATGATTGTGTAGCCTATAGAACTAGACTGAAAGACCATTTAAAGGCTTTTGCAGGTGGTTTGAGTTAATTAGCTGATTAGAGTGTGGCACCAGGGGCCATCAATTTTGAACCTTTTCACAATATTCTAATTTTCTGATATGATGAATTTGAGATTTTCATTTGTTGTCATTTGTAATCATCAAAATTAAACAAAATAAACATCTGAAATATATGAGTTTGTATGTAATGTATGAATATAATATACAAGTTTCACTTTTTAAATGGAATTACTGAAATCAATCTACTTTTTCATGATATTCTAATTTTATGACCAGCACCTGTATATAAGTGGGGGGATAATCAGTGCATACGTCTTAATATAAAAACAAACTTCCCCTCAGCTTAATTGAATAGTTGTGAGAAAGCTTTAAAGAGAATGGAAGGGAAACGTAAACAAAAAAAATAAAAATAAAGAGTTGCACCACAAAGTGGAGTTACTGTGTAAATTAAATAATAAAGCTAGGCTTATAATACAAAAACATTTTAGAGTGAAAAATAAATGCCTTTTATGATTCAGAAGTTCCTTTATTGCAGGGGGAAAAATATTTTTTGACCCCCTGCAGATTTTGTTAATTACTTTTAAAATGATTTTCTAAGCCAGTAACAAAGAAATTATAAATCCAACAATCTAAATGGAAACAGAGAGATCAATTTGGAAAAAAAAAATGCATAAAAAAAAGCTTTACACCTATGTCGCCCTGTGTTTCATGTAAAAATTAAAACTATTTTTAGCTTCAAACATGACGTCCCTCTATGGAAATCTTAGGTGGCCGAGAGGTTCAGTCATTTAAATAAGAAATGTTTGATTGGGGACACGTCCAAGAGCTGCAGAAGTTCCATCTCTGAACTCAAATCCCTCCATTTTGAGGTAAATGTTCTCTTTAATGATTCTGAGATATTAAGAGTTCATAGACCAGGCCTGTCCACTAGAATCTTAATGTAAAGGCCCCCTTAATTTTCCTTATCAGAGAATTGATGTCCAAAAGCCAAATGTTCGAACTAAAGTGCCAGAGGCTGCATTTTCTCCCCAATATAAACGTCAAAATGAACGGATGCTCACTGGCAAAAGTATCAGAGGCCAAGATTTCAATTCATTACAGCATAGCCCGTCTTGCTCTGTGCTTCTAGAACATTGTTGTGTTTTCTCTGGTGTATTTCAACTTCTACTGTTGGTCAAGAAGATGCAGTGGAAGCAATAACTCTTTGTACACATAGGGCATAATCTTCAAAAGTCTCCGCAATAAAGCTGTTTCACACAGTATGTGAGCATGTCAAACAAGATGAACAAACGGCTTCAACTCATGAATATGCTGAAAATATCCAATCCAATCCAACTTTTTTTATATAGCACTTCAAAAAGCAAATGGGACCAAAATGCTGCACACAAGCAGAAATAAAAAAAACCAACAATAAATCAACTAAGATTATTTAAAAAAAAGTATCAACTAAATAAGTATAATGCCAGTATAGAAAAAAAAAAGTAAAAAGAAAAAAAATAAATCAACGAACACCAACCTTCGTTTGAGGATTAAATGCCAGAAAGAGAAGATGAGACTTTAAAAGATATTTAAAAAAGGTCAAAGAGGAACCCTGACATGCAATGGCAAACCCTTCCAGAGTATGGGACCGGCTACAAAGAAGGCCGGGTCCCCTCTGAGTTTACACCTTGTTGTATGTACTGACAGGAGTAATTGATAGGCTGATCTAAGGTAAGGCCATTTAAAGACTAGAAACTAAAAAGAAGTGAACCTAAAACTGGGGATATATGTTCAAACGTATGTGTCCCAGTTAAAATTCATGCAGTAGCATTTTAAACCGTCTGCAGATTGGCGACTAAAGATCTACAACATATCACTGTCTCAAAATGTCCTTTGCGATTCAACAGTTTATGTTCCTCACTGGGACATAGGCTATTGTCTGCATAATGGTGAAAAGTGACCAAAACCTTCCTAAGAATGGATCCGAGAGGGAGCAGATAAAGAGTAAAAAGAAGGGTGCCCAAGACAGAACCCTGAGGAACCCCATATAAAAATGGAGCAGTGGAGGAGACAGAATCTCCCAGACTGACATAAAATGTTCGATCACTCAGGTAGGACCTGAATCACGGCAGAGCTGTTCCCTGGATCCCCACCCAATGCACTAAAAACAAGATAAAAGGGTATAATGATTCACTGTATCAAAGGCTGAAATTTGTAAGTTTTAAATTTAACTTAGGTTTATTTATTTTACTTTTGTTTGCAGCAATTTGAGGTACTTTCACTATAAGTAATATTGACCATTATTATTACTTTTATAGTTTAATAGTGTGGAGTATAAATATGTTGAGGTAGGTCTGTTCTTAGCCTCACAGGCTCCAAACGAGGATCATGAGAGATAATAATGAGTTCACACAGCCTCCTTCATGGCATGAAGGGGAGGACTGCTGTTTTCTGGCCAATGAAAGATAAATTAACCTAACAGGGAATGGCATTGATGAACTGAAGTTGATTTTCCTCCAAATGTTCGTGTGTGAGAAAGTCCTTTATGCAGGGGTGGTTCCATGGGAGAGAGAGAGTGTTGGGATTTTGTAAGGTATAAATGTATGTACTGAGGTTGCCCCAGTCGGAGCTCTCTCCGTCTGAGGACGTAAAAAAATTTGAACATCCTCTTGCAAGAGTCTCAGTTTCTCCTCAACTTCACGATAGTCATTATCATTATTACCTCCAACTACATGCCCCTCAAACTGCCAGCAGAACATGCGATCTCTCATTTAAATTGAGCGCCAAAACGGAACCCGTTTACATGTCTATCTTTTCAGATCACCTCAATATGCCCACAATTTGCCCTGTAGTGCTTCTTATTTGGATTCTTTCAAGATCAGGCCCATAGCGAGCTAAGATTTGGCAGATCTGTAACTGGCTGAGCGTAATGTGTGCTCCACATGTAAACATAACCAATCCAAGGAACTCTGAATTCAGCCTGAATGTAGAAATTCTAACCCTTGTATTTTTAAAAGCATAAAGCTACCCTAAAAATTAGAAACCATCAACTTCGTTCTCAGAGAAACTGAGGAACTCCACCATGAAGAACTTTCCACACTGTATAATCTTTCCTGTAAAGAAACACCACATCCATGTTGCTAATAAAAATAATAAATCTCACATCAAGCTTTTAGATGTGATAGAAGTAATCAGACTACCTCCTTCTTGCTGTTGTCCAGCTCCTTCTTTGCTTTAACTGCGACTGCCTTGATTTTGTTGATCCTCTCGTCCTTTTCTTTGATTTGGTTTTCAAGGAGACCTGTGGGAAGATGAAGTCAGAAAGTCTGAGTGGAAGCATTCAACAGCAGGTTGATTACGTAACACATTTTGAAGGACTGCTTATTGATTTAAAGAAAATGGATGAGAGCAGTCGTCGTACCTAATTTCTTGGTCGTCTCGTTGGCTTCGTTTTCCTCTGAGATAGCAGACTGGGAATTAGATTCCTGTGAACCGAAAAGGGAAAAAGGTTTCAGATGTTTTGCTTAAACCAGAACGATATCTTTGCTGAGGAAGGTTGTTCATAACCAGTTGTGATGAGATGTTTCACGCACCTGGAGGGCGGTTATTTCACTCCTTAGCTGGGCTACCAAAGAGTCCTTCTCTGCCAGCTGGGTTTCCCATTGCTCCTTCTCTTCCTGAGCCTGAGAAATTTGAGCCTGGAGTTTCTGGTTCTCATCATGAATCTTCTCATTAACTGACTTCATATCTTGGAGATCTCTCTGCAGTCCCTCTACATCTTTTACTACCTCCTCCAGATTCCCTCTCAACATGTTTCGCTCCTTTTCCAGGTCTCTGATGTGAGCCTCCAAGTCTGTTTGCATCTCCCCTCCTCTTTTCTCAGTTTCCAACTCTCCAAGGTTTCTCTTTAACATATTTCTCTCCTTTTGGAGCTCATCGACACGTACTCGGAGCTCTTCAAGCTCCTCGGTAGATTTCTTGAGCACTTCAGATTGACCTTCCTCCAGCAGCTTCACAGAAGCGCTGGCTTTGTCTGCCTCCTCCATGACTGACCTTAACCTCTCCTCTAGTTGTTCCTTTTCAGATCCTCTCTCCTCCAGCTGAGCCTCCAGGTTTGCCAGCTTGGAGGCCAGAAGCTCCCCGTCTTTCTGAAGCTTGGAGATTTCTGATAAAGCCTCCTCCAATTTCTGATGGAGCTCATCCTTCTCTGTGGAGAGCTGCTTGATTCTCAGCTCCAGATTGGAAACCGTCTCCTCGTGAATTGACATCTTCTCCTTTAGGCTTTCTTCCAGCTTTTCTCTTTCCTCATTTAGATGTTTTATCTTATTGTCCGTTTGTGTTCTCAAGCCTTCCACCTGCTTGCTTGTGTTCTCTTTAAGTAAAAGTGCTTCTCTTTCTTTCTCCACCATCAACATCTCAATTTCTTTTGTTTTCTCATCAATCAATTTTTGCACTTCATCTTGTTTGTGCTTGAGCTGGTCTTGCAATTTATCCCGTTCTTCCGACAGCATAGAGACCATTTCTTCCAGGTCTTGAATTATGTTCTCCTTCATCTTCAGCTGGGATAAGATCTCTTCATTCTGAGTAGTCAGCTCCTCCACCGTCTGTTTTAAGGTTTCTTCCTCTGTGGATGTGGAAAGTGTCAGTTTTTCAGCAGGGGGATGCTCTAGTTTTTGCTGAAGGTCCTCCATATTCTTCAGCATGTTTTTCTCCTCTGTGACTTCAGTCAACCTCATCAGTAGCTCATCTCTCTGTTTATTCAGCTGCTCGATCTTCTCCTGAAGTTCTTGCACCGTGTTGGCTCCCTTTTCTTTCATGGCGTTGTACTGTTGAACAAAATCTTTGGTCTTCTGTCCCAGCTCTGTCTCCACATTCTGAAGTATGTCTCTCATGTTCTGGCACTCCACTAAGGCAGAGTCTCTTTCTCTAGTTAAAGCCTCACATCTGCTTCTCAGCTCCTCATTCAGGGACTCCTGGTCATCGGTTGATGTGCTAAATGTGTTTTTTAGTTCTGCTTGAACTTCAGGTTGCTCAGGTTCAAGCTTCACCAAAACCTCCGCGGAAGGACTATCTCTGATCATCTGGAGCTCATTGATTTTAAACTCAAGCTCCTCTTTTTCCAGCTGGAACTCCTCTTTGAACTTCTCCAGCTCTGCCTCCAGCTCCCCCTTCACATTACGAAGCAGAGTGAGCTCGTCCTGCAGCATGGTGTTCTGAGACTGAAGATCATCCAGCGCCAGCCTCAGCCTGCTTGAGTCGCTCTCTGCTCCATCACCCTGAGCTTCAGCTGGTTTGCACCCAGACAGCTCCAGCATTTTGGCGATCCCAGAACTACGGGTGGGATTCTCGTCTTCCTCCTGAACATCTTGCAGGTGGCTGTCTGCAAAACACAGAAGAGCAATCTTATATCTGCCACTTAATTCATTTTACAACAACTGTGCATCAGTTCTGTTGCAGTATTTACAGCCATCTGTATTTTAATTGTGTGGGGTGCTCCAGGCTTGAAGTAGGAGTCTTGCACAGTCAGCTTTTCCTCAAACCTAGTTTGTTGTCACTTAGAGGCAATTGTCAATTTTATTAGGCTACATCCTTATATATTATGCAACTCTGCAATTAAAGATTACATATTTATTCGCTGATGACAGAACTGCCGATCGTTACACCTGCAGCTAGTGTGTCAATATCAAGGGACACTGCATACCGACAAGAAAGAACAGCCAGTCAATTCTATGTGAAATCAAACTACCATTGAAATAACATCTGGAACAGAAAATTGATAGAAAGTTAGACACCAAGACTTGCAGTTACCGTATATAACTTAATATTGTTGCACCTTGGCTTTGTTGTTACATCCAATGTATAATGTTAGGGTTTGAATGAATCAGTCAAATTAGAGTTTTGCCATCAGTGATTGCCTTCCAGTCAATGAGTTGATGCAATCAACTGGTTTTCCTTAGACAGAAAGTTTTGAGTCAATCTGACTATTCAATCTGGGTAAATTGTCTCTGTAAAGTGCTTGAGATTACATGCTAGTGAATATTCACAGTCATCCAGGTCATAGTAATTCCAAAAAAGCCTGTAATACCCAATACTGGGCTATGCCTCTGAAAGGGGGCTAACAAAGAACCCAAAACGACTCCCCATTCCTAAAAGGCGAACCCATTCTTCTGGTTCAATTCGCATGTTTTTGGGCTACTATATAAAAGCTTCAAGTCAACCATAATTCTGACATTTTTAATTGAAAAAGCTCCCAGGATTGGAAGCAAAACATCTTCAAACCTGGAATCCAAGTCCAGTGGATTCTTTTTTAACCTAAGATGACATGTGTTTTGAATTGGTGTTATATTAATAAACTGAATTGAATCAACATTTTTACTATATGTTTTATGAAAGAGATAGAGTGTGATAAAGGGATGAAAGACGTGGTCTGGAGATCACAGTTTTCCCTTATTATTAAAAGGAGATGTTGCAGAATGTTGTGTCGTGTTGGTGGTGAACTAATATTATGAATTTATACATCACATGTTGCACCTCTTGCCTCCACCAGTGGTTTTCATCCACTGTTTTTGGATCTACTTATTTTAGGTCTTTTTCACTCTAACTATTTTTATGTCTATAACAGTGGAACCATGTCATTTACAGCTCTTGTGATTTATTCCCCACTGACCCTATAATCGAGCCTCTCAGCTCTCAGTCAGCAGAACCACGATCTCTGAACTAGTAAAGTTTTATTTCTTTGTTTTTTGTGAATGGCAAGCATTAAAAGTCGTACCCTTATATTGCATGAATGGGGCAGTAAATATGCAGAAATATATTTTCTGGGCACGAGCACTCACCTATTCACATGTGGATGCATCAGGTTTGCGAGGATCATTTACGATAATTAACTGAAGCTAAAAATGTCTTTTGAATCTGATGTGTCGCGTGGATAGAAGCCCATGGTAGGATAAAAAGTAAGAGAAATTCCTCACCACAAGGATATAAAAATGATGTTACAGGCCCACAGTTTTCTGTGTTAAATCAAATTTTTGGTGAACTGTCTGTTTGAAATAAAACTCAATTCTTATTCCTTCATCTCTGACTTGTCTGCCGTCATCTTTGGTATTTATGTTTACTGTTGTGAATGTTCTTTAATACACTTTCTAAGCATTCAATCGTTTGTATTAATGATGATACAAATTTTATACAGATGCACAATTATTTTTTGCTAAAATACATGGGGGCGACAATATTTTACATACATGTGGGCGACAGTGGCGTCGGGTGTAGGAGTTTGCCCTGAAATCAAAGGAATGACGTTTCAAGCCCCGACTCGCTTCTGTCAGTGAGCCCCAGGGCAGCTGTGGCTACAGTGTAGCTTGCCAGCATCAGTGTGTGAGTGAGTGTGTGTGTGTGAGTGAATGGCTGAATGTAGTGTAAAGTGCTTTGGTCAAGTCTCCTGACTTGATAAAGAACTATATAAGTACAGGCCATTTACATGTATTGATCACATTTGATTTTATTTAGGGTTAAGACAGTAACGATGTAATCAAACTACAATTTTCAGTCTAAGATGTAGGACTGTTTTAGAAAACCCATATACAAAATAATTTCGGAATTAACCACCACTTTATGTTGGTCTGTCATGTAAGCCGCCCATAAATTACTTTGACTTGTTTGTTTGAAATGTAAAGTTCTGTTTTATTTATTTTGCTTAACAAGGAATGAACCACTAAAGAAAGAAAAATGGGCTTTAGGATTAGCCTTAACCAGATAAGTTAAACCAAAAACAGAAAACACTAACTTCACTTGCAGTTTACCTTTTAAAGCAAGCTGCTCAGTCAGCTCCTCTGTGAGCAAAAGGAGACGTTCCCTCTCGATCTCACAATCCTCCTCCAAAGCTCTCATTTCCTCTTCATGCTGTAGAGTCTTCTGAGCAAGGTCCTCCTTCAGATTCTCCACCTCCTGCTGGGCCTTTGTCAACTCCTTTTGGTAGTTCTCCTCCAACTGAGCCATCTCCTCAGACTGTCTGTCTTGGATCGCCTTCATTTCATCTCGAAGGGCTTCCAGTTGAGATTCGAAGGAACGTTTGACTTCCTCTGCTTTCTCTTCAGCATTTGCATATTCTGCTTTGCGCTCCCTCTCTCTTTCATTCTCCCTTTCTCGGTCTCGTTCCTCTCGCTCTTGGAGTAACTTCTGGAAATGAGTTACTTCTTCCAGGTGTTTGTGTCTGGATTCCTCAATGCTGCTTTCTAGAGTTTTGATCTTTCCTAGGTGGTCTTCCAGAACACCCTGATGTTTGCTCTGCTGCATTGCAAGATCCTCCTGGAAATATAGAAAAACCGTAAACATGACGACCTGCTTTCATCAGCAGCCTTACAATGCAGAAAATCTCTCAGATGTGTTGTGTAGTTTTTCACCTTGGCTTGCTGTTTAGTCTTCTCTAGCTCTTTACGTGAGAGTGTAAGACTTTGCTGGATTTCAGCTTTCTCCAACAGTAAAACATCCATTCTTTCAGTCAGCTCCTAAAACAACAAATCATTAAATATCAACATATTTACTTTTACAGCAGATCTGGAGATACTACTATAGACACAAACCTGTATCAACAAGGCATCCTCTGAACTTTTATCAGTATTCTTGGATTGTTGCCTGAGGGATTCAACTTCTTTTTCCAAATCTGGCATAACACAAAGAGCCACGTCACAAATTTGAGTCTCTTTGATCCCCACAGACTCAAAAGAACCAACTAATCATGAGTTAAAGAAATACCTGCACATTTGGTCTTCATCTTTTGCATGGCAGCTATCTGTTTTTTGGCATATTTGATGAGGTCATCTTTGGACAATGTGTCCAGCTGCATAGATGGAGCAAAGAAGAAGAGGAAAGAAAATGTTATTCACTTGTAAAATCCCCAAAACTGGAGGATGAGAGGTGAAATATGATGAAAACTCAGTTGGATGATACGGCGAAAACTTATCTTTATACATTTCTTAATTTCGGTTGATACAACATGGTTTCCATATCGATATAGAACCATAAAAACCTCAAAAAGACCAAGAAATCCCACAATAGATGCCTGTATAAACTTAAGATGTATTTAAATCTCCTCCAACATTACACTGACTTTAAGAAAAACAAAAACAAATTAAACTATATAAGACAGAGAATGTCAGTGAGTGACAATTGTGGTAATGATAGTCTGTAATGTATATTGAAGTATTCAAATGTGTTCAAATGTCATATAACCGATATATTGAAATATTGTCCAGCCATACAAGAAAGTTCAAAATATTATCAGAGTAAAAAGCTGTGATCTACCTTTGACTTGGGGGTCCCTGATTGGGATGGAGTCCCAGCCTCAGCTGCAGCACCACCAGGATCCTTAAAAAATTAAATAAATAAAAATATTATACATACACACACATATTTATATATTTTTTTACAATATGTCTCACATGGTATTAAAATCAATAACAAGTGCCAACATTTATAATCATTTGATGCTGCCATACTTTTCGAATAGATCTATCTATAGTAGAAAAAAAACGTTGCCTCTTATTAATTCGTACCGGTAATATTTGAAGTATAGATCAAAATATTACAGATGTGGAAGACAGAAAACAAACACTCTTATTATCAACCAAAGAACGTCGTTTACTTTACATGAAACACGTTTATTCAAAGTCTTCTCTTTTCAGATAAACTTTTAAACAGCTCTGAGTTTTGGTGTCTTTTTAACACCAGGATCCTCCACACAAAGTTGACAGCTTAGCTAAAGCTAACTGCTCGACAGTAAACATTTACCTCCATCTCAGTCGGCTGTTCGGCTTCGCCTCAGTTCTGTGTCACGGAGGGAGACAGCGGGTACAATGAGCACTTCAGTCTCTATCTGAGATTACAGTCAGCTTCAAAGACATTTAGCACGGACACATTTTATTCATGTTGGTTCAGAGATACCAAGCTAAAGCTAAGGATTACTTCCGCAATCGTCAACCGAGTGACGTCAGAATAAATTACGTGTCGCGTCTAAATCAAGGAGAAGCTGTGTTCAAGCAAAGGTGAGCGATTCATATAAATGGTTAAAGATTATAACCCATTCTCTATCTGGCGCAGTTATTTGTTTTGTGAAAGTGATTCGAGAAAGTTGAGCAGTGAATGAGATGCATGGGGACATTGATGAATTTAAAATAATAAAAATATATAGTCTAAGTAGGTTGGGGTTGATTAAAGGGGGTAATGAATTTTTTCAGATTGGAATAAGTTCATTTGTGTCTATATTAAGAAAAAAAAAATCTACAATTCAGTTCAGATTATCTATGTAGCACCAATTCACAACATGTCATCTCAAGGCACTTTACAGTCCACCAGATCATACAGTCCAATTGATTTAAAAATTTCTATCTAATGAAAACCAGTTGACTGCATCGACTCATTGACTCAAAGGCAATCTCTCACACTAAGTATGTTTGTAGCGACAGTGGAGAGGAAAAACTCAAATTTTAACAGGAAGAAACCTCCAACAGAACCAGGCACAGGCGGCCCTGTCCAGGAAACACACAGCCAGGCAGACGAGCTCCAAGCCAGTTCCCATGTCAGAGGATGAAGAGAGCACATCCAGGCAGTCACAGTCAGAGAAACAGGACTACACTGAAAAACAGGCTGATCTCCAGCATCTATAAACAAAGGTGTTGATGGCAGCAGCACAGCTGATATTTCTTTCCAGGATGGAGTCACAGCCAAACAGGAACAGACCAGATGAAGCTACTATGAGAAAAAGCATAGAGATCATAACGTTAGAGATTGAACTAACAGATTCTGTAGAGTAGGAGAATAGAGATAGAATGAAGCAGGATGATGAAAAAGGGGTCCCTATGTCCTCCAGAAGTCTAAACCTATAGCAGCATAACTATAGAGACAGCTCAGGATAACCTGAGCCACTCTAACTATAAGCTTTATCTAAAAGGAAAGTTTTAAGCCTAGCTTTAAAAATAGACGGGGTGTCTGCCTCACAGACTAAAACTGGTAGTTGGTTCCACAGGAGAGGAGCCTGATAACTAAAAGATCTGCCTCCCATTCTACTTTTAGAAATTCTAGGAACCACCAGTAAACCTGCAGATTGAGAGCGAAGTGCTCTGTTAGGAACATAAGGAACAACCAGATCTCTGATATAAGATGGAGCTTGGCCATTTAAGGCTTTATATGTGAGAAGGAGGATTTTAAATTCTATTCTTGATTTAACAGGAAGCCAATGAAGAGAAGCCAGGATAGGAGAGATATGATCTCTCTTTTTAATTTTCATCAGAACTCTGGCTGCAGCATTTTGGATCAGATGGAGGCTTTTAACTACAGTTTGTGGACTTCCTGATCGTAAAGAATTACAATAGTCCAGCCTTGAAGTACCAAATGCATGGACTTGGTTATTTCAGGTGCATTATATCTATTTACATTATTTTAAGAGCATCATTCCTTTGGCAGATGTGTTTATTCACCTGCTCAAATTAAGGCCACATTTTAAAAGAATATTTTTAATTTTTTTGATAGGTTTTTGCTGTGTAACTCTAAATTAATTCGTTATGATGATATGCAATGTCAGACGAGATTGTTACTGATTCATCTCTTGAACCAATTTAATACAATGGCTGGACAATTTTCTTCATAAATTATTTGATATCATATTTTAATCTTTAGGAAGCTTCAGCCACATCGACTTCATGGCTCACTCAATATACTAAGAGATGCGATCTTTTGTCCTAGTGTTTTTATTGTGTGTTTGTTATTAATTTTGTTCTGTACCTCCATGAAAAAATATCAGCCAATCCTATTCCCTGTTGGTCTAGAACCACTACTGATAATACTGCTTTGATATTAAGGTAATTATTCCCTAAAATGGAGTTCATATGTTGGCGTGGTCTAAAATCGGCCTTTAAACCCTCTGTTTTGACTAAATAATAAACATTCTACTCACCACCCCTGAAAATAAATGAAAAAATTAACAAATAATTTGACTAAAAGTCCTCCGCAGCAATGCAAAAGAGTGATCAGCAGTTACTGAAAATGTCAGGTGTTTTCATAGACCAAGGCACAATTAGTATGAGTCAATAACTTTTCAGAAAAAAACTGTTTTGTTTGAAAAGCTAAGACAATTATAATTTTCTCTGAGATAAAAATGTATTTTTTTATATGAAGTTTTAGAAAAAAAAATCAGTCGAATATCCAAATAAATTTTCATTGTTGTCATAGCTGCAACATAAAACACATGAGAAGGACCATATGAAGCATGCACTGTCATGAAATATGAGACACTGAGAAAAGCCCTAAATATTTATTTCAAAGTTATAATTTTTCAGTCACAGTTCATGTTAAGGAAATCTGCCCCGAGCTGTCCTGTATCAACCGGGTTGTTTTGGGATGTTATGGAGAGGGGATGATATTTGCCCTCGCCCTCACATAAGGGCTGTCATAAACTCACTGAAGCTTCTGTATTCTCATCACATCTAGTTTTATCTGTTGAATATGGAGGCCGTCTGTTTTGACACAAGTGACGGAGGCGCCAATGGGGGCAACTTAGCTTGATGCCTCTTATGCTGACAAGGATGGCATGCTGTGAGCAGGGGGCCAAAAGCTCAGCTGACTCGCTGTCTCATCTGGAAGAAACCCGCCTGGGTCAAACACACCCATCCATCAACAGCCTCTCCCTTGTTTTCTTCCAGCGCATCTAAGAGTATTTGGCTGCCATTTTTCTCCCCCCACTCATGGCCGTCAGTCAGGGACGCCTTTGCAGTAATATAACTGACACTGGCTCGCGTTCAGGGAGTAATAAATGGCCTGGCTGGGTCCATCAGGAGGAGCATAGATGCACTTTCATGCAACTGCCTTTCTTTATTTCTATCTCTCTTAGCTTTCTTCCGTTGGTTTAGTTTTAACAACAACCACATTTCAAACCAACACAGAAAGCAGGATACATTCATCTTCCACCCCTACTGTCTCTGACCTCATCTCTCTTCATTTAAGCTCAACATGATTCTTTTACAGATGATGTTAAAGAACAAGAACAGAAAAAACTGAACTGCAAGTCATAACTTACTATTATTCCTTTTTAATTTAATTATTCACTTAATTAGTCACAGTTTTTGATATAATCTTAACCAAACAGTTCTTCACAGACGTTTCCAAACAGTAATTACAGGAATAATTCACAATAACTTGGGATTTCAAATGGTTTATCTGTTGAGCTTTCTTTGAGAGTGAAATGGCTACACTAAAAAAAAAATCTATACTTTAAAGAAACTAATCTTTTGCCTGTTGTTGAGATCCCAAATGCAGGCAGGAGGCAAGAAGAATGGTTTAGAAGTAAGTTAGTAAAGAACTGGAAAAAAATAAATAAATGCAGAGAACATAGGAAGAACTAAAATGGATCTATAGTGTGCTAACAGGTTACAAAAAAGAAACAAAAAAACAACAGATAATTAATTATCATTGAGCAGTCTTTAATGAAGAAAGTCACAGGTGTGTCTTTATTCTTGGAATGAATGGGAAGCATCTGGTGCTAAGGGACTAAATCGACCACAATGAAAACAGGGAACCCTAATTAAAAGTCGATTGAACCGGGACAGAAATGAACCACTAAGGGCACATTTTGGATGATCTAAGCGGGCAGGGAATGTACCTCAAAAGGCTTGGGAACAGTGTATAATAAAGCTAGGAGAAAGTGTCAGTGCTCACAGGACCAACCTTGACTTCTTTAGAAAACTCTAGATGATGTAGGCAGACCTCAGTCTAATCAGAATAAATAAAAAAGTCCTTTGGATGGTTGGCCTCCAGCCTCCTTAAGGAACTCTGGGACAGGGTCTCAATTAGGTGGGCGAAGTTCATCAAACCCTAGAAAATTGGAAAGCATTACTGGGTGCAGTGGGTCAACCTTAACCTCCTCACCATATTGGAAAAAAACACTTGAAGAGGTGTCCTCTGAAGATATGGCAGATGCTAGTCCACAGGATAGACACAACTGAAGGATATTAGAGTGAAGATGGTAAATATAGATGTGAGAGTGCTGGCTCTGTTCAAGGGGAAAGACAGGGTGAGGCTGCTATGATGTAGATCAAGGACCAATTTAAACAACCACAGAGTATGTGCTTAGTAGTCGTTTTCTGGATTGTCTAATTTAAAAACTTCTTATTTAATTTAATCATGTTTTCTTTTCCTGTGATGGACTGGCGACCTGTCCAGGGTGTACCCCGCCTCTCACCTGTAGACAGCATGAGATGGGCACCAGTACCCCTCGCAACCCCACTTGGGATAAGCGTGACGGAAAATGGATGGATGGATGGATGGATGGATGGATGGATGGATGGATGTTTTCTTTTCACTATGGGAAAAAAGCCCATTCTTTGTCTGGTATTTGTCATGTCATAAAACATTCAATACATTGTAAAACCAATTTTAAGAAGATGCATAGTATCTTCATAATATCTAAGGTGGGTTTTTTAGTACAGTAAAAAAAAAACACCTTGTGTGTCTGCATCTTGCTTTATAAAACCTTACATGTTGCATTTTTACACCCTGGAAACAGACTGGCTGAAATAAAAAAATGAAAGTACACATTTAATCTGATATTTATGCCAATGAGGATTTTTTTTTCTTACCTCATCCATAGCCTAACTTAAGAAGATTTTGTTTAGTTTAAATTAATCATTGAGGTCACATCAGTTTATTAAGGCAATAATCAAAATCTTCCACTTCTTACTTTTTTTGTTGAAAAACATTTTCTAAAAAAACAAAATCATTATTTTCTTTTCCATCTTAGTAATTGCTCAGTTTTTGTGCATCTTACAAATATATCAATAACTATACAGTATATGCACAGAACTCAAGGTTTTGACTCTATACATCTGTACTTGTCCCACAAGCTAATCAAAAGGTGACTTTGATGGAAGCAAAGAGGAGTTGTTGTGTCGGGAACTCCTGTGGTGTGATTGAAGTCTCTCAGTGGGAATCAACAGGAGACAAGAAAGACAGCTGTTGATTATTTGTCTTTGAAAATCCTTTAGTATTGACTTCTTGGGAATGCAAACTCTCAATCATAATTGACTCTTGATTATTACTGAATTTTGAATTTATTATAGTTGTACATAATGTATTTAACCAGGGCTGTAAGCCTGATTATATTGACTATAAACAGTGAAAACACTATTGTCCAGCTTCTAAAATTAGTGAATTTTAATATTTGTACACGTGGATATTACAGGCATGTCTTTATTTCAACTACCCACTTCAAAAAATCGATTTGCATTTGAATAATTCTGATAATAATGCCACTTTTACACAGCATTTACCCCCCTTTACTTTTTCATTGTGTCCTGCATTTGTTTCCTCCCTGACATTTTACCTGTGCAGACTGGCAATGCCATTAATAGGGTTGACATTCTAACATATACCGTTGACATTTTAATATATTAATGTGGAAAGTGAACCTCTCTGTTTGTTCTTTTCACTGCAGATGCCGTGAGCAAGAGGCCTCTAATAAATGACTGTAGCTTTTGCTTCTGAAAGATGACAGAATGCATCATTATGTTCTGAGCTGCTGTTAATAATGTGTTTACATGTTAAGGTTAATGGTTAAGTCTGAGTGTCAGTTTCCCAATTACAGCTACTCCGTCAGTGGTGTGCTGTGTTAATCAAACACAAAATCTGTGGAAGAGCGACATTTATTTGCTTCTTTATGAATGCTCTAACATGAATAAAGCTGGTTGGATGTTTCTTTATTTATAGTTATTTGCAGCACTGGCTAGAACTACATTTCTAAAGTATTGATATGCTCGATGAAGATTAAATATCATGCTTGTTCTAGTCAGTCTTTAAAGATCAACCTAATCATTCATCCTTGTCAGTTGAGTCACCAACCGTTTTAGTAAAAATCACACATTTCAAATTAGTTTCTATTACATATTTATCATCTAGCATTAGTTATTATCTGGAAAAAAAGGATCACAATGATCCATCCATCAAATTTTGGAAATGCCAAATATATATTTATATATAATTACATATGTGTGTGTGTGTTTAAAGAGAGAGAAAGAGAGGGGTGATTATTTGTACCTCTGCTTGCTTTTCAAAATCGACATGACCTAATTAGACAGAACATGATGTGTATCAAATTTTAAGCCTCGTGAGAGAGTGTTTGCCTCTAACCTGCCAGTCTAGTATATTATTCATGATTTCAGGGCTGCATACTGTCAGCTACGCCTCTGATCTAATAAAGACACACCATAGTTGACCTTTGATTTCTCCCATGGTCTTACTCCCAAACTGTCCTGATATTTTACACCAGAAGACTCTTAGTGCACCACAAAATGTCAAAAATCATGGAAAAATCTGATGCTTTTGTGAACATGTCAGTTCAGTTTTAACTTTAACCTAGTCCTCAAATCCTATCTTCTATGCATTTGCCACTATTACGGTGTAGACTTTTGTGTAGAGAAAATTCCTCTGGCCTAAAGGTTTACATATAACCCAACTTAATGATAAGCATCTCCTCTCTACCAGGGCATAAGTTCATATACACACATGTGTGCATGTATTTATGCATAAACTAAGTATATCCATGTTTTTAACAAAGCAGTAAAACAAGTGTTGCAAAGAAAAGGGACTTGATCCCTTATAAATCAGCACGTGTAACCGCAGCATTGAAAGCAGGGGTTTTGGTAGTTTGTTGATGTGCAAGAAGGATTACCTACAGCCAAAGCTTATTAGAGAGCAGGAAATCCCTTAAATAAAATTTGTGTAATACATTAAATTACATAAGGTTTTAGCAGTCCTGTGTTCAAGAGTGGGAGCCATTATACACGAAAGGTCAATATTATATACATTTGAAAACCCTCCAAAGCGGCCAGATTAAAAGTAGGTGAAACTGCAAAGTTGAAAAGTCAAAAATTCTCCCATTGGTATTCTTTAATATTATAATATTGTTATTTATGACTTTACAGTCACATACTGTCATGTAGTATGTTGAGGTATGTTGATAAACACACCTTATGGTATACCTTTGTGGTTCTCCAACCAATAATGTGACAACATTGCAAAATACCTCTTGGGAGTTACACTATAGGAAGTTTGAAAGACATCAATCACTATACCATTAAATGGGCTCATGTTTAATTAAGGATGGAGAAACTTAAATACAGCTGAACAGCACAGTCATCTTATACCTACTGTCAAGCATAGCGGTGAAAGGCTGATGACGTGGGCTTTTTCCACTGCCACAAGCTCTGGAAATGTTGAGTCAATATGTCATCCATGATTTTCTTTTTGTATTGCGGTAATCCAGAACCAAATGTAAAACACAACGCCTAGACTATTGCTGAAAATTGGGCCGTTTAATCTCAAATATAACAAACATTTCAGAAGAATATTTAAAAGAGAAATAATCCCAGTGGATCTATGGCCCAATAAAAAGTTCAGATGTCAATATGATTTAATAATGTGTCTTAGTAAGGGATTTCCTCTTCAAAATTGTGGGAAAACTACATGTCTACTTCATGATCTTGCTGCTAGAACTACTTGAGTAATGGGGTGTTCTTTGTTTTTCCGAGGTTGCTTAACTATTTTGACATTGTTACTGTCTAATAAACTATGGCATAAACCCAATATTGAAATAGTGTGTACCACTTTCTCACAGTGAGAGCATACCTTGTTTCACTTGTACAGCGGAAGAGACTGTTTAGGAAAAAAATATCGATAGAGTAGCCATTTTCTCTTCCCTGCCTGTGGGCTGTCTGTGTGCTTTTATAAATAGTGTGGTGTCTCAGCAGGAGAACAGCATTTCATCAAGGAGGATAGACGAAACCTGCATCCTTCGCACAAAGCCAGTGCTGAGCTTTGATTGCAGCTGTCCTCCTCTCCTCCTCATTCCTGTCCTCGTGAATGAACCCTCTGCAGCGTGCCTACGATATATTTTTGGCATCCTCTGGAAACGCTGCATTTACTGATTTGCTTCCTCTGTTAACAAAGTTAAAAATCCTTAAGTAAGCATTACTCTGAGCTGGAGGCTTTCAAACAATAAGCTCTAAAAAAAAGTTTTTTGAAGGCTGTTATGTGTTATCAGAAATTTTATAAAGAAGGGCCACAGAGAGTGGCTATAGTACTATTATCCCTTTAATTATAGGTTACAAACATACATATTCAGTTTTATGTGATGGGCTACATACATATTTTAAAAGAAAATTCAAGAAAAACTTTAAAATTAACATGTATATGGGTTATTCTTATGCAGAATCACACTGAAAACAAAATATGGTTTCATCTCTCATCTTTATGCTTCTGGGATTTAAATTTTGAGACTTTGTTTCTGATCAATAAAATAAAAGGTTATTGCTTTTTGATTAAGTAATTTGGTTAATTGTCAAGGCTCAGAGGTCCAAAAGTAGAATGGGTCAGGATCAGGAAATCAGAAACACTATGACCTGTAGAAGACTCTGACCAAAGGCGTGAATAATCTGACACTGATGACTGGAAGCAGGCAGGTTAAATAGAGACTGGAGCAGGTAACACAGATGAACAGAGATGAGAAATTGGATGGAGCTAGGCAGGTGAATGGAATAAACAATCAAGCCAGTCATCAGCGCCAAGATCCTAACATTAATATAACAATTGCTTTGAACAAAATTGCGCTAAAATACTTCTTTTTCAAGATAAAATTTTGTTCACAAACATAAAATCCATGCCATACTCATGTTGTATCATAAATTTATTGAGTTTGGTTTTGAACCACTTAAATTTATTTTCCTTTCTGTATATAGTAACTTAGTATAGTTGGGTTTTATTAGTTTAGAAAAGTGATTCTGAGTGACATATTTAGGTCTTTGAGTTGAATAATTTTGTTAATAAATTCTAATACTTTGAATGGAAATGTTTTTGAATTTATTCCGTAGGTGTGTGGAGTTAATAACATATAATAACCCAACAGCATTAATTGTTTCATGTAGGCTAGAATCTGGAATTTTGGTCTTATCTGAAAAAAGCACCTTCTTTCACATGTTTTTCGTTTTCCTGCTCTACGTTACTTTCTTTCAGAGTAACTATATTTAATCTGAATATTTACTCAAGCAGTATAAGTATCATTCTGGATTCATGCATGGTCTCTTTAAAAATATATGTTTATAAATACGATGCATGTAAAATTGCTCATACATGCAGCTGGGCACTCCTGATTTCATTAACAGCAGTGGAGATAAAAAGCAGCTTGGCTGGGAGACACAAGGCGTCTGGATTCACCAGAGACAGCTGCTTACAAAGTGTGACTGAGATGATGCCTGTGCTCACTCTGTCCTCCTCTCATGTTTGATTTAACACCATCTTCTTTCTCAGATGTTTTTGCTTCTTGTCATTCATCCCCAGCTTGGTGGAGCTACTAACAGTATTAGCCTACTGGTTTACGCATATGTGGGAGGGGTTAAGAGGAAAACCCAACCTTCATTGAATACATATTATCTGCACTTCTTAGTTTTAATCAGAGCTAATGGAAGTTTTGGCCAAGCTTCATCTCTGCTCATGAACAACCCCCACCCCCAACATAAACACACACACACGCATACTCGTTCTGCCATTGTAGTGAGGACCATGTGTTGACTCCCATTGACTTCCATTGATTTTCAGTCATTTCCATCCCTTCCTATGCCCTAACCCTTAACCTAACCATTACCAATGCATGCCTCAGCCTAACCCTAACCCAACTGACACCTTATTCCTAAACCTAACCATTAGCAAAATAGTTTGTGAGAACCAGCAAAGTGTCCTCACTTTGTAAAAAACTGGTCCCCAATTTGATGGTGAAATTGGAAAAAATGGTCCTCACCCTGAGGGCTAGACAGGTACACACACACACAGCCCTCCCCCCGAAACACACAAACGCACACACACACACATTGAAGCAACCACAGGACTGTAAATGTACAGTGTACGTTGTATCACACATACTCAACACATCTGCAAAATTGCAAAAAATAGTTTGATGACTACTTTTTGGTAAACAAAACTCACAATGAGGCAAAGTGTGAAGAAGGCTTCCCTATTCGTCCACATAAAGCTGCACACTGATAGCAAGCTATAGCTGAAAAACAGCCTGACCACTTTTGTGTTGATAAAAATACAACAAATTCAGCAGTTGGTAATATTTCAGGTTGTGCATATCTTTGATGGTTCCGCATCCATTTTAAACTGTGAAGGCTTCAATAGAGGTTTCCTTTTTCCTTATTTTTAAACCCAGCCTTTCCTTTCTGGTGTGATCACAAGAATGCTCAGTATGACAGGTCGCTGCAAAGGTAATGACTTAATGCAATTAACCCTTTGCTGCTGTTATATTTTCTTTTTGAATGAAAACTGTCACAATAAAACCAAGATTAGTTAAATGTCTCTACTGTAAACTATTTAAACAGATGGTTACATATTTATACTTTTCTCAATCAGTTTGAATCAATGTATTCACGGAACAACTTCTGCAGCATTTACTGAGAATTTCCCATTAATTCTATCCCTAAAAATGTGTTTTCCCCTGCAAAACATTGGCTTTTAATTTAATTTTCTAAACATAGAGAAACATTCCTTAGCATCAACATGAACCCTGTTTGTTTCAGTGTTTTCTGTGTGATAAATGGCTCGTAAGTATAGCATGTCATGGCCAATAATGTGTAAAAAGCTATGCAGTGCTCGGTAGCTACGTTTAGCAATAACCTGGAAAAGTACTCTTGCTTTAGGTATTCAGCACCATCAGTCACTGTCTGAAAACTGGCCTGGATGGGAGGCACACCATTAATGGAATAAAAGCAGTTTCAGAGAACTGTAAACAGAGGTAACAAAACAAAATAAGTTAATGAATACCAACCAGTAATCCATCAGAGACTATTTTAGTTTGAAACATGACATGGACAGAATCTTTCCTGTTAGATGATCCTCTTTACAGACATCAAACCCATAAATTAAAGATGAAATCTTCAGCAGAGAATATTACCTGAAATAATGGAGCAAAAAAGCCTGTTTTGCAAGATCAACTGGTTTTATTGATAACTTTAATATCTTCTAGGAAAAGAGACACCTCTGGTTTTATTGATAACTTTAATATCTTCTAGGAAAAGAGACACCTCTTCAGGAGAGATGGACTTCACCTAAATAGATCAGGTGCAAAACTTTTCCAACATTTTATACTACCTGAACAAAGTACATGAAGTGAAGGAAAACCAGATAATGAGTCTCCCTGATGACAGCCGTCACTGTTGAGGACGTGGAACAGGAGGGCTTGTTGGTGGAGATTCTCAACCATCCAGGTAATAGTCACTCCAAAAAAGTTTTTTTTTTCCAAGTTTAAAGATGTTTAGCTTCCCATCCAGAAAGCTTTTCTCAATTCAGAATGTCAGAATTAGCTTTGAGTTTGAAGCTTTATTTTTGGTTTTGAAAGTTTTTGGACTTCTATATAAAGCTTCGAACTCAATGCTAATTCTGACATTTTCATATCCTCAGTCAACTCCTCTTAGTGTCCTTTCCTCACAGTCAGTTTTTTTTTCCCTATTTCCTACCTGAAGGACAGGGACTTCTGTGCGTCAGTAGGGAACTTTAAATCAGAGACCAGAAAAATCACATGCAGGGTTCATTGAGACTCTATTCTGGGGCCCCTCTTATTTAACATCTACATGCTCTCCTTAGCGCAGATCATAGCAAACAACAAGATCAGTTACCATAACTATGCAGAAGGCACACAGCTTTACATCACAATGTCACCAGCTGACTATGAACCAATCAGAGCTTGGCTAGATGCTTAGAACATATAAATATGTGGATGCACAATAATTTTTTTACAACAAAACCGAGAAGAGCTCCAGAGTTTGCTTACAGCTTCAGCTACTACATCTAGAAAACCATTGATTAGGTCTGAAAACCTGAACATTCAGAGGCCCATAAAGGCAGTTACTTAGTCAGCCTTTTATCACCTGAAGAACATTTCCAGGACTAATGTCCAAGCTGGATGTAGAAAAACTCATTAATACATTTATCTTTAGTAAAATTGATTACTGCAACAGTGTCTTCACAGGTTTGCCTAAAAAGTCTGTCAGACAGCCACAGCTGATCCAAAACGCTGCTGCCCATGTTCTCACTAGAACTAAGACAGTAGAACACATCAGCCTGGTTCAATGGAACAACAGGACTCTGCACGTCAGCCTCTATGAGAATTCTCTGTTCAGGTTTGGGCCTCCATCTATCGAGGTAAGCAGCGAGAGAGTAGAGTCCTGATTGGATAACAAGCCCAAATATGTCTCTTCCAGTGAGGCTCAACCTCTTAGAGGGTCTGTGCCGGGAGGGAGTCGTGAAGCTGGCTTCTCGATGCTGACTGGCAAACATACATAAGGGTTATTGACTGACAATGACCAGACAGTTAGGAGGTTTTCCTCATTGGTCAAGAAGGAAAAGTGATCATTCAATTAGAACAGTCATCGTGCCCTGAAATCTTGTAATGGTTTCTGGATTTTCAATGGTCTGTACATATATAGTGCTTTTCCAAGTCAGAGGACTTGACCAAAGCACTTTACACTACAATCAGTCAGTCACCAATTCATGCACCCACTCACACATTCATCTATCCATTTCCCATCAAGCTTATCCCTGCTGGGGACGCAAAGGTTGCTGGTGCCTATCCCCAGCTGTCAATGTGTACACCCTGGACAACTCGCCAGCCACAGGGCAACACAGTGACAAACAGGACAAACAGCAATTCACGCACACACTCACGCCTAAGTAGAATCCAGAGAAGTCAATAAGCCTAACGGTCACGTTTTTGGACTGTGGGAGGAAGCTGGAGTACCCGGAGAGAACAGACACATGTTCAGAAAGACCCCAAACCGGGAATCAAACCCGGAGCCTTCTTGCTGCAAGGCAGCAATGCTACCCGCCTAATGCTAAGCTGCTGCTCACTGTCGGAAAGCTGTATGAACTAAAACTTAAATTTAAATAAAGTTTGTCCAAGTCTAGGTGTAAGTCTAGTAATGTGTTTGAACCATTTTTTTTTATTAAATAAATGATGTTTGGATTTAATTAACACCACTAAGCCTCCCCTATTTCTGAGAGCAGCAGCGGCCCCTGTAGTGATGAGAGATGTGATGAGATGTGACTGGTATTCTGGGCCGACTTTCTGAAGAAGCGAGCCTGGGTGTAGGCGCTCCCATCCGTAACCTCAGCCATTTTTCTGGTCTGAGTATGATTACAATTTCCATCAAAAACTGTTGGCATGTCTCACAGTAATTTAATATATAAACCTTATAAAGTTTAAGTGTTTGTTCCGATTGATCTCGTCACAAGAAGGAATTGTGGAGGGAAAGCTTAAAGATGTAAACATAGAGCTTTACTTCACAAGACATATCTTCTATATGCCAATTGGGATATTTCTGATCGCTGTTGGAACTGGATAATAACTAAGCAAGTGAAAACACAGCCTGTAATGGGCATTTTGAGTCATGCTCTGTAGCCTAACACATTACTCAACCTGGCAGGTGTGTTAGTACCTTCTTCTACTTTTTGGTGCTCTTTGGCCACATCTCTGAAAAAAATCTTACACTCCTTCATCTAAGCATTTCCCTTTTGCTCGATGATCATGATAAACTGTTGTGTGCAGCCCAAATCCAATCCAGCAAGACCCAGACATCAATAATATATTACAGGAGCAGTTTGCTGCCCAAAGATATCAGTATTGATCTATTTAGATTCCGCTTGTTTGGACTTGGAGACAAATAGCCTCTCTGCCTCTCTCAAATAACCCATTTAATTTAGACAGAAAACACTACTTTACAATTGTCCAACCTGTCCAGTGCCAATGTCATTTAAGAAATCTGTGATGTAGCCATGACAAAAGCAATCTTTCTTTTTTTTTTTCTCTCAAAGGCAATATTAGGATTTTTTTGGTCTGACTTGATATGTTGAGACTCAGACTGAAATGCATGCTTTCCTTTGATGTTTAAGTATAATGAGAGGTGGAACTCGATCATGGCTTTGTTTTAAGGAACTGTCTTCACGGAGACATCAGGACATCTGAAAAAAAAATAGTGGTTGCACCAAAATTCATCAAATTTGATAGGACTTTTTAGCCAAAGAGGATGTTGGTCAAAATTTGCCATGATAAGTGCCAGATAAATAGTCATGTTGTAAGGGAGAAGACAGTAAAGGGAAACTATGTATTTCCTATTATTATTCATTTAGCAGAGGGAGCTTGTGTGTCGTAGTTGGCCCTATGGAGCTACTGTATAAGGAATCCCAGAATCATTTGATGTCAAAGAAAAATTCTTGGGTAATTTTGAGCTGGTTTGTTTGGTACACCTATTGTATACATATACATATGCTATTAACAATAATGTTTATTGATTTTCCCGTTTTTATTAATAAAAGGTCAATAGGTTGAGTAAAGCATCTGTATAGTATAACATGAAATTTTCTTTTAGTATAACATGAAATTTCCTTTACAAAAGAGAAGGAGGAGATTAACAAAAGCATGAGTAATAAATGTCAACATTAGCATGCAACTTTAATTAAAGATATTTTTGTGTTTCAATGTTAATATCGCAAACAAACAGAAAGACAAGAGGAGACTAGGGGGTTAATACTGGTCAATTTAAAAAAATGAAAGAAGCTCAAACTATATAATTAAACCACCTTAACCACCTTGAGGGGAAGTAGTGCTGATGGTCCTGGAATCAGAGATTCTTGTGCGGTCTATATGTCTGTCAGTAAGTCTGTGATCCACCTGCAGGTGGAGTCAGGCCTTTCAGCTGGGACAGCTTGTTCCGCAGCAGGGCTGGGTTGATGATGTTGAAACAGAGCTGATGTCCAAAAACATGATCCTGGACTACTGGTTCCTGGAGAGTCCAGGTGTGGTGGTTGTTTGGAATCTGTGTTTTTTACGTCTTTAAAGATGGGATGCTAAGGTTTACTTAACCTTCATTTACAACCTTTTTAAATGTATATACCAACCAAACCTGCTGTCTTCCACTTTTAATTAAAGATTTTTTTTTTTATCTACCCTTCCTTTCATTCAGGTTTTCAGTTTGTCTTCTTCCTGGATTTTCTGGTACCCTGAATGTGGCGCCACATTACCGCCCCACTGCTTCACAGCTGTGTTCTCCATAGGGACCGTCTGTGTTAAGCGAAATAGCCATAAATGGACCAATGCGCGAACACCGTGCAAAAGGCAGTGCTCATGGGAGTTGCGGAGTCCCATTTAAATATGTTTAGTGTTTGAGATTTTATCTGAGAGAACTGCAATGTAATTTATTATAAAATTCAACCCACCAAAGTGACAAGTTGGAGTGGCTGTATATTAAATATATGAGACCAGATATATAGCATATATGCTACAGTATATATCTAACTCTATATATATAGATATATAGATATATAGATATATCTATCTATCTATCTATCTATCTATCTATCTATATATATATATATATATATATATATATATATATATATATATATATATATATATATATATATATATATATATATATATATATATATAATATATACGTCTGGTCCGCAGATATGAGTTTAAGTGATATCCCATGCCTATCCATAGGGGTTCAATAAGTGGCGACTGGTGGAGTTTTGGAGTTTTCTCCAGGGTGGGTTATAAATTTATAAAAGTTATCACACCAGCATATTTATATGAATAGCAACAACAAAAAGCATTATAAAAACATTTTATGAAAACAAAACATAATTTTCATGTACAGTTTTACTTTTTATACATTAATGTTGCCCTTCTGCCCTCCAGCTCCTCTTGGTAAGTTTTCTCTAAGGAATTTCAATCCTGCGACTCAACCTGTCAATCACCCTCACTGCAACTGTGACGACAGTTCCTGTCACCTCTCAGCGCACCATAGCTGCAACCTGAGATCTCCTATACTTTGTATTACAGGGGAGCTACTGTGCATGTGCAACTATTAACGAGAGTCAATGCGCAAAGATATTTGCGCCCTAGGGGGGAAATAGGTCACCAATCCGACAAAAAAACGTAACAGCTTTACTCATCAAGTGATTCCAATACTTTGGGTAAGCAAACACTTTTGACAATATACAGGTGCTGGTCATAAAATTAGAATATCATGAAAAAGTAGATTGATTTCAGTAATTCCATTTAAAAAGTGAAACTTGTATATTATATTCATACATTACATACAAACTCATATATTTCAGATGTTTATTTTGTTTAATTTTGATGATTACAAATGACAACAAATGAAAATCTCAAATTCATCATATCAGAAAATTAGAATATTACTGAAGACCAATAAAAACAAAGGATTTATAGAAATGTTGGCCAACTGAAAAGTATGAACATGAAAAGTATGAGCATGTACAGCACTCAGTATTTAGTTGGGCCTCCTTTGGCCTGTATTACTGCAGCAATGCGGCGTGGCATGGAGTCGATCAGTCTGTGGCACTGCTCAGGTGTTATGATAGCCCAGGTTGCTCTAATAGTGGCTTTTAGCTCTTCTGAATTGTTGGGTCTGGTGTATTGCATCTTCTTCTTCACAATACCCCATAGATTTTCTATGGGGTTAAGGTCAGGAGAGTTTGCTGGCCAATTAAGAACAGGGATACCATGGTCCTTCAACCAGGTACTGGTAGCTTTGGCACTGTGTGCAGGTGCCAAGTCCTGTTGGAAAATGAAATCTGCATCTCCAAAAAGTTGGTCAGCTGCAGGAAGCATGAAGTGCTCTAAAACTTCCTGGTATGTGGCTGCGTTGACCCTGGACCTCAGAAAACACAATGGACCAACACCAGCAGATGACATGGCACCCCAAACCATCACTGACTGTGGAAACTTTACACTGGACTTCAAGCAACGTGGATGAAGTGCCTCTCTTCTTTTCCTCCAGACTCTGGGACCTTGATTTCCAAAGGAAATGCAAAATTTACTTTCATCAGAGAACATGACTTTGGACCACTCACCAGCAGTCCAGTCCTGTTTCTCTTTAGCCCAGGCAAGACGCTTCTGACGCTGTCTGTGGTTCAAGAGTGGCTTGACACAAGGAATGCGACAGCAGAAACCCATGTCTTTCATACGTCTGTGTGTGGTGGTTCTTGAAGCACTCACTCCAGCTGCAGTCCACTCTTTGTGAATCTCCCCCACATTTTTGAATGGGTTTTGTTTCACAATCCTCTCCAGGGTGCGGTTATCTCTCTTGCTTGTACACTTTTTTCGACCACATCTTTTCCTTCCCTTCGCCTCTCTATTAATGTGCTTGGACACTGAGCTCTGTGAACAGCCAGCCTCTTTAGCGATGACCTTTTGTGTCTTGCCCTCCTTGTGCAAGGTGTCGATGGTCGTCTTTTGGACAACTGTCAAGTCAGCAGTCTTCCCCATGATTGTGTAGCCTATAGAACTAGACTGAAAGACCATTTAAAGGCTTTTGCAGGTGGTTTGAGTTAATTAGCTGATTAGAGTGTGGCACCAGGGGCCATCAATTTTGAACCTTTTCACAATATTCTAATTTTCTGATATGATGAATTTGAGATTTTCATTTGTTGTCATTTGTAATCATCAAAATTAAACAAAATAAACATCTGAAATATATGAGTTTGTATGTAATGTATGAATATAATATACAAGTTTCACTTTTTAAATGGAATTACTGAAATCAATCTACTTTTTCATGATATTCTAATTTTATGACCAGCACCTGTAGTATACATACATGGGGTTGTGATCATGTCTTGCTAACAGATTGAAGACCATTTTTCAGATCCCTCCATAAAAATGAGGACCGTTTGTTCTAAAGTGAGGACAATTTGCTGCTGCTCACTTCCTATTTTGCTAATGGTTAGGTTTAGGATTAAGTTGTGAATAGTATTCTTATGCAAATAGAGTGGGCAAGAGCAGTAAAGTTGAAAAATTTGAATTTTCTCTTAAATCGCGTTGCAGCAACCAATCAGGGACTGACTACGGTTGTGACATAGGCTGAGTAAGTGCAGCCGAGAATAAATGTTTTTCAGTGAAAATGGAATTTAGAGAAAATTATTTTATCAAAGGATAAAATGAGGAATGCTATCAAGATCCCTTTGGTTTAATTCAGAGCTTAATGGGGGGATGGTGACCTCTGGATGACCTTAAGGATACATCTTTAATCTCTGAAACAAAAGTAGTAAACATTATCATTTTAACTGCATAAACCTGCAGTAAAGTAGCACTAACCCTTCAGTCTATTTGGGGAATTCTGGCGTCTTCACATAGCTCAAGCTTCTCCTATTTGTTGTGCAGTGTGTGTTGAAAAAAAGACATTAATTTTCAATTCAATTCAGTTTATTTATATAGCGCCAAATTCACAACACATGTCATCTCAAGGCACTTTACAGTTCAACCAGATCATACAGTCAAATTGATACAAAGTTTTCTATCTAAGGAAAACCAGTTGATTGCATCGACTCATTGACTCAAATACAATCCCTCACACTAAGCATGCTTGTAGCGACAGTGGAGAGGAAAAACTCCCTTTTAACAGGAAGAAACCTCCAGCAGAACCAGGCTCAGTGCGAGCGGCCATCTGCCGAGGCCGACTGGGGTTCAAGGAGACAGAAGCAGAGATACAAAAAGCAGCTGTAAAAGGCGGCCCCGTCCAGGAAACACACAGCCAGGCAGACGAGCTCCAAGGCAGCTCCCATGCCAGAGGATGAAGAGAGCACATTCACCCAGCCACGGCCAGAGAAACAGGACCACACTGGAAGACAGGCCGATCTCCAGCATCTACAAACAAGGGTGTTGATGGAAGCAGCACAGCTGATGTTTCTTTCCTGGATGACGTCACAGCCAAACAGGAACAGACGAGGCAAAGCTACTCTGAGGAAAAGCAGAGAGAGCAGAAGGTTAGAGATTGAACAAACAGATTCTGCAGAATAGGAGAACAGAGAGAGAATGAAGCAGAATGATGAAATGGGGGTCCCTATGTCCTCCAAAAGTCTAAGCCTATAGCAGCAGAACTATAGAGATAGCTCAGGATAACCTGAGCCACTCTAACCAGAAGCTTTATCAAAAAGGAAAGTTTTAAGCCTAGCCTTAAAAGTAGACAGGGTGTCTGCCTCACGGACTAAAACTGGTAGTTGGTTCCACAGGAGAGGAGCCTGATAACTAAAAGATCTGCCTCCCATTCTACTTTTAGAAATTCTAGGAACCACTAGTAAACCTGCAGATTGAGAGCGAAGTGCTCTGTTAGGAACATAAGGAACAATCAGATCTCTGATATCAGATGGAGCTTGGCCATTTAAGGCTTTATATGTGAGAAGGAGGATTTTAAATTCTATTCTTGATTTAACAGGAAGCCAATGAAGAGAAGCCAGGATAGGAGAGATATGATCTCTCTTTTTAATTTTCTTCAGAACTCTGGCTGCAGCATTTTGGATCAGCTGAAGGCTTTTAACTACAGTTTGTGGACTTCCTGATAGTAAAGAATTACAATAGTCTAGCCTTGAAGTAACAAATGCATGGACTAGTTTCTCAGCATCACCCCTGGACAGGAGATTTCTAATTTTTGCAATGTTCCTCAGATGAAAGAAGGAAATTCTAGAAACCTCTTTGATATGGGATTTAAATGACAGGTCCTGATCAAAAATAACACCAAGATTTTTTACTTTATTATCTGAAATCAGTTTAATCCCATCCAAATGAAGTGACTGGTTAATCAGCTTCTTTTTCAGAGACTCTGGTCCAAAGACTATAACTTCTGTTTTGTCTGCATTCAGAAGCAGAAAGTTAAGAGTCATCCAGGTTTTTATGTCTTCAAGACATGCCTGTAATCTATGTAATGGGTTAGCTTCATCTGGATTTATAGACAGATATAGCTGGGTATCATCAGCATAACAGTGGGAATTAATCCCATGCTGTCTAATAACTCTACCAATTGGGAGCATGTATAAAGTAAAGAGAATTGGTCCTAGCACTGATCCCTGTGGTACTCCACAGGTAACCTTTGAGCGTGTTGAAGATCTATCATTAACATAAACAAACTGAATTCGATCAGATAGATAAGATTTAAACCAGTCTAGTGCTGTTCCTTTAATTCCAACAAAATATTCAAGTCTTTTTAAAAGAATATTATGGTCAACTGTATCAAATGCAGCACTAAGATCCAACAGGACGAGCACAGATACAAGTCCATTATCTGAGGCCATGAGAATATCATTAGTGACTTTCACCAGAGCTGTTTCAGTGCTATGATGAGCTCTAAAGCCAGACTGAAACTCTTCAAAAAGTTCATTATGGTGTAAGTGGTCGCAAACTTGTTTGGCAACTACTTTCTCAAGAATTTTGGATAAGAAAGGAAGATTGGATATAGGTCTATAATTAACCAAGACATCTGGGTCAAGAGACGGTTTCTGAAGCAGAGGTTTAATTACAGCAACCTTAAAAGCTTTAGGTACATATCCCTGTAACAGAGATAGATTAATCACATCTAGAATGGAGGAGGAGATCAAAGGGAATACCTCCTTAAATAACCTGGTTGGAACTGGATCTAACATACAAGTTGAAGGCTTAGATGAAGACAATAATTTTGCTAATTCAGAAAGTTCAACTGGATCAAAGCAGTCTAAACCCGGTTCAGATTCCATGACTACCTCAGGTACAATCGCGGATAGAGGAGTGCTTATGATCTTATTTTTAATAAGATCAATCTTATTTATAAAGAATCCCATAAAATCATTGCTGCTAAGAGCAGGTGGAATGGACGGTTCAACAGAGCTATGGCTCTGGGTGAGTTTGGCAACTGTATTAAAAAGAAATCTAGGATTATTCTTATTCTCCTCTATTAATGAGGAGAAGTATGCTGCTCTTGCTTTACAAAGGGTCCTCTTATACAGCAGTAAACCATTTTTCCAGACTAGGAAATGAATAGTGTCAGTGGAAAGGCGCCACAAAGATAGTGAGACGTATCACGGGTGTTGTGTGTGTATCCCATCATACACATGGCTGCATCAGAGTTGAAACTCTGTTTTGCTGCATTCTCCCAAAGATGTTTGTGTTTTTTTTCCCTTGCTTTTTCATAGTCTTTAGGGCTTTATCCATTTAGCTCTCCACTCTCACTGCCTCGATCCAAAGCTGTACAGATAATGCGCTTAACTTACTTATGAATTGCAGCAGAGAGAGAGATGGAGGAACCAGAAACACAGTACTCAATTGCACAAATCACAGACTTTGACAACATGCAACAAAATATATGACGATGACAACAAGTGGATTTGAAACATGAAGTTCAATTAATTAAAGGAAAGGGTTCAGCTGGAGTTCATGTAGAACATGTAAGACAATCTCTGAGTTTATGCATGAAATGACAATGCAGCTCTAAAAACACAATTATGTTCTTGAGCTCAATAGATCATCCATTCCTAAGCATTCTGAAAGGGTGTTCAAACCCTAACAGGGGCAATACATTGCTAAATTGGTTAGCTTCTGTAAGATTTAATTACCTTTTCCCATTCAGAACCTGTAACCCAATTATCCCTTGTTGCTTCCTGTACACAACAGAGGGAGACATGAATCACAACTATAGCATAATACTACGACTGTAGTATTATGAGTGTGTGTGGCTGATATTGGTCATATAGGTAAATTTCCTTTATTTTTAACAAAACTGTTTGAGTTCCAGGCAAAAAGAAGTCAATAACAGAAACACAGTTATTCCTCTTACTATCTTTATTTTGTCTGAATGCAATCAATGGTGTTAAATTTGGAACCATTATAATTGAGAACATCTGGTGGGTACTCAAAGTAATTACAATATGTGAGACACTGTTTAAAACGATATCTCCCAAGTGATTGCACTTTAGAAGATTAAAGCTGCAGAGGATCAATAAGACATTTATTTTGCACATTTAAATGTCAGATTCTTTAATGTTTCCCTACAGTATTTAGTTAAATCAAAGACGGCGCTTTCCCCAGAGCCCAAGTTTCTGATTACAAGCATGTTTTAAAATAAAAAGACATATTCTTTCAAATATGAGTCCATTGTTATAGTGTCAGGCAGACCGTGGTAAGAAAACACCATGTTTTATCTACTGTGTCATGATACAATATGTGCTACATATTTAATCTGAGCAACCTCACCAGTCAGTCCAGCCTGACCTTCGTTTAACCAAGATCAAAAGACAAAAACATCCTCCCTTCTGGTGGGGAAACCTTATCTTTACATCATCACTGACACAATTCAGTTAGTTTTAGAGCTTAAAAAGAAAAAAAGAAAACCACAAAAAAGACTATATATCTATCTCAAGAAATTTTCTTCTGTATTAGTTCACCTAAAATAAATGTAACAGTTTAATATGCTTTCAACTTCATTGCCATGTTAAGAGCAAAAAAGGCGGATAAACTAAATAGATCTCTGCCTGATCCTAGGTTTATACAGTTTTCCCTTTTAAACATGTTTGATTATATACAACTATTTGAGAAACAAATGATCAATGTAAAAAAACATAAAGACCACATTTAATTTTTAATCTATTGCTTGTTTATTTGGGCTGTGATCAGATTTTAAGTCAAAATTTCCCACCATTTCTCATTTGATACTGTTTAAGAGGTTCACTAAAGTCTTATCAGATCACAATGTTCTGTGAAGATTTATAAGGCTAGCAATAGGCCAGGTTTTGGTCTTGTAAACATAATACTACAAAGTTTGATTCCAAATAAATATTGATTTAGGTTTGCCTTCTTTAAACTTGGAAAAAACAGAAAAAAGTTTGCCCTGGGAAAAAATAAACTGCTGAACATAGGCACCGCCATGATTGCGACTCTGACCCATAAATGATATATATATATATATATATATATATATATGTATATTTATTTATTTATTTTTTTTGCTTCCTTTTGGTCTAGTAACTCCACCTCCCCGCACAGTGCCAGCACCATTCTTTGTTATTTGTCCGATGATGCTTTTCAAGGAGAGCTCTTGCAAAGCAATCTGGGATATATCTGCTTGTCTAATGACCATAGATGATCACTGCTTTTCAAGGTGCAGGGAATTTTGAGTCCGCTAGTTTGTCATCCACTAGATGTTTGGACACTCATCTAAAATGGTGTAACCACCATATAGTGCCCTATATACTGATTAGGGCGGACATTGGGACACAGCCTCAGAGTTCAGCACCTGCATAACAACTATATAAAGCCATTATCAGTGAAGCACCCCTCCAAAAATTAAAAAGACATCTCTGTGTTGTGATTGGCCAGCCAGTTCTAGGGCCTGGGGCATTGATCGAGGCTAGACCACTCGTAGGCAAAAATGATTTTGCCCGCTGGTAGGCTGGGCTGGTTTACTAGGCTCCTATCATGCAGCAACCACAGAGAGCTGACAGGAAACCAATCAGTTCAGAACCAGACAGTTCTGAGATCCAGGAGTCCTCAGCTCGATTAGGAGTTCCGATCCACACAGGAACAGATAGGTTCTGGGTTCCAAAAATACTCAGAGCACTTAGGCAGGTTCAGAGACCGAACGGGTCCAGAAGCGTGCCCAGACAGACATGCACAGATGCGACAGGTAGGATCAGATGAAAACAGGTAGTCCAGTGGTTGAGGGACAGAGACAAGGTACCGGGATTTCTGCAGGACACTGGTCTCCTCCGAGTAGCCAAGCTTACAGGAATAAAACTGATCCCCCCCACGTTCCGAGTCAAAAACCCTGAGGGCTCCGTGCAGAATGTCCAGGGCACGATCTGGAGACAAGACAAACACAAAAACCCTCTCAATCCGCTGGCTGCCAGGAACCAGGACATGAACCGACCAATAAACTAAACTAAACTAAACTAAACTAATTAAATGGACAAACTAACAGGTATAAACAAACAGACAGCAAACAAACAGTGATCTTGCCTCGATAGCTGGGCTGGACCGTATATAAAGCAGAACCTACAGGTGGATGAGATCAGAGATGATTAGAGACCGGGCAGAATAAAGCATGTAAATGACATTTTTAATTAAGGACAGCTATCAGGGCAGATCATGACACACAGATTATAAGTGGCCATTTTGTAATTTATCGGGTTAACTGAATATCTATTTATGAATTTAATTTCCCCAGAAGGTTTATTCTGGATGTGTAGAATCTAAGTTTGTTTGAAATGGTCCTTTTGACAAGGAAAAACTGTTTTCAGATATCAGAAATACAAATTCAGTCAAACTAATTCATATCAAAACAGACTGCCATAGTTTTTGTGACCATGATAACACTACAGGGAAGAGTAGCTTATTGCTTGAATGTTAGTGGATCAATGCATACTATTAAGGTGCCATCCCCTGGCAGGAGATGAAGATGAGGTCTAAAAGAGTTGCCCAAACAGGTAGGTCATGTGTTTCATCTTATGGGGTTCCTCCTCATTTTGATTCTGTCTTCCATTACACAGTGAATTGTAAGTGGCTATTTGTTGCTGCTTCAGATTTTATAATCCTAATAAATAGCCGTTTTTAGTGGTTAATAGTCAGATATAAATGCTTCAGATTGTGCCTTCTACCTAATATAATGCTAACCCTAACCCAGGAGGTTAAGTAGAATGTTATGACCGAATGAATCCTAAGCCTAACCCTAAGGAAATTCCTTTTTTCCCCCCAGTAAAATGAATCAATCTATTTATGAATAATCTGAATATAATCTAGTGATCTACATGTCACTCATATTAAACAAACCAAAGACAAATAAATCTCACATCCTGTCAGCTGAGTTCTCTAACAATCCTCTCAGTATAACTATTTAATTATCTGTAAATTAATGCTGATCATTCTTTAATAATAATGATAGATATTGCTTTGGGGCGTACATGCACACATATTGGCCCCTCACCATCCATCTAACATCTATAAAATACATTTTTTTCTACCACTGCTGAGTTCCATAATTAGTTTCTTTTTTGCATGTGGATCTACTTTGTCTTGTAAGTGAATTAATTATTAATTGATTAGTTAATAGTTAATAAGTAATTCATCTCCTCAATTAGTGATTACTTATGGGACCATGATTATCACAGAAGCCAATTCACTTTCTTCCTGTTGTGCCGAAGCTGTAGCTACCATGTCTTCTGGACACATTCACACATGTTACTGTGTTGAATGGAAGGACACTCCTCCTTCCATTCAACAATTTTAACTATAGACTGGACAATCTGACTGAATTCTGCTGAAAACAGTCCCCATACCTCAACCTTTATAAACATGCTCAGTCTTATATGCAGATGCGTAACAAACAAGGAAATTGACAGCTTTAGTGGCCATAAGATTTATAACCATCTATCTTGATGTATGAGAGATGTAAAAAAAAAATACACAAAAACCCCAACAAATAAATAATCTAGATGACACAACTGGATATGCACATGCAGGAAAACATATATTCACTGTCTCTTGGCTGCCTGATTATCAGGAGTTTCTGTGTGTGTTTGTTACAGCAGGGGGGTTATTGGTAGACCATTTCCTGTCACACGTCATCTTTGCATGACAGTGATATAAAGCATTACGGAGAGTCGATTGGAGGAGAGAGGAACTGTCAGGGCTCTGTTAACTAGATAAATGATGCTTCCCTGCTTGCCTGTTAACTGGCAGCTGGTATCCCTTCCAGTCAGGGACATGTGATGCCTCCTGTAACAGCTGCACAGGAACCAGGGGAGGATGAAAGACAAAAACACATATTGTTAGAATTATGAAATAAATAATATGTAGAACTGCCTTTGACTGTTTAAGTTAAACTGGTTGTAGTCCAATTGTTTTATTTGTTTTTTAAAATAATTAATTTGATGTTATTCTTCTTTTATTTTTGTTCTACCTTATTTAATTAATGCAAAGCATTTTGAATTGTGCATCTCCTGAATTGTGCTATATAGATAAACTCTCATTGCCTTGCATTAACAGGATTATTTTCTTGATTTCACAATGTTGTCAGTAGAAAATTTGTGATCCAAATTAGAGTGTCTCACATTACAATGCATGTTTTCTATTTTTCAAACAATCAATTGTTATTATTTGCTGCCTCTAATAAAGCTCCAATAAATCTTTAACTGATCCCACATTTAGCATGGAACCAAAAAAAAACTTAAGTTTACAGGTGTGATAGCTTCATATCCAGGTTTGTGTGTTTGCCTCCACCTTCCCTGATTTAATAGTGTGACTGGCTAGTGCGTTTTAACAGCTGGAGCTCTTCAAACCTAATCAGGAGGAGCTTTAAGAAGAGTGGAATCCCTGAGGCAGGTGCCGCATTGCTTTGCACACTGGGTGGTAATCAGACCCCCTCTTGTTTTGGTCGGGCATTCTTTGATGTCCTGCTGTTATTGTCCTGATTCAGAAAACCAGTTCCAGCTCTGTTCCTGATTTCCTGCACTTTGTCTCCAGAGCTTGTCTCAAGAACCCTTACACGAATCTCCTAATCACTCCTCCTGCTGCTTCCCTGGTCCATGCGGTCATGACTCCTCCCCTTCCAATTCCACTACCAATGTACTTTTCCCTCCTGTACATCCTTCAACCTTCCACTGGTCTCTCCATCATCTCCTGGAAGGAAGTGCATAAAAACTGTATTGGGCACAGCCATGGGGTAGAAACACATAAGTGCGTAGACCAGGTGAATAATTAGAAACAGCAATGCATTACAAGGAGAATAGACCTAATCTGTTTTTGTATATTGGAAGACCCATGACAAAGTTTATCAATGTGAGACCATGGCTGAAAAAAGTGTTGGAGAGCAATTATTAGGACAGTATTTTAAGGTTAGAGGCAAAAACAGGCACAAAAAAAGAGCCAGGTGCCCATCTAAACACGTGATATGTTTAAAATGTATACAAGTTCACATAGATAACATTATGGAGTTAAAACTCTGCCACTTTCTTTTCCTTGTCTAGGTCAGAGCATATCTTATTGTGAAAGGTTTCCTCATTCAGATATTCAAGTAAACAAACATCAGAGGAATACTAAGGAGAACAGGCTTCATTACTTTACCAATTACCTTGCATGTTTAATAAAGCCTTTCAAGTTATAATTTCAAACAGAATCAATTACAGATTTGGGTATTCATTAGACTTTATAAATGAATGCTTGAATAAGTGATAATATTTTTTCTGCCAAGAAGATGCATTACTATATTAAAGCTACAGTGTGGGATTTTCAGTGACTGGTAATGGTCAAACTGCAGACTGTTGTGACACGAACTGCCCCAACAACACAAAGGTTGTCATGGTGTAACCTGGATTTACCTATCTTATCAAGTGATGAGGAGGTTTATTCACTAAGATTGCAGCATCAAATCCATAAATTATCTCTAGTACAATAGTATTCATAGTAGGAGATGAGAAAATATCATAAATTGACCACTGTTGTAGTGAAGGACACAGCAGAGACGAGTTTTCTTGAATCAAAGTAAAAGATATTGATGTTGACAAAGGATAAAGTTGGGAATACTCTATTGTGGTTTTTTGAGTGGCTTTTAAAAAGTAATTTTAATTCAGCCATAGAAAGACCGTTTTGTATCCTACCTCCAGCACAGACATGCAGCTGATGCCTTTTCTCATCACGTCTGGCCGCAACCTCCTCTGATCCTCAACGGTCATCTTTCCATCTCCAGCAGTTAGCCTCTAGAGCCTAGCCTTGGCCTGTTGTTGCCTCTTCCTGCCCTGTTGCCTTGGCGGGCTCCTTCACTAAGCCGAAGCCCCTCTTACATTGCCTGTGGACTTCTCTCCGCCTGGCAGAGTAATCCAATCTTCCTCCGTTCTGCTGCAATCCTCTGCGGTTAGACTCAAGCTGGCCTAGGCCAGCTGTGCTCCTCAGCTCTCCTCCTGAGCTGTAGCAGCGGTAAGCTGCCTCCTCTGTCGCTGTGGTTCCTTAGCTCCATAATGCAGCATAGCTGGCCAGCTCATTCCCGGTTATGGAGCTCGCCAAGCCACTGTTCTTACACTGATTCAGTGTTGCTCCTACTTGAGCTCAAACACGCCGTCTCACCGTACCTCTGTAGTCCAGTTCATTCATGTCCCTGGTTTGGGCACTCTGACCAAAAGAAACATGGACTAAGTGGAGGAGAATGATGTAAAAAAAACACGCACCAATCTGCGCTTGAAATTGGTCGTCTTTATAATGATTTTATAAGCAATATTGTATTAGTCTGTGTAGGATTCTATATAGGCATAATGATTATCTCAATTGTCACTAGTTTGCCAACTCTTTGCTGCCATATTGCAAAACATGTCTGCATCCACAAATGCGAACCCACTCCAATCTTATTATACATAGAAATTTCTAAGACAAGGCCTCATAAAAATGGAGACTCTTATGTCTTTGGTGATAATAAATAACATAACATATTACACTTATGTCAGTAAATCCCTGTAATTATTACACAATGTACCCCTAAGATTGTCTGCTTCAGTTTGAAGAAAAAGAAAACTCTGTCAGCTGTCATCTTCATGTCTCATCTATGGATGTTTTTCTTTCCGTCTCTGTCTTCCAACATTTTAAAACTACTTCAGTTCCCACTATTCAACAAATCCAGATACATTGTAGCAGAGAAGCACACGGATTTTCAGGGGAACACAAATCTCTAAACCTGGAAGAAATTCAGCAAAATGCATTGTTGTGTTTGCCTTCTTCTAACTGTTTCACAGTTTTTTAAATTAAGACCAAGTAACCCCCCCCCACCCCCCCCCCCCCCCACACACACACACACACCATGAGCCGACCCCCCCCATAACTGTTGTGTAATGCAATTTGTGAACAGAAGGTTATGTGGGTTCTGCTGATTACGTTAGCTCTGCACTGACAAGAAGCAGCTTCTGTCTTCTTTTCAGCATGAAGAAAAAGCAAGCTCTTGTACAGCTGGAGATGAAGCTGCTAATTGGCAAAAAAATTATGTTTTAGAGGCGGACCCGATAAAGAAAGAGATGGATAAATTACTTTTTGGCTTTAAGCAGTGTTTGTAAATTCCTCCTATATATTTCATTTGACAGCTTATAGCTCCTTATATTGAATTTTTGTATAAAGGTAATTGTAAATGTGTGTCTCCCTCAGCGGTCTTTAGTAAAATGTGGTAAGTAACCTTCCATAACAGAAAACCTTACTATCACATTTCTTATAATTCACCCTCTCTCTCCTCATGGACCTATTGAGGCCTAATTGGAGGCAAGCTACTTACCACTGATGGGATCAATGGGAGAACCCACATTGGATACACACCATTTTCATTACTCACTGCAACTCAATACATGGGCAGCCACTGCAGCACTTAGTTAGTCTAGCAGCAATAAGGAGAGCAGCAGAATCTGTCAGATGGTAGAAACGCTTCCCTGAAATGGAAGAGGCTGAAATATATCATACAAACTGGCCTGCTGGGTGGGAATCTGCTATAAGTCAGCTGAGTTAGCAGACTATGCTCATTTACACAGAGGCAAAGTAGAAGTTCCGATGAATTACTGTTTCCAGATATATGGGACCTGTAGAACTGCTGAAATGAAATAAAATGTCTTGTAAGGTTTACATGTTTCGGAAAGCCCTTTTTCATTAGATGATTTTCTGTACAACAATAGACATGACTTATCAATATACCCCAGAGACAAAGAGTGATGCTGGTACATCGCATTGCAATGTAATTGTATCACGTCAAAGGGATTATATTTTGCATTGCTTGTTATCCCTGTCTAAAAGTACCTGTCCAAAGGTATTGTCAAGAGTGCATCCAGATCCCAAACCCCAAGCATAATCCAATCCCACTATGAGGACAGCCTGGTTTTATCAGGGGTATCATAGTTTTAATCATCTATGACAATGAAAAAGAGCTTGACAATAATACTAACAATATGTTTTTCATAAACCTCACATAAATATGCCTTTTCCTGACTTAAAAGAATAATGATATAGGGAAAAGCAAAATATATATATATTTTCATCAAAGTCTTTACTAACAAGGCTCTCTAATTACAAGGATCCCCAATTACTGTAGTAGAAAAGCAGTTTATAGTGGATGCTTGTGTAGACAGATAGACATACTGACAGATATTTACTGGTTGTGTCTATTCTATGGATTATACAGTGTTTGGAATAGTTGTATTTCTTTCAGCTCTTGTTGGTAGCTGGTTATTGTTGCCATTCCAGTGTTTTCCTCTTATATAACTAAATGCCTATTAAATCAATGTACCAGAACCTTCCCCACACAAGACATTTTATTTGTTATTTTTGTTATGTCTCATATATATCTCTTCCTTTGCGTTCTTTAATATGAATATATTGTCTAATATTTGAGCTTCTTATCAAAAGTGTCTTAAGTCTTATTAAAGATTGCCCAAATGATTAAGAAGCTGTGTTTCTTAAATGTCAAATCTTGGAATACGTGTCTGTTCCCCCGTGTGTGTGTGTATGTATATCGGAAAGCTTGTATTACCTTATCATACCTTTCATAACCTATAATATGGGTATTATCTTTAAAGTGATCAATTTTAAAATTTTAACTGAGATTACATTTTATTTTGTTTAATTCATGTTAACTACTTTCAATTGTCCTTTTTCTAAATTGTCCTGTCTTGCCTTGCCTTACATTAGCAGGTTAGAATTTTGAACCTTTTTTATACTTCATTTGGCATCTTTTAATGACATCTTTTTTTCCCCCAGTAGAATAAAGTTTAGAGGAAGGAGCAAAGAAAAACAAAGTTTTTCCCAACCTAAAACAACTCCAATCATTAAAACATCAAAGCCAACGTACAGAGATCTGTTGTAGGAAGCTGTGAACTACTTTTTTAGATTTGACATTGGAGAAATTGTGCTTCTGTAGTCAGGGAAATAGGATTTTTTTCATTGTTCTTTTCTCTGTATATGATCCATATCAGGAAAGCGGTTGGCCATTGGCTCCTGTTTTTATTTTCTGAACAAAAACACCTTTGATCTCTAACAATTAAAGACAGTTATTCTAAGATGGTGAAGGTTGGCTTTTGGCCTTAACCATGTCAGACTGACTATTTCTTAGCTTTTGAACCTGTGACATAAATCTGTATTTTAAATAATCCAATTCAACAAGTTATTTATTTTCCATTGCATTTTTCCAACTGTAATATTCTATATTTTAAAGCAAAAACAGTCTTGTTAAGTATATTCAACTGAAGAAACAAAGTGAAAATGAGAGTTTAAAACAGCTTTTATATACGGTAAATATTAAGTCAAAGTTTTGAAACGGTAAACTCTCATATCAAGAGGTAAACTCAAAATAGCTCAATACAAGTACAGCAGGTTTGTGGTAAATTAATTAAGGTCTTGCAGTGAGAAGGATAAATACTGAAACAAAAAGCAAATTAGAAAAATCACTAAGAGAACAGTTAGAGTAATTTTGGTTTAGCTATATACTGCCTATTTATGAGAAATGTCCTTTGAAAGATTTTTAAAAATAAAATAGACATGTTCACTATACACCTATAAAACCAGCACAATACTGGTTTTATATTTATAAGTTGAAGGTGGCGCTTATATCCTAGATGTAGCCATAGGAGATTTTTCTCAGTTTTAATGATAACCAACAGGGACAATAAAAACAAAAGTCCCTTTGAAAGTTGAAAGATTCTTTCTTATAATACCAGACACTAAAAAGAGTGCTTTTTTTTATGTGCATCGTTTGGCAGCTTATGCTCTACTAATTGGGGGAAATGGCTAATAAAATTGCTGATGCTTTCAAAAAGACACTTTGTGGCCAAACAGCCACAACCGACATTAACAGAAAGAAAAAACAAAAAACAATGCTTTAAATTGAACAAACAATGTGGAATTTGACTGGGCGTTAAGTTGATGGCTAATCTCTATTGTATTATAGGAAAATATTAGATGTTGATCATTTTATTTCCAAGTCTCAATACTCTTTTTTGGGTAAAATACAGTAGATGTTCAATAAACAAGTAGTTAAAAGCTAATAATAGTGACTTTAGTGAAAATTCATGGTAAACTCACAAGGTTCCTATTAACAGACATATATCAGTTCTTATTCCAGGAGCTCAGTTCCTTGTGAGACTTAATGATAAAGGACAAGATTCAAGGACACAAGCGATGGGTGGAGACTCTTAGTTCTGCCCATTCCTCAAATGAGCTAAGGGTGCAACATAAATGTCTGACCACCACATTAATTTCCCCCGCCCTCGTTGTTCTACTCCCCTTCCTGAGAAGCGAAGCACTTAGTTTAATATGAATAACGACAATGACTCTTTTCCAGGCTGGCCCTTCCCCACAGCCGTTATTGAGAAAGCTTTAAAAGGGCTAAAGATTTATGGCTACAAATGACATCGTCTTCTGCTTCTTTAGCTGCATCGCTTTCTGGTTAAACATGTCTTTATTCTGTGTCTTTTTTAAGCCTTGGTTGAATATGGGGCTTTTTCTCTTTTATGTTTGACCCCCTATGCCACACAGATGCAAAAATAACTCAGACTACTGGTTTAATTTGTTATAAGATGTTTGACTAACTAAACATGAGATATATTACAAAAGTATTCCTACCCTTGTGTCACATTTTTTTATGTCTGAACTTTAAATTTTAGCATATCTTAAAGTACAAGATAATTATGAAATGAAAGGAAAATTATAAATAGTTTTGTTCAGTTAAAAAAATCCCTCAAATACAAAATGCTGAATGTAAAGGGAATTCAACACCTTACACCACAATGAACTCATCAACTGCAGTTAAGCAAGGTAATGGTGGCATCATGCTGCATTCTCTCGGTTTTCAGAAGCTGGTACATGGTAATCCAAAAAAAACAAAAAAAACCATAAAGGCTACACAATGCATTAGGGCATCTGTGAAGATTCACCTTTTATAAGGAAAATGTCACAATACATACAGAGGCTGGTGGGAAGAAATACTTAATAACAAAAGCTTAATGTTTTATGATGGCCCAATCACAGTTCAGACCTACATCTATTTTAGAATATGTAGCAAGATTTTAAAGTTGATGCTCTCGACTAATTCTGAGGTTATCTTGAAAGGAATGGCAAAATACTGGAATAGAGCTGATTAACAATCTCCCAAAAAGATGTCTGGTTTAATCAACATCAATTATGGATATTTTGTTTAAATACTTATACTTCTTATATACTTCAGATTTTACTTTAAAAAAAAAAAACGGAAAAACTATTTACCACTTTTCGCTTAAAAAGTTAACGCAACTATTATGGAGTACTGTATGTGGGTTAATCACAAAAAATATAAAATAATTTAAAGCTTTTCACAAAAAGTGAAAAGTTTAGAAGGAATGAATACTTTTTCAATGGTTTGCAAATGTGCAAACTAGAGTTTATTTTTAACAATTCAATTTCTTTTACATTTTATCCACCAGGTTTGTCAATTTGGACCCTTTCAAAGATTTTTACAGTATCTCTCTTTAATCTCATCATATTAAGTAGCACACAGCTTCCTTCTCTTGGCTCTCTTGCAGCTTGAACTAATTAGCTGATGTCTTTTCCAATCCACTGTCAAACAGTTAAGTGTAGAGTTCACAGGTGACCTCTAAAAGCTCAAGCAAATATATAGGTACTCACTAAGTCTGTAGGATGCTTCACTATATTTTAGTACACTTTACAACCTCTGACCTCTAGTTATTAACAGATGAAAACACTGTGCACAATGAAGCTGGAGGATGCAGATCGTCATTAGCTGCTCTCATCGGGCTCTGAATGAAGGTTTGTGTGCTTTGCAGGGAGGCTGTTTCCTGCAGAGTGGAAAGTGAAGACTTATCTTTAGTATTAATGACAAAGAAGTTGACATCTTTTGCAATAACAGCAGTCAGGCACTAAAAAAAACATCTGCTTTACTGTTTTCAATATCCTAAGTCAAATAAAACTCAGTGGCAGACAACTAATTAATGTTTTAAACTCTAGCCTTTGTAAAAGCAAGAATTGCAAAAAATATTTTTCTGGTTTAAAATAATTGCTTTTCTGTTATTGATAACCTTCTTTGATTAATAATGTGATATTTGAATTAAATATCCTTCTTTATTGTTTTTTATTTAAAGAGAAAATCAGAAAAAAATGATTATGGTGTCTTATCAACAGCAACTTCTGAATCTTTATATAAACTTTCGTAGAACCTAGACTGACTTAAAAAAAAAACAAGCATCAATTGCAATAATGCTGCAGTAAAAATAATTTTTTAGGGAGTAATTTTAGCTTTTTGTTTTTGTATATTTCTTAATGTACGCTTTTACCAATAGATAAATAATTATGAACATTCTGAAAGTATAACAGGTTCATATCAAAATATTTGTGGAAAACATATGATGTTCATGGTTATTTTACCTTTAAGTTTAAATGAATGAATGAATTAAAAAAATATATGAATAAACTCTCAATAAAGAAATTTACTGGTTATAGCAGTTCTTAGTCGCACATAAAATAATTACAGAAAGTTATGAAATATGCAAAGCAAAAAAAGAAGAGCAAACTTGAATTTATGTAACTATACCAGACAGATATATAACAGTTTAGAGTATACCAAAAATATTAAACACAGTTTCTAAGGTCATAAAAATATATTTCGTTTGTTATATCTAGATATTATTGCACATGGTTATTTAACAGTAGTGTAGATTTAGAAGTGATTGTGTTCTAGACAAAAAAATGTAACAAAAAAAAAAGACTGACAAAAAATAGTATAGGCTCTATCATCTCTTCATTGGTTTAAAGTCTTACTGACATAACAAACATCTAGTTTTGAGGATCTACACAGTTTTAGGGGGCTGATGGATGGACAAAAACTGACATTTTCTTTTTGCAGGTTTAGCAACAATTATTATACCATTTAAACACATGCTTTCAAAACATACTTTGGTTGCTTTAAATCAGTGATGTTTAGAATATAATAGAATTTAACTTTATTATCATTACACTATCACAAGTATAAAGCAATGTGGTTTGCATCCATCCAGAAGTGCTATATAAATATCTATTTACATGTGTACAGAGACTATGAATGTATTAACTATAAATTAGAGTAATTGTAACTGGCTATAAAATAAATAAATAGGAAAAACTATATACAGATTATACAGGAGAGTTAGGATATGGATTATATATATTGGAGGGGTTATAATGCAGTATAAATAATGAAAGATAATTGCAGATAAAAGATGTGCAGATTATATACAACTTTAGTTGAGGAGTGTGTGTAAGTGGTGTTGGATCCGTGGATGTGTGTGTGAGGACAGTCCATATATTATTGTTGAGTATTGTGTGTGTGTAAGTTGTAAATATAAATAATAGGGTAACAGGTAAAGTTTCTTATGATTTGAGATACATTTTTCTTTATAAATAAAAATGTTTTGTATGGAGTCAATAATGAAAACCACTTTTAATATCTTGCATGCCTTGAATAGAAACTTACCCCACATTATAAGTGATTATTACCTGATATAAAACATCAATGCCTTTGATTTTGTAGCCTCTAAAAGTGTGTGAGAGCAGTGGGGAGAAATTCATTCTTCAATCTTTATGTGTGTGGTTTAGAGAGACACAAGATTGACAGCCCTGACAATTGTGCCAGTTAAACAATTCTGAGGTGGGTATTTTGATTGATGCCTCCAAGTAGTCGGCAAACCCTGAGATTAAACTTTACCCCACTTAGCAAAAACAAACATGCAGATTTATTTGAATTTGTTATGTGGTCAATATCTTGCCTAAATTTGATAAAGGGATTTACTAAATTAATTGCAACATCGCATTCCTGTGGAAAAAGAGCAAAAGTGTTGGGCTTACTCTTCTTTGTCTCACCGATTCCCTACAATGAAGTTAATTTATTATGAAGAGATATCCTAAGGTCCCACCACATAGTTTCAAATAACTTGAGGCTAGGATCTAGACTTGGTTGTTAAATGATCTTGACTCCTTTCTACCCTTCCAGGGTCCATTCAGATGAACAGGGAACTTTTCCCAATGAACGTTGGAGACAGGCATCAGGTTCCTCCAGGCCCTGCATGAATAATTCAGATCAATATAGTGTATTTATATATAGGGCAAGTCATGGTGTTTTACAATAAAACAGACAAATGCAATCAAATCATAAACAGATTACAGCCAGTAGCATAAATGCATTCCAACTACCTCTTTTTATTTTTTAATATAAGTTTGCTTCATTCAAAGTTAAAATTAGTTTTTTTATCTAAGGAAACCCTGCAGCTTAAATCAAGCCATTGCTTTAAGCAGGATTCACTACTCTTGGATGAATTTGGGATAAATGGTTAGAGAATGGTTTTCTAACTGTACTGTGGTTTCCTGCTTTGCTTGACATCACATTGTCCTTCGTAACACAGGATACTTACCGGTACATATACAGTCGACTTTGTGTTAAATCAGAGGGATAAAAAAACAACCTGACAAGTGACAATTGCCTGTATCTGTAAAGTGCTGTGGATTATTATAGCTCTTCTCATGCCCCTAATTGATATAAGGTGGATATGTTGATTTACTGCATTTGTTTTTCAACATTGTGAACAACATTATGTCCAAATATTTCTATTTTGGTCTCAAATCTTAGGAAATTGTTTAGGTGGTACTGCTAAATTATTTAAAGAAGGTAGAGGCAAAAAAGCCCTACAGGTTCCATATTTTGTTCTTATAGGAGTGTCATGAACTTTCACATTCAAAATGTCAAATGAGAAATGTGGTGTGGGATGCATTTTGTTTTTTTTTATGTCTTATCTTCTTTGCATTGGTTAAAACATACTTCCGTCCTCCAGTTTTCTGATAAAATGTCAGAGTTATTACAGTTCAGTTGTTCAGTCCTGCTAAGGATAAGTAAACAAGGAGCATATATGATTTCCACCACCTGGCTGCTTATTTTATTTGTAAAATAAAATAATACAGGAGTAAGAAGAGACCAAATCCAAGCTGTGCTAAAGTAATATAATTTATTTAACCCCACATTTACAACTTTAATCTTATCGACACTGTATGAATAAATAAATAGAGAAACATCTTCTTCAGTGCTGCTTTTAAAAGTAGACTAGTTTGTTCATATACTTCAGATACACTATATTGCCAAAAGTATTTGCTCACCCCTCCAAATTATTGGAATCAGGTGTTCCAATCACTTCCATGGCCACAGGTGTATAAATTCAAGCACCTAGGCATGCAGACTGTTTTTACAAACATTTGTGAAAGAATGGGTCGCTCTCAGGAGCTCAGTGAATTCCAGCGTGGAACTGTGATAGGATGCCACCTGTGCAACAAATCCAGTCGTGAAATTTCCTCGCTCCTAAATATTCCACAGTCAACTGTCAGCTGTATTATAAGAAAATGGAAGTGTTTGGGAACGACAGCAACTCAGCCACGAAGTGGTAGGCCACGTAAACTGACGGAGCGGGGTCAGCGGATGCTGAAGCGCATAGTGCGAAGAGGTCGCCAACTTTCTGCAGAGTCAATCACTACAGACCTCCAAACTTCATGTGGCCTTCAGATTAGCTCAAGAACAGTGCGCAGAGAGCTTCATGGAATGGGTTTCCATGGTCGAGCAGCTGCATCCAAGCCATACATAACCAAGTGCAATGCAAAGCGTCGGATGCGGTGGTGTAAAGCACGCCGCCACTGGACTCTAGAGCAGTGGAGACGCGTTCTCTGGAGTGACGAATCGCGCTTCTCCATCTGGCAATCTGATGGACGGGTCTGGGTTTGGCGGTTGCCAGGAGAACGGTACTTGTCTGACTGCATTGTGCCAAGTGTAAAGTTTGGTGGAGGGGGGATTATGGTGTGGGGTTGTTTTTCAGGAGCTGGGCTTGGCCCCTTAGTTCCAGTGAAAGGAACTCTGAATGCTTCAGCATACCAAGACATTTTGGACAATTCCATGCTCCCAACTTTGTGGGAACAGTTTGGAGCTGGCCCCTTCCTCTTCCAACATGACTGTGCACCAGTGCACAAAGCAAGGTCCATAAAGACATGGATGACAGAGTCTGGTGTGGATGAACTTGACTGGCCTGCACAGAGTCCTGACCTCAACCCGATAGAACACCTTTGGGATGAATTAGAGCGGAGACTGAGAGCCAGGCCTTCTCGTCCAACATCAGTGTGCGACCTCACAAATGCGCTTCTGGAAGAATGGTCAAAAATTCCCATAAACACACTCCTAAACCTTGTGGACAGCCTTCCCAGAAGAGTTGAAGCTGTTCTAGCTGCAAAGGGTGGACCGACGTCATATTGAACCCTATGGATTAGGAACGGGATGTCACTTAAGCTCATATGTGAGTCAAGGCAGGTGAGCAAATACTTTTGGCAATATAGTGTATGTATATACATTTATCACATAAAAATACAGCATAATTACTAGTATTCTTTTCAACAACATGGAGCAACAATGTGTCAGTGACACAGATTTCTTTATGTGCATCTGTTTGTACATGAATGGCACAATGAACCGTTACGAAGAACCATCAACATTCACAATGAAATGCAAAATGATGGTCTGACACTTTACAAAGCAGAAGTCATCTTAATGAAGGTGCTGTTGTTTTAGTGACGTGTCATCAATTCTGCAACTATGATGAGGCAAGAAAAAGTCTAGCTTTAGCCAGTCAGCAGATATACTTCACACATGTACACTATTAAACAGAACACTTTTGTTTGCCTGCTTATCAACCAAGCATTCAGTTCCACGCTTTGTATAAAAGAGATTTGACTATTTGAGTAGGAAATCATATGTATGTACACAATGGGTTTTACTGTTTTGCAGGACAGACAGAAAACAAAGTAGGTCCGACTTCTGCCTTTTTTTGCGCTAATATTTTCAGTGTAGCCATTTACAGCCATTTGTCCTGTACAGCACTTATTCTGTTTAGATGGTGCAACCAAAGGCGAGGAAGAGTTATGAAAAGATAAAGGTAAAGCCAAACAACACGGAGATTATCCTAAAATAAAAAAGATGCTTTTAACTTTCCATCTCCTAAGCTAATATTTGCATTAAGGCAACATCACAGATAACATAATGCAATAATGCAGATGTGTACTTAAGCTGCATGGACAACAATAATAAACTACATTTAACTTATCTGTTAATATAATTCTTATTTTATGTTTAATAGTTGATATCAGAATAGATCTGTGGATTCTAAAGTGCAGAAAAGAAGAGATTTTTTAAAATTACTGTATATAACTTGCTAAACAAACCTTATAAACCTTCATTGTGATTACCTTTGTAGTTTAAATCAAATGTCCTGAGGAATATTGCACTTGAGGCCTGATCAATAATGACTGGTAATACTAACGCTGTCCTAGGGGTAACAATCATTTCCTGTCTCTGTGAACCTGCAGTGACTGAGTGGTCGATACAACTTCAGGATGAGCAAACGAACATTCAACGAAGCCCAAAACACGATGACATCAATTTTATCTCTTAAGATCATGAGATAGACGAGACGCTGAGTTGATTGTTTTAAGGAAATTAGGTGATTTGTTTTTGTCATATATCTTCCAGACTATTACTACCTTGCAGAGGCTTCTCTGTGGCTGAAATCCGAAATAAAAAGAACGTTAATTTAAATATATATTATTTTATAAAACACCTAAATGAAGAGAGAAGTAATGGCTATCTACTAACAATAATAAAATCTTAAAAGTCTGTAAAACCTATTTTTTTACACTGCCTTCCATAAGTATTTTTTTTAATTCTCTTGCTCTTATTCTCTTAATGTTTGCTGTTCCATACAAATAAGGCATTACATGTAATGTGGGGAAAAAAAATGTTGGTCTATAACATTAAATCATAATAAAATTAAGGGGTTTAAATAATTTTGCAAGGTCTAAATTTTGCATTTACAGTGATGAAAATAAGTATCTAAACACTGCTTTTTACCAAGTTCTTCCACTTAGAAATCATTGAAGGGTCTGAACTTGTCATCTGTGAAAGACATAATCTAAAAATAAATTCACAGCTTATGACTTTTTAACTATTTATTTGTATGATACAGCTGCAAATAAGTGTTTGAACACCTATCAGCTGGAATTCTGACCTTCAAAGACCTGCTAGTCTGCCTTCAAAATGTCCACCTCCACTCCATTTATAATGCTTAATTAGATGAGGTTGTTAGCTGCATAAAGACACCTGTCCACTCCATACAATCAGTAAGAATCCAACTACTAATATGGCCAAGTCCAAAGAGCTGTCCCAAGACACTAGAGACACAATCATACACCTCCGCCAGGCTGGAAAGGGCTACGGAGAAATTCCAAGCAGCTTTGTGAAAAGAGGTCCATTGTTGGAACAATCATTAGAAAATTGAAGTAGCTAAACATGACTGTCAATCTTCTCGGACTGGGGCTCCATGCAAGATCTCACCTCGTGGGGTCTCAATGATCCTAAGTAAGGTGAGAAATCAGCCGAGAACAACATGGGAGGAGCTGGTTAATGACCTGAAACTAAGACATCATAGTTTGAAATCATACATGGAGCGGAAGGTTCCCCTGCTTAAACCAGCATATGTCAAGGCCCGTCTTGAGTTTGTCGATGACCATTTGGATGATCCAGAGGAGTCTTGGGAGAAAGTCATGTGGTCAGATGAGACCAAAATAGAACTTTTTGGTCATAATTTCACTAACTGCGTTTGGAGTAAGAATAATGATGAGTACCATCACAAGAATACCATCCCTTCTGTGAAGCATGGGGGTGGCACTGCATGCTTTGGGGTTGTTTTTCTGCACATGGGACAGTGCAACTGCACTGTATTAAGATAGACGGGGCCATGTATTGCAAGGTTTTGGATGACAACCTCCTTCCCTCAGTTAGAGCATTGAGGATGGATCGAGGCTGGGTCTTCCAACATGACAATAATCCCATAGCACACAGCCAGGATAACCATGGAGGGGCTCTGTAAGAAGCATATCAAGGTTCTGGCATGGCCTAGCCAGTCTCCAGCCCTAAATCCAATAGAGAATCTTTGGAGGGAGTTAAAACTCTGTGTTTCTCAGCGACAGCCCAGAAAACTGACTGATCTAGAGAAGATCTTTGTGGAGGAGGAGGCCAAAATTCCTCCTGCGGAATGTGGAAACCTGGAGAAAAACTACAGGAAACATTTGACCTCTGTAGTTACAGAAGAAAGGCTACTGTACCAAATATTAACATTGATTTTCTCAGGTGTTCAAATACTTTCAATTATTTGCAGCTGTATCATATAAATAAATAGTAAAAAAGAAAAAAAAAAGAAAAACAATTATATATTTTTATTTTGGGAATTATTTTTGTTACACCACATCTCTCAGAGTGGACATACACCTACAATGACAATTTTAGACCCCTCAATGATTTTCACACACTTATTTTCGTCACTGTGTTTTGTATGATTTATAAGTACAAAATCTTTAAAGCAAAAGATAGAGTGTACATAAAAACTTCATAATAATTGCTACATGTATTCTTCTTATTAGGAATAAAGGTAAAATGCAGAACCTTGGAAAAAAAAAATCCAGGCCACATAATCCTAGTAAATAACAATGAAACCTTGCACGCATTTTAAAAAATGTGAAACATCAAGTTTAAGCAAAAACATATACATAGGGGACTAATGAGAGATTGTTTTTTTTTAAATTATATTAAGGGATTATAAAGTGAGGAAAATGAATGGTTTGGCCCGTCCAAACTGGAAAGCACAATCTAACTACACACCAACAGACACATGGGATGAGGCTGGCTGCCAAAGCACACAATACAAAAGCTTTGACTATCAAGACAGACAAGAACGCTTTTTATCTGGTAAAAAAAAAAAAAATCACAAAGACACATTTTTCTTCATTTAGTAAGTAGTTCTGCACTGATGTATTGGAGTTTGAAATACTTGAACATCAAAATTTGCACACCTTAAAGCTGAAATGATTGATACCTAATATTATCTTACTCTTGAAATCAGAAGCACTTTGAAAAGACTGACCATGCATATTATAACCACATCCAAAACAACTCTCAATGAACATAACTGCTTAAAAGTGTTTTGTTGTTCTGCTTTGTTGTCCTCAAGATACTGGGGTATCTGTCTGTGAATTTTAAACTTGGTTACTCAACCGTATCTAAAAAAAGGCAAATAAAACTGTCTGTAAACTGCAATCAGGATGGCATGTAACTAAATCATCTACCACTGTCTACATTCTGTCTAGTTTGGGATTAAGGGCAAGGGGATATATAGGCTATATATCATACATATATATAGTTATTTCACTAGCTGTAGTTGGAGGTCGATCGTATCAGAGTTTGTATGTAATCATTCTACATAATTAATTTCCGTTATTGAAATGAGTTACTGCATTAAATAAACTTTAAGTTTTGCTTATTTATACATGTATTGTTTTATTTTTCATAGTTTATACTTTTTTATATACATAAACATAAAACTGATATTCTTGAAGTATTATTGCTCTATTGATGACATTTCAATGTCAACTTTAAAGTCTATAAGGTGATCATGGAGCATTCGGTTAAAGCTGTTTTTTTTAAGCCTTGGAAAACTGTTTATATCCCTTGAACCTTTGACGTTTTGCTTGGATTTAATGTGGCAGAACTAAAAAAGGTGGTGCATATATGTGGAATGTAGGTGGAATTGTTTTTAAATGTATTTATAGGGAAAATCTGAAGTGCCTGGACAACATCAGTATTTATCCACCTCTACTATAATACTATAAAATCATCAGCAACCTATTGATTTCATAGATTCCATAAGTAGAAAATAGAGTCCCCTTTACTTTAATTACAGTATAAATCCATCTAATTTGTAAAATAGTATTAAGAAAAAAGAGACAGAGCAAGTTGTTGAGTGTTTTGTTGGACTAACTCTCACTGTTTAGACTTAAAAACTACCGAAGAGATAATCCACTTTGCAGTTTTTCTTTCCCAGTTGAAGCCAGTAAAGAAGATGCAAATGCATCTAAAGGTCTCTTTCTGCTAAAGAAGAATTTTCCTATTCAATGCTACTACATGCGCGCTTGTAATGAAATGAAAAAAAAAATGCAGTCCATTGTAGTCCCTCCATTAGATTCATTTTACAGAGACCTTTAATTAAATGTGTTGGATCTTGGTACTGTAAAAATAAAGTGCAGCAAAAACAAGCTGTGAAAGTGTTTTCTTCAGCAAAACCAGCATTGATCAGAACTGATGGGAACATGAATGGATCTAGATATGGAGCAATCCATTTAAACCTGTCAAGAGGCTGACTGGCTTAGAGAGAGAACGATTGAAAGATTGAAAGATTTTAGACTTGTTTAAAGAGTTCACCTTCCAGCAGGACATTAGGCCTCATGCAAGAAGCATTCAGAGAAACAAATTTGTTCTTAAATTGTTAAGAGAAAATGTAACGTTCACAATTGTTTCATCAAATCAATTTCTTTTTCTACGTTGAAGCAATTGTCCATTGTATTAGGCTACATCATTACATATATATGCAACTCAGCAATTATAATTTTTATCCGCTGATGACTGAAATCTCACTACACCTGCAGCTGGTGTGTTGATATCCAGGTGACACTGGTTTAATTTGCTGCCGTTTTGTCCAAACAAAGAAGAGTCAGTGAGCTCTATGTGAGATGAAGCTACTATTGAAATATCAGAAGATGGATAGAAAGTGTAGAAAGAGGGTCAGCTGCTTGGTAAGACATGCATTCAGTTAATTTCATAAGGCGCAACCTTGGCTCTCTTATTACACTAAATGTTTAATGTTTGGGTTTGGGTCTATCTGAATTTGTAAAATGAGAGTTTTTATCATTAAAATATTTGTATTTATGCATTGAGAGGGATGGAGAGAGCGATGAAGGGATGACAGACGTGCTCTGGAGATGTACAGCGCAAATGTGATTGTGGATTAAAAGGAGATTTAGCAGAATATTCTGTCCTATTAAGCATTTAGGCCTCAATCATATTGGCACCTTTGGCCTCCACCAGTAGTTTTTATGAAATGTTTTCAGATCAAATTATTTGTATTAGTCTATTTTTATTTTTGTAACAGTGCAACCACAGCATTTATAGCTCTTGTGATTTATTCCCCAATGCTTGGTTTTACTGGTCCTTTAACGCTGCTGTTCAGCTCTCAGTTCTCAGAGCGTCGATCTCCGAACCAGTTAAGTTTTCTTTTTGGTTTTAAATGTTGTTATGCCATTTTTTTTTATGAACACCTGTTGACAAGCATGGGAAGTTGTACCCTAATATGGCATTATTGGGGCTTATCAAGCAAATAACTGTCAGTTAATGACGGTTAAGAGCCCACAATAGATGAAAAAGTAGGAGAAAATGTTTTAAAAAGAACTAAAAAAAATTTTGTATTAAGAGACTCTATCCACATGGTCAGAGCTACTGTGAAATGATAACAATGTTTGTTTTAATGTTTTAAGCGGTACAGCCAAATACTAGAGCTTAAGCTACATAGGAATCTCTAAAGGGGATAATAGAAAAACTTGGTAAATGTTCATAGATGTTTTCCATTCAATCTGACTTGGGTGATTTCGTAAAAATAACTTGTTCAGACATTCTTCACACAACTATGGAAATGTAGCTCTCTTAATTATGGAGCAGGCTAAGTTCAAATGTATGCCACGCTTTAAGTTGGCAAAACCTAAAAGTAAAGGCCCACAACTTTGACTTAAATAGTTGGATGAATTAAAAAACGAACATGGATTGATGGCTAGAGATCATTTTCAATCCTGTCCAGCCACGTCCTGTGGCTCAAAATCTTCCTATGAAAAATCTTCTTATACACTGATGTTTTTGTGTTATGCATCAAAACTTGGAAAAGTTCAAGGGTAATAACTTAATTTACAAAGCACTGTATTTGCATCCACATACATAACCTGAGCTTAGAAAACCAGGGATAAACAATGCCTCTTAGCTCTACAGCACTGTACTCAAGACCAGCAACCAATTCTTTTCGCTTTGCTTGAAAAACCATTTCCCTTTATCGTATCTTTGACCACAGTAGCAGCCATTAAATGAAAATGGTTGTAAATTCACAGAGCCATGGTCAGAAAAATAACTGTGAGCTTTACACAATTTAAGGTCAAGGATGTGTTTATAGAGAGGAAATATAAACAAATGGAGGAGGCACCTATTCACCAACATACTTGTAGAGTCACTTGGAAGCCGCAGAAGGTTTCTGATTATGTGGCTCACAGTGTGGCAGTAACACATTTCTTGAAGGATGCTGATGCCTCTTTGATTCTTTTCCTTCCCTTTCACATTCCTTTTTTCAAGTTTTCTTTTGTGCGTTTTGGCATCTAGTTGTCACTGTGAAAAGACTCCGGACTTGACTCACCATCGTCGCTTAGAACCTCGGTGTTGGTGAAAGTCCCAGCAATCGTAGTACCCAGAGCTTGTCTGACCGGTGCCATCTCCGATAAAATAATGTTATCATGATTGCTTACCAGCGTGGTCTTGTCCATAATCTCCTTGCTATGCTTGGAAACGACAGCATCCAGGAAGTCGTACTTGTGAGACAGCATGCCGCTTTCGAATAAGTACTTGGTCAGGTAGGAGAAAGCCACATTTGCTAAGAAAGATGCCACCATGGAGACAGACTTGAAGGGGAACCTCTGCTGAACGAAGAACTCTACATCTCCGGTGAGGTGGTGAACCCTTTCCACTGTCACCCAGCCAGGGTAGTAGATGAAGGGAGGCAGTTTTAGGTAAGGCTCCCCTCCACCAATGCGCAACAAGAGTCCAAAGATATAGGCAGCCACAGAGCCGTATGTGTTGGTGCCTTTGACGAACAAAACACTGAGAAGCTGGGGGAAGATTATAACGTAGACGAGGTCAGAGCTTAAGTACCAAAGGCCATATACAGATCCGGTTAATAGTGCCATTGCTGTAGCAAGAGCTCCAAACACAAAGATGGTGATCCGCATCACCCAGACGATCTCAGTATCAGAAGCCTGGAAGAAAAAGAAAAGAAATTGCCGTTGTTTTTTTTCTGATCGTAATAAGGCTTCAATTTACTAAAGGGACAAGCCGATATTTGCATGCTAGTAATACATTTTAGTGCTCTTACCGACTGCCGAAAGGCGAGCTGATAGATGTTCCTGGCAAACATGGAGCTGGCTGACAGTATGGATGAGTCTGCTGATGACATCACTGCTGCAGACACCGCTCCTAGTCCAAAGAAGGATATGTAGGGTGGGCAGAGGTGCTGAAGCACTATGGGAAGGATCATGTCAGATTCATCCTTGTCCTTCGGTGCAAGGGAGCCATAGGTAGTTTGGTTCCAGTCTGAAAAAAAAGGGTTGGAAATGTTAATCAAAGATCTTGCTGTGAACAAAATGTTTTCCAATTTTTATTCTGATTTTATTCTGTTTTGTTTTGAATTTAAGGACAAAAGGTTTCACCATTAAAACTGATTATGAGCCTCCCCGTGGATATATGTTTTAGCCAGAGAAAAAAACAAATGGGCTTTGAGCTTTGGAAATACAGCAGAGATTATCAATGCAATGAGTTTAGAAAGGAGGATAAAAATAAAAACAAAGATGAACATGAAATAAGAATAAAAGTAACCAATTTTTACACTTAAAATGCTAAAAGAACTTCAACGGATGCTAAATGTATTTTAACAATGCATTAGAATTTGCACAAATTCATTGAAAGGACTTATTGAATATTGTTGTTTTGGAGAAAAAAGGGGTAACTGGAAGCTAATTTGATCTGTGGGAGTTTTTTTTAAGGTGGTAATAGTGGTATTGTTTCTATGTCAGAAGGGCTGGAATGTATGTCTCACCTAAAGTAGAGGGGAAGATTCAGGGTGGGCATTTCCCTTTCCCTATGAGTGTCTGTGACTAAAAAGAAGAACCACCTGCAGAACATTTACTGCTAAAGAAATTTTCCACCTATAACATTTAGAGCTGAAATCTATGAACATCAGACACACAGAAACATGTACTGTAAATACGAACAGCTGGACTGAAGCCTTTATGAAAAGCCTAAAGGGACACAAATCCTTTACATCAAAAAGTCCTAAAATTACTATTTATTAATGTGGAAAAATACTATGTAACTTGAGATACATGGATGAGTTTAAACTACATATTTTCTGAATAAATAACTGAATATTGTTTTGATTCCAAGCTATTCTAAGTAATCTAAGAAATGTTTTTGATCCATTATTGAAGGTATCATGAATTTCTACCTTTCTACCTTAAAAGTTAAAAACATCCATGCAGCGAGAAAATCACTCATTGAGACTCTGAACTGCAGGGTGGTCTCCAGATGACTTTCCCGATTTGAACCTGCTAAAAAGTAATATTTCTGCACTAAACTGACCTAAAAAAACAAAAACAAAACAACCATTAAAATGTCTATTTGATTTGTTTGAAATTTAAGCAAAAATGACAAGAGAAGAAATTAATCGGCTAATATAATATTCAATAAGATTTATTTTGGGGGATTTGTATCAGTGCTAGAAGATAATCTAGATGGTTGTCTAAGCTATGAACATAATATGGTCTATTTTAACTAAGCTTGTCCTGGCCCCAGACTCGATTTGCACTATTACAGTATCACAGTAGCATGGGATGCAGGCACTAACCCTCTGCTCCTTGTATGGGTCTGGTGTTGCTATCTTCTCAACTGTTTTGATGAATACTCTTTACATAATCTAAGGGATTGGGGCTAAATCAAATAAAGTGGCATCATGATCATTAAAGCAGCTGTTAGTACTGTGGGCAGTTACCACATCCTTCCCTATTGTACTGAACTATTTATTTCACTTTTAATCATTGGCTTTTGATACAGCCAGTGCTTTTAGTGCCTTTTGTTGTTTGAGCCTTTGACTCTCTGCTAGAAAACTGCAGTAGTGCAATAAAATGACATTTAGAATACAACTGTCTGGGATAAAGCTGTACAAAGTGTATAAAGTATTGACATTTCTGTTCTCAAGGATCTAAGGTTGCACAGACTGATCCACTGCTTCTTTATTCAGATGGCTCCTATCTTCCTCTATGTGTTTCTTTTTCCCTCCACCGGACTTGCCAGCATTACAACGAATGAACAAATGTGCTTCCTAATCTCTAATTTTTCTGAAAGATTTCTATCTTTTCATCACTTTTTCACTTCCCTTTAGCTCCATGATCTATGTCTTCCTCTCCAATCCCTGGATACTCATAAGCAGTGACTGTTTAACAGCAGTTACACATGAAAAATCTACAGAAGAACCAAACTAATTAGCTGTTCTTCAGATGTAATATTTAAAAAAATCTGCACAGTCTGATGGCTCTCTTCTGCGCACACTATCTCAGGACCCGTCTGGTGGTTATCCTCCAGACGCTGTATGAAACAGCATGAAAAACATCCGACTGGGAAATAAAGAAAGCTGCTTGGATGTAAACAACCCAAATGGACATTGCACTGTGTTTGATCACACTCTCTGGTTTGAATAAAGGATCTGACTCTTGGACTTATGAAGTTTAATTACTGGATCACTTTATGTCTTCATGTACGAAGATAAATTGTGGATAAATGTCTGATTTAATGAGTACTGAACAGATGCAGATAAGACAATGAGCAATATTTTTAGCTGCGGAAAGATTTCTCCATGATGAGCGACTGATCTTTGAATGTTTTAGGAAAGGCCTTTTATTCATCAAACCTTTTCTCATTTGAAGAAAATCCCAACTGCATTTCTTTTTTTAACATTCTATGGTTATGGAACTACATAAAGCAAAGCGTCTCCTTACGTCACTACCTAGTCCCAGAGACGCAGAAGATGATGTAGACCTTTTGCTGCTATTGATTTCTTTCAATGTATGTTTACAGTTATTATTAAGCTGGGGTTGTGAATCTACATCCCAAAGTCAATGTTTGCAGCCTCTAAGAGTTTTTAATTCAAAAATTGCTTCTTATTTAATTCCATAAATCCACTGTTATTGAAGAAAAGCATTCCCAAAATACGATGTTGCTACAACTCACCATTCATGGTAAAGATATGTTGCATTCTAGATAAACATGATCTCTTTTTGCCTTCTTGAGATAACAGCCTTCTCTTTTCTAATTTTCTGTAAAGACCAGAATCATGGAAAGCGCAGTTGTTAACAGTCCTTTGGACAAATTATTCCACCTGAGCTGGGAATCTCTGCAGCTCTTCCAGAGTCAAAATGAACCTTATTATTGCCTTCCTTATTGAGTCTATCTTTGCCCACCCTGTCAGTTTAGGTGGAAGGCCATGTCTTTGCAGATTTGCAGTTGCGCTATAGCATTTTCATTTTCAGGTGATGGGATGCCTGATGTCTTCAGCTTAAGTCCACACACTTATCTCTCAACTATCTGCTGTGCTCTATATATTTTATGAACCTATTTGTTCCCCAATAAACCTCTGAGTCCTTTATAGAACTACTGCAATTTACTGAGATGGAATTACAGATTTGTATAGTGAATTTAGTGTTATAGGGTTTAAAATGGCAATTTTCTACACTATCAAGGTGCATCAGAGTGAAAGGTTCTGAATACAAATGCTGTCATGGTTTTAGTTTTGTTCAAGTTTTATTTTGAGTTTCCATTGGTGTTCTACAGATTTTTGATTCTATTTAAGTTCTTGGATATTTCCTGTTTGCCGTCTTGTGTCAGTCTCCTTTTCCCTCGCCCCTTTCTTGCCTCTGTTCACACCTGCTCCCAATCTGCTAATTAGCCTGGTCTTTGTTTCTCTCTCCCATGTAATCCCATCTTGTTCAGCCACTCTTGGCTGGTTCGTCATTTCTTTGGCCCCTTCTTTTGAGTATTCCTAGCCTTCAGTATTTTTTGGATTTTTGCTTCTGTTGAACTTTAGGTTAATTAAACTTCAAGAAAACTCCTTCAGCTTCAGTCTGCATTTGGGTCCTGTCAAACCTCCAGCACCATTGTGACAAATGCAAGCCAAACTTATCCAAAACTAAAAGCCAAACTGATTATAACTACCTTTTCTCTTAAAAAAATAGTTTGCATTGCATTAGTCGACTATATAAAAAAAGATTAAATTCATAACATGCAAATACATAAAAAAATTTTTACATATAAAAATGCAGAAAAAATAAAAACTGTGCATTTATATTTTATCTCTTTTTATTTTTTATATGTTCCCTTGACTCTCACTGGGAAAAAAGCATGGATTGTCCAACTACAATGGTAATTACTACGGTAATTTTTGATTGTTTAATACTCCACCTTCACCAACAACATGTATTTATATACAGGTAAAACCCAAAAGACTGACAAGTATCTTTCGGCTGTGTAATTAAAGGTGGATACACAAAACTATTTCATAGTGAGCACTGCCACCTATGCTAAGATATGGGAACACTTTTGTCTCCTTTAACCCCAGTCAGCCTCGGCAGAGGGCTGCTCACACTGAGCCCGATTTTGCTGGAGGTTTCTTCCTGTTAAAAGTAAGTTTTTCTTCTCCACTGTCGCTAAAAGCATGTTTAGTGTGAGGGATTTCCTTCGAGTAACTGCAATCAACTGGTTTTCCTTAGATAGAAAACTTTGAATCAATTTGACTGTATGATCCTGTGAACTGTAAAGTGCCTTGAGAGGACATGTGTTGTGAATTGGCGCTATATAAATTAACTGAATTGAATTGAGCGTGGTGTGTTTATTAGACTTTTGCAGAAATTAATTCATGAAAGCAATACTTGATTTTGCTAGTATAAATATAAAATATCATATAAAACAAATTATTAACACACTTCCTGAATGCCAGGAATAGGATTAAATTCAGTAACTAAAACAAATTTCGTCAATCTGAAGACCTAATATGGGTAGAAGTGTAAACTTGTGTGCCTGTAGGAGTGTGTAAATTTACCAGTGGAAGCCCCAATAGCTCCGATGAGGACAGAGGGGACAGCCATGACCAAGCAGCCAAAGGCAGCTATGAAAGAGAGAACTTGAGCATAGGTAGCTGAAGAGGCAGAGAGAACTCGTTGAAAGTAGACCTGCCAGGGAATCCCTCCCAACATCTGAAGATGGAAACACACACAAAGTAAATACAGACTTCAAACCAATGAATCACATTCAGCAGTCTAAATAACTCATGTCAGCTCTGAAGAAGTGAGCGCTGAAAACAAATGCGCTGCCTTCAAAACATATTTTTCTCCATAAGTCAACTGTTTGCAATACAGTGTTTAATGATGGATCCTTTCATAAAAGCTATAGCTTACCAGCAAAAAGAAGTTGTCTGCCCACAGCCAATTGTCTTCAGGTTTAATGTTACCCAGCCAAGGGGACTGATAGATTTCTTCCTTGGCGGAAAGACCGATGTCTGACACAGCAGGATTGGAAAGGGCAAAAGGCACACTGATCCACTGAATAACAGGAGAAAAATCAGGATTTAAATGTGCTTTATTTCAGATATAGCTACAATCTTATGCTAAATTATTTACATCCTTCAACCTGATGTTGAGATACAGCCAAAGACATTTATTTATTTTATTTAATTATTATGTTATAGGACAACATAAATAAAATAAGTGAAATCTAAAAATATATATATATATATTTTTAATGCTTTATAAATACAAATCGGAAAAGAATACTGTACATTTGTATTCATTCTGTTGATAACCCTTAATACAAGACAGTGCAGCCGATAGTGAACCATTTGTAAAAAGAATTCAACTGTTTTGTAAAAGCCTCAGAGCTTTGCAACCTTCGTAAACAAACATAATCATGAAGACCAAGTACAACATAGTCTGCTCACATACCATTACCAACTTAGCATTTCATAATTTTATGTGGTATGGAAAATAGTTGTGGAGAAATAGATTATTTTTAAAGAAAGCCACGTGTATTCATTTGTAAAGTTTGCCATAGGAGAAACTGCAAACATGTGGAAGAAGGTGTTGGTCAGATGAAACCTAACTTTTGCATTTTTGTTTTGCAAACATGCAGAAAACTATGTATTGTAGAAGTTAACAGAGTCTTTGATCATAAACTCACCTCCCTCACAGACTATGGGGGTGTTGGTGTCAGGAAAATTTGTTTTATCTGCAGCAGGAGCATTGAAGTAGTTCCACATTGATAAGAATATTCATAGAACTAAATACAAGCCAGTCCTGCAGGACAATGTGTCTTTTGCTCTGAAGAGAGATTGCTTGGGTGCAACCTTTCTTGTCTTCAGGAACTCCTCCAGGACTCAGAGGCAAGAGGGAAAGATTGCAGTGTACCTCTCCCACACTGGACACAAACTGTTCTAGACTTTATCCTTTTGCCATAAAACCATCTTCTTCTCATCTACGCTGGCTTAATTAACAAGGCCCGGATTCCATATAAGGTTTTCCCTTGTAAATAATACCAACATTTCAGCACATGCTAATATATTTTATGTTTTTATACCTTAATGGTGTTTGTCCGTTGCATAAAGTAGATTTTTTTGTAATTTTTGTTTAAATCAACATTATATATTTTCAGATGTATTAATGTTAACTGTAGGTTTGTCTACATTTAGCAGCAACCGCCAAAATTAACTCCTTGTGAGTATAAAACACAACTTGGCAATGAAGTTTTTTTCTTATTCTTAATCTGAAAATACAGCCGGAGCTACAATAGACTAGTTTAGATTATAGCATATTTATATATTAGATAGGCTAAGTCAAAGGCTACTCACCAAACCCAAAAATATGCAGAAGAGCTGGACGACATCTGTGTATGCGACAGAGTACAGTCCGCCAACCAGTGTGTAAAAGATAGCTATGAGCGCTGAAATCACCACAGACATGTTGATGTTTATGTCAACGATCACACTGAGAGTGGCACCTGCATGGCAGCATAACCAGGGTTATATAAAAATGTAAAACTTAATTCTGTAGAAAGGAATTTAAAGAGTAGATTAAATATAGGGGGCACCCACCCAAGGCAGACAGGATGGCTGCAGACCAGAAGATTTCTCCCATGAGTGCAGGAATGAAAAGCAATCCCCCCATCCTTTTACCATAAAGCTGCTGGAAAGGGTCCAGCATTGTGACATATCCACGTGATCGCATTGGCTTGGCAAAGAAAAGGCCACCTGAAAGATGTTAGAAGAAACACAGAACTGCATTTACAACCCGGAAACCAGGTTTAGTCCAACACAGACTTGTGTTTCTAAAGTGATGGTTGTAATATCTGGTCTAACTTTTTAGGTTCTTTTTCTGGTTTATATTTATTTTATTCTCAGGGTTCACCAGACTTGCAAATGGACATAAATCAGCAGTGACTCACCTAATACCAAGCTGAGCGCATAACCAAACGGTGCCTGAGCCCAGGCCAGACCATAATCTGGTAGATAGACATACTCTGCTGTTCCGTTGATGTAGCCCCCGCCCACCCAGGTTGCTGAAGAACAAAGGGAAGAAACAAATGTTGAAATAATCTTTATTTTTTGTTATTGCTGGTCTTTTTGTATTTTAAAAAAAATCCAGAATATCTGTGGCCACTTCTGCAGTTTGTGCATGTAAAAACGGATATATATGCAGTGAGGAACATAAGTATTTGAACACCCTGCTATTTTGCAAGTTCTCCCACTTAGAATTTAAGGAGGGCTCTGAAATTGTTGTAGTAGGTGCATGTCAACTATGAGAGACATAATCTAAAAAAAAAAAAATCCAGAAATTACACTATATTAATTTTTTAACTATTTATTTCTATGATACAGATTTTCGGGAACAACTTCCTTCCCTAATTTAGAGCACTGAAGATGGGTCGAGGCTGGGTCTTCCAACATGACAATGACCCGAAGCGCACAAGCAGTATAACCAGGGAGGGGCTCTGTAAGAAGCATATCAAGGATCTGGCGTGGCCTAGCCAGTCTCCAGACCTAAATCAAATAGAGAATCTTTTGAGGGAGCTCAAACTCTGTGTAATAGCCCCGAAACCTGACTGATCTGGAGAAGATCTGTGTTGAGGAGTGGGCCAAAGCACTCCTGCAATGTGTGCAAACCTGGTGAAAAGTTACAGGAAATGTGCGACCTCTATAATCGCAAACAAAGGCTACTGTACTAAATATTAATATTCATTTTCTCAGGTGTTCAAATACTTATTTGCAGTTGCATCCAACAAATGAACAGTTATATTGTGATTGCTGCATTTGTTTTGTCGATCATGGCTCTCACATCTGACAAGCACCTACAAAGACAATTTCACTGCAATGATTTTAAGTAGGAGAACTTGCAAAATCACACACTGTTCACTGTGTGTATATATATCTATATCTATATATAAGATATAGATATATAAAACAGAAGTAACATACACTGTTTTAACAAATCAATCAGCTTTTTTGCACTTCACCTCACCAGTCATCGTGAATCCCCCCACGAACAGCCCAATGTCCCTTCCCCCGACCATGATACTCTCGCTCCGGTCTACACCTGCACTGACTCCAGAATTCTTGTTTTTCCACGCAGCCCAAATGCCCACGAACAGAATCAGGACATAGAAGAGAACGATGGCCACGAGACCCTCAACGTGGATCGTCATTTTCCTCCTAGTTTCTGGATCAAATTGAAACGGACTGGAAACTCATTCAGGAAACTGAAAGAAAGGAATTGATATTCTTAGATTGCATGAAATTAAGTTTCAAATAAAATGTTTGAGAACATCAGACATCCAGTATTTCTTATTTTATTAAAACTTTGTTCGCTGAAACAAGTATTTTTCATAGGAGCGGTTAAATCATCATGGAGGGATTTTAATCAAAAGGCAAAAGAAAAGCGCAACATCTATAAGAGAAAGCAAAAAACATATCATAAGGAAGGAGTTTTTTTTCCAATGTAAAACGAATATTTCCTAACAAAAACTGGCAAATATGTGCATTCTTTTTTCAATTTAAAATAGATTCTTATTTACTGATTCGAGCTTTTTAAATGGAGTAAAAATAAGACCTTTGTCTCTCGGCAAAAAATTAATTAATAAAAAAACCGATAACATTTATTTGTTCCAGATTAAAGTATTTGTTGCTTTGGCTACATATAAAGAATGACATGGCCAATAATAATAAGATGAACAGTTTTATTCCTGCATAAAATGGAATAGAATCTTGAAAGTTTATAAACCAGGGAAACCAAAGGACGTTTCCAAAGCTTTTGGTCTGACGCGCCTTGTTGCTTTCTACTTTACTGCTCATCCTTTTTCAGGATGTTTTTCTTCACATTTTAACATGATTTATTTAAGTATATTCATTACTTTTTCAGCTCAACACAGACTTTTTTTTTTTTTACACCCATGCATAAAAGCCCGGTAGTCATTTTAACGCACACCAATTAGACTAATATCCACATAGTTTATTTAAGTAGACTTAAAGCATTAGCCATTTGCCATTTGATGCTGTTGCTACATAGGTTCATAATATTGATTTCTTTAAATCATGTCAAGACAGTCAAAAAACAATTTTACTAGATTGGACTCCGTTAAATAAGCTAAAACAGCGCATTTCTTACCTTTCTCTTTGAGGGATTGGTCTTAACAGTTGATATGAAGTCTTCTGAAAAATAACTTAAAATGTATAAAGATATCCTGGGTAAAAAGCACGACAATATCTTGTGTATTCCTCCCTGGCGCGCAATCCCGCAATTCCACTAAGCAGTTTTTCTTTTCTTTTTTTTTTTAATTGGTGAAGCTGTCCGGTGGAGCCGCGGTGCGCAAAGGGACGCAGAGAGGGAGGGTGGAGGTGGGGTGGAGATGAATGGGAGTGGTGGGTTTATTGGGAGCTGTCAGGGGGAGTAGATGGTGGATGAATGTCTTCCAGGGCAGGACGAAAATAGCACCTAATAGAGAGTGGCGTGACGCACTGCCTCTCTGGAAAATCTTTCCAATATCATCTTGGCTGTGGTTGAAAAACCTTTACTTTGCTGGGTTACATCTCAGGCCTGATTAACGATGTTGCGCAGCTGGTTCCTGTTTTTATCCCCACATGCAATTTATTAACACTGGTCTCACAAAGAGAAGACTTTGATTTAAGTTTATTCCCCACTTTCCCCACTGGTTATTACATTGAACAGGGGCGGTTCCAGACCAGATTTACCACGGGGAGCACTGCTTTTTAATGGGGGCACAGAGCAAAATAATCAAAAAAGAAACATCAACAATGAATAAATAAACAAACAAATAAAAAAACAGGACTTATGCTTATCATTCAATACAATAAATGAGCCATAGAGCTACTTGTGGCTCTGGAGCTGCAGGTTGCAATACCCTGATCAGGAAAACGAACTGCTAAAGCCAAAAGTGCAACACCTTCATTTTGAGTCACCATGAAGACAGTGAAGGTAAACAGAAATGAAAATGTTTCAAGGGACCAATCTGTGATGGTTTTAGTTAGTGTTATGTCTTCAGTAAAGGGGCCATAATGGGGCCAGTTCTGCAGGGGCACTTGGCCCTGCTGGCTGCTGTCTAGAACCAGGATGTTATTTTTTTAAAGCAGCAACACTGACTTGAAAAATCTTTTTGAGAAAACTACAGGGAATTATTGATGCCAAAATCTTAAGTCAAGTAGATTGTCCGAAGCCCATAACATTACCAATGACCCCTCACACCCCCACCATGGACTGTTCTCCCTGCATTCCTCTGGGAAGAGGCTTCGTAGCATTCAATGCAGGTCCAGCAGATTCCAAAACAGCTTCTTCCCCACCGCCATCAGACATCTGAACCGTTGAGAAAACTCTAAATCATATTACAAACTCTGCATCACACTGATAACACCAAACCAACATTCTGTATATTTGCACCATAAATGCTCTGAACTTCCATATCAATGCGTTTTTTGCACCATATTTTTTTCTCCCACACTATTTACATTTGATCACTGCTGCCCTTTATGTAATGAAAATGTCCATTTACTGTCTGCAAAGCTGTACTAAATGAAAATGTGTTTTGTATACACTCTGTATACAAAATGACAATAAAAGTTGTCAAAGTCTAGGTTAAAGGTTTTGACCCAAGTCAAAATATACATATTAAAAGTCAAGAAGTGCAATTTCCAAATCAACCCCAGTTCAAGTTCATGCAGCCTCAAGCCAACAACAAGTGTCAAGTCATCACATCAAAGTCCCATGTCAAGTACAAAGTAATGCAACCCCCAACCTAAGAAACAGACACCCCATATCAACACATGCAGTCCCAAGTGATGCAAACAATCCTAAGGCAAGGCATGCAAAGTGCAAGCTGCCTATCTCTCTGTTGACTGGACTCAAATGGCTTTATTTGGAAAAGATCTTTAGATGCTGTGCTGTAAATAAGCACCATGCAAAAAACGGAATTTTTGCTTCAAACTTCCCATGTTCAGCTTTGATTCTAAATCACAAGTCAAAACACTCATTTTAAGATTTGCATGTCCCGAGTGAAGATGTATAACCCCTAAGGGATAGAAACAGGATGTTAGGATAGGCCAAATCCAAATCAAGGGATGCAGGTGCTGTAACTGTAACTAAAAAACACATTTCAAATAAATCCAGTCTTCTTTGAAATAATTATTAACCCAAAGGGACACTCGTTATTGCATTTTGTTAAAGATTTGACATTTTTATTAACTGCCTATGAGACAAAAAAACTTTTCCGATGTAGCTTTTATATTAGAGTGCAGACTATCTGTTTATTGTCAAACTAATTGAAATAAGCTGCTGTAAAAGATTAAATGAAGCATGTTAATTATTATGCTATCAGTTTGTTTAGATGTAGCTTATCTTAATAGATTTCTAAAAACATGTTGAGATTTGCACTGCCTTTTAGACACAATAACTTGAATTGTAAATTTATACAAAGTCCTTTCCATTTTTTTGAATACCAGGAAAATCCATCACATAGTGTTTGCAAAATATTTTTAAGCTTCCATGAATTTCTTTGTACCCAATACGTAAAACAAAGAAACTTTACTTTAGAAGCTGTCATTAACCAGACATTTGTCATAAGCTTTCCTTTATTTTTTGAAAGGAAGCTTGATGTTATCATGCCTTAGTCTGTACCCACCGATGTGCTGCATGTTCTTTATTTTTTCTCCCACCGCCTTAGAAATTCTCGAATTACTTTAAAATATATATTCTGCTTCCTAGTGCTCGACAATATCACCTAAATCTTTTTACCTTAGAGATTCTCAGTAGTTTTTGTAAAATGGCAGGAAATTAAAAAGTTTAAAAATCAAAATGGCTAAAGTCCAGGTAAAATAATGGGTCACTTCAGCTGAAGTCTGAGATGATTCAAAAGCCTGCTCCTAACTTTGCTTTTAAATTAAATCTTTCAAAGCTGCATGTGGGGCCTGATGCTAACTTTTCTTTTTTCTAAATCTCTGGTCTTGAAGTAGATCTACTTATATTTAGACATCATTATAGCTGCTTTCCTAAAAGTTAATATTCTTTACACAACATGTTGGTTCTAAAAACTAATTTTCAACTTAGTTTCCCATAAAAGTGAACAATTAATTGAAGGAGAAGGTTCTCCGACATGTTCACGTTACCTCTGTGTTCACTTGCCCAATGTGTGCCTTATTGTTTAGGTGGTAGACTCCCAGACCTATAGTCCGTGGCTCTTAGAAGATAGTTTCTTGTTATGAGATGTCCTCATTAAGAAACGGGGTTCAAATGTGTAAACATATAATATTAAAGTCTGGATCAGAGATAGACACCTGCTCTATCATACTACCATCAGCTTGTTATGGACTGGTAACCTGTTTTTTGTGAACACGGGATCCGGGTAACCCATCTACAATAAAATGGGAGGACTGGCTAAATAACTTTGTGCACAAATCCCCCCCCCACCCCCCCCCCCCCATACTTTCGTTCCCTGGAGTGAAAAGGATGAGGTTAAATTTCAGTGTTGGGTAAAGAAGGATGAAGGAAGAAAATATGGTTAGAATGGGATTTTAGAATGGAGAGATTTATTAGTCATTAGAAACCTAAGTGATTGCAGTATTTTATCATAAAATGAATAGAAAGAGACTTAGGTGCTTGTATTTCCCATTTAATAGTAAAGTAACAGATAATAATCAATTTATGTGGCGAGAGTGGCATCCTAGTGGTTAGGGCATAAAGCTTGGAATCCTGAGGTTCTGAGTTCAAGCCCCACTCCCACAGACTGCCATTCCGGATCCCTGAGCAAAGACCCTTAACCCCACACTGCTCCCTGGGCGCTGCACAATGGCAGCCCACTGCTCCCAAATGGGATGGGTTAAATGCAGAGTTCATTTCGTTGCTCTGTACTTGTGACAGTGTAATGACAATAAAAAGCTGGGGAAAAAATTATGGATGTAGATTTAACTTGTTTGATTTATTTCATTTGGGTGGTAATGACGCTAAAATATTTGGACAGTGTTTTTTTGTTTTATAGAAATGAGAGCAGATAAAGTAAAACAACATAGCTGAGACTATTCAGCATATTGGGAGCCGTTTAAAGACTGTTTTCCACGTCAGTTTTCCCTAGTTTGACTCCAGTTTACAAAACAGGGATATATTAAACAATTTAATGAAGTACAGTAATGTATGAGTTTGGATTATTATTATTAGTTTACACTTTAATTTAATTGTAGAATTTTAGTTTCATCAGATCCTGATTTACAGCTTTAATCCTCATCATAACAAATAGTTTCCCAAACAACCATATGTCATGAGTAAAAAAGTCTTTGGATGGGTGTTTATTTTTCCAAAATGTTGCTTTTCTCTCTAAAATTTAAGCTAGACTTATCTGACAAGTGGAAATAAATTGAAAGGGACTTTCTTGAATCTGTAGTTTCCCATCTTAATGTCTGACAGCCTGTCAGTGAGAGGCCACCTCTAATTGGAGGGTTCAGAAATATGTCCGCTGTTTTACTAGTGGATATGTAGACAGGAAGGGAGAAGGAGTCATAAATAGATGATCATTCAGTGTCCACAAACCTAATCATGAACAAACAAACAAAAACAAACCCTCAAAACATTGAATTACAACTGCTAATAAAATCTAAAACCTTTACAGTCTAATGAGCCATTTTTCACCCCAGTTTGGCAAATAAAACTTGTTCATGTTGCGTAAACTTTTGAAAGGAGATAACTGGACTTTTTTGCTAAATATATACAAAATAACTTTTTATTTCATTAGGTTTAAAACTAAAACAAGAAAAAGTCTTTGAAAAAACGAGAATGGACTCTTTTTCTTTCTATGGGATTTTGATATTTTAGAAAATTCAATAATAATAAAAAAATTAAATAAGTTTTCACCCAAATACTAGGCCTAATGTTTGAGATTCAGTGTGTTGATTCAATTCAATTAAGCCTTGTAATAATTGAAGAACCATTGATGCTGTGCCTGCTTTAGTTATTTATCTATGTTTTAAAGAAAATGTTTATTTCTTTATATTTTGGGGCTGAAGTCTTTGATAAAGGTCCAGAGAGGATCTTGCAGGTCTGTAGTTCAGGTGGGTGAGAAAAAATAAGGCTGGTTGTGGTTAAACTGATTCAGATTTCCTTTAAAAAGATCTTTGTTGCCACCCAGTGGTTTGTCTAAACATCACAGATATTACAAGTTTTTTTCAGAAATCAGTAGCTGGTTTAAAGAACAATATGTGGAATATAAGATCCTCACAATAAATGAATAAAAATCCTATTTTCATTGCAATCATAGAAATAAGTGAACTTAACAAACTATATTCTTTAATGATGTTGAGTACTAGAATCCATTTGGATTGGATCTACTTGACTTGAAATATGTCTGCATGTTGTTGTTTTTTAAAGTGCCACATTGTGTCTTTATGGCCGTGGATAAACTGGATTTACTGAACACAAAAGAAGACAACCATGTCACTATGTATGTATTTATTTAATTTTGAATGAAACAACTCTCCATATGTCTCAAGATGCAATTTCCTTTTATTGCTGATTTAACTACTAGTTCCTTAAAATCTTAGTATAAATAAATAAATCTTTTTTAATTTAAAGAAACAAATATTATAAGCATGTATCATATTTTGTTTCATCTCTGCTAAATTTAAACATTAAAAACACAAGAAGAAAGTGACAGAATTATTTATTCACTGCTGTAGAGTCTGTTATTGTTTTTATGTAGCATGCTGCCACCTCCTGGACAATCAGAGGCATCACAACAGAACCTGGTATTCCTGTCCTGCAGACTGTAGTTCTGGGTTCTGCTTTGTTTTTGTAGTGGAAAAAAGTCTTTAACATCAGACATAGTTATTAAGCCTATAGCCACTGCTGGAAAGAGAGCAAAGTGAAGGTGCACGATTATCTTTCAGGGCCTCATGTGGCCTGTAGAGTGGAGCGGGGAGGTATGTGTTGTTAAAGGGAGGTGGAGGTGATGAAGGTTGACTCATGTGCACATGGAGGGGACCCTGCGATCTTTCTCTGCCAGTGCCACTGCTCCAGCAAAGCACAGACCCACCGATCAGACTGAGGAAGGATGAAGTGTAGCCAAGATACACAGCCAAGCCGATCTCATACTTCATCCCACTGGCATAGAAAGGATTGTAAAAATCCAGGATCACATCGTTGGTGGTCCAGGCAACTGTGATCAGGCAGAGGAGGCCGGCGCAGAGGAAGCCGACCCCTCCACTTAGCAGCAGGGGTGATTTGACCACTGAACGTTGAGCAAAGTGGGTGCATTTCATCCCGATCACAGCAAACACAGATGCCAGGAATGAGGAGATGCAGGACAGCACCATAAGAGCCCGGGCAGCCTACAAGATAGGAGAGCAAGTCACACTATAATAAAGCATAGACTCAGATTTAACACTGGAATACAGCATCTTCCTAAATAACTGCAAAAAATCTTCATGGGAGGAATTTATTTGATCCTATAAATGTAAAACAACAGTTTTCTGTTGCTTTGATTGGAAGGGAAGGAATCAAGGAGCAAAGACAACAAATGAGTTGTTCAGTCAAGAGCCTGCAGTAATACCTAAACAAAACAACAACACCTAAAACCAGATGCTTCATATGGTTTTCAGTCAGTTTAGCTGGATAAAAGCAAATCTAGGGACTAATTCATCCAAACAATAGACATGTAACAGCCTCATCCTGCAGGCTATTGGTCTTCTTTATTCCCTTTATGTTTGAATTTAATAGAAAGTCTGCCAGTAACCTAGCTATATGTGATACTTGGGGAACATCTTAAACTCATCCAGAATGTTTGTATGTTTAGAACAGAATAGAATAGAAAATCCCTTTATTGTCCCACAATCGGGAAATTCTGGTGTTTATGTGATGTTCAAGTTGTAAATATCAGATCACACTGAAAAAAAAAATAAAATTAGCCCATTTATCCAGAGGTGAAAAAGTCCAGCATTAAGAAATCACTGATTTCACACTTATTCAGCAACACATCCATTAAGCAAAGTCAAGTTAAGCATATTTACAATCATCATATACAAATGAACATACAGTAATGACTTCCCTGGTAGATTTGCCTTTTAAACTGTGTGACTTGTGTCATCATATTGATTGTCTTCATAACTTTTGCCCATTCTTCCAAAAATCCGATATACCTGAAACAGGTTCATTGGCTGTCTTACACTTTAGCAAATTTTACAGGTCTTTATAAAAAATGCTGATATGGGGCAAAGGTCAAAGCTTTGTGATGGTCGGGAAAACATTGTTATTTCTGTCATTTAGCCACTTTGTGACAAATTTATGGGTGTTCTATCCACGTATCAAGAGTTTTGAAAACATGGCTGCCCTGCATTGCATTCTGGTTCGCTGGGCCCTGAAGGGTGAGCACCAAATCACAAGTTTACATCGTCCATCTTTGACAGAAATGTATAATAATGCATATAATCTGTAAAGTAATTAGTGTTTGCTCATAGATGGTAGTGCTGGAGCACATCTAGTGATTTTTCCCAAACTTAAAAATGCAATCTTTTTAAGAAGGTAAAAAAAAAAAACACTGCACATTATTGTCCATCATGGTTGATGTTTTTCTTCTCTAATCTGCACAGCAAGACACAGAATAGTGACCTTTATTAAGTATCAATGACGTTCAGGTCGGATGAATGCGACCTCACCGTTCAGACACAGGTCGCATATGAAAAGATTAGATTTGTATCGGATTCAGAACCAAATAGCCGAATGGCCTGGGTCTCATTGGAAAAAAATGGATCTGTGTTGTGCAGACTGCCATGAAAATATCAGATACAGGTTGCATGTGGGCAAAGAAAATAAGAATTGGGTAATTTTAGGCTGTTGTGTGAAGACGGAAAGATTTCAAATTTAAAAAAAGTTCTGTCAACGGTGGAAACTGAAGTGCCTGGGGGCAAAGGTCATCTTGCCTCTAGAGAGTTTGCTACTGCAGAAATGGGTATAAATGAACTCTTGAATACTAATGAAAAGGCATAAGATAAAGTTTGGCAAATTTTAACTTCACAAAACAATGCTAAAGAGTAAAAATTAAACTTTGCTTTTTTGCTTACCCTAGTATGATATCCAAAAAACTTGATGTTTCAACCCTGCTTCAAGATTGTGAGGATGCCAAATAGTGTGCAAGCCCCCCCTGTTTCCCTACATATGTATCAATGTTCATTATGGTCAAACAAATTAAATTATGTGATTTTCTTTGCATATATTGAGCCAGTTTTTCATTTTCTTTGTGGGCTAACATTTTTTTTCTTTTCTCAGATTTAATTTGCAGCCCTTGTCAACACAGGACTCTTCTCATTGTGGGTAATGACTCTTTACCAGCTTCAGGCAGCATCTTCACAAGGGTTTTTCTTTTGTTCTGGATTTAATCTCTGCATTTTTCACCAAAACACTTTCCTCTCTGGGACACAGAGCCCACCCACTTCCAGAGGTCACTTCCATGCTGTTTATGTTTGTTAGAAAAGAACATCTATCTATCTATCTATCTATCTATCTATCTATCTATCTATCTATCTATCTATCTATCTATCTATCTATCTATCTATCTATCTATCTATCTATCTATCTATCTATCTATCTATCTATCTATCTATCTATCTATCTATCTATCTATCTATCTATCTATCTATCTATCTATCTATCTATCTATCTATCTATCTATCTATCTATCTATCTGAGAGGAAATTCTGTCATGTTCTTGCCTTTAGCATGAAGAACTAATTAAAGTAATCCCAATCGGCCTCAACATGAAAAAACTTGGCCTGATTTTATGTCAGACAAAGGGGACAAAGTGTCTGTGAGTCTTTTTGCATAGTGTTGGTCAAAACTGGCTGTCTGTTGTATATCATTTACAAATAGTGCAGCACGCTTCCTAACATAACATCAGGTAATGGATAAACATTCAGTACCTGCAAGTCATGGGGCAGAGCCAGCAGAGATCTGTACAGCTCACACTGGTAAATACCCGTGCTGTGCCAGACGCACTCCATCCACAGGCCTTTCATGTAGGCAGTGACTGTGATGATGTTTGAACCTGTGTAGGCTGTGCTGCGCCAGTGGGGGAGCAGGGTTGCGACTATGGTTCCTGTAAAACCCAACAGTCCTAAGAAGAATCCCAGGAGCTGAACCGCCATGCTGGCCATGATTGGTTTGCTGGAATAGAAGCTGGAAATGAAAAATACAACATTAGACATTGAAATCAATCAGTAGGAGGAGATTTATACTATTGTTTTAGATTATGATCTTGATTTCGTTATCTCATAGAGGGATTTTTTTTACACACATTGATTTGAGATGAGAAAAACAGCTAGAATACATGATGGGAAAAATATTGTCCAGCAAAAATGAAGATGCACTCAATACAAGATTACATACTGTTCCCCAGGTGGAAATATGGTCAGGATTACTCCTCTTATCGTCCCCGGAGCAGCAGCATATTCTTCCGAGTTTACATCCAGTCACGGAGCCTGAGCCATTCCTCAAGTGTCTCTCCAGAACGTGGGTAGAAATAGCTGTGGAAACTTTCAGAGCTCCGGCATGGGTCTCTGGTGAGTGGCAGGCGGCTGCATGTGTGACTAATGAGAGCAGCGTTCAGCTTCACCAGGTAAACACTCTCTCCTCTGGAGGGGCCAAACCGCAGCAGTCTATTTGTTAAGCTCTTCGCCACACCTCATGAAATAGAGGACAAAGTTGAAATTAAACATTAATAGAGACAACTTGAGCTGCAAGCACAGATTTAAGACAGTAAAAAGATTTCAGTGCTCTGCAGGATGTTGGAAGGCGACGGGCTAAATGATCTCCAGACAGGCTCTAACTGCTGGATCCAGACTTAGGATAATAAAGAGGACAGCAGTTGCTTTCATATTGGGTCAGTTTGGCTTATTTCCAATGTCTATGCTGAATCTCATCTGCAGTGAACCTCAGTTATACATTTACAAACCAAGAATTAAAAATATTCCAACTTGCTGCAGGCGACAAGTGAAAATGACTTCCCTAAAATTACCAGACTGCACCTAATGATTTACGTTTGTTTCCTCTTATGTTTACAACTAAATATTATAAAAATGTGTCAATTATTTCAGTAATATTGATAGAAAGCTCCTTTTCTTTCCCCAAATACAACACAGAGGAAGCCAGAGCAAAACTCATTGTCCTGACTTCCTCACAGAACAAAGGCCCTTTGTAAAGCCTGGTTATTCTGTCTGTGTTAGAACTGGCACTGCTTGGATCCTATAAAATCTCAGTGACACAAGCCCTATTGTCCCTACTTAATGATCAACTACACTGAGGGCATGGAAGGAAATCATGAGGAACAAAAGCAAAGCTGTGTCAAGCATATTGTCTCACTTTTAAATTGTGAGTTTTGCCTGCTGAAGCCACATCCACATTTGCAAGACTGTTGGTGCTATTTTAACCTCTTGCAGTCCAACCACAAACTTCAATTTGATGTACTGGGAAAGGCCATCACAAAAAACAAAACATTTATAAATGTGAAATGAAGGGAAAATTACAGATTTGCACAAATACAATTTTAATAAGTCTGGTGTGGTTTCATATTTAGCCTTCTTTTACCCTCAAATCACTCACCCAATTAAAAAACAAAGGTAATCTCTGTGTGTTTTTAGCTTTCTGAGGTAACATGGGTTCAACAAATAATCTTGAAGGTTGATAAAAAAAAAAAAAAATCAATATAGTAGAATTCTGACCCTGCATATCACCCTGAATACATGATAGTCATGATGAAAAATGATGGTGGCAGCATTGTGCTCTATTTTGCATGAATAAGGAAGCTAAACAGATTTTATAGAAAGATGGATGGAGATAGACTTTGGCCAGTCCTGAGAGAAGAAAAAGTCTGGACAATTCGGCGGAGATTCAATCTCCAGTACTGAGGCATCACTTAAAATATAGAGCTAGGAAGGTGTTAAAGGTATAGGATGTTCTTTTTCCGGGTGGATCAACAAAATAAGTGGTCCTCCTAATTGTCAATCATTCTGGTGATATGTTTACGTAAGGCCGTCCTACGTTCTCGTCACCATTTTCACTTACTGGTGGTGAGTCTGACATAGTTGAAAAAATACAAATCTTTTGGAAAGTAAGCTTGTATGAGGGATGCAAACAGAGACTTTTAAACAGAGTGTGCTCGAGGAGAAATGGGCTCGTGCACGCTCTCGCACGCGTTTATTTGGCATTCCTTCTTGGGAGCAGGTACAGGGTGGAGCATGTGCACTTTTTTTGGACAGGGCGGGTCTTTTGAAAAATTTGTGAAAATCCTCCACTATACCTTTAAGTAAGGATAAATGATTTTGCCAACAGATAAACATTGTGATTACTGTGATTACTGCACTTGCTGCAATAGCAGTAAGATAAAGCAGGATAAATAATGGTTCCATAAATTCCATAAATACAGGACATGGGTTTTCTACTGAATGAGTATAGAGATGAATACTATTATGAATAATGAATATAATATATAGATCACTATTGTTATGAACTAAATTTACAGCTGGATATGTACCGAATATAATATACAGGTGGATATTACTATAAAAAAAGGTTTTTACATTTATGTACAATAGCATAATATACAGATGGGTTTTACTATAAAATGAATAAATAAAGTTTGGAGAGAAGCTATCTAAATTAAAGTGCAGTGGAAGGTAATTGCATATTACAGTTAAAGTACATTATTGCAAATGTATATGGAATATTTCTGGTATGAAGCCAGCTTTTAAAGTAAAGACCTAAAACTGACAGATAATCTAGTGCTATACCAACCAAATACATTGACACAATCAGAGCTATTTTTTCAAAGATCAAATGACACAGATTTAAATCTGAAATTGTATAATACAGACTTATTTCTGATTAGAGATTTAGATATTTTGTGCCATTTTTCACAAATTAAAAAAATTGGCCACCATATGTTTTACTATGCAATGGAACCCTGATTAAATCCATTGAAGTTTGTGGTAATTTGACAAGACAAGTTCCAAGGTTATCAAGATGTTTGAAAGGCATATTCAGCTTTAATCTTCTTTTTTAAAAATGGAAACCTCTCTTTATGTGGTATTTATAAGGGTACAGATTACTATGTGACCCTTGGATAGGAAAACCTAACCTAACAACATATCCATGGACTGTGAGCGATGAGACAGGCTAGTTTTAGATATAATCAGCTTGATCAGCGACATTGTTTCAATCAGTGTCAGATACATCGAGCAGATAAACAGCGCTGATGTGAAATGTTGAGCTGGAGGCAGACAATTGTTGCTGGTCAGAGTCAGATAGAGTACATGCTGTCTTCACTTGCTTGATTTTTACCTCAAAAACTTGGCAGTGCATTTAACTACTATATAAAATGCAACAAAAACATGATTGAAAGAATAATGTTTAGCTGACAGGAAGTGGCATTTATCAAGTAAAAATCAACACAGTCAGCACAGGGGAACAGAGCACAGGGCAGCAGTTCCATCTGATTAAATGCATTGTAAAGCTAGTAAGATGAGATCAATGAACCTGGCGGTTTCACCTCAATCCTTTAAGGTCCAACTTCTTTCCGCTGATCATCCTTCTTTCTTTGCCTGTGCCCCAAGTGTACACCACCGTGAAATCCTGTTGCTGTACAAGAGCATTTTCCCAGCAATTGCGTCGGGTCCCTCATGGAGTATTCGTCTTTCTGTGTGATCCCTGCGGTGGAGGGATCATCCTCTCCAAGGTCTGCCTGTGGGAGACGCCATTTGAATGTGGAACGCTTAATAGTCTTAGTTAAACAGAATAATCCTGTGATTAGTGGCTGAGCATAGTGGGTCTGCTTCTCACTGCACTTGAGGCTAACTGCAACACTGCTGTGATGAAGGTTTAAATTGCTGCAGGGCTCTGAAAAGTTCCACTTTATTCTGTACTAAAGACCCCTGATCAACAATGTCAAGTCATCAAGACATTAAGGTCATTTTTTGGCAGTCAAACATTGTAAAAAGGTAAGGTAATTAATCTTTATAGGTCAACCTACTGTTTAATTATATCACTGTAGTATTGTATAAATAAGGAGATTGAGGAATGTACAATACCAAGCCTATTGTTTTTAAGGCGGCACAGAAACACATAAAACAAAAATTAAACAAAAAAACAGTTTATCTTTTCAAATACATTAAGAGGGTCATTTTTATTAAAATTTGATGTGGTTCCAATAAAAAATATTTTATTTTTGGCTTCAAAATGTCAATCCTACGTTACCTAAAATTTAAAATATTTCCACTGGGAAAAAAGTAACTGAAGTAATTAGTTGTTAAATAAATCAGGAAATTTTTTTTTACTTTGTATGTATGTCTGTTCCAGCACACATCATCATTAAAATATATTTTAATATCATCTTCAGTACAGGGATCATACCAGGGGCCACAAATAGTTCAGTTCTACAGGGGCACTGGCCCCTGGTGGCCCTTGTCTATAACTGCTCATTCTGACTCAGTTCTTAAAATTCAAAACTGTGATTGAGGTTATTACAGCTATTGAATAATAAGTCACATTCATTTCAATTCGATGACTTACACTGAATTTCAAAAGACATGGGTTGGAAATGCATCATTTGGATTTTAAAACTCATAGATATGATTATATGATTTTAATGATGGAATCTCATAATACCCTTTTCGAACATTATAACTTTTAATCCAAACAATCAATTTCATAAGACTTCAGAAACCATAATTATATCCTTAATAACTCACAATTATGACTTTGAAACTATTAAACAGAGGTGGCTAGTAAATAGTTAAATTTACCTGAGTACGTTTTGGGGGGGAAAAAATGCTATTGGGAGTAATTTTATAGGATTCTACTTTCTTCTTTTATTTCAGTATAAATATGAAAAAGTATCACTACTCTTACTTGATTAGTAAATGATTTACTGAATAAAAATAAGCTTGTTTTAAACAAATATGCACAACTGAGAGACACACTTTCTTCTTTTTTTAACTCAATGCTTATTGATTAAATGTTGTTTTTTTTCCCCATTTGCTGAGTATGTCACATAATTTGGATGTCTAGTGAAAATACAGTAAACAGTTTACCATGATTTAACCAATTCTATATGCTGCAATTATTGATTTTGTAACTCAAAAAATGTACTTGAAATGTATTCACTCCACCTCCATTTGTTATTATATGATTAATGTATGTACTGCATGCTTATTTATCTTTATCCAATTCTTTGACAGACCAGAATTTGTATATAATTTTATTTTTTGTTTAATTTTATAAAACATAAAATCAGTTTTTATCACAATAGGTACTCAGTACTTCAGGAGCATATTTAAGCAAATGATTTTGACTGAAAGTCGAAAATATGATTGTTTCTCATAATTCTGACTTTCAAAGTCGAAATTCTGACTTTCAATGTTGAAATTATGACTTTGTTTCTCATAATCCTGACTGAAAGTCAGAATTAGGACTTGTATCACAGAATTATCTCATAATTATTACTGAAAGATAGAGTTAGTATCTCATAATTATGACTTTGTTTCTTATAATTCTAACTTTGAAAGTTGAAATGATGACTTTGTTTCTCATAATTCTTACTTTGTATCTCCTGGCACTTTGAAATTATGACATTGAATCTTGTAATTATGATTTTCTTTTTGACTTTTTTCACTTTTATGTGGCAGAAACGGGCTTCCATAGTCTACTACAAATAAACAAGTTTTGAAATATTGTTTTCAATCATGATTTAAAATTTCATTCTTTTTTTCAGGTGGCAAAAATAGACTTCGGTATAGATTAGCTTTCATGCCAAAACGTTTACTAAATCAGAATATTTTTAAAAATGTAGACCTTCATAATTCATAAGGTATTAACTTGTGTTAGTAGCGGCTAACATGAAAGTCCGTCATTTTCGCGCCATGGCGCCTGGGATGTAAAACCAGATAGCAGCTTTAGCTCTCCTGACTTCATTACCGGCTATTTCTATAAAACAGGTGATATTATTCTGAATGTTAACCGTGTTTCCCTATACCTACGAGTCTCACTATGTGGCGTTATTAACCCTTAAAGCGAATAACCTCTAATGTTTCATGAAGAGTTTAGTTTAGTTAATGTTGCTAGCTTATTTTAACGGTGGAACTCCCGATGCTGCGTAGCTAACTTTTTAAAGTTATTCAAACTCGTTAGCTTTAATGTCATTAAATTATTCAGACGCAGTTATATAATCGGGGATAATGATGGTGAGAAACACAAGCAGCGACAACAGGTATTCATGTACCCGCAAGTCCCGTCGTTTGATGACAGCGCAGCAGCATCGGCCGGTAACCCGCAGCCATCCGGCCTCCACCGCGGGCTGCTTCACCGGCCTTCCCGCTGAGGTGCTCCACATGATTCTGGATCAATTAAGCGGTGGGTATAACACTCTAAACCCATGATAGTAATACCTAACATTTATTCAGTGCGTGATAAAATGTATTAAGCCGTTAAAATAAATAAATGTTGATCTAATAATGTAAAACTTAAGAGCACATTCTTTGAAAACACAGCCATAGCCTACAGGTGCATTTAACTTAAGTTGCTACATGATCACAAATGTGTTATATGGCAGGAATTTGATTCATTCACTTATATAAGATTATTAAAAGAGATCAATGAATGGTATATAATTAATGCAGATGAGGGTCAGGAGGGTCTTAGCTGATTAACCCTTTATAGGGCACTCAGTGAAATACTTTGAAAATAACACTATTGGCTTGAAAATCCAAATTTCAAGCCAATAGTGTTGTTTGAATCCAGGACAAAACCTTATGACTTTTATAACGATCAAAAATATGGATATTTTGATGGAAAAAATGTATGTCAATGTAATAACAAGAAATGCCAACTTGCCTGAATATATTAAGAAAAATAACAAAAGTGCTTCTTTAAGAAATTCACGAAAAACTATGGAAGAGGATTAGGGCCACTGAAAAAATATAAAAATGGTAACTGATTTTAAAATATTATTTCAGTTTAATATGTGAAAAAAAAAACGAATTCTGACTTTACTCTCAGAATCCAGACATTTTTTCTCAGAATTCTGAGATTTAAGTCAGAATTCTGAGAAAAAAAGAAACTTTTCTCAGAATTCTGACTTTAATCTCAGAATTCTGACTTTAAATCTCAGAATTCTGACTTAAATCTCAGAATTCAAATTTTTTTCTCAGAATTCTGTTTTCATCAGAATTCTGTTTTTTTTTTTCAGAATTCTGACTTTAATCTCAGAATTCTGACAGTTTTTGTCAGAATTCTAACTTTAATCTCAGAATTCTGACCTTTATTTATCAGAATTCTGACTTTTTTCTCAGAATTCTGAGAAAAAAGTCAGAACTGTTACTTTAACCCTCATCACAATCACACTGAGAGGGAAAGAAACACATTTTTTTTTGGTCCAATGTAACCTTCAAGGCATTAATGCTGATACTGGCACATGTTTTAGTTTATAGACCTAAATATAGTTGTTATCTAGGCTTATTAGCTTTATATCTTTTCAGTTAGCTTTTTACCTTTTTTTCTTAACTTTTTTCCCCAACAAAGTCTACAGTAGGTAATATATCATTCAAGGGCTCATCTAATTGATCAAAGGCCAAAATAAGATGTACAGCCATGTAGCAGTATCTTTGCTGAATGGCTGGATATAGATCTTGTCCCACTGAGGGACGGGGGGGACGGGGGGTTGGGGGATCCTTTAGTAAGGGGTATGCAAGTGATCAAAACCAGTAACTTTCCCTATAAAGGGTTAAGGTCCATGGTAGCATTTTTGAAAGTCAGCAGTCCGAAAGTCAGAAATTTAACAAAGTCATCAAGTAAGTTAGAGAACTTCATGCTCCACTTTGCTTCATGAAGATGTTGATCTAATTTTGAAGCAGGACTTGGCACCTGCCCACATTGCCCAAAGTACCAATATCTCATTACTGTGCTTGGCTGGCCAGCAAACTGCCCAGAACTACACTTCATAGATAATCCATGAGGTATTGTCAAGAGGAAGATAAGAAACACTTTGATCCTAATATTTCTAGTATTAAAAAAACATTATTATTGAATTTTTTTGCTTGTTTAATTGCTGAAGATGAAATGCAAACAAATACAGGCTGATTGAAAATTAGACTTAGATTTTATTTTGTCATTTTGTACAAACAAGTGTAAACAAAAAGAAATTTAATTAAGTACAGCTCTCTAGACTATTTCATTTTAAAGTACAGCCTTGACAAAGGTAAGCAGCTGTGATGAAAAAAAAAAGTGGTGTTAACATATGACTATAATTACAGTTCCAGCATTCAGGTTTTTTTTTTTTAATAGCCCATTTTACATAACATTTAGCAGTCTAATGGCAGTGGGGATGACACTGTTCTGGAATCTGCTTGACCTGCATCAGATGCTTTGAAGTCAGAGGGCATCAGGGAGAACAGTCCATGTTGGTGGTGTGAAGGGTCATTGATGATGTTACGGGCTCGGGACATGCAGCGCTGGCATGACTTGTCTTTAAGGAAAAAAATAAATAAAATAAAATATGGAAAGTTCACTGCTGAGTTTGAGGCTTTTGTAGATTGCATTTGGATACTAAACTTTATATTTATAACCCTGCTTTTTTCTGCTTTTCCTAATGAAAGGGTTGAAATTGATCTCCTTTTTTTAAGAAGTGTTAACCCCACTCCTTAATTATTGTGTTTCATACTTTCTGCAACAAACAGACACTAAAGACCAACTTCTTCAATTTTTTATACTCAGCTTTATTAGAACTCAAAACTGCTGTGGAATCAAACTTTTTATGAAGATTTAATAGTTGGAATATCAGCTATGTTACATTTTCATTGATTGCTGTGAAATAGGGCTGACACTAACGTTTATTTTAGCGATTGACAATTAATCTGTTGATTAGTTGTTTGATTAAACGATTAATAATCGGATAGCAAAAGGCTTTTTGTGAAATTAAACAAGGTGAAACTAAAACTTTTCCACTTGAGTAGTGCTGGATAGAGCATATTGACAAATGAAAACAATTTATATATTAAATTAAAAATATTTACATACATTTTTTTTAACAATCTTTGTATAATTACTGCTCAAAGCGGGTTTCCCTGTCAGCTAAAGGCACGGTTTAGTCTCTAAACTACAGTTAACGATTAATCGATTACTAAATTAAATGATGATTATTGCAATTATCAATTAATCACAACTAATCTGATTAACTGTTTTGTTGCCCTTTGAATTGAGGTCCCCTCCCAAATGGGAATGTTTAGAATAAAAGCTAGTTTTTGAAAGTTATGTTCATCATTTTGCAGTTTTTATAATACAACTTGAGGGAGAAAAAAATTTATTCATTAGCTTTGGTTGCAAAAAACTGGATACTTGGTTTGTAGGCCATATTGTTCAACTTTATTGTCTTTGACTTGTATGTAATACTATAGAAAACTATTATCCAGAATGGTGTTACAGTGGTGTTTAACATATAGTTTGAAATTCTTAAATGATTGCCTAAATTTTCCAGTAAAATGTACCTCTTTTATCGGTTAAATTACCTTTTGACAGACTTATGAAATATTTGTGTTCTGTTCAGTGGTAGATATCAGCGTGTTCAGCATGGTTTCCAAAGAAATAACCAGCTACATTGTGGACTACGTCTCCTCCCAGGCCTGGAGGAAGAAAAACCTCATCCAAAGCTTTCACAACTCCACATGTCTTGAACAAAGATCCACCCTGGAACATTACAGGCAGATGGGTAATTTTCTCAATTCTCATTTAAACTTGTCCCTCTTCGTTCTTTATATATCTTTAAAAAAAAAACAAAAAACAATCTTTCTTAGCATTTTTGTACTGCATTGTTTACTTGTTCGAAAGTTATTAGCAGGGGGTCATTTTAAATGTCCTGCTGTGCCTGTGTGTTTCATATTCCAGGTTTGTTGTTCAAGAGGTGTACCATGTTGCTACCCACAAAGGACAGGTTAAAGTTCATATTTAGCAAGTTTTCACAGGTAGGAAAAAAAAGAGGTGAGAGGACATATAGTTGAATGTTAGTATGCATACAGCCAATACCTACAACTACAAGCAAAGGTGTAAAAAATGAATAAAAAAACTGCAATAATCAATCAATATATCCTGTATATAAGCATAACACTTAAGCTATAATGCAATTTAATGCAATGCTGGGGGATAACGGAGGTTGCTTGGTACAAAAGCAGTATGTAGCACAAAAAGAACGCCATACTTACAGTATGGTGGCAGCTTACTGCTCTGGCCTTGCTTCTCTTGCAACGGTAAACTATTTTTTTTTTTCTTTTTCTTTTTTTTTTTTTTCTTAACGGTAGTTATACTTTATTTTTAAGCTTTTAAACACTGCAAAATGGGAAATATAACTGAAAATGTATTTGAATTCAGTTTATATTCCCTTGATTTGAGCAGGTAAGGTAATTTACCAATATAATAAGATGATTTATGTTTAAAATCAGAAGAAAAAAAACTACTCTACTATCTAAATCCAAGTGAATAATATCTAATTATTTTTATTTTAAGGACAAAAAGACACATTACTTTGGCAGATTTTATTTATCCACTCAAAGTGAGGGAAGATACAGTTTTTCAATTTCTTTTTTCACCTCTTATCAGATCGGATTTTGCAGTTTATGTCTGTTTTGGGTGTATTCAGCAGTGAGCATCATCTCAGAGGTGGCCCTTCTGAGCTCTTATGTGAAATGGAAAAAAAAAGCTTTCTGATTCTGTATTTTCAGTATAAGAAATATATAGATAAATCTGACAATAGCAAAAATAGTTTAAGACTTTCTGCTGAGTAATAACAAAGCTTTCCAATAAAGCTTTTAATTAAAGCTCCTAAAATGCTCCTTGTGCTGTGTTCTAGATCCCCTGCTTCATGTTGGGGCACTGCACTGCACCAGCCTGCAATGGTTACTCCCGTTATGGTGTATTCCTTCAGGTGAGAGACTCATATGAGCACTAAAAAAAAAACAATAGCAAAATATTCATGTCTTTGAAAAAGATTTTTACATCCTGCTTTACATTTTGCTAAAGTGATATGCTAGTGTATAGTGGCATGTGTTGCACAAAGGTAAGGATTTCACATCATGTTTATGCTGTATCATTGCACCTTCATGCTGGAATTAAACAGCCCTCAGCGTTTATGCTTAACTGCAAAAATGCTGAAATCCAGAGTTTTTGTTTTTAAAATCAAGATGAAAAACCCATTTGCTTATGCATGTAAAGCACTTTGAATCCTGTTACGGAAATGTTGTGTACAAATAAACCTGTCTTGTTGGAGCGACATGATAATTATGTTTTCATACTGTTTGCTTCACAGACCCTGATCGCTGGATGGGATGAGCTGGAATGCCACAGGGTGTTCAACTTTTTGTGCAACCAAACAAACTTCTTGTTAAAGACTGAAGCATTGCTTACATTAAAGCCAGGTTTGTGTACCTTACTCTGCAAAAAAAACAACTAAATAACTCCCTTTTTCTTAAATATAATGATTTTTTTCTTGAACTAAGGAGGAAAGTGAGAAATTTTGCCAGTGGAACAAGATAATTTACATTTAAAATAAGAAAAAAACAATTGCATTGGCTTATTTCAAGTGCATATTATCTAATTATCTTATTTAAGAGTAAAAATACACATCCCATTGGCAAATCATCTTACTTACCAACTCAAATTAAGGGTAAATACACTTATTTTAAGAAGTTTTGACTTATTTATAGTTTTTTTTTTCCAGTGTATGACTTGTACCTTGTATAGAATCATAGAATTGTTACACATAGAGTAAGATAAGCCTTTGTTTCTTGTCTTTTTTAATTATAATGTCTTAAAGATAATAAAAACTAAAATTTGCTGTCAGAGAAAGTTAGAATACTGGAAAAGGTACTAAAAATTTGATTCTGATTCCTGGTTGATGGGACAGGTGTTGTGAATGAAACGGTGCCCAGCTTGAAGGAGCTCCTGTGTGTTGCTGAATGTGTGCATTGATGACTGAAAAGACATCTTCTGCCTCCATTTATCTGTTTACTACAGTGTGTTGAATTCATGTTAATGTGTATTTAAAGACATTTCAATTAGTAGAAAAAATTACAGGGAGGTATATATAAAAAAAAGTTGAATCAACCAAAACTTTCGTGACCCCCATGCAGTACCTCAGTGGACCCCCTGTTAAAGACCTCAGTGTTAGGAAACCTCCATCTGCACATCATTTTGAACAGACCATCGTCATGGTGACAGATCACTGGGACAGTATGAGGCTGTGGGGAGTGGCTTATTGAGCAGGCACAGGGAAACCGCTCATCGCCACTTAATTGTAAAATATTTCACCTTACACTTAATATTTATGTAAAAGTTTTGTCATAATCTATCTCAAAATAACGATGGCATACATTGAATTAAGTGGTGTTCATTTTGTAAAAAGTGAAAAGGGCAATAGGTTTCATAAAAAAAAATAGTAAATCTGTTTCTTCTCAGGGCTGATGCCGTACCAGGAGTACCAACTTCGTTTTTTTTGCCGTAAAGTTTTGTTGGACCCCTGCCAGAACCAGCCAGATGGACAGTTCTGGTTAGTTCAGCTGCTGAAGCCTTGGCCCATGGTCAGACAGGCCCACCTACTGCTCATCCTTTATGGACCTGTGCTGCATGACGGTGAGGTCACTTTGAAAAAAAAGATGCTTAAAAACCTTCAGCGGGCGCTGACACTTCTAGGTCACATCAGGCTGTTTTTTTGGCATAAATGCTGCAATGTACCTCATACTAGAGATGTAGTAGTTTCAAATATATATAATAAATAAAATAAAGTTTTAAACATACCCAAAATACTTTGTGACAAAAAAGTCCTGTTTATTTTCTGATGTTTTTAAAATACTGTAAATTGGATAAGTTACCATAGCTAAATATTTTCCAATGTAACGCACAGATAGTAGAAAAAATTACTAAAAAAAAGGAGCAGTGATACAATAATTCACATAAAAAAAGAAACTGGGTTTACTGACTGAAAAGTGACTCCTCTGTGCAGGTTTTCTCGGCTGGCAGGATCTGGTGGAGAGGGGGCTTCCTCACGCCTTCTTTTTGGATCTGGCTAAAGGGATCCTGATGCTCTTTGGTGCTCTGCAAGTTAAGGGCTGGAGCACCAACTCAATGATATCAGTCTTGGATGAGCTAATTGGTATTTTACTCCTGGCTTGATAACATTTTTCTGTGTTTTGGGCATACAGAGGAGATGAAAATAGTTTATATCAAGCATGTGAAACTAAATCTTTTTTTGCTCGTCCAAATGAATTAAGGATTAGCTGCTAAAAATGAAATAATGTGAGCTCTAATTTCTTCCGCCTCCAGTCATTCCTCAGCCGTGGTATGTGGAGAATGTGGCCCGCCTTCTGGTACTGTGCGGCAATAACCTCTGCTACACTTTTCTGGCCAATAAGGCCCTCAGTGGACGACTCAGAGAGATCTCCAGAATCATCATTCATATCATACTGGTGAGAACCATCATGTCACTTTCGGGTAAACTTTGGTAACCTGCATGTACTTTTAGACATTCTTATCCTTTAGACGAGAATGAAAATCTGAATTTGCACTCAGCATAATCTACTTTATGTGGGTCACCTTGTTAAAATCTCTTTATTGTGAGAACTATGAGAAAAGCTGATATAAAAACGACCTGGATCTATTATTTTGTAGCATCAGTCTCATCAGAGTGCTAGGCTTTAAAGAGCAGCACAGCCTTCTCTCAGTGCTGGTTTGTTGTTGTTTTGTTGCCTCATCGTGTTCTGGCTCTTCAGGTGTGTTTCCCCCTGATGTCTCCTAGATTTTGGTTTTCAGTGTTTTGATTTTTGCCTCAGTCACCTGTGGAAACAAATTAAATCTGGAAGCTCATCTCTGCATTTGGGTCCTTAAAAACCTTCATTCCTCCTGACATTCAGCTTATGCCTGCGTTTTAGATAATTCTGGGACTTCGGCATACGCTGGCTAAATCATCAAGTGTGGCAGGGCCATTTGGTTAGTTAAATGTCAGTTGTTACTTTTTCTATAATTCTGCCACCCTACAGGAGACTTCCGTCATACTTGGAAAAAAGCTGCCCTGTTGCTCACAATCTAAGAAATTAAAATAAATGATTGTATCTTGATAACCAACAGACAAATGCTCCCGGGAAAAAAAAAATCCCCTCCTAACTTAGTGTCTGATTTCAATGTTTAGTTTATTTGTTATTAAATAATTAATTTCTATGGCTACATTTCTGTTGTAAGAACTGTTAAATCGCTCTACCTTCTGCTTGTATACACTTGTCCTTGTTCAGGTGTGCGAGAAGGACGGCTATAGCATGAGCTGGGTGGTGAAGCTGGTTCAGCAGATCTGCAGTGTGTTCAGCACAGCACCTGAAAGGTTCAACTTCATCAAGCACCTGGAGAACATGTTCTCAGAGGTCACCAGAGAGTTCTTTGAGTTTTCTGCAGAAGGTGATTTAAAGTGGTTTTCAAATCACTGTTGTTTTTGACAGCCATCTTCGATTTAGTCTTAGTTTTCTTCTTCAGGACGAAAACTATTGTTAGTTTTATTCATTAGGATATGTGATAGTTTTTGTCGGTTTTTGACTAGTTTAGTTGCGATTGATAAAATAGCTAATCTTTACAATAAGGAATATCAACCAGATTCTTTACCAGACTGACACTTCTTGCCTAGATTCTACAATCGCTGGAGATACGATGCTGCTGTGTAGTTTATCATTGCTGTTGGGCAGAAAACTTTGATTTATATAGAATTCAAATAACTTTTTTAATGAATTAATATCCTACTTTGTACAAACGTGTCTCACAGAAGTTGTGAAAATAGCAGATCTAGTTCAACACATCTTATTGGTTAATATGGCAGACAGACAAGCTAACAATATGTACAAAAAAGGAATAGTTTTAGACATACAAGGTTTCCATTTAAAAGCAAACACTTCCTGATCTACTATGAATTATGCATTACACAAAGATCAATAAAATTTGTATTGCTCCAAAACAGCAAAGAACAAAAACATTAATCTTTCTACTTTGGCAATTTTGGCTTTATTTCTTCAAGTTGCCCCTTGGTTACCGCTGCTCAGGGGTCAAAGTAGATTTAAATTCAAAGGGGTCTAATATAAAAAATTATAGAGAACCTACATAATGGCCTTGTAATGCCATGCCAATCAGGACCTACATTTCAAGAATATCTGTGCTAATATGTTGAAATATTCAAATGAAACAGAAAATGTTTTAATAACAATACAAGGAAACATTTACATTATATTTAAATAGATAGAAACAAGAACCAAGAGAAATATTCAAAGATCTATATACCTTTTCATCTGGCTCTTTATCCAAAAAAAAAAAAAAAAACTATGCAATGAAATATTTGTTTTGGGTATAATTTAGGGATTCCTTTTGGAAGACATTAAAGGTTTAGCATCACCTCTTGTGAGCTAGAAGAAATAAAATCCTGTTAGACAAAGGGATTTCTTACTTTTTGCAGAGGATGATCAGCCACATATAGTTTCTTTAGCAGTGAGGACAGGAAGAGCCATACCGCTGAGAGGGAAAAATCAGTGTGGAGTGTAAAAAGCAAACCTGGAGCTAAGCACGGGCAAACACGCAAATCTGCACAAGCACAGCTGGAAGAGCAGAGTTTGTCAGAGTCGAGCGTGCAGCACCGGACCATTCCACATTACTTTCACCCCTTCCTCTGCTGCCATGGTCCATCTGTGGTCGTGCAGAATGTGCACCGCTGCACACCAGGTGGGCGGCATGAGTGAACAGGACGCAGCAGCATGGCTGATACTGCTTACAGCACTATGATGAATTTTAAACGTCTGACCGCCCCGCTAGCTTTTTTATTCTATTATAGTCTCGTCCCGTCAACAAAACCTCACACCCATGACTCTTCATCTTTTCGTCATCTCGTTAATTAACTCGTTAGTTCTGGTCATCGTCATGAAAAAACGAGCGTCAACCACATAATTTCATCATCGTCAACCTTGATGAAAACAACACTTTCAAATTAGTATAATGCTCTAGATGTAGGATATACCTTCAGAAATGGAAGCAATATTTGCTGAAGGTTTTTTTTAAAGTTAAGAAAATATTTTGTGGATGCGACTATAGAGAAACTTATTTTATTATTTTTGTGTGCAACGGCTCAGACAGCTGACATTTACCTCCTATTTTTCATTATCTTAGCAAAAACCCGTTCAGCCTAGGTGAGGTCGTTCTTGCAGAAGAGCTTCATTTGTCTCTGACTGGAACAAGCCATTCTTTTCTGCTTCACTCATGCTAATTCCTAATGGTATAATTGGACAGCCGCATTGAAATGAATTTATTCATGTGAATAAGTCCGCTGTTTTCCAGCAGAGAAAGCTGATAAAGAAGAATTATCAGAAAGCAGGAGAGATTTGTGGTCTAAATTTACTAATAAATATGAAATAAAAAAGAACCTAATCATGAATGTGGTTTTCTAACTACTTTACACAAAGAAAAATTATTTTAATTGACTTATTCGATCATAATTATTATTTTTTTTTTAGATGTCTTCTGTTTTACACAGTTATCTGAGTTTTGCATATGTTTATGGGAGCAGTAATTGTTCCCCTAAGAGAAAGCTGTAAGAGGTTCTTAAGCATTTTAAATGCCATTTTCTGTCTCCAGGGAACAACTTTGAAGACAGAGAGACTTTCCAGACCTTATACATCCTCCTGAGCGCCAGCGCTAGCTTCCACACTAAACTGCTGCACAAGTTTCTCAAATAAAGTTGCACAGAGGGCAACAAATAAAAACTACTATGAATAATGGAGGGTTGTCCAGTGAAAGAATGAAAGACGCCAATGCACCTTTTGCAGTAGTTATACAAAGAAAATGCCTTCAAACAAACCAATCCAAACCCCTGTATGCTGTTTGAAATGCTTTTGTTAAACAGTTTAGTTATTCCTAAAGCTGTCTGTTGAAATTTAGAAATGCAGTTCTAAACTTTGTTGAATGTTACATGATATGAATATTGTATATTTATTTATAAATTGTAAAATATTTAATTTTATTTATTTATTTATATATTCTCCTTGTAATAAATGTGGTTTATAGTGTTTTCTAATTATTCTCTTTCTTTGTCTGCTTTATTATTTTATAACAAACCAACAAACTTCTGTGAACACTGAGCAGATGAGCTTTTATTAATTTCCAGTTTGTGCATCATTCAGCATCAACAGCAGCTTCAAACAAGGTAATTCAGTGACTTACATTAGTAAAATGTGTTAGAAAATAAAAAAATGAAAAAAGCTACAACAGATTTAAAAAAAAAAAAAATATTCAGAAAATAACCCAGACAGTGATTCAGATTGCATGCACATTGTTTGTAAATACATAACGGGTATCTATGCAGGGATGCTTCAATCAGCGGTCCAATTTAGATAACTTCTTTTATTGGTAAATCAGTAAAAGTTCAGCTCAATATCAATGCTTGACATTTTGACATTGAAGTTTAAGGCTTACAACATCTAGAGACATGAATAAAAAGCAAGTCGGATCCAGTTTTCTTGTCCCCCGTCTTCTGGTCATGCATGGTCACTCATTTGTTCATTGTTTTGATATGATCTGCAGGAAACAGGAACAGATTACTGCAGGGTCTGGTTGTAATGATCTGGTTGTAATGATCTACTGAAAGAGTAGATTCACAAAGCTGAGCTGCTTCATGAATCATGAAGCTGAAAGACGAATATTTGTGTTTACAGAAGATTCTAAGGTAAAAAAGAAGCATGGGCACAATTATGGATGTTCTGCTACGACTTTGCATTTTCAACACAACACTGACATTGCAGCTACGACCACCGGCGACAGTTATTGTCCTGATATGATAAAAGTACAAATCATATATACTTTTATCATGTGTTTTGTAGTGTAGCATATTAAAAAAAAAAAGCATGCTCAAGTAACATTTCTCTAAGTAAACATTCAGCAATAACAGGTATGAGAACAACTGATCCATTTGTTACATTAATTTTAAACAGAAGTGGCTTAAGGCACAGTGTTTCTATCATTAATCTGAAATTTACGGAAAGGCTGATGCTTTTTTAAGGCTATGTTTTGGCTGATATTGGACTGATTTCTAATATCAGTACTGGATCAGGACATTCCGACACACAACACAAGGATGGACAAAACACAACTGAAAACTCCATGGTACTCCATTAACCCCCCTTGAAGTTATTTGAACTTGTCTAGGATAACAAATCAAAAACCGTAAAATGCATTTGTATTCCACATCCCTGTTGGTTCATACTTTTAAGAATCACCTTTGGTTGTACCTTCCACCTGGATCTGACTATGTTTCAGCTACAATAGCTTAAAAAAACAAGGAAAAGAAAGTGTCTTAACAAAAATGCTCAGTCTTGCTGATCTGGACCTCTGGCATCAGTTTGCAGGTCTTCTAAGATCGGCTGTGTACAGCATTATCTCATATGATATTTTTAAGTCTATAGGACCATTTGCAATGTTGGTACTGTATCCTGTGAACAAAAATCACTTTGCATCTCGGGCCTCTTGAATGCCTCTCTGACCAGAACTTTTTACAAATGTACAAAAGGCTTAGATAGCTCAGATAGAGGGCTTTATCAGGAGAGCTTTCAATGCTGCCATACTCTTGAAGTTTTACGGTCTAAATAGCGATGTGGAAGAAGTCCAGACTACAACCTGTCTGAGGATTCTTTGCTCTTGATGCAGTTCATTCACCAATGTACTCTTGCAAACCTCAGAGGCGTTCACAGAACATAAAAGCATACTGAGGTTTAATTACACGCAGGAGTCGTTTAATTAGGTGACTTCCAACAGACGTAAATATGCAGAATGTTCTATGAAGAGGCATTCGATTAAGTAGGCCGAATACAAATGCAGTTTAGGCAATACTTTATTCACAAACAAATTACATAAAATATACTGAACCTTCTTTTTGCTATTTGGATAGACTGCCAATTAAGTTCATAGGGGTCTGAATACTTATTTAAGGTGCGGTGTATATATATATATATATATATATATATATATATATATATATATATATATATATTTATTTATATTTATATATGTATATATTTTAAAACTGTTTAGTTGGACAAAACATTTTGCACGAGATAGTAATAGTGGATTTGAAAGGATTAATTTCATCACCAATCCTAACAGATAGTAATAATCTACAGAAATGTGCATCTCTATCACTCCACATGTTGACAAGCTCTAGTTTTAAGATACTTACTGTGCAATCTGATCTATAGGTTTGGATGAAACAAAATAACAGCAAAAAGGGATATCTTAATGGCGGTTAGTTAAAGGGATGCAGGATAAAGAGACAGTTGGCATTTCAGCTCTGAAACCAATTTTCTGCATTATCCCAGTATGATAATAAAATGGAAATCGGCAAGTATGATAATAAAATGGAAATCGGCAAACAAATTACCTTGCAGCCAGTCCAGCCCTTCCTGCAGACCCTCTCCTTTGATGGCATTGCTGGCACTGTAAAACAAGATGTGCTGCTGGTAAATCGTTTGTGAGGCATTCTTTTACTCCAGACTTTTTTTTTCTTGGACCCTGACTGTTAAATGCTGCCCAGCTCTTAATCCGTTTGCCTTCTTCTGTTTAATGAGTAAACAAGGAGGAGGAAAATGCATGTACAGGATGCATAGGAGCTAGGCTGTTGAATGACTGCATGTGGTTATTTGTCTGCAATGTTTAACCTGCCAACAATGAAAAAGAATAGATTCAGTCCTTGTTTTTAACCAGAAACCATGCTTTTCTTTCATTTTTTTGGGGGTGCATAGATATAGCTAGGGTCAGATGGTTTTGTTTTAAGTTCCTTGTATGAATTAATGAATTCTACAGTGCATCATAACACTTTTTTATTGAGATCAATCAACAAGGTGAAAGCAGAGTGATGGACATTTACCAGATGTGCCAGGGCTTGTCTTTGATGTTCTCCAAACACAACATTTGCGAGACCTTGACAGAAGAGAGAGCGTCCCGCAGATCCATCTTGTTTGCAAAGAACAGCACTGGGATCTTTTTGTTGCGGATATCTAAGAAGACAGCATAAATATCTGAAACCTCAGTTGAATTATTGCACATCTGCCTTTCAATTTAGAGGAAGATATATCACAGAAAATGCTCCCTTATGATATTGGATGTTTAATCATTCCACCACATGAGAACACCAACTATTTAAAATCCATCTGCCACTGCCACTCAATTTACACAACGGTAGTCAAATGTTGCCAATTACATCACCTAATTTCATGCCACACTATGCAAACCCTCAGTCTGTCCTAATGAAAGTTGACTTAGTTCTGGATGCTAAATGATCAGAGTGGCTCCAATTCCCTTTTCAGATTTTTGCTGATAATTTTTGGATAGCTTTAGGGTGCTAATAGAGAATAAAAAATTGATTTCCAGATGATCATTTAATATTCATACATAGCGGGGGGAAAAAAACACTGAAAAAATAAATAAAAAAAGCAGGGATGTAAAAAATAAGTAATGCATTTCATGCTAAATACTGAATTCCAAATGCATCGATCCCTAAACACGGACAAAACAAAGATACATCAAGAGAGACACATTTGGTTCCTCTTGTTGATGCTATAATCTGGGCAAAGGGGAGCATGTAGATGTTGAATAGGAGGGCCCCCAGAATGGAGCCTTGAGGAACCCCGCATGTGATTTTTCTGGTCCCTTATCAAAGATATAGAATAGTTTAAAAACGTAACAGAAGGTGTCAAATGAAAAATCATATTTATCATTTATAATTAAATGCTTTATGATCTATGTCTATAAACAAGTTTAGATCCAACAGTGTATTATTCTTTACTCTATTTTTGGTCATCTGTAATTTTACAATTGTAAACCGCTAATATATCAGCAAAATTTGACACTTTCTAAACTAAAAGTCTTCTAAAGTTACGAGTAATGTAAAAATATATATCGAATATACCTTCATGGTTTAGAAGAGTTTCGAGCTCTTCCTTTGCAACAACCATTCTCAGTTTGTCGCTGCTATCAATGACGAATATAATTGCATTGCTTTCCCTATAAAAAAAAACAAAAACAATCAACTAATAGTAATTCACAAAGGTCAAACTAAAGCTTTATATACAATATGCATGCATCCAGTATTTTTGTACCCTACTTGTAGTAATGCTCCCATAAGCTTCTGTATCTGTTTTGGCCAGACATGTCAAAAACTGTGAAGGACAGGCTGCAGGCAGTGAGAAAACAACACAAAAAGAAGCAAAATTAGTTGTATTAGGATTAGGATATGGGTATTACACTTCTGAGATGACTTTGTGTTTTACCTGGAGCTTTTGAACTTTTCAATGTTGAAGCCGATCGTCGGGACTATGTCTTGAGCCTGTGTCTACATGTACGCACATTTGCACACATTCACAGACACATGCAAACACACAAAGGCAGACAAGTAATGGCAAAAGTATGTCAACGAAGAAATTAAGGGAGGTATGAAGTGGGCTTTACCTGACTAACATGTTTCCATTCTTCTGACAATGGACCTAAATGATTGGGATGCTGAAAACGAATGATTGCATAGAAATAATAATCTGCATCCCAATGTGTACTTTTATAGCATTAAAAACGAATCTATCTGCTAAATGGATGTCAGTACCCACATAACAAGATTGGAAAAACAACATAACGAAGCGTTACAGTTTGTGACATTTTGCTAAAACTTAGGATTTAAGCTTAAATCCTTAAACCAAAACTTACATTTGATGGCTTGAGCTGGTTGATGATTGTAGTTTTGCCACTGTTGTCCAGCCCCAAGCACAAAACGTTGACTTCTTTCTTCCTTAGGCCAAGCCAGCCGGACAGTTTATCAAGCAGCCCCATTTCACTCAACTCAATGCTAGACCTCTTAGATTTTTTAAATATTACCCCATAGATTCAGGAAATCAGATTTGTTAGATTTGAAGATTTTCTCTAAAGCGACATTAATAATAAAACATAGGCCTTAGTGGTGCTCCAGCGCTGTTGCTGTGAATTGATAAAATGCTGCCTGGCCATCGCCAGCTTGTGGCAGGTAATCCTATTAGGTTGAATTAAATCCAGTGAACCACCCGGTGGCCTGCTCGTTGAATGTGGAGCTTAGCAGGCCCCCAATCCTGATGCATTTGATTTATTACACATTAACACACTGAAGCATTCCCTTTAGCTTTTGGATCCTGTTATAGGAATATAACATCTAATAGAAGCAGCCCTTTCTCTACCTGCAGCCACTTTGGGGGTGTGCAGCTTTACAATTTAATTTGACTCATGGGTTGAAATAAATGATGTATCACTTTATGATGAACAAAGGTCTAAAATATCACATTTCCTAATTATTTTTTACAGCAACACATTTGGACCTTTTACATAAAATGTTTGAATCATCTCCATGATCCAACGGCTCCATCTTATGGTAACTACAAACGCTTTTCATTTCATATATACTGATAGGAACGATGAAATTTTGAGTTAATTTCTAATTAAACTTAAGAGTGAGCCGTACAAATTTTGGCTTATCAAACTAAGTGATTTACTTGCTGAAATATAATAATTAAACATGTTTACATTTTGTCAAACCTTCACCACTAGCAGCACTTTACTTTATATTGATTTTATGTAGGATAGTTATAAAATAACTAGTTTCAATCCTCAAGGTTTCATGTATAAATATCTAAAATGCATCAATTTTCAACCTCCTTTACTTTGATAATCCTAAATAAAACAATGTGGAACAATTGACTTTCAGAAATCCCCTCCGTAGTTATTAAAGCTCACCTTTGTGTAATAAATGTCACATTAGCCTAATGACAAATTCTCTATAATGATACATGGTAGTGATAGTTTTATTCAGCAGGTAGGCTGTTGAGATGTTGATAAGCACAGGTTCTGTAATGATTCATGCTCTGGACTGCTTTGGGAATCACTGGCTGCTTCTTTGAATGGTTTTCATTTCTTTCACTGCACTCCACAACAATAAATTTACCATGTTCACTTGTGCCTGTCTAATTATCTCCATCTGGACTCTCCAGGATATAAACTAGTTCAAGCCTCAGTACAGTTGCCAGATTATCTAAAGCTTCATGCAGATGAAATCCAGCCTGTAAGAAATGAAGAGAAGCCTCTTCTTGGCCTTTCCCTGCCTAGTTTTCCTGAGGTGTCTGTTTTAATGGTCCTAACCAGTGACTTCTCTTTGCCACGGGATCAGCATTTGCAAAAGAATTTAGGATCATACGCATCATCTACACCAACAACTCATGGATCATCTCAGAGTTTTTACAGTTTCTCCTGGAATCACTCCAACAGGATGGACGATCCAATTCTGATGAAGTTTGAGCATTTCTGGTTTCACACAGGCTCTGACCGTCTTTTTCTTCTCCAGATCTGCACACAGTTCTTTCTATCCAATATCCTAAGTTGCCTTATTTCAAAATTGGTGATTACAGATGCTCAGACTGAGTTTGGGTTGCTTTACAAAGAAAATTTTGCAAAATTGTAATCTTTGGAATGCATTGCATAGGGTGTAATAAAAGCTATCGAAAAAACTAAAAATGTAGGGGAAAAAAAATCTCCTCCAGCTCACAGTGATCTGTTAATTAGCCTTTCGCATAATATCCTAACTTACAGACCATTTTCAAAGACAGTTTCACAAAAGTGTACAAAATATTCATATGAGATAATGTATTATATGAAGGCCAAAGGGTATAAATTATTTTACAGAATTTTTAAATGACTTGCGAACACAGAAAAATTAGAATTGCAAAATAACATAAAAAAACACAGAAAGAAAAAGCTGCAAAGGAGAAATCAGCAGCATCAGATAGTAGAAAGCAGCAAAGTGGAAATGCCTTGCAAAAACAAAAGCTGCTGCAAGTCCATAAATAATTGTAACATAAAAACACACAAAACATATGCAAAAAAAAAAACTATTGCAAGCAGCAAAAAGTTATTTTTTTCTGTTAGTTAAAAAAAGGTGCAAACTTGCTTTTTATAATGGAAGTGCATCAGATCAGGCCTGCACGTGATGCAGAGGGTAGCGCTGTTGCCTTGCAGCAACTAGGTTCTTGGTTCAATTCTTTCTGCATGGAGTTTGCATGTTCTCCCCATGCATGCGTGGTTCTCTGCGCGTAATCCTGCTTTCTCCCAGAGTCCAAAAACATAACTGTTAGGTTATTTGGCTGCTCCAAATTGTCCTTAGGTGTGAGTTTGTGTGTGCAGGGTTGTGTGTCAATGTGTGTTACTGTGTTGCCCTGCGACAGATTGGCGATCTGTCCAGGCTGTATCCCGTCTCTTGCCCGTAGACTGCCAGAGATAGGCACCAGCCGCACAATGACCCTGACAATGACCTCCACCTTGGAGCCAGGCTTAATGGAATAAAAATTGATCCTCCCCCCAAGAGCCAAAACCCAGAGGACTCTGCAGAGGAGGAACAGTGGATGATTAGGAGACGAGACAGACACAAAACCCTTTTTCCTCTGGCTGCAAGGATCCAGGACATGAACCTTAGAATAAACAGAACTGAACAGAAAACAACATCTAATAATGATCTGGCCATGATAGCTGGAACTGACCCCAATATAAGGGAAGCTAATTAGGAGCTGGAAAGATTGAAGCAGGTGAAAGGCATGCCATGATCTGCTGCTACCACAGCAGATCATGACAGAAAGCTTCATTTGTTGGCTGCAGACATAGTCTTCAAATCGAAAAGATACAAGCTATGATGTAATCGGCCAACAAATCTGGCCTTCGAAGGATGCAACCGCTTAATTTTATCGCAGCTGTGTTAAGATTCAAAGAAAAACTTACTTTTTTTCTCTTCAGGCATTCTCTCTGTGTCCTGGTCTGATATGAGTATATGACTGTCTTCCCCTAGTGGTCTGAAGCACTTTCACTATGTGACAATAATTTCTGGTACTTCAAGAACTATTTAAGGCTTTTATGTTTGCAGGACATCTCCACTTTGCTGCTCTCTAATTTCCGTGTGTGCAGCTTTTCTCCTTTGCGGTATTCTTTGATGTGTTTTTGTCTCTGTTTATTCATCTGATGTTTGTGTTTGCTTGTATCATTTTTAGTTTTTGGTTACAGGACTTTTTTTAATTTTCTGCGAAATTTTATGTTTCAACACCATTTGTAGCTCTTAGCCACAGTAGTATGCTCACTTTGGTAAACATTTGACACACTTATAAATAAAACAAAGTCAGCCACCAGAACTGTTCATTTTTATTTGCAAATAAATATTCGCTGTACCTGCCTCTTACAGTGTGCAAGATCTACAACATCTCTTTGGAAATCATAGAAAAATAAAATACAAGAATTGTAATAAGTATACTTGTACTTTGTACAAAAGAACGTTCTAACAATGCTCAGCAGTAGAACATGCTAAACAAACAGCATCTGATAATCTCAGGATTCATGTAGAGGGATGGGCGTTTGTGGGTGTGTGTGTGGGGGTGTGTGTGCTTGGGTTTGTGCGTGCACCTTTCCCGCTCCTGAGGGTCCAGATGCATGACCGACCACACTGTGTCCCAAAAGGCACACCTCTTTAGGTCCAGTTGGGTTTAATCTATGTTATAAAAACTGCAGATAATAATTTTTTATACCATTTAAAGAAATAACTAGGTCCTATGACTGCACTGAAACTTATGAACTCCTATAAAGTGTTTCTGGTTTGCATGGCTAACAGACTGTAAGGCATTCTGTGTATGTGTTTCTGTTACAGTCAATGCTAAAATGATTTATGAATTATGAAACTGCTGTCAATGTTTCAAGCGGCTATTCCTCAATGGTCAAAAACAGTAAAACAGTTACGAATAATCTCTGCTAACATCTTACATCTAGTCCCGCTTCACTTTTAGAAGTGCTCCTATCAGACTAAGCTCACTGCCACTACTGCTACAACCTTTACATGATCACAAAGTATGCAAAAGCAGTTGTTAAAATCCAACCAGACACATTCCTCTCGTTTCCTCCGATTTCACAAACTAAATCCGCTGTAGAACTGAAATCAAGTACCAGAGTTTTGGTTTTTTAGTTGTGTTTGAGTGTGTGCGTCCAGGCAAAATGACTTGATGCGAGAGGAAGAACCGTCCTTGTTAATAAAGTAAAACAACTAGAAATATTAAAATTCTGTGAACATTCATAAAGTACAACAGTGGAATTTGTGGAGTTTTTTTTGTTCTCAGGCAATGTTTAACATTCACAATCAAAAGCAAAATTAAACTGACTTAAAAAAAAACTGTCAGACCGGGATGGTGATTTTCTTGAAGAACCGGTGGAAGTCTATCGTTAAACAATTCATCCCCCACAGAGACGCAGAGGTGACTGCCTAATACTGTATTGCTGATTTGGATTAAAATAAAATCTTTAAAATAAATAAAACCTTTTAGAAAATTTCCAGATTTACTAGGGCTTTCACATACACAACTGCACATATGTCGATATTAGGTTATAATAATAATAATTAACTGTCTATACACTTTAAACATTCATTAAATCTCTATAACGTTCTTCTTTCTTCTTCGTTCAAGTATTAGTGTACCGGATTCTTTAGACATCAGGTAACTAAAACAATCTAAATAAACCTTTATAATAAATAATAAAACTATAAACTAAAAAATACTGAGGTTATTTCTCTTTTCAAAGGACGAAAAACAGATAGATTGCACACCCGATAGCAGCTACATGAGCAAGAGAAAACAAAGTTCAAAGGTTCGGTAGATTACATTTGCAAATCTACATTTCTATTGTTGCTCCACACACAAAAATACGGCTGTTGCAACAAGGCATTACATTCCCTTAAGTGAAGGCCTGGGGCAGTCTGTGAAGTCCATCAGGCCTTTGGAGTCTGGTAGAACCAGGCGCACAATGTGAGGAGTGTTTGTAGAAAAAAGTCCAAAGGGAAGAGTAGGAGACCAGGAAGGGTTCTGTTAGAATATTCTTTTCAATGAGGTGTTAAAAGTCTGCTGCGGGCTTTAGCCTGCCCTCAGTTTGATCAGACTTCACTTCTTCCTGTCTCGACTACCTGTCCATCCCAGGCTGCAACAAAAAAGGGCGTCCTCATACATGGAAACCCTTCTCCTGTTCATGCAGTAGTTGAAACTGAAGGGTCTGTATACTGCTGATGATTCGCCTCTGGTGGCCGATCAGCTCCACACCAATACGCCTCACATCTCTAGGCCGAGAGGGGAAACACAAATACAGAAACATACAAAGAACACTTTAAATATGGTGACATGCTTATTTATTTTCACACAATGATCCATCTGTAGATAGCACCTGAGCTGCCTTATAAAAAGAAGATGACAGGTACTTACAGTACTTTGAAAGAGTATTCATAGGGTAATAATTTCATATTTTGTCAAATTAAATACACAGACTGTGCTTATTTATTTGAATTTCACATGGTATGCCAACAGAAAGTAGTCCCTCGTTGAAAGTGGAGGAAAGATTAAAGTCGTAGGGAAGCGGCTGTTCCAACTATTGTATTTCCGAATTCTACCGAATGGTGCACAACTTTACGCTAAGTGTAAAGTTGTGCACCATTCGGGTAAAGTGAACATGTAAAGTGAACGTGATTGGTAGTTTAACAAGGGGGCAAGATTGTTGTGGCGGAAGGTACACAAGCAAGTTTGGTTGTAGCTGGTTTGTCGGAGGCATCTTGCTAACCAGTTAGCAACTTAATGCTAGTAGGTTCCCAATGGGAAATTATATTGGGACCAAGTTGCACTAAATTGGTGACTTAGAAACGACACTGTCAAGGAACGCTATGGACAGCGGAAACATGCAAGAGGAGGAGAGTTTTGTGTCGGAGGTCGTGGATGAGTCTCCTCCATCATACATTTTTTATTTAGAGGAGGAAAGCGAGGACGAAGATGTTGTGGAAGAGGACGCCAGGGTGGCAGAAGCTTGGTTTGGTGTAGAAGGCTTCCAGCCGTACATGTTTGAGCCCTTGCCTCGCAACGCTGCTAGTTCTGTTAGCTCTACGCCTGCCGAAGACACAGACGTCCCTCTCCATGAACATTGGGACAGAACTCGATGGTAAAGGAAATGATTCTTCTGAATCAAGATGCTATGACCGAAATAATTTGATTGACAGATGACCGTTGATATACGATTGGCCGAATTTAGCTGTAAAGCTGAATTATAACTAACTGGCCTGCAAAGAAAAACAAACAAGAAACCCCCCCCCCCCACACACACACACAGATTTTTAAGGCCGGATTTTATTGAAAATAGAAATTTTCTATCATTTGGAAAATACTGTCTGATAAAGAGTACATTTATATACATGTTTAAGCCAGAATGATTTGACATTTAAAGATGATTTTCCTACGACTTTAAAATGTTTTCTTTTTAGATGTTATGCAACTTAAAACCTGACAAACATGGCTGTCATCTATTTTTAGCCCCTTTAATCTGCATTTACAGCCATAAGCCATTTGTTAATGTCCTTTTTTGCCCATTTTGTCATATAACATAGCTAAAAATGAGATTAGATAGAAATTGTTGGTCAAATCATTTCTCAAGCTTCCATAGGAACTCTGAAGTTTTGGGCATGTTTTGAAGTGTGAAATTGCACCTACCCCAGATTTACCAAGGGTCTCTTTTCTACCTCTCTTAATGCTATTCTTATTCTTAAAACCAGACACAGAAGATTCTTTGGTCTCTTTAGAGTTTCCATTTCCAATAAGTCTATGGTCTTTCTCTCCCTAGTTGTTTCATTATATTACGCTGGAGCAATGAGTGTCACACCTATAGCTTTAGTAGAACTTATCACTTGAAAAAAGAGCAACGTGAAAGCAAACTGCATAAGAAAAAAATAAAAAAAATGTCTGCCATTAGTTTGGAGGAAACAAGTGGAACAAATTACTTTCTTCTTTCTTAAAGTGGAAACAACTGTAATAAACTGTTTGCTCTGTGTTTTGTCTAGGGGTGTCTGAGCCATAGCAATATACAAATGTACACAACAACTTCAAAGTTTTTATCCCTAGAACTTTTGTGTGATTTTCTTTGCAAAGTTATGCATTGGCTGATTTATAGCAATAAATAAAAATTCCTATTAATAATGTTGAAGTTTGTGGTTTTAAAGTGACTGTGAAAGATCTCAAGAGATATCACTAGTTTTACAACACAATATAAACCCCACTTATAAAGAAATTGCACAGTAAGACTTTTATCAAGGCTTAATTGTTTAGACATCAAACACAGTCTGGGTAACCCTATCTATGTCTATGTAGGTAATGATTTTGCTAGGTTCTTTGACTCACTCAATACTCATCCTGGCCACAGAATCCAATGTGTTGAAGCCTGCTGCCATAAAATTGCTCTTGTACTGACTCATCTTTATAGAATCCAGCCAGTCGCCAACAGAGATGAACATTGGGTAATCCATGTCCTCCGCCGGGGATTCTGGTAGACTGATTGAGGAAAAAGGAAGATTAGTTCATCCTGCGTGAATTGAGACAGCAGAAAGGTGAATGTGAAAACCTGGAGATATGATACAAAGCTTAATACTAAGAACCACAAATCTCCTTCAGATTTTGCCCTGAGAGGAAAATACTTTCCGAGATAGTAAAACCTTCACTGAACACATAGTTTGAAACTTAACAGATTTTCTTTTAGGATTTAACCAGAGCTGTACCTCTGGAGGTCCTCCACCAGCGGCAGCAGGCTGCTTGGGTTACGAATTAGTTTATCCAAGAAGGAAACGATGTCCACAAATTTCGGTCGATGATTCCTCTCCTTCTGCCAGCAGTGCAGCATCAGCTGATGCAGGGCCACAGGGCAGCCCATTGGAGCCGGCAGCCGATAGCCCTCCTCTATGGACAGAATCACCTGGAGGAATAATGAGTGTGATAAAAGGGTTAATGGGGGAAAAGGCCACTTTGTAAAAATTGACATTGCTAAAAAATTTTTTTTTTCTTTTTTCGGTCGAAAAGGTAAAGTCCTCTTAGAGGGAGGTTTCTTTTTGCCTTCTGTATTCAGTTCATGTTCTCTGTAACGCTGAAGAACAAATCCTAGTGCTGCTTTGTTCCTTTTCCAAAGAGAAAAGGATCTACGTCTAAAAATGATGTACACTTTTACTCAATTCAAGTTAAGAGTGTAGCATTAAACTGTTTTAAAACATCAGAAATGAACCGGGCTCTTAATATTGTAATTCTGGGAAGATGCTTTGCAGCATTCGATAAAGGTCCAGCAGATTCTGCAAAAGTTTCTTTCCCACTGCTGAATTGTTGAATAACACAAAATCATGTCACAGACTCTGCATCACACTGATAACACCAAACCAAAAATACTGCATATTTGCACCATTTATATTAATAATCTAAACTTCCATATCAATGCGTTTTTTGCACCATGTTTTTTTTTCTACCTCACTGTTTACATTTGATACTCTGTGTATACCAAATTACATTAAAAGTTGTCTAAGTCTAAGTAATTAACTTTGTTCTTACTTTATCTATTCAATAATCAATGTGTAGGATGACTTCTCTCAGAATTGTTTATCTGTTGTTTATAAGAATCAGAAAACCAGACATTAACAGGGAGAATGGCTTAAATTTTTGGTTCTGCTTTTAACCCAAGAACCACCAGGGATTGTTCTCCTGGTTTGCATCACTTTCATTTCTCTTTCTTGGCTGAATGAATGGTCAACTTTTGGACTATTAACTGTACTGTTTGTCCTGAGGTCACTTGGGAAAAGTCAGGCAGTTCTGGTCTCTGGCCCAGATCATTACTGGTTCCTCACTTTGGATTGTAACCAATTAATAAGAGGATAAAATGGAAACTTGCTGGTAAATTTAAAATTCATGTTTCCAGCTAAGTGGAAGAAAAGCCAAAACACAAACGTTGGACAAATGTAGTTGCAGACAATGCAGACAAAAAACACATTTTCCAACTGAGACGTTACTGAAAGGAAAGCCCAATCCATTGCTAAATGGGGAAGGATTCCGGTCATTCTGATTATTTTTCTAAATGCATTTTAAAAGCGCTAATGCAGCTGGAGTCGTCCTACGCACACTCCGTTTTCACTACATGGCCTTCTACTTTTTGGTTGAGCTGCAGTGGTTTAAAATCACTTCCAATTTTAACAAAAGACTACAGAAACTCTACTCCTACAAGTGAAAATCTATCATGGTAAGATGCTGGAATTCACTGAGATCCTGACAGAAAGCATTTTAAGCAGGGCATTCACTGTGCGATTTGTTGCCCCTTTTTGGGTCTTTCTAGTCATGTGAGAATTTTCAGCTTGATCGTGCATTGTGTAGTGTACAGGAGGTAACGAGGGGCGGTCCGCCTCTCACAACAGCATCTCGTTTAGGAATCGTAAGGTCGGAAGAAAATCAAACATGTTTGAATTTCAGTCGACCGTTTTGGGCAGTGGGCATGCGCAAACCAGGATTCTTCTTCTTCTTCTTCTTCCTCTAAGACAAAAAAACAGAAGCATGGCGGGGGTGCGAGTGAAATTAAGTTCTTTCTGTAAAACTGACAGACCGTAGTAACCACGTTTGCAAAAAATGCAGACTAAATTGCACAAATTGCTCACTGTAGTGAGCTTCATATTTCTTTTCTACTGGTTTTGCTTCCGGATCGACAAGTCCGAATAGTGCCATCTCACTGTGGAGCTCAGACTGACGTGGTTTTTAGACGTACAGTGTGAGCAGGAAGATAGCATCAGAGCATTGGGTCGCACAGTGTTAGAAAATGCATTGTGAGCTGTGAACTCACATTGTAGAATGGAACCCTGCGGTTTCGTCATACAGCATAAGCTGTAGCTGCGTGCAACGATTAAAGAAATCGCATAGAGTATCCCCGGCTTTACATGAATTAATGTTGTGCGTTCATTTATAAACCTGGGACCTTAAAAGGGACTGGAAAACCTCAGTAATTTTGATCACTGAGTGGATAATTTCTTGATATTTCTCCCTTGCTGAATCCGTCTTTCTACAAAGTTCAGTTGACTTAAGAAAAAAATATCTTAAAAGTTTTGTTAATTTCTAGACTAAAACAATATTTCAATTCATTTCCAGAACACTCTGCCTTGTATTAAACGACTTCCCTAATCTAAAGACTTTTTTTCATAAAAGCTTAACCCTTTATAGGGCAAGTTACCATTTTTGATCCCTTGCATACCCCTTACAAATGGAGTCTCCCTGTCCCTCAGTCAGGTCTAGAAGCACAAGATCTATATCCAGCCATTCAGCAAAGACACTGCTACATGGCTGTACATCTTATTTTGGCATTTGACCAATTAGATGAGCCCTTGAATGATATATTACCTACTGTAAATTAAGTTGCGAAAGCTAATTGAAAAGTTCAAAAGTAAAGTTAAAAAGTTAATAAGCCTGGTTAACAATTATATTTAGGTTTATAAACTAAAAAAATGTAAGTGCCAGTATCAGCATTAACCTTAATTAATAAGGTTATTTTGGACCAAAAACAATGTTTCCTTCACTCTCAGAGTGTTTTTCATGAATTTCTTATAGAAGCACTTCTGTTATTTTTCTTTATATATTCGGGCAAGTTGGCATTTCTTGTTATTACATTGACATGAATTATTTCCATCAAAATATCACATTTTTTTTTAACATTACAAAGGTAATAAAGTATTGTCCTGGATTCCAACAACACTATTAATCATTATAATTTGGATTTTCAAAGAATTTTACTGAGTGCCCTATAAAGGGTTAACAAGGCTTAAAAAATACAAATTTCTTGGAGCTTGAAAGTCAAAATGAAAAAGCAAAACTTAACCCGATAGAGCAAAGAGTTTCCCTCTGATAATTGACACAATTAAGTAAATTTTATAGAAACCAGCATATTTTTCTTACATATGAGTCAAAATTAATGACATGCTTCATATTTACCTTACATTTTTTTAAAGATCTATTTCTAAAGCCATTTTGGTGACCTTATCTTGGTTTTCTTGATTTTTTTTTTGTTGCTGTGTTCAAACTACTACAAACTACAATTTCCATGTCTACTTCTCAGTGCATCTCAGAAGATAACATGCCGTAACCTCCATATGTCATCTCTCAGATTCTCTATAAGGCGGCTGACTATCTGCATGTATCTTTTGGCGGTGTAGTGATAAGTGGCTGACCAGGAGGAGATAGCGTTAGGCTCGTTTTGTGCCTTGGCTGGCCTTTTTGCCTTGGAAAGCACTTCTAAGCAATTCCCAAACAGCAATAATCCCTCCCAAACCCTGGGATCCAATGCGTGTGTATGCAGGGCGTTTTCGAATAGATGTGCACGAGTCTGTGTGCAGAGGGTCAAAGGGATTACGATGGAGCTTTCACACTGAGCGGAGAGAAGGATGAATCTGCCTCCACCGCGGTCCTTCCAATCCCTGACCACAGCCTGGGGATCAGTGGGTTTCTCAGCCACACTGATCCGCAGCTTTAAACTGGACGCTCTGAAGTCCTCAGAATCTCTGACCTCTACTGAACTTCCATTCTCTCTTCGTCATCTTTTTTCCTCCTTTTTGATGTATTTCTGTTCCTAAACTCCTGCCTCTTAGAGGCAGCATCTTGATGTGAGTCAGCTGCTGTAGAGTATTGTAAAAGCCACCAATTTTTATATCTAAAAATGAAAACAAATTCCCCATTTGAGCCACACTGGTTTAGAGAAGCCAACAAAGATTCAGATACTTAGGAAACAAATCTTGGGAAAATGTAATACCTTAAAGAATGCTGAACAGAGGACACCAGTTTTAGAGATTCCTCATCTCCTGCTTTAACACAAATTATGGAGTTTATTAAAGTCTAAACTCCAGTTACTCACAATATGATCTAAACAATCAAACATGTACTATAGAAGAAATACCAGTAGTAAGTAACCTGGGATTTTGTTATGAGATTTAAACACCTATCTTCTCCAGTGACATATGAAGTCTCGCACTCACATCCTGATTGGACATCTCCCAGTACGGCCGCTCTCCATAGGACATCACCTCCCACATGACAATGCCGTAGCTCCATGCATCACTGGCTGAGGAAAACTTTCTGTATGCAATAGCCTCTGGAGCTGTCCATCGGATCGGGATCTTTCCACCCTTATTAAAGTAAAAAAGACAGGATAAGAAAGCAGAGGTTAAGCCACCAATCGTTTATTATTAATAATTTAATAGCAGGGTATCCTACATTCACCCTGAGGTTACAAAGAGCAGCATTTTTGAATAATCAGCATTAGGAGTACTTGACAGAACCTGATCCTGTTGTCTGTTAGTGCTTTTCTTTTAATTATCTCAATTTTGTTCCCAACCAAGAGAAGATGATGAATTTTGGGTGAATTTGTTTTTTAGAAAAACTATAAAGACCATAAATTGTAATTTTTTGAAAAGCATTTTTTTTCTACTAACAAGCCTGACTTTTCGGAGGAGAATTGAAACTTTTTAACAATCCTTAAAGTGACAAAGCTGTTTTGGGCTTTTGCTGAGTCATCCTAGTTGACCCTTCAGTTTTCAGATGTTCACAGATACTGGAGCTAAAGAAGAAGCTTAACAGTGTGTCACGTTTAGGCTTACTTCCAAATTTTGACCAACCATGATAAAATGGAGCTCCACAAAAGCTGTTTTGTTGAACTATAAACAGGTCCTATTAAAACAGAGAGTAAACCTGCTAATGTTACCTTAGAACAGAGGTCTTTAACAGGGGGTCTGTGACCCCTAGGTGATCCATGGAGGTACTGCATGGGGGTCGCCAAAGATTTGTTTTATTAGACTTTTTTTTTTATATTCCTCCCTGCAATTTTTTCCACTAATTGAAATGTCTTTAAATCCACATTAACATGAATTCAGCACACTGTAGTAAACAGATAAATGGAGGCATAAGATGTAATTCAGTCATCAACGCACACATTCAGCGACATACAGGAGCTCTTAAAAGCTGGGCACCGTTTCATTCACAACACCTGTCCCATCAACCAGGAATCCAAATCAGAAATACTTTAATAATCCCAGGGAGAAATTACTTTTGTTACATGACTCAATCTGTAATAGAGTGACTATAGGACCAGTTTGATAGAACACAATATATATAATATAATTAGGGGGTCCCCGCTTCATCTGGCCATCAGTTTTGGGGTCCTTAGCCTGGAAAACTTTAAAGAGCCCTGCCTTAGAACATTATCTCACATTTGGCTCATGGTTTGATATAGAGAATTTCATAACCATCCATTACCTTATTGTGCAAGTAGGGTCAAGTTAGAATAGCTCTGTGTGTTGCTCAAAATAGGAAATAACAGATAAAAGATTTGATAGAAAAAAAAAAAAACAATAGTAAAACCACCAATGGCCTAGCAATTACAGTTTAAATGAATACCCAAATTGTCTCAATACATCTTCTAAGATATGCAAGCGCAGAACATGGGATGCAGTCAGACAAAATGTAGTGTTTTGAAGTCAACGAAGGTCTTGATACATATTAACACATCCGTTTTTTGTCTTTCTTTTTTTGCCTTGGAATTTATTTGCTGCAAAATACCCTACTTTTTTTTTCTTTCTCCAAATACTAGCTTGCAAAACTTGACAATGGTGGTTTTATATCTCTAGATTCCATATGGCGCATTTACTTCTTCAGGGACAAAACTCTTCACAAAACTGCTACAATATAGCTATAACTAATTTATTGGTTATAAATAATCCCCACTTTATGTTGTATCTTGTCCAACACAATAGAATTTTTTTTTTTACATTATTTGCACCTCTAAAGATTAAAGCGTGAGGCCATTTATGTTACAATAAAAAAAGAAGACCTGTTTTCTGTGCTTCATCTCCTTAAATTTCCATCAAAACTAACCTCTAATAAATATATGCTTATTAACAGTGAAAAAACTGAATCATCCCTCTCCTTGTGGTACTTGCTGCAGGAAGAAATAAAACTATATCATTAAAGCTCATCGTTTCAGCTTTAGTTTTAGAAAGGTAAGAAATCCTATTTTAACTTAAAGTCTCATTAACCAAATGGCTCTGAAACTGCACAGGTTTAAAGATCCTAAATGTTCCTTGGCGGCTGTGAGTGGTTCAAATATTATTCCCTGGAGTAAAGAGCTCACATCTTAAATGCATTTTCAGTAGGATTGTACTGAAGAGGTCTGAATCAGTGGTTATAGTCTTTAAAGCTTAAATTCAGAGGGTTGTTTCCACATCGGATTGCTCACCTAGGATTCATGTTATTTTTCCAAAGTGAAAGTGCCTAACCACTAAGGCTGAAAATTAAAAAATAATACCTTTGAAATGGACCACATCCTGTGAGAATTTAAAACACACCTAGGCACAAATCACGCATTTTACAAATACAGAACGAATAACCTTTAACACTGCCAACCAAAAAGCTCAATATTCTGAATCTTCTTCTTTAGCCTGAGATTTTATCCTGTCTTTTTACCTTTACCTTTCATTTCCCCTCTTTGGGGTTCAACCACGGACTGGTAGAACAGAGGGCTCGGCTCTAAACCATAAACAACATTCCTTTGCACGAAAGCTTCAATACAAAGCATCAAATAATAAACTGGGTAAGATATAAGAGACACTGTCTTTTTGGCAGAGGAGTCTAGAGTCTAATTCCAAAAATCTATATGTAACTAAACATAAACAGCTTTGGCCAGGCTCGGACTGGGAACAATTTTCGGCCCTGACATTTGAATACATGAAAGCTCAGCGGAGTGTAAGCATTCAGCCTTTAGATGCAAAACCCCATCATGCACCGCAACATATTTTTTGCAAAATATTGAAACATAAATTCGCCATATATGAGAAGAACATCATAGTTTGGTTTAAAGAAAGCATTTCTATGCTTTAATTTATTATAATTTAGTTTGTCGCAAGGATTTTGCAGCATGAAGAAATAGCAAATTCAACAATATGCCATCTACGGAGGACTCAGAATAGAGCCGCTGCTTCTCCACATCAAGAGGAGCCAGTTGAGGTGGCTCCAGCATCTGATTTGGATGCCTCCTGGACGTCTCCCTGGTGAGGTGTTCCAGGCACGTCCCACCAAAGGAGGAGGCCCAGGACATGCTGGATGTTTCTCAGCTGGCCTGGGAGCGCCTTGGGAATCCCCCGGAGGAGCTGGCCCAAGTGGCTGGGGAGAAGGACGTCTGCATGCATCATTTAGGTAGGTAACATTGTTTTACTTGTTGAGCTCCTTGCGTTAATTACTGTCTCACAGGTAGGTGTTTTGGCTGGAGAGTAATTGTTGGGGCCGGTATGAATTAAGTTGGGCTGGCCCTCGCACGCTGAATTTAGTACCGGCCCACCGGGCAAATGCCCGTTATCACAGATTACCATTCTGAGGCTGGCTTTGGCACAAGCTGCACTTTATCTAAATACGGTACTTTTCAATCTTCTAAAAATGTTTCTAATTGTACTCAGACTTTAAAGGGTGTTTCTCTAAAGGTGTTAATTTTTTGTTTTTCTATACATTTTTAACATTTCTGTCTGCATGGGTGTATCAACAATATGTTATTATGGTCTCATAATTACAAAGATTAGTTTGCTTATGTCCTTGTGACCCATTTAGTGAACATGGGAGCTATAGGAGTGAAATCTCTGTCTCAGACACCGGTTTGCCTTTTTTTTGTCTTCTCATTCTTGCAAGAATGAATTGTGCCATTTCAATTAACGGTTACAGTCTCCGATAAGTAAAGTAATTGATCTGTAATTTTTTTATTTTCATTTATAGTTTGCTTATGTCTAAAGAAGGCAACATTCTATTAAAACATCTAGAAATTAGATGTCCAAGATTGCCTCTTATGAGAAGTTATGTTATAGAATGTTAGATAAAGAGGATGTCTTTATGAAATTTTGGGGGGCTTATTTAGAAATTCTTTTCAGTTTTTCTACTTTTCTGTTTTCTTTCTTTACTTTTCTCTTTTTGTTTATGAGGATATTTAACATTCAGTGAGGTACAAATACTTATAGTTAGGGTTATATATATATATATATATATATATATATATATATATATATATATATATATATATATACCTATTTTGTTTTTTTACATACTTTATAGTGTATAGTTTTGTTAGTCGATATCTACCTGTATTCCCCCTGTTCCATTGTGGATGTTGGTGTTTGTCTACGTTTCATTTATTTGCATAAAAACCAATAAAAAGTGAATTACAAAAACCCTCCGTCTAGAAGGTTATGCATTCATTGTACATGGTTTGTCTGTTTGTCCGTTAATAAAAGATAATTATCTATAATTAATAATAAAGTTATGGATGAATTTTGCTGAGATTTTCAGAGAAGAAACATATTGTGACTAGAAACATGATCCAACCTTGATTATGATCCAGATCACCATCTGGATCCAGGAAATTCTGTGACCACAGATATTTACTTAAGGTGGAAGTCACAATATGGCGGGGGAAGATAGCTACTTGGTGAATGTCGGAGCGATGCGAGTGCTTTTGTAGTTTGACCTATAACTGGAATCTGAACTTAAATTCATTTCCACTCTAATTTTTGGACTATTTAAATTTTTAAGGCATCAAATATGTGTATTGGAAACATAAGCCATTTAAAAATCATTACAATCTAATTACTATTTGTTTTAGATTTCACTGTATTGCTTGCAGTGCGTTGCATTGTGTCACAGCCTACATACGTTTGATTTTAGTACAATATATGGATCTTTATGTGTAATGTTCAAATACATCATATTCTACCATCATTTCTTCATAAAACCAATTGTATATTTACAAGATATAAAAAGCTAAGACAAAGGCGTTTTCTTTTAAAATAAAATATATACATTCATATGGATGTTGTTTTATAACGTTTATACTATGAAAGTTTAGTTTGGCTAAATAATAACATTCCAAAGATGATAAGAAACAAACTACATAAAAAACACTTTGCATTTAGGTTCATCTTTTGATTTTAGGATATTAATTCTGGATTAAGGCGAAATTATCAGGACAGAAGCATTTTCTGGTTATTTTAGCTAAAGATAAGCATTAATGTATGCTTGTGGAAATACAGAATGAATTTAACAAATGTTATTCAGCTTTAAATGCTATCTATTTGAGTTTTATGTCCTCAGATGCACTGAAATAACCAATAGAGAGGAATACAAGATTTAAGATTTTCGGTGCAATAATTCATGAATTTCTTTTTTCTGTTTTTGTGTGTCACAGGTACCGTTGTGGTGTAAGCAGCCTCAGGGTCGTCCTCCAGCACTCGGGACAGGCCGAAGTCTGACACTTTGCATACTAGATTGCTGTTGACAAGGATGTTTCTGGCTGCCAGGTCTCTGTGAACGTAGCCCATGTCTGACAGATACTTCATGCCTGAGGCGATGCCACGCAGCATGCCAACCAGCTGGATGACAGTGAAGTGACCGTCGTGTTGCTGCCAAAGAAAAATTGGACACATTCCGAGAATTAAAAGAGAGAAAGAAACTCCTGGAATTTATCACAGTCTTTATTTAGAATGTACTGCATAGACCAGCATGGGGTAATGCAGGGGTACCCACATCCAGTCCTCGACGGCTACCATCCTGCATAATTTAGTTGCAGCTCTGCTACACAGCTGAATCTAACAACTGAGGTCCTTCAGCATGTCATTCACTCCATCAGAGGGCCTGAGATTGAGACACAGGTGTGTTGGGGAAGGGATAAATCTAAAAACTACAGGTGTTTGCCTTTGAGGACTGGACTTAGGCACCCATAAGGTAATGCATACCTTTGAAGTGAAGGAAAACAATTCATTCTCATTGCAATTCTAAAGCATAAAGCTGCTATCACCAAGGTTCAAGGACACTGCGAGAGACTTTGCCTTTTTTTGTCACTCACTCAGAACAAAAAGAAGCAACAAATTCCCACACCTGAGCTGTAGATTTCTGCAGCTCCTCCAAAGTTATCATGAGCAGCTAAGATCGTTCTCTGATGTATGCTCTACCGGCTTTGTCAATTTTAAGAGGACTGCCATGTAATGGTACATTTGTAATATGTCAAACTCTGTCTATGCTTGGGTGGATTGAACAGTGCTCTGTAAGATGCTGAAAGTTTTTATACTTTTACACAATCTGTTGCTTTAAACCTCTCCACAATATTATCCTGGCTTGTCCAGTGAGGTCTTCTGTCTCTTGGCTCACTTTAATTCTCTACAATTGTCCTTGAGGCCTTCATAAAGAAGCCAAATTGATACTTAATTATATAAAAAAAACATGGGAACTCCAAAAATAGTGAATCCTGAAAGAAATTAGTTACACTGGAGCTTATTTTAAAGTTTTTGAGTAAAGGGGGGTGAATACAAATTCAAGACACTTTTTTAATTTCCATTTGTGAAAATCCATTAAAAAAAACAGTTTAGTAAATTTCTTTCACTTCACCAATGTGCACTACTTTGCGTGGGTTTATGACAGACAATTCAAATGGGGTTCATTGCAGCTTGTGGTTGCTTTGGGGAAAATGTGAAAGAGATCAGCAGGCATGAATAATTTTTCAAGTTACTTTTTACATCAAAGGAACAAACAATAAGAAAGTGGTTTACTAAGAATTATGTTAGCTATAAAATGACATGACAATATGCTCCAGCAAATATATTCCATTATTCATGAGTCTGCAAGCAAGGTATTATCATGATGTTTGCACAAAGATAGGCTGAAGGTACTAAAATATATTTATGGCTAAGGCCATACTCATGAGGACATAATCGTAATATGCTGAACACTCACTCTAAGGAATGAGTCCAGTGATCCATTTTCCATGTACTCCACGACGATCATCACAGGCCTGCCTGCAAACACACAGGAAAAACACACATTCTGTTAACCCTATTAATCAGATTTTTCTTTCCTTTTCAAACTTCATTTGCTATCAACTAAGGCAGATGCAAAATGCAGAGTGGTTAACAACCCACAATATGTCAGGACATATATTCTGTAAACAAGAATTGCAATGTTTGCTGTAAATAAATCAGAACAGTCATCTGGTTAACACTTATGAGACACAGTAGGCTCTAACATTCACAGACAAATTCCCTGCTGGAAAAATACTGTACTTGATGAGTCCTTAGAAAGAGAAATTAGGCTAAAGTATAAGTTCCTTTTTTTCTCCTTTTAAATGTTCAACCTGCAACACAGGAACCGATCAGTTATTTAGTCTTTGTTGAATACAAAACAGTTCAGAAGGACTGGAGTAATAATGGAGTGTTTTAGTAAAAGACAACTGTCAATGTCTGTTTGCTGGTAAGGATTCAAATAATCTGTAAGTTAAGAAACATGATAGATCATGGTTTCATAATTCATAAGACCCAGAGTGGCAGTCTGTGGGAGTGGGTTTCAAACTCACAACCTCAGGATTCCAATCTCTATACCCTAACCACTACGCCGCCACTCCCCAAAGACTTGGCCAAATTTTTATAGTAGATGCCTTTCATGACACAACTGGAATTTGAACTCAGGTACTCCCACATTAAGAGCAAAGATTTTAATCAGTTCACCATGGGGACTTTTTCTTTAACAGTATCCCCTTTCTTCTTGCCTTATTGCATAGTTGCACATTATTTTAAAGGTTTTTAAAAATGCTGGCCAACCATAATACATTTAATGTAATAATATATTGCAATCCGCTTCACTGAATCTCTTTCCTTCGTGGTTTATATAGTGCAAATAGTGTGATATCTTTATATTTGCATTAATTTTTTAGAAAAATTCACCATGACAAAAGTCAAATCCATTCATGCTTTTGTTTTGTCTCTAATTTAATGATAACCAGTTCGATGCCTTTTTGCTCAGTTTCCTTTTGCATTTTTATTTTGATCTACTTTATTATACCAGCTCCCCCAACTTTATATTATTTGAACAAAGGCAAGCGGCCAAACCATTAATCTGAATACATGCTTTTTAATAAATATGACCTCAACTTCAGTGTTAGGGTTTGTTAAGACAGATCTCGGAGATACTACTTTTAATTAAAACTAGCTTTGTCGAGCAGAGAAAGCAATAGTTAGCTGTTTTATGCATTAAAATTTGTATGAGTTTGCGTGTTTACCTACTGCATGTTTTGCATCTACTTTATTGCCATAAATTGCAATGAAATCATAAAAAAATTTTCACAAGTATATGAAATTCACTTTATAGTTATATAAAGTTATATAAAGCTTATTACGATTGGAAGATAAGAGCCTGACAGTGCTAATTAAATACACTACAATGTTACGTTCATCACAGAACAGTATGTTTCCAAGTAATACAAGGCCTTGTCCATATAAGACTCAAACTCACTGCGGATCCAGACATTTGAATTGAGAAAGCTTCCTGGAAAGGTGGCGAAACGTCTTCAAATCTTGAAAACCAAGTCCAGTGGATATTTTTTGAATTTTTACGGAATCACAGAACAGTTCAATTCAGTTTATTTATATAGCGCCACTCCACAGCACATGCGATCTCAGGTCACTTTACGGATACAATTCAACCAGATCATACCGTCAGATTGGTTCAAAGTTTTCTATCTAAGGAAAAGCTGTTGAATGCATCGACTCATTAACTTGTGTGGATTGGAAACCCCTGACCGAGCTGCAGACTCCTGGATTCCAGAACTGTTCCTGTCTGATCTGTATCCCTGACCTGGATCGGGTTCCTGCCTGCTCGCTGAGGTTTCTGCATTGGGGACAGTCTGGGTGGCTCTGCGCCATGGCTTGTTTGGTAATCCATTGACCGGATCCTGCCTTCTTCGAATCCTATCCTTCCCTAATCCGATCCTTAACTGTAATGAATCCAATCTAAAATTCCACATTTCTTCACTCAAGAAACCCGAGGTAAAATTTTTCTAACTGAGCTGTAATTGTTGGCTGTGGATTAAGTAACAGCTAAACCTCTAAGATTTAAAACAACTGTTGCCTCATCATAAGCTCACTCGGAAAAAGTTTTGGACTTTACCTCAAAGTTGTTTATTAATTGATTAAAGACAGATGAAAACTAGGAGTATGACTAGATAAATGCATGACAGGTCAACATACCCATGGTATCTCTAACTAACACAAAGCCATTTTTTTAAGCTGTTCATACTGAAACATGCGCCAGATCCAAAACACAGCATAATTTAGAAAACAGATGGTGAAAGCATGGGCTTTTGAACAGCATCGTGTCTTTGTTGTTTTTTTTATTCCTGCAAAGCGGCAATGACACATCCCTTGCTGCGTCTTCCAAGTCATACTGGCTGCACAGCGTGTCATTATATTCAATGGAAAGGACTAATCTAATGTTGTCTTTTGTAAATGATGAGGTAATCCTTTTAGCGTGTTCTTGCATAGGGGAACAAAAAAATGCATTTTTTTTTTTATTTGGACAGAAATGAAAGCTAAATAAGTCTCACGCTTGTCAGGGGAAAATAGAAGTGTAATCCTGGATGGTTTGAAAGTGTGCTGTTCTGTGGAATCACACCTTGCTTGAGGCATTGGAGTCACAGTTTTTGGCTTTTTAATTTGCAATATCATATCACAGACATCCTAAATCTGCTGATGCTCTCTCGCCACCAAATCCAGTCGGGACCGAAAAGAAATCATTTGATCAAGCTTAGATTTTCCTGAGCTAATTGGAAAGATCTGGTAACAATATAGAGTTAAGCAGTGCGGCTACCTGAACAAAAGCAAACGCACCTGTTTATCGCAATCTAATATGTCACCTGTTTTTTTCAAAGCAGGTATGGCATTCAGTCACAGCACAATACTCTCCATAATTAGTCTCCGAAGAACAACAGCAGATGGAGGAAGTGATAGAGAATGAAGAAAAGACAAACTAGGCAGACAGGCGGACGGGGAGAGTTTACCCAAAATAAATTCAATGTGATGCCCCACTGACAAACACAAAAGGCTTTTAGATTGCATGATTTGATGTGCGTAGTGTGCTTTGAGTGCAAATTCCACAGACAGTTTTGGGAATCCGTTTGCTCTTAGAACTTTTTCTCCTCCACTCGCAGATGAAGATAATAAATCTTTAGAATAAAACACCTCCTCCTTAATGACAGTAGTGGGGCTATGCTTTAAGGCACTGATGGATTTATCTTGATCTTGCTGCTGTTTTAACAATAAATGAGCGCATAAAATCCCCCAGGCTATACTTTTAGAAAAGTTATTAAAATTCAAAGAAGTTCAAGAAAAAGCTCAACAAAATAAAATTGTGGTTTCAGAGTGATTATTATAAAGCTATCCCAGGAAACAGAAGTAAAAATGTACAGAATTACTGCATTGTTTTTTCTGGGTCAGAGAGGTCAATCAGAGAAGCTTTTCTGAGTCCATTATCTGATGTATTAAACAGAACCTTTTAAAAAAACAGTGTTCATTTTTAAATAATAAGAAAGAGACCATAGAAATAAGCAAAAAAAAAAAAAAAAAAAAAAAAACAGAAACAATGGCCCGTCTCAAATTTGTCAACATCTTGATGTTCATTGATGTTTCAGGAAAATATTCAATAATCTGACCATGAGACAGTGAAGGAGCTGAACCTGCCCCACCAGAACAGTTTTCTCCCCACATCAGCATAGCTAGTTAATTTACAGAAATTTTAGATGGCAAAAAAAAGTTATTTACTACACCTGGTAATAAAATTCAGAAGGTGTGGGCCGCTTTTAAAGAACATAATGCCAACAGTCAGACATAGTGACAGAAGTGTGATGGTCTGGGTTTGCTGTGTTGCTTCAGGGTTTGTACTGTATGGTTTTCAGTGATTAATGGACCCATGAATTTCTCTCTCAGGCAGAAAGTCCTAAAGGAGAATGTCAGATCATTAGTTTATGACTTTGACTCCAAGCACATTTTCTTTTTTTCCCCCCAATTACCCAAAGGATATAAACAGGCCCACATCTCAATGGCTTGAAAATACAAAAAAAAAAAAAAAAAAAAATAGCCATGTCTACATCATGACTCCATTTAGACCACAGTTATGTGTCTGGATAAAAAAAAAAAGGCCAATTATGTCAAGTATAACAATTCTGTGAAGAATGAGTGATAGAATTCCACAACAATGATGTAAATAGACATTAGAAATAACAAACTACATGCACAACCAGTTATTTCATTTACAGGATCATTTCCCTATTTCGTATTGGATCTATGTGAAAAGGAATGCTGAGCTATATAGGATAATACAGGTGCTGGTCATAAAATTAGAATATCATGAAAAAGTAGATTGATTTCAGTAATTCCATTTAAAAAGTGAAACTTGTATATTATATTCATACATTACATACAAACTCATATATTTCAGATGTTTATTTTGTTTAATTTTGATGATTACAAATGACAACAAATGAAAATCTCAAATTCATCATATCAGAAAATTAGAATATTGTGAAAAGGTTCAAAATTGATGGCCCCTGGTGCCACACTCTAATCAGCTAATTAACTCAAACCACCTGCAAAAGTCTTTAAATGGTCTTTCAGTCTAGTTCTATAGGCTACACAATCATGGGGAAGACTGCTGACTTGACAGTTGTCCAAAAGACGACCATCGACACCTTGCACAAGGAGGGCAAGACACAAAAGGTCATCGCTAAAGAGGCTGGCTGTTCACAGAGCTCAGTGTCCAAGCACATTAATAGAGAGGCGAAGGGAAGGAAAAGATGTGGTCGAAAAAAGTGTACAAGCAAGAGAGATAACCGCACCCTGGAGAGGATTGTGAAACAAAACCCATTCAAAAATGTGGGGGAGATTCACAAAGAGTGGACTGCAGCTGGAGTGAGTGCTTCAAGAACCACCACACACAGACGTATGAAAGACATGGGTTTCTGCTGTCGCATTCCTTGTGTCAAGCCACTCTTGAACCACAGACAGCGTCAGAAGCGTCTTGCCTGGGCTAAAGAGAAACAGGACTGGACTGCTGGTGAGTGGTCCAAAGTCATGTTCTCTGATGAAAGTAAATTTTGCATTTCCTTTGGAAATCAAGGTCCCAGAGTCTGGAGGAAAAGAAGAGAGGCACTTCATCCACGTTGCTTGAAGTCCAGTGTAAAGTTTCCACAGTCAGTGATGGTTTGGGGTGCCATGTCATCTGCTGGTGTTGGTCCATTGTGTTTTCTGAGGTCCAGGGTCAACGCAGCCACATACCAGGAAGTTTTAGAGCACTTCATGCTTCCTGCAGCTGACCAACTTTTTGGAGATGCAGATTTCATTTTCCAACAGGACTTGGCACCTGCACACAGTGCCAAAGCTACCAGTACCTGGTTGAAGGACCATGGTATCCCTGTTCTTAATTGGCCAGCAAACTCTCCTGACCTTAACCCCATAGAAAATCTATGGGGTATTGTGAAGAAGAAGATGCAATACACCAGACCCAACAATTCAGAAGAGCTAAAAGCCACTATTAGAGCAACCTGGGCTATCATAACACCTGAGCAGTGCCACAGACTGATCGACTCCATGCCACGCCGCATTGCTGCAGTAATACAGGCCAAAGGAGGCCCAACTAAATACTGAGTGCTGTACATGCTCATACTTTTCATGTTCATACTTTTCAGTTGGCCAACATTTCTATAAATCCTTTGTTTTTATTGGTCTTCAGTAATATTCTAATTTTCTGATATGATGAATTTGAGATTTTCATTTGTTGTCATTTGTAATCATCAAAATTAAACAAAATAAACATCTGAAATATATGAGTTTGTATGTAATGTATGAATATAATATACAAGTTTCACTTTTTAAATGGAATTACTGAAATCAATCTACTTTTTCATGATATTCTAATTTTATGACCAGCACCTGTATATTCACCTTGATGTGTAATTTTTTTAATTGCCTTCTACAAGTTAGTATCTTCTGATAACCCAGATTTGAAGATTTTTAACCTTTAACCTATTTTATCCCTTTAATTTCTGTATTTTAAATTATTTGAATCTTTTTCATTCCTATCTGATCCACGATCGGTCTACTGCAGAGGTCATGGATTAGCGGACCTTGGTCTTGACCCACCTGCTGGCTAATCCGGACCCAACCTGATTTTAAACATTTATAAATTATCACATGTTGTCCAACGACAGTGTATAACTTCACTTGCGCTGCTTTTCCTGTTTATATGGTAAAGCCGTCTGGAGCACTGATACGTCATAGAATTTAGCCAATGAGCTGTGTTCATTCCGGGTCACTGCTGCGAGCTTCTTCTAAACACAGCAGACAAACCTGTGGCAAGCCGGGGGATGGTAAGAAGGAGAAGATGATGAGAAAAAGAGAACAGAGAAAGTGTGGACCACTGGAAGAAGCTGCAGTGAACTGGTAAAGAAAAGTTAAATGGTGCTTAAAGGGGACCCTGTGCATTTAGAGTATGTTTGTCTCAACCTGCTGCTGTGAAGCAGGATTCTCCACCATGAACATAATCAAAAATAAATATGGATCCAGGCTCAAAATGAGCACCTTGATATGTGCTTGAGAATGGCTTTGTCACCATTCAAGCAGCCTAGGTTTAAAGCCTTGCAGGGCAGCATAAAGCCCACTGCTCTCATTAAGCCAGAAAACCCCCCAAAAAGGTTTAGGTTCAGGTGTTTTATAAAATATGTGAATCAGGATATTGTCTATATACCACAATGACTGATTGTTCTCCCCTTCAATAAAATCTTAAGATTAAAAAAAAATTTTTTATTTAAAATTTCAATGTATAACATACACTCACCGGCCACTTTATTAGGTACACCTGTCCAACTGCTCGTTAACACTTAATTTCTAAGCAGCCAATCACATGGCGACAACTCAGTGCATTTAGGCATGTAGACATGGTCAAGACAATCTCCTGCAGTTCAAATCGAGCATCAGTATGGGGAAGAAAGGTGATTTGAGTGACTTTGAACGTGGCACGATTGTTGGTGCCACAGAGGGCTAGTCTGAGTATTTCAGAAACTGCTGATCTACTGGGATTTTCACGCAGAACCATCTCTAGGGTTTACAGAGAATGGTCCGAAAAAGAAAAAACATCCAGTGAGCGGCAGTTCTGTGGGCGGAAATGCCTTGTTGATGCCAGAGGTCAGAGGAGAATGGCCAGACTGGTTTGAGCTGATAGAAGGGCAACAGTGACTCAAATAACCACCCGTTACAACCAAGGTGGGCAGAAGAGCATCTCTGAACGCACAGTACGTCGAACTTTGAGGCAGATGGGCTACAGCAGCAGAAGACCACACCGGGTGCCACTCCTTACAGCTAAGAACAGGAAACTGAGGCTACAATTTGCACAAGCTCATCGAAATTGGACAATAGAAGATTGGAAAAACGTTGCCTGGTCTGATGAGTCTCGATTTCTGCTGCGAAATTCGGATGGTAGGGTCAGAATTTGGCGTCTACAACATGAAAGCATGGATCCATCCTGCCTTATATCAACGGTTCAGGCTGGTGGTGGTGGTGTCATGGTGTGGGGAATATTTTCTTGGCACTCTTTGGGCCCCTTGGTACCAATTGAGCATTGTTGCAACGCCACAGCCTACCTGAGTATTGTTGCTGACCATGTCCATCCCTTTATGACCACAACGTACCATACTTCTGATGGCTACTTTCAGCAGGATAATGTGCCATTACATAAAGCTGGAATCATCTCAGACTGGTTTCTTGAACATGACAATGAGTTCACTGTACTCAAATGGCCTCCACAGTCACCAGATCTCAATCCAATAGAGCATCTTTGGGATGTGGTGGAACGGGAGATTCGCATCATGGATGTGCAGCCGATAAATCTGCGACAACTGTGTGATGCCATCATTGTCGATATGGACCAAACTCCCTGAGGAATGCTTCCAGCACCTTGTTGAATCTATGCCACGAATAATTGAGGCAGTTCTGAAGGCAAAAGGGGGTCCAACTCATTACTAGCATGGGGTACCTAATAAAGTGGCCGGTGAGTGTAGATGCATTAAAACCTGCTTTTTATTTCAGTCTTCAATTCTGTTTAAAGTAACAGATCATAATAAAAAATCTCTCCAGACCTTTGCTGGTTGATGATTTTCTGTATTCAAACCCAATTTTTACTGATTTTTGGTTACCCCTGGTTACCCCGCCTCTAGCCCATTGACTGCTGGAGATAGGCATCAGCACCCCTTGCGACCCCACTCGGGACAAGTGTGTAAGAAGATGGATGGATGGTTACCCCTGGTCTAGTGGTCATCTTTCATCCCACTCTCAGCATTTCTCAGGGTTTATTTCCCATTCAGGTATTAAGATTTAGGAGTTTTGGTGACTTGTGTTCTAAAAGATGCTCCCTAAATACAGAAAACACATTTTCTTTTATGTGCAATTACAAAGAAAAGATGAAGATCATTCCTTAATTTTTATTTTCCTTTAATTCACAATAAAGCACTTTTGTTTGCCTTTTGCATTAATAATGCTAAATGAATAAACTTGCATCACCTTCAGCATAAAAGTTGAAGACTGGTGTAAAACACAATGTCTCATTCAATTAAATCTTTTCAGTTTAAGGAAAAGTAAAACCCTTAACCTACCGGATACTTTCAAAATTTCATCTACCAGTATGGCTCAGATTAAGATATTATAAACTTACTCTTTTGCCAAATTTTCGGCCCTGAAAAATTCGTACTCACTGAACACCATCATCTGATCACTGAGATTAAACTTTTCTTGGCCAACTTTAAAGTTTTTGATTCTTTTGAGCTCAAATGAATATAATATGTTTGGAAAATGCTTGAAAATCTGAAGTAGTGTGATCTGAAGTGGTAAAACCCCCTTTCTTCTGACATCTTTGGATAAAATCCAGTTCAACCATATGCTATCAGAATTACCTGATTAAAAAGCAGGGTCGCCTTATTGTAAAATAATTTTGCAACTTTTAATTAAACCCCTCATTCTTGCAATTGTATTCAGAATAAATGACCGTTTTGACAAAGAGATAGTTTCCCTTGCATTACTTAGTTATTCAATGTCTTGTGATAGTCTAAGATTTACAATTCAGCTAAAATATATGGTAGACTGTGGTTTTAATGAGATATTAAAAAAAGCATTTAATTAGTATGACTACTCTCCTGAGTGACTGTCATAAAAAAGATTTTTTCATTCTGCCACAGTGTGGGTCATGACCCAGTATTACCAAATGTGCAATCTTTTTTTAATTATGACACAAAAACAGACTTTTTACATGTAATGGTGCCGAACTTTAAAACTTTAAAAAAGCAAATCAAATCTGTCATATATTTAACCTTCACACATGATAAATACATTTAGAAGCCTTTTATTACAAGACTTATAATATTGCTGTATAGAGGGTTTTAATCCCTACTCAGCTAACTTAATAGATCATCAAACTCACATTGAAATCTATGCTTGAAAAAATGCCAACAAGCAGCTCTAAATTAATAATGCCCATCTTTGCCTTTTAAAGCCTTTATCAGTAGAGTCTTTATCAGCAGGGTCAGAGCTGGAGATTGTCCTCTATCTGCATGCAGAGAGATGCTGAAACCCTTCAGGGGACACATTTATATTCACAGCGATGTCTCAGTTTATACACCCCCTGTAAATACAACCATATGTTGCGCCTGGTAAGCCCAGTAAAACAAAGCTCGTTAACAAGTTTGCAGTCGTCCCCTCACCCTCTTTTTCACTTTCTCACTGCTTTTTCACACATCTTTTGGGGATACAATGGATTTCTGCTCAAAGCAAACAGGGGAACATAAACTAACACAAACATGCAAGTCAGATTCCCAGATGTAAGGAAAAACAAATATGTCAAGTAAAGCAAAACCCACCATTGATTTTACCTTGACAAATGTTTTTTTGAGGAAAAGCCATTTAATGAATTGTTTTGTTTTTCGAATTAAAAGCGATTTATCTGTCAACTGCGCCTTAAATAACTTCTTTATTACTTTTACTTAATTGGCTGCTTGTGGCCCCTGATTGTTGATTGCAATAGGGATACTTGTTTATGTGCTTTCTGTCTGACCAGCTTTTTTATTGTCTCACTACTTAAAATGTTTTTTATACTTTCATTGGTTAGATAAACAAAGAGGGAGGGGCTAATCCAGGACGCCCTCCTGTACGCTACTGCACTGACAACATCTTTCATGGTGTGTGGATGGTTTTCACAGGAATTTGCTAATGATGGTTATTTATTTTATTACAGTCTACATTTATTTTTTTAATATGTCATTCATACCGAAACCAAAAAGGATGCAATGCCCAAACTTACCAAATGCAAATAAAATGGCTGCATCCCACCAGCTCAACCATAAAATCTTGACATTTTAAAACTAAGGTAGTTTGTCTGCTGTTTTGATTTCTTTCCTACAACATTTCTTAAGAAAGTTCTGTCTGTTGTTGCACCTGATCTGAATCGATTATGTAAACTCCTCCCCTTCATCAGGTGTTTCCGCTTGGGAACCAATGCCCATGCTTTATTAGGGATGTATATCCCCCTTATCATGGCGATTCGATTCAGTATCAATTTCCTCACACACCAATTCTATTATTTTCGATACTCAAGAATACACCACGATACGATTCGATTAATTGGTTATTTTTATTTTTTTTTTAACCTTCCAGGCTACACAATGTTTCAAATTTGAAATAAATCAGTGAAAGCTGTAATATTGTGCATTTTATTGCATTTTATTTGAGAAACAACAGCAAATAACAGAAGTAGCAAAGTTGTACTCCACCTAGGCCTATGAAAACCTCATTGACTGATAAATAATAATGTCTCTGTGTTTACATGAGTGTGTGTGCAAGTGGAAAGAGGGTAGGTGCTAAAGGAAGCGAGGTAGGAGGGCCAAATGGGTTTAGCGCCACCAAAGCACGGGAGTCAGAATTACGTCCAGGAGCAAATAGATAAAAATAGACCAGAAGAATGTAAAAAAAACATGAATCGATTTTCTTGCACACGTGTCGATGCATGGGATCGTCGGCTGTTGGATTGATGCATCGATACAAAACGATTATTATTTACACCGCTATGCTTTATATTAAACACCACCATTGTTTCAGGAAGATAAAGGTTTGCCTGCTGTTTCCCCAGACCAAGGAAGTTTCAAAAGACACTCCTACAGAAGTGCCTCTCCAGGCACCAAACGCTGCTGACCAGGGGCTAACTGGTCCCGATGGTTGATATTCAGACCCAAATTGCTCTTATACAGACTGTTTGCAGCATTTCTCTTTGAGTTGTTAGGAATTTTCAGATGCTTGTGCATTTGGATAGGCTTGAAAGGCTGGAGGAGGATTGCTTTGCTGATGTGCACCTTGCTGGAACAAAGAACACCCCTGCTGTGAGCCTGCCATGTTAAGTTGCTAAATGCTGGAGAAAACTCAAGCTTTCCAAACAGAGATGAACAGAGGTGCAGGTCGGGCAAATGTCAGCAAAACATTTGTTTTGTTCATTATTTTTGATCATTTTTAAATGTTGACTGTTGAGTAAAGACAAGCTCACAAGAGGAAATACATGGTACAATCTACTAACTTTGCTGAGCAGTTGTTTATAAAGCTAGAACAAGCTTTAGTTCATTATAGGTTTAAAGTCGTTGATGGGTCTGCCAGAAAAAAAAAAAAAAAAAAAAATCAGAAACAGCAGCAGCTGATCCAAAATGCTGCTGCTTGTGTTCTCACCAAGACTAGAAAAATAGAGCACATCATCCTGGTTTTAAAAAGCTTACACTGGTTATCTGTAGCTCACAGAAGTGTTTTTTTAAACCCTGGTCCTGGAGGAACAATACCGTGCATGTTTTAGATGTTTTGTCTGCTTCAACATGACTGATTCAGATGATTGCAGTCCAGCAAAGCCTGTTAATCTGCTATCAATTTATATCAGCTGTGGGAAATCTGGAAAACATCCAAGACATGCAGAGGAGGCTGCCTCAAGGACCAGGATTGAAAAAAAATGGCTCAGATAATAGGCTTTAAAATATTTCAATTAGTTGTTGAATTTCTAAATGGTTTAGCACCACAATACAAATAAAGAGTTACTATCATTTTATCAACCTTCCTGAATAATCTTCTGGTTTCAGTCTACTTTGTATCCCCTGGACCAGAACCAACCATTGAAAAGCACCTTCCAGATGTATGCACCTTTAATCTGCAAAAAAATAAAAAAAATCCCAGAAAACTGCAAAACAGCCAAAATAGAAAATTTAATCTCCCTATGATTATCAATTCTATCTGGTTGATGATTTCTATGATTATATGTGATGATTTTGTGGTTTTGGTGATTTTCTGTGTTTTTGCTTTACATTTGTTCTCATGTTTTTATGATGTAAAGCGGTTTGAACTGCCTTGCTGCGGAAAGGTCTATGCAAATACTACACTCTTTTAAATCTGAAAATGTGGAAGAAAATGCTGTACTGAAATGAAATAAAAACTTTTATTATGACCCGTGGAGAGTCTTCCTGAACAAATCGTGAGCAGGTACAGATGAGAGATGGAAATGATCTTCATAAATTCTGACTAAATTAGCTCTTTGCAAAGAATTAGGGGTAGAAATTGGAGGCTTTTGATGAGCCAAGCTGGTATTTGTTGCTATAATGTAGAGAAAAGGGATAAAATAAAAGTGTGAAAACTTTTTAAAGGCTTTTTTAGAATCACAAATATACCCAAAGTTTAATTATTAAATAAAGTTGCAAAAAGCCCTGCAAATAAAAGATGCTGCAACAAATATCTACTGTACAAACAAAGCAACAGTGGTACGTCTAAAATATAGATTTCTGTTTTTGAAACAACCTGTTTTTTGTTTAAGTCAAAAACAAGACTATCAACATCCTCTTACTTTTTGTGACCACTCCTTCCAGCCTGATAATGTTGGGGTGATCAAACTGGCCCATGATTGAAGCCTCGCGCAGGAAGTCCCGCCGCTGACGTTCTACATAACCGCCTTTGAGAGTCTTTATTGCTACTGCAATCTCCTTTTTCCCAGGCGTTCTCAAACGGCCGCTGCACACCTCACCAAATTCCCCTGCAAGACAAAACACACACACACACAATCTAGTTTCCAGCATTTCAATGGTGATTACACTGAATCATTTGCCTGAACTTTAATCTAAATCCAGGCTTTGAGGCCATTTCAATGTTTCCTATGAATATAAATTTAAGACAGTATACATTTTACAGCTGATTGAAAAGCTTCAATCAGCCACAAAATGCATTTATTTATACAATTTTGATTTCATTGATGTCTTTCTGCTTTTTTTCTCCAAAAAACAATAAGCACATAATACACATGAATATAAAGATATAAATCCTCAACACAAAATTCTGCTATAGCTTAATATGACACAGATTCTACCTCCTTTACTGTTTCTATTTCTTTTATTGATTACTTTTACCATTCATCGATTCTCTATGAATGAATTGTTCTAGATATATTTTTTATGCCAGCTGGAAAGTATATCGATACAATTGGGATAAATTAAATCAGCACTATAAATAAATAAAGTAATTCAATGTTTGTCCTTTTAAGAGTACATGTGATCGGCATTTGGGGCACTCCTTTGAAAACTTTCCGTGGTAACCGTCCCTAAACCTTAAATAAGTCATTGTCGGTTTTGTCAGCTTTAAAGAGAAATTGCACTTGCATATTTAAACATTGTAAAAGAACAAAGGCATGAATATTCTTGACAAAATTCCCCCTATGAGCCTGTAGCAAAGCCTGCCACCTGGGGGCAGTGTTGCAGTTTCCAGCTTATCTCCAGCATCATAACTTCTTTTATCAGTTAAACTTCATTACATGTGTTTTCTCACATGTATTATAGAAAAATAACACCTCTTTTGGCTCCCTAAATCAATTCACGATTTAAAATCCCTTCAGTGTGAAGAAATGACTGTGGAATAAAATACAAGACACTGTGTGTGATTTATACATAGGAGGTTCATTGTACTTATATCAGTAAGAGAGCTGATCATCTTCTATAAAAACTGTTGTCATTGTGGATGTGAAACAACTCTTTTCTGCCCACGTAGAAAATGTTATTCAGAAACATCCCATCTGTGCTTCTACCTGATCCGATCACCCTCTCAATGCGGATCCTGGACGGGTCGATTTCTTTAGTGAATTCATGGATAGCCTGTGAGGGGTCTTCATACGTGTCTGGGTCCACATATGTCTTTGTTCCTGGAAAAGGAACTATTTGGGAAAAAAAATTGTTAATACATTTTCTATATGAGCCTGTTTTCAAAAAACTATGGAATTACAGTAATCAAACAACAGAAACAATCATTTAGTCACACTTGAGACGCAAGTTTCAGATAGAAAAAGACACATTTAACCATTGCTATTGATCACAAACAGTGTGGGATCGAGCTACAGTACATGGTTCGATATCCTCTCCCCTTCAGAGCGTAGGTCTTTTTGCTGAAAATCAGCAGGGCAGCACCCTGAGCGCTGAGCCAGTCATTTAACTTGGCACAAGTTTTTGTCTCTGTTTCAATCAACCATCCGCCCTGCTAAAGCGTCCTTGAACAAGCAGGTAAATGTTTTACTGGCCTTTGCTGCTGTTCTGCCTTTGACCCTGACCTCCCGGAGGAGGGAGGTCATTGAAAAGAGTAGTTGTTTTCCATTTGGGATCAATACAGGATCAACACACCCAAAACAACAACCCAGCGGAGTAAAAGAGGTAAAATCCCTGCAGCTCCTAACAAAGCATCATCATAGATGGTATTTCTTCTTAAAATTAGGTTGAAATTTGGTTTTTTTCCTTTGCCGTTTTTTATGCCGTCCTTGCTCTCTGACCCAAATCTTAAAATACTTCTCATTTCTCTTTGTTCTGTTCTAAAGTGACTTTCAACCCAATTGCCCTTTTCCTTTTTTTTTTTTTTCTGTATCTTTGTCTTTTCCTGTCCTCAGTTTGCAAACATTTCTACCCTGGTTTTCACTTTGTGCATAAAGTATATTGTAAAAAGCATTCATGCACCTAGAACTTTTCCTATTTGGTTACTTTACATCCTCAAAAATGTAGGTGCGTTTTTCAGATTTTGTCAAACAAACCCAGAATAAGTTTAGCACAATTATAGAGCTGCAGTTGGTATTATTCAAAGTAGTTTATAAACTGAGGCTGCTTTATATGGCACTGTAGAAGGTAATGATACAAGATTCTCAGACTTTTTCATAGAAATTATGAGTGTGGTTTACACAAATGTTTCACCCTCTTCTCTATCTCTTTTCTATCTTATCACAGCTGCAGCTGCAGGTGTTTTAGGACAGATCTACAGAATATCTTCCCTGGCCCTCTATCTACCAAGTTCTGCTGGAATCTTCTAATTAGCGGTTCATTTGTTTCAGCTGTGTTTTAAGCAGGAACACATCTAAAACAAGAAGCCTAACCTGAGGTTCATACCACATGTTTCCATTAAATGGCCGTTATTAGCAGTTATCAATTCCATAGAATGGCTCCAGGCTGTGCCTCCTCTACCTTCTAGTAGGCTTCTTATGGCTAAAAATATGTAGCTTATCATTAATAATAAAAGCCGCTTCGGCCATGTCTTAAACCTTAACTTTCACTTTCCATTTAGCTACTTTATTAGCCTTATAGACCATGTGCAATTTAGTCTGGCCCCGATAAATGAGACGTTGGAAGATTGTTGATCAGAACAACCCGTTGTTTTTCAAGCATGTCTGTGCCTATTGGCCAACACTCTGACCAATAGTTTTTTTTAATTACGCATTAAATCGGTAAATGGACCATATAGTGATGCATTAAAGTATAATATTCTAGCCTCAAATGTTCTTAAAACGTACTTTTATCGAACAACAGCATCAGAAAAGAGAACTTTTAACTTTCAATGGAGCGCTTCATTGAAAGCTGCTGCTGCCGCAGTGCTTGCATCTGTTCAATAGTTTTTGCTATCTTCCTTGTTGCGCTTTCTCCAGCGTCGCACAGCTTTGTCGTCACACCCTCAAAACCCCGCCCGCTTTGCATCCAAAAAAATTCAAAACACATCTCTGCGTTGTGATTGGCCCGCCAGTTCTAGGGGCCTGGGGCATTGATCGAGGCTAGACCACTCGCAGGCAAAAAAGATTTTGGCCGCTGGCGGGTGGGGCTAGTTTACTAGACTACTACTTTATACTTTTTATCTACTTTATTTACAGCCTACTTTCTTTTAAAAAGCTACGTTTTAAAGCTTTACTACAAGTATAATCATGTTTCAGTGACACTGATTTAATGTGGTGTTTAAAAACAACTCAGTTGACAGGATATGAGACTTTTTGGTAGGGGGTTGTTTGATATGAGTGACATGCCGATCATCTTTTGTTTTTACAATAGAGGAAGAACTACTAAGAATAGAATAATTCTACAGGTAAAAAATGAATTACGTTAGGGATAGGATTCGAATTCATTCGGTGATAACAACCTACTGAGCCAACTATTAGGTACAACCTGAAGGCATTCTATGGGACTAATAACCGCTAATAACAGCCATTTATTGGGATGATAATATCCGAAATGGCTGCTTCATACAGACCACATTTCCTATGTTTCTTTCTTTCCATTATAATAAGCAGATGAGCCAACTATTCTGGTCAAATAATTGAAATTTATTGATCTCACATTGGAGAAATGAACCTACGCATTTAACCCATCCCCTTGGGCAGCAGTGAGCTGCCATGGTGGGGTGCCCGGGGATCAATCAGGGGTTAAGGGTCTTGCTCAGAGACCCAGACCGCCACTCGCTCCTGTTTGGTGCTGCGACATGACAGAGAATGGTCACATAAAGCTGTCATGAGCCAGGCTAGGGTTCTCTATTACAACAAGGCCAGTGGGAATTGCAGTATTAACTAGAAGAACTTCTATTTGTGACGGAGAGGAAAATACCAATAGAGTGTCTGTGTGGTCCTCTTTCACTGTGTATGCTACATTGTTTTAATGAAAAAATTGGAAGTCCAATAACGGAATATGTTTGTTTGGAAGACAAGTCATTGATGTCTTGTTGACAGATTCTCCCACCGTAGCTGTGAATATCAGCAGGTTCTCCAGAGTTGCCATCAAGGCGGATTCTCCGAATGTTGTTCTTTTTGCCTGAGTTCTCAGTTAAGATAGACAACCAGGTCATGGTAAGTTTGTTGTTTTGCCATCCTCCATTTCCAGATGATGACAAACTGGCTTGTTTTCTTCTTATTGACTAATAAAGCCAGTTATAGGGTTTCACAGTATAGCTAAATGAATAGAAATGAACACAAAACTTTGAAGATTTTTTTTTCTTTAAAGGTAAATTATTTTGGCTTTACTTTACTTTAATAGATGAAAGCTGAGGAGGAGGTGAAATCAAAGATTAACCAGAGCAGTAATAAATAAAAAGTTAAAACATCTTCTGCATCATTTGAAATTAAATTCATCTTTGCTCAAGTTCCACATGATCTCATTGTGAACTCTTTCATACATGAGCTGAGCTTACCATGCACAGGAACAGATCCACATGGGAAGTGATCCATCCAGCATGCACATTGAATGCAAAGAAAAGAGCAGGTGGCTAGCTACTAAATGTGACTCACTGAATGCCTCTCAGCTTTTTTGCTCCCTGTTTACTGGCAGACTGCAGCGGCAGACCAAGGAAAGCAAAATCCTCACTAGGCAGATGTCTTTTCATAGCGTCTTACCAAGAGATTAACCATCCAAACTAAAAAAAGCATGTGGTAGGCAAACTGATTTACCATGTCCATTCTGATAGTCAGTCCTTCTTTTGTCCTCTGAGGTCATCTTTGCCTTGAAATACCACTGACACCTGGAAAACAGACAATAAAGAGGGACTAAGAAAACTATGGTTATGTGTTCGATTAGAAAAGAGTTGGTTCATCTATGAGAATTAGACGAACTACCTTTGCACACTTTGGGCACTTGCATTAGCAAACCTTGAATAAAATCTTTATATCCGGGGTCGGAGTGGGTGGGGGGTTATGGTACTCTCGTACCAAACAAAAACCTCTTTGGTCACAAGTGGAGCATTATACATCATAGACATTTGTGGATGAAAGTCAAAGATAGATTGGGTTGGTATTCTTTGGTGTCTCTGCATAAAGTCTGCAATTCAAACAAACCCCTCAGCCTGTTCTCTAAATTACAGCCGACTTAACGCAGACACAGGCTTTATACAAGACAAGCTGTTAATCTGACTTTGACTCTGCCTCTTCCAAGAACTACTGCATTAAAAAACACATTTTAACACCGGTCCATCTCTCTGTGGAATATATTGCCACAAAATATGAGATTTATAAAAAATCACGTCTTTAAAATAAAATCTTAAGAAATCTGTAACTAATAAGGAAATTCTGTTTATTTAAATAGGGACATCATAGGGCATGTTTTTGCTTTTCTTTGGTTTGTTTTGATTGTCTTTTTTTAATAATGTTGTTTCTAGTGTTGGTTTGTTGTGTGTAAAGATTGTGATGATTTTTGTTGAAAATGGACCCTAGGAAGAGGATTCTCTACTCTCGTAGGGACTAATGGGGATCCTTAAATAAATAAATACACACATCACTTCAGACATCCTTTTAATAAGCAGGAAAAGCAGACACATCTGCATTTGCCCCTTGTTTTGCTTCTTCATTAAAACCACTAAAATATCAGCCTGGGAGATGATTTAAGATAGGGAAGGTCAAAAGGAATAATCTCTTTGTTCTTTTTAAGCCGTTATTACTGTTCCTAACAACGATGAGGGGACCTCCTTAGACAATAAGCTAGTCTGGATCATATGAAAAAGCATATCCAGTTTAATGATGACCTCCTTTTCGTGTATCAACAGACAGTAAAGAGAGTTAGGGTGTTGGATGGATAATGGGTGAATGAATAGATTGATGGATGGATGATGGATGGATGTGTTGGGATCCTGAGGCTTGCCCACCAGAGGGCGCCGAGGATCCTCTTCTGTTTTTTTTTTTTCTTTTAGGGACTGGGGTTACTGTTGGGATCTGGGGATGTACCACCTTTCTCCAGCAGAATGCGCCGTGGGTCTCCTGGGCTGGAGCCCTCCTGCACACCTGGAGCTCGTCTGTTCATCAGGAACCCTCCCTACATAAGCAGCTGCCAGACCTTCCTTCAACGCCGCAGTGTTGACCTTAGTTTGGTTAGCAACCTGAGCCTCTGTTACCAGAAAGAATCTTAGTCATCTCAAGTGAGAAACTGATTCTAATCCACCTCTGTCTTTGCTCACAGGAAACCTGTCTCAAGTCTGAAGCTCTGGGTGAGCTTAACCTTCCTTCCAGCCCTGGTGAGCCAAACCTGAAGATTCCAGTCTGGATTTCTCCTTCTGCTCTCAGAGAAGAGCTGGAAACTCTGATCAAGGTCTGCTATTCAAAGTCAGAAGCTAGACGCTGCTGCTGCTTGTGCACTCTGCTCAACCAACAATCTCTGGACCCAACGGTTCCCTCTCTCACAAGTAAAGCCTGGACTCCTTCAAGGTAGACTCAGAATTATCTTAAAGACTCAATTAATCATCTGACTGCCTGGCTAATCAAACTGTCCATCTCTGCAGACTTTAGTGAACCCAACCCGGACCAGTACCAGATCCAGTTCCTGTCTTTGTGTCTAAACATATTCAAATAAACTCTGTTAAACTTTTACTCAGCCTCCATTCGTGTTCTGCATGTGGGTTTAACCTAAGCCAATCATGACAGGATGAGGGATAGATGGATGGATGATAGATGGATGGATGGATGGATGGATGGATGAGGGATAGATGGATGGATGATGAATGGATGGATGGATGGATGAGGGATAGATGGATGGATGATGAATGGATGATGGAGGAATGTATGTATGGATGGATGGATGGATGGACAGAAGTTAAGGGGACAGACAAAAGATGGACAAAGATATATTGACTGATAAAAGACAACCAGGTGTATCATTGAAGGGATGGTTGAATGGATGGTCACACTAATGAAAAGAATAAACAAATGATGGATAAATGGAAAGATAGATTAAAAATTAATAGTTAGTTAAGATAGTTACAGCTTTTTTATGGGATGCATACTGTTTTGGATGCTATTTCCATAAACTGTCATTCCTCACACAAGTACTAGACCAAATTGAATATCTAATTATCTAGGTTCCAGACTTAACCAGGATTGTCTATCACCATTCGTTTGCCTAAATTCTAATCCTGTGTCAGAAAGCAGAATAAAAGTATGCATTTTAAGAATTATGATGAAAACCAATAGTTTTCCTTTTTTTCTTTGCAGTACAGTGAAATTCACACATCCAAATGTAAAGGTGTAGGCTGGAGGCTGCACTAACAAGCTGACACCAAAATGTGTTACTTTAACAGAGGAAGTGAAGTTGAGAAAAAACAGAGAGTACAGCTGATATGAACCAATAGGTAAAAGTAACTACAGTAGGGCATCATTATCGCACCTCAACTGCAATTAAGATATATATTCACAAAAACATGCTGCTGTACAATATATTTACATCGCACCCTTCCTAATTAAAACTCATCTCCAGACATGAGTACACACTATAAGCAAAACCTGCTGCATAACCACTTTCAACTTCATCTTGAAACACAAGTAAAAGGTAGAAATGAAAATGAACAAAGCACACTTTCAACAAACCTAAGGGGATACAAAACAAACATCCCAACGCCTGTTAAACACACACACATACATGCGATCTCCTTACATGGAGGAATAATTATAAAGACCGCCGTGTTTTCAGAGCACATATTGAAAATACTGTATGGAACCATAAAACGCATGAAAGTTTGACGTTTTTTTATGAGCTCTGAGAGATTAAGACAGAGACAGCAGCAAACATAAGGCTACTGCCAAGAAGTGTCTTGAAAATGACATTAGATGGCTGCATCTGTAAAAGACACGATTTCAGTCTCGCTCTGAAATTAAAATTGAAGGAAACACAAAGCACTCTGCATGAGTCATGTCCATAGAGAGGTGCTAGAATGTATGGCAGCAGTGTAAGTCAAAGCTGAAATGCTGTCTATATAAAAGTTGGAATAGTCCATTGAGAGTTGCAGCAGGAAACTGTAAAAGCAAGCTTACCTTAGGCGATAGAGTGGCTTTAAAGCTTGTAAACAGTTTGAATTGTTCACAGCTTATTTTTTTATTCATTCTTTTCCTTTTTATTCTTTATTTTCCTTTTTTCCTACTTCCTTTCTTTTACTTTTTGTATGTTTGTATATATATATATATATATATATATATATATATTGGTTAAGCTCACACATGCAACAGAACAATAGAGCATATCGCTCAGGGTAGAGTACAGGGAAGGACCCTCAAATTACTATTTAATAAATTAATGTCATAATATATTTGAGCTTGGCTAATGAAAAGGGGGGAGACTCGATAAGTTGCATAAACATTAATGATGGACATTCTTTGATGTCTCTAACCCTTCTTTAAAAATATGATTTAGGCTGAAACTTTTGACTCATCTGACTTATGCATAGATCGACCAGACAGCAAAAGGTGAGAAGCAGCTGCTTGATTCTTACTAAAGGTGAGCAGCACAACTAAACAAAAACACACAATTTTAACAGAGTAAAGGCAACACAACTTATCTTTACCTTTTTAGCTTAAGCTTTAATTTATTTTTTGTTAATAAATAATACTGCATATATAATCTTTGTAAAAGTTTTTAAACTTGGTCAAAAAATCAAGTAGAAAAGAGGTGAAACATCCATCTTTATACACTGAATTATATAAGACAATCTTTTTGTTATAAGACTTACCGGTACTCTGTTTTAGTCAGAAATAATATCTTAGAGCAACTTCATCTTAAAAAAGGTTTGTCTTATTTACTGATTTTAAAGTGTTACATTGATGTGATGGTTCACCATGTAAAAATTGAATAAAAGATAAAAAGCAGGAAATCAATTTAAAGTAAAATATGAGGTATGCTGAATCTATTCATGGGTCTTTGTGCGCATAGCCTATGAAATAGTTACATACAAACAACAATCTTTCATAACATAAATGGGCAGAATCAGACAGCTTGTCAACAGAAACCACATGATTAGAATGAACCCAGCACTTCTATCTGTTGACAGCTTATAAGCAAAAATAAAATAGAAAACATAAAATTTTTAAAGACCTAAACACCATTACACAAAAGTATTGATCCATTATCGTTTTTTTGGAGGAACAAACTCCAAAATAAATTTTTTTCAAAATGCTTTTGTCCTAAGGGATTTTGTTGTGTAAAAGCTAATCACTTATCACTTCTTTTTTATCTACAGATCTTCATCTTTGTTTGAGACCAACAGGGAAATATTTATAGGGGGTAATAAGTTAGCCAACAAGAGGACCTTAAGGTCACACGATTTAACATTAAACTCCAAACTACATTAATGTCCTTCCAGCAAATCAGTTTCAGAATATCTTTATCTTTAATCTGAAGAATTAATTCCCAACTTTTTTAAAGAGCTTTCTCTGTCATCTAAAGTATCACAAATTTCTGCATGTTTCTCATTGTCAGGTTGTTTGGAGGTTTTGAGAGGAACCAAATTCAGAGACGGAGGTGGTGTCCTGTACATTTAATAGCCAATGTTGGAACTGAAGCATTAATCCAAAAATAACTGAATAAGAAACACAGGAACTAGAACCAAGGGGAAACACATGGGTTAAAGAGGGAATGCAGATAATCCAGCAAACAGTAACTGAAGGGGAGGGGTATATATGCCAAACAGAAGAGAGGCTCAGGTAATCAACTGATTGGGAGCAAGTGTGGACAGAAGGAACTAGAAGGGAGTTAGGGGAACAGAGACACAAGAGGGCAACAGAGGGTAACCAAGAAATACATAAGAACTCAAATACAACCAGAAAACATCTAGAATGACACAAAATGGAAATAAAACCAATGAAAACTCAATTAGAAAACTTAAGCAGAACCAAAAGATGCAGAACCATGACATGCGGTTTGTTAGTTTAAACCACGACTAGAGTTTAAACTCAATTTAAAATATAAAACAAAATAATCCAGACAGCTGGTAAGTTAAGTAAACCATAAAAAATCCTGAAAATAAAACACCAAATATAATTCAGTAATTATAAATATAAAAAATAAAATTAGTATCCAACAAAAATCGCTAATAGCATAACATAGAAATGGCAATTTAGATCAAATATTTTTTGTAGTCTGTAAAGTTTCTTGAACTCTCAAAAGCTTTATATTGCATAAAGAGCATTAAGTACTGTATGTATTAGTAGGTTAGTTACATTTCATTAACAGCTCAAACCTGCATACCTTAAATGTTAATATAACTAGTTTAAAGAATATCGAGCTAAGTCCAAACCCAGCTGGCTGCAGCTTTCACATTGTTTTTTTGTTGCTCCTTTATCATGATAAATTTCACAGAATGATAACAAATGTTACAAAAGTCTAGATGTACACAAAAAAGAGAAACATTTATGAATAAATCAACCCAAACGTAAACAATGAATGGCAAAGTAAGACAATAAATGCCCTAAAAAAAAAAGATCTAAAAACTTGGCTGCAGAATCCACATATGAAACACCTAACTCATGCATGTATTGACTAATGCTCATACAGGAAAAAAACTCTAATATTGGCAAAAAATATCAGTCAGCTGGAGTATTAATCTATCCCTAATCAAAACCTTCACTAAAAAGGGATAAAAACAAACCAAAAAGAACCTGTGATTTGAAGGACGACTATTTTGGTTCGTCACAAAGCTTGATTTCTGCTTTTAAATGAGAAAAAACAAACAAAAACATTTTGGTCATTCAGACCTGGATTCCTCTTAAGTAAAGGTTGTGCAGTGGTTGCATTTAAATATGACAGGCAGACTTAAGTATTTAGAGCTGTGCGAAGAGGAGGTGGCACTGCTGCAGAAAGGCAGTGAGATGGAAAATAATAGTATAAAGAATGAAAGGTGCTTTGAGCTCCCTCTCAGAGGCTGCATCACTGATGAATTTTAAAATGTATTTTGCAAGTAGAGGACATAATTAATGACCATGTGCATGAGGGACGCTCACTCCCACAAGTGGATCCCCTAATAAAACTTCTCATATTTCATCATTTATTAGATAGAACATATAATTCTACTGCCTGTTTCCTACACAGGCAACGTGTATATAAAGATGATCTAAGTTTCATTTTAAGCTAATGGCTGAAAACTCAAAAGTTAACTTCGACATTTTATCTTCTTTTTGAGTAGCAGTTTCTTTGTAGTTAAAAGTTTTACAAGTGCTCACAGAATTCTGCTTAAAAAACACTGACCATATTTGACAGTAGGATTAACCCAGTGTTGATTTTTAGTCAGACCACAGTTGCCTCCCAATGGGAAGAACATAACAAATCACCAAAGACATCCTTTAAATGAATGGCAGCCAAGTAGGAGAAAAGAGTCCGGAGGGTCGACCCAACATCCAACTGGGACAGGGCAGAAACAGAAACAGACAGCTCCCACTGTGACACTGGCACTTTAGTGGAGAGCCCTGTCTTCACTGTCACTGCTGCAGACAGGCCTGCCTCTCCTGCACCACTGTGATCGAGTCTTAACATGCTGTGCTCCTGCTGGAGATGAGCTGATGGGACTTATGGACAGAGGTCAGTTGTGTTGGAACAGACGGGTGGTTCTGTTTGCAAAGTTCTGCAAAAATGTTGATCTAAGAAACTTTATATGATGTATAAAAATCTTTTTGAAAATAAGTATGACCAAAATATCAACAGGAAATGTAACATAACATATATGCTGATGATACCCAGTTCTATTTCCTGTTTGCTTTTTATTCAAATTATTACAATTTTTATTCCATAGTTTTATATTTTGTAGTTTTCAATCTTTCTACTTTTATTTTCTCCTTTTAATACCCCTTGAACTGTACAGTCATTTTTTTAAAAACTTGTATACCATGTCTTTTGCACTTTTGTGTTTTCTGCTGTTATACAGCGCTTATGAGAGTAACTGTTCTACATTTCTTTGGTCTTTCTTCTACATTGACAATAAATGATATTGGATTCTTCTGTATATATTTAACAGTAAAGCCTTAGGAGACTATGCTGATTGATAAAGTGTTCTGAATTAGCAAATATCTGGAACATTTTAAAATGTGGACTGACTTTTACTACACGCCTATGAAAATATAGCTTTTCAATGACAAATCAAATAGGGTGAGAACATGCAGAGTTATAAAAAATGGGATATTTGGAGAATCAAAGCATGACAGAAAATAAAATTGTGTGAAAATCTTCAGAATGTACAACAGGAAAAAGGGAAGAATGTCTTGCAGGATTGCTTGTGTTTAGAAGATCACACGTGAGCTGCCTTCTCTTTGAGGATTTAACATAATCTGGGTTGACATATTAGAGCAGGTGTCAAGAGGGGCCATGGGCCATAGGTTGCCAGATTGGGTTTTGGCTAACTGAAGTTTGTGGGATTTTGGACACTGATAGACAGATCCGATAACATGGTGGGGACCACAGGCGGAGAGGACAAGAAGGGGATTTGGAAAGCAACTGTTGACCTCTGCTGATGGGGTCAAGCTGTTCATTAAAGAATTGTTGGCATGTGCCTTTATCAGTCGTTTCCAGTCCTCCCCACTGATCCTCTTTATCCGCCTCTGTCTCACTGGGTTTCATTTTGTTAAGAGGCCTCACACACATACAAAGACAGCAATTGCACACAAAGATTTTGGCTTCTCTCAGAGTTCTCTGGCCTGCAGAGCACTGTTACAGTATATATTGGCTTGCTCTTTGCAATCCTGTGGCGCTTTATAAAACAAACAGGCTCAGGGACCTGATCAAAGCATCGGTGCAAGTCAAACTACTTTTATTTTGGCCTCTTATCTTCCACAGCTTCTGTAGCAACCAAGGGCAGAAAAGGAAGGACAAAGTGAGGAAAACAAGAAAAGAACAAAGGTACTAGCACAGACTGACACATTATTCTGGGCTTACCTAACACATTATGTAAACCTCCCCACCGTGCCTCTCTTCTTTACATTTTTTTTTTAAATTGTGACAGCTTTGCACTCACTCATGTGGGTTCACACTTTGAGAATTTCACATAATAGATATAAACAGGTGTTTGGAGGAAGTCAGATGTTAAAGCCTCCTCAGAACCTCTTCCCGCTTCGCTTGCAAAGCCGCATGACTGAAAGCTCTCATCTGTCTCAGGCAATGTGAAAACATTTGGAGCTTTTCTAAAACTGAAAAAGAGTGAAAGTCCCTCCCACACAGGGCAGAGGGATGCAGCAACCAGAGACAGCAAGAGGGTTGAATAACACTCCAAATACTGCTGCTGCTTTTGGATGAATTCAGTTAAAATGAGAGTTTGTTCTCCTGGTTGGCAATAATGTAAAAAAGCCTGAAGGGCCGACTTTAGTAGTTACACCTGTGTGTGTCAGGTTATACTTAAGTTAACAGACACTGACAGAGTATCTGAAAAAATTCAACATGCTGGCTGTAAAACTGCTTTTCAATAAATAATAATAATGTTCTGATTACAACTACAATATATTTAACACATTTCAGAGCTAAAACATAATAACACCTATCCAATAGAAGGTTTTTGTTTCTGTGGTTTGAATTAATAATACTATCGTTATGTATCTGAACAAATTATGCCTTAGTGCTGCCCTCTATGGGTTAGAATATGGTCACTGCAGTTGTTATTTTCTTATTGGTTCAAATATCACAGCTCTGCAATGTCTATGTAACAGCATTGCGTTGGTATATAATGGAGATAGATTTACCTCAAAACTTGAAACTGTGAAGTTTGAGGGAAAATTAATCGATACAATATTTCAGGTTAGCGTTTTATTTCCTATTCGATAGCATATGGTTTAAGTTTAAGTACGTTTAATATTTAACAATATCAAAATGACTGTTAATATTACTTGTAACCCAGTAAAGGCAAGCTCTGCAGGATATCACATGGCTGCTGTTAATCTAAAAGGTGATATTAATGCAACTATCCTTATTTCAACACCAAGAATAAAAACAAACTTTAATGCAAGTTCAGTACAACAAATTATGTAGATTTCTTTTGTTTTCTAATTACTCAGGATGTCCTGGCTCTATATACATATGTTTCCTTTTCTATATGAACAACTGCTCATAATCATATTCTAGTTTTCTCCATGACTAAAAATGGTTCACCAGTTACACATGTAACATGCATTATATTAAAATTCAAAAGATGCTTTTTCTCAGTTGCTCTTTTAAATGTGAGGATGGTTTTCATTTGTATTCAAACACTAAAATAAAAGTTAAAATAATTGAGCAACTCAACAAAGCAAAAAAAGAGACTGATTACAGATTAATTTAACTGTTTTTAAACTAATATTTAAAACAGCATGTAAAAATGTACAAAAGAAAACCTTTAACCCTTTATAGGGCTCTCAGTGCAATACTTTGAAAATCTAAATTTCAAGCAACTAGTGTTATTGGAATCCAGGATAAGACCTTATTACCTTTGTAACATTAAAAAAATATGGATATTTTGATGGCAAGAATGAATGTTAATGTAATAAAAATAAACGCTGTAAGAAATTAAAAAACACTGAGGGTGAACAAAACACATTTTTTTCCCCCCAACATAACCTTAGAGGCATTAATGCTGATACTGGCACTAACATTTTGTTTATAAACCTAAATATAATTTTTAACTAGGCCTATTAACTTTTGAACTTTTCAATTAGCTTTTTACCTTTTTTTTTTCTTGGCCTGTTAACTTTTTCTTCAACTTAATTTACAGAAGGTAATATATCATTCAAGGGCTCATCTTATTGGTCAAATGCCAAAATAAGATGTACAGCCATGTAGCAGTATCTTTGCTGAATGGCTGGATATAGATCCTGTGCTTCTAGACCTCACTGAGTGACAGGTTTGTCCTGTGATTAAAAACGGTAACTTACCTTATAAAGGGTTAGAGCTGAGCTACTTTCTAAGTCTTCAATATTCACCATTCATGTCACATGTCATCTCAAGGCATTTTACAGAGACGATTAAATTCAATTTTACAGATATCCTGGATAAAAGTTTAAGGAAACCCAGTTGATCGCATTAAGTCATTGAATTTTCCAGGATGGGCATGAAGCAAAATAATTCTTTTGCTTGCCTTGTGTCATTGATCCACACTGAGCATGAATGCAGCAAGGGTGGAGAGGAACAACTCCTAAAGTTTTCATGTCTAACGTATAGATATATGGTTAGGGTGTGGACAAAGGTCAACACATTAAACTCTGCCAAATATGTTAAAAGCTGTGTTTCAATATCAAGCCAAACACATGTCAGAAACTTTCTGATGATGAAAAATAGTGCAGTGGAGGTGAAACCTGACTTGAAATTTGAAACATTTTTATTTTCAAAGCACATTGAAACTATTTTTATAACTCCTCTATCCTGAATAACAAATGGTTTAAATAAATTAATCATGCTATGAAACTTTTGGGTTAAAGCTATTAAAAAACATTATAAACAAGTGATTTAGAGGTTCAATACAGGACAGACATCATATTTTCCCAGCAATAGACTTACCAACCTAACCTTCCCTCCTAAAAACTGACAACCATTTATTACACTGAATAGTTATGAATTTTTAGAAGGTAGGGGAAGCTTGTTTGAATTAATCTTAGCGTGTTAAATATTCATATGTGCCCATATTGAAATTTGAATGTTCAACAATTTGAACATGTTCTGAACCTGGAGACCCTGAAAACCCTTTTACCACCCACATAGGTGTTTCACTCTCTTTACATGATTAGATCTCTTCAGAGGCTTGATTGACGCTTCCTTGATTCCCCATTTTTTACTGGGAAAATGAAAAAATATGTGTCTCATAAAACCCCTGCTGAAATATTATCTCCCTAATGAGGGTCCGGTGCAGAATGGTTTGCATATTATAAGAAAAGTAATGAAAAGAATGAACTGCCCAGTGGTGTAATTGTAGTGAGTTGGTACAATCAGAGTACAAAAAAGCTTCCTACAATTTTGGGAACTGGTAACAAAGCTCATTCTGCTATTCAGATCTGGACTTTTTTCATTGGTTTTTCTTCTATTTTTTAAATGGGTTTTAGTCAAGAAGAGAAAATATCTTCCATGATTCTCTGGGGGGTGATAACAAGAGCAAATTGCCACATAGCGGGAAAAAAAGACAATAAAAATTGCATTTAATTTTTAAAATCACAAAACAGCAGATTTTTGTATAATTACATAGATTAGATTAGTTTATTTGTTTGCATTTCAGCACTTTGTAGATAGTTAAATGCAGTTAAACAGAAAAAAAGCATATATGAGTCTATAGATGTTTGTATTGATGGTACTACATTTATTTTTGTCCAAACTTTTATCACTGAAATGACATAATTTATTCACCAATCTTCACACCAAATTCACACCTCTGAAATAAGTGAGATGGTTCTGACACCCCCCTCACACAGTCAGCTGCAAATCACATCTTTACATAGATTGGTGGTATATGCAGGGGGGGTGGGTTGGGGTGCCTGCACTTGGATTTGATTCAAGCGCTTTGACAGATTTACCTCTCCTGTTCCGAGTTTTTATGTACCTGTGTGTCTGCTTCCTGTACTATAAATTAATGCCCTTTCTTCTTTCTAAAGTAGAGGCATAAAACCTGTAAGTTTGTTAGAGCAATATATTATATCATTTAGTATATTGTCTGTCTTTCAAGTTAACAGTCGGGCTGAGTTCAGTACATGGAAACATGGCACGGCACAGGACTGAGACATAAACATAAGCAATTATTTGTAAACTCGATGTTTTGGGTTCGAAGGAGGCTTTAGCAAAAGGTTTTGCTCTTGTAAATGTTCTGCAGCTTTTAGAAATATTTAGGAAGTGATTTAACGTAAGCTTGAAACATGATGTTTCCAGATGTTGTTTCAGTTGTCAAGTAATACTTCTACTACTTACTGAGATTTTCTGTAAGTGAAGAACCAAAAGTATAATATAACTGGGAAGTAGAATGAAAATATGTGGATTCCAACATTTTGTTTGGACCATTACTCCGAAAAGTATAGTCTGCTTTTGAATTCACTGACATACTAAGAAAAATCTATTCAATAACGTTCAGAAACAACATATTATTTATTTATTAGAATCTAGTTGTATTCTAACTTTAGAGTACATCATAGTTCTGTGAAGGAGGTTTTAAATGTTTTAGAAGATCAGAGATCAATGAGCATTGTGATGACAGTTGGCTCAGGCATAAAGATAAAGATGTTTAAGGTGGTGTAAGTTTATAAAGCAATATCTTATGCTATGAACACCTTGCAAAGCACTGATGAATCCATCTTCTGGCACTGCTGCAAACACATTAAAAAAGGTTGTCCACACTTTTGGAAGGGATGGGCTTAGTACACTGCAAAAAAAATTTAAATTAGTAATTTTTTTCTTAAAATAAGTGCATTTTCCTTGAATTGATGATACGTCAGACAATTTGCCAATGGAACAAGACAATTCACATGTAAAATAAGAAAAAAAACAACTGAAATGTCTTATTTCAAGTGCATATTATCTAATTGTCTTATTCTAAGAATAAAAATATTCGAACTGGAAAATTATCTTATCCATCTGCTCAAATTGAGGGTAAATACACTTAATTTAAGAAATATTGACTTATTTCTAGATTTTGTTTGCAGTGTAGGGGAAACTATTGGAATACCCATAGTAACTCCTTAGGACCTGCTGAGGTGAAGCAAGGTGGCACTCATGTAATAATAAACAAAAGCCATTGTTGAAAGAAATTTGCAGTTTGCCACAGGTCAGGATACCTGGTCGGATAAGATCAATATTTAACACTCTGGTCTTGAAAGAAAACGATATTTGTGGTAGGAAAAGAACAGTAGAAATCAAAATAAACACACCCTTCTGTTAGGATTCCTGTCTGTGTGGTTTATGTTTTTGTGTTTGTCTCCTCACACACCTGCGGAGGGTTACCTCGTTAACGGAGTGCTCTTAAGCTGCTTACTGCCACTACCTCAATGTTTTCTGGACCTTCTCTCCCTGGAAGGGTCATCTGAGCTTCAAACTGAGCTGAGGATTCATCTCCACAACAACCTGTTCAAGTACCGCAGGAAATCTAAGTGGCAGTCAGTTTCTCCATTCACCGACAAACAACCGCATTCTGGGTAAACCCTGTCCGCCCTCTATCAAATGAGACCAACACTGGAACACCCCAGACTGACTGGAGTTAAGAGTCAACCACTTATATGGAAATGTGAGTCTACAGTCTATTTCTACTCTTCAAGTTCGAGAATCAAGTTTCCCACTGAGCATGAACTAACTGTAGTAGTGTCTTCCCCTCACTTTCCAGTTCCGGTTGAGCAGTGTTCAAAGCAACACTGGATTCTTCACAATCCCCTCAATAAACCTGTATAAACTTCCCCCTGGTTTCTCTCTGTATTGGTTTTTCTGCTTTTTGGGTCAGACCTTAGTAAAATCATGACCCCTTCACACAGTTAAACGTGGTGGTGGCAGCATTATGATGAGGGAATGCTTTTTTCCTATCCTGTAGCTGGGACATTAAAGGCTTCTCTGGATTAATTTAAATACATGTAATTAAGGAAAATCTATAGGCTGCAAGATTGGAGAACAGGTTCAGTTCACAGTAGTAATGCACAGAATACAGTACAGGTGGTTCTATTTATAAATACTTAGATCACAATAACTCAGGATAAAAAGTTCAGTTTGCTGTTTTGCAATGCTAAGCAGATGTAAAACCAAAGAAACCCTGAACAACCAAATAATTTTAAACAAACAAAAAAATATATTTTGCATAATTTATCCATGCAACTTTCTATAAAAAGTTACTTTATTATAAATTAAGGTCAAAAGTAATTCATCTTACCTTCCAGTGATGAGGAGGAAGAGGGTGAGGATGATTAGAAGAGTGAAACCACCGACTGCAGCTGTTACAATGACCAAGACCTGGCCCTGATCGGACACGATGTCTGAGGCTGAACATGTTTGGGAATGAGCGAATGCAAAAAAACAAAAACAGGTTGAGAAGAGAGTTGTGCCACGGGAGAACAAGAATGAGGGGTAAAGAACAGGAGTTTTACAAAAATAAAAAAGAAAGAGAATAAAAAGTCAGAAGGGAAGGAAATGAGGAGAGGAGAGAAAAAATATTTTCTTTTATTTCACATCATCATAATAATCTTTCAAATAGATATACCAGTTATAGACTATACACTTTCCTTTGATAGGCAGGCATTATTGAGAGATGTTTGATCAGCTCTTTGTGGAGCCAAAGAAAATAAAAGTCAGCTTTTTCGTGCTGGAATGATTCATTTGCCTGCTGCTGGTTAATTAATTTTATTCATTCATGAAATTGTGATTTAGTCCATGATGATTTGTTAAAATTGGGCCTATTTGATATTCATGATTTTCCTTTTTCTGTGTCTTGTCAGAAGGCTAACGAATCCCAGATAATTGAAAGATGATTGCTATTACCAAACTTATTTCTCTAATATTTCACGCTTAATGAATATGAATTGGAGAACGTGGAGCTTGGTGGTGAGCATGGTGATTAAAGCTTGTGTGGGTGCATGTAGGTGTAATGCAGAGAGCATGGAAGGCATGTGTATGAAATGTGTCCCTTTCCCTTCATAAAAATAATTTACACAATTTCTGGGTGGAAGATGAGTGAAATTGAGGGTGGTCAGATCACATCTGACAGCTCTTCTGCGTAACACTGTCTTCACATCTTAAAATATGTGTTAGATTGACTGCTGGAATGAGTGCTGTGTGTCTAGAAAATGAGAGAGGAGGTGGCAAAAACAGATGACAATGTAAAGACATAAGGAAAACTGATAGAAATTTGTGTATCTGGAGAAAACGGGTGCAGCAACACTGACTGGCAGGTGGACAGACAGAGTGATGGAGAAAGAGAGAGCTGCACGGGCCAAAGCTGCCTCCTCTGTCAGATAAAAGGCCAGGCAGTACAAAGGCTTGGCCATGCAGCCTCTGATCAGCGGATAAAGCCAAACTCTGCAGCTTTGGAAGCCGAGGGCCTCTGTGAAGCCAAATCACCTCTTACTCAATAATACCTGACCCAACATGAAAGGGCAGCTGGACCTTTGTATTTTATGAGAGTGCAATAAAGCCACTGCTGAAAATAAAATACACACACAAAGCAAATAGACAAAATAATGCACCGAAGAGAAAAGGGGTGGTATAGGTTTCCCTTGATGATTCTATTCAGATTCCCGTTTTAAGTAATGCTGGGGGGTTAAAGATTTACACCAAATCAAATTATCTCCAGAATAACCAGAGGTCTATCTGTGTAAAGAGTAATTAATCTGTCTTTAATAAGAACAAATATGATCAGAGATATAGAAAACAGTCCTAATATTCTCTGCTTAAAAGATTTATCTTATGATGCTTTCTCAGCTGTGTACATACACAGATATGAAGAAGGTGCAAAGTGATTTACTTTCGCAATTCAGCAGATAGTGTGTGCAAAACTTTTTTGCATCTGTGACTTAATCAACATGCAGATTAAGACCACTAATGATCAAACCACCCTAATTCATTGTTGGAAGGTATGTTAATGTAAACATGTACTGCATACAAACAATTTTCCAAATCGGAAACTCAAATACGGCTGTGTTTTTGGAGTCTTTCTGAGTACATCAGAGCGTTAGGTGCAAACTAAGATGCAAAAAAAAAAAAAAAAAAATCTGTGTTTTGTTGCCACAAAGGAGGCATTTAAAAAATGACAAGAGGATGGAGAGATTCTGGGCTTTAAGAGGTGAGAGGTGAGGTGCACTATTAATATTTTTTGGATTATCATTATTATTTCTTTAATAATTATCAGTATTACCTCTATCTCCATGGCTTTGAACCTCATCTTTCTTTTATGGCCACTCTAATGGCAAAATCTCTGGAATTTTTTCTGGATTCTCATTAAAATAATATATAAACGTAACAAAAGTGAATTTCTTTTTTCAACCTCAAATAAAAAAAAACATCAGTAAAACTGGAAACCAGTTAACCAGTAAAGAATGAAAGCCTAGTCAGTATCTAAGCAAATGAAGCTACATTCAATTTTCAACCGAAACCAATTTAACCATTCTTCAAACAAAGTCTGTTGTCTGATTGTACTCTCACTATGAGTTATAGGGTAGTGAGTTAACAAATGACTTCGATCGCATTAAAGTTCTTTATACAAGCAAATAATTTTAAAGTCTTAAAAAATTTAGTAGCACAATGAATGATACGGAGTATGTTATAGACTGATTTTCATTAAAACGCCAACCTTTAACAGGAAAGTGATAAGAAACAAGGATTTTGAAGTTATGCAATCATCACAAGAAATAAAACTGTCTAACAAACAAATGTCATGTGGGATTTTCATAAAACTAATGTCAGCACTAGAAAGGTTACTAAATTGTGGTACAACTGACGCTGAGCATAGGCACCACAGTATCCAAGCTCATCCCTCCCAATCTATCAGTAAAAGTTTTTTAGGATTTCTATTTCCTTAGAGGAGAGAGCATAAAAAAATCTAGTATAAGTAAGATCTAACATTTTTAGTCTCCACCTACCTATACAGCTAGCTGTGCTGCAGTGCTAAAATTGATGTGTTGTTTTTATTTATAAGTCAGTGACAGTTATCCTTTCATCCTCATTTCATCAATTATTTTCTTTGTTTAACATCTTTTCCAGATTTTATTATATTTTTAAAGTTACTCAGACCTTAGAAAGCTGATCCATGATCTCAGCTGCAGAGTACAAATTTATTATTCTTGACCTTCAAGCTGTGAGCACCCTGGATGCTCCTCCAGGCAGGATGAACTTCATTTGACCCTGAACTGCTGTTTACAGCCTGTACCTTCCACAGTACCTATGACTTTAGAAAATTACAAGAAATAGGAAGTTTTTTTAATAATAAAACAACATTTCTGTCCAAGTGCTGTAGTTTTGTCCAAAGTTAAATCCATCTTAAATCTTTTACCCCTGATCAGAACTATTTCTTTATTGATGTACATTAACAAAAAAATGGAGAGTAAAAAACGTTTAATCACATAGTTCAAAGAAAAGCGAAAATTAAAATATGAAGATGCTCCAGGTTTATTTTTTATATAAAAACAGGAAGTATTTACTCACAGTCACCTGTAGTTTGGTATTCATATCTTGGAGAGTAGGAGCTGTATCCACCAGCTGTTCTGGTACGAACACTGAAGACATACCAGGTTTCTGGTTTTAAACCTGAGACTATGACACTGGGAGCCCTGGTGCGTGTGGAGGAGTAGCTTAACTGTTCTTGTTCCTAAAAGATAAAGTGAAAGAAGAATACTAATTAACTTATCCAAAAAGAGATGTATTAGTCAGATTTAAATGCTCAACAAGGGACTGTGATCTTATTCAGTTTGGTCATTTTAACCAATCCTTGCTTTTTTCTACCAAAGTTTACCTTAATAAAACTCATGATAAACAGTTTAGTCAAATTACTGTTGCATTCACTGCAGCTCAGTGACAGATGTTGATTGCCAGAGCGACAACAAGAACTGCCTTCTAGGCTGCGTTCAAGTCTGCCTTCTGATCCGTTTTTGTAACACAAATGACAGGGAAGAGATAATTGCATCACAAAATTTTATAACAAACACATTACCAGATGTTCTGCATAATAATTGTTGCTGAGAATAGCAAGGTAGAAGATATCTGAGAGACTTTAGATTGAAGAAGGCATACTTCATTAGAATTGCAGGCAATATTGCAAAGTTAAATTCGCAAACTAAAAATGAATTCAGGGGAAAATAACCCTGTAGAAATGAGTATTGTTAACATCTAACTTCTTTTTTTATAAGAATATATAAATATTTCAAGGGTCTACACAGTATATGAGATAATTTGATATTTTGCAAGCTCTGAAGCTTATTCATTACTTCATAAAGATGTTCACATCAAGACAATGCAACATTTATGGCAAAAACCTTTAGCTTAAACTTCTTAAAGTAGCCACATGCATACTGTGGCTTTTACTACTGCTTTAGAAGCAATGTTTTTCTTAATCTGAATGCACAAGTTATTAGTCTTCTGAAAAGCTCCATTTTAAGGCAGGATGATCCCAATGGCTCTGTCTAGCCATTGTGTTATAAAATACTCATTACAGCTTAGTCCTTAACAATTAGAAATAGATTGATTTTATTTCAAACTCCTTCCTAAACTCTTAACGGGACACTTTATTCTGTATGCATTTTTTTTTATTTGTGGCAAACAGAAAAGAAACACTTTCTGTGGAGCTGAACAGTGAGACACTGAAATTCCTCTTATTAGTTTCTGACAACATCAAGGGAAAGGCTAGCTTTTGTTGGTGCTCAGGCCACATCCTGGAGTCATGGGCTCCCATCTGGTGGTTTTGGCCAGCTGTCAGCAGTGAGGGGCTGCACTGGGCCCTAGTATCAAGTCCTGTTGACCTCTTAAGAGCTCATTAGGTGGAATGCTAATGTGCCCCACCTTGATCCTTCAGAGGTCTGGCTGCTGCATTTTGTTGCAGTTGCGGGCTACCTTATTTTGTCCTTTTAATATACTGATGACCATTGTTCTAGACCCTAGGCTTGGGGACAGAAATCCAAACTGTTCATGAAGCCATATTGGAGAAAACAAAACAAAACAAAAAATCTGCCTGGAGCCGCATAAATGTAAAAGTTCAAAAAAAAAAAAAAATGACTATGACCTGGATGACTGAGAACCTGCACATGCAAAATGTAAAAGTCTTATATATGCCTCGTATGGCAACATGGGCTCTAATGCTATGTTCACACTGGACACGCTTTGGGCAGCAAAAAAGCGCCTCCTGCTTAATTTTTGAAGCTTGTACACATTATTGTCAGACGGGCATTAAGAGGATCCTTGGTGCTCTTGAACATGTTTGAAATTCAGTATGCCCTCTAAATAAGATCATAAGAGCCTCCTGCTCTTGGAGCTGCAAGCCAATTTATCTCAACCTTGTGCATTGTGCATGTGCAAACAATGGAATTCTTCTTCTTCTCTGACTTTACTTCTGGATAAACAAGTCCAACCTGTGTCCGATGTGTGGATTTTGGATGTACAGTGTGAGCAGTCAGATCTCATCAGTGCATCAGGCTCATCAGTGCACATAAAGGTATTCAAATGTCTTTCTCAGACTTTAAGCCAGTGGTTTCTGTAGTGGGGGGCACACACCTAAGGAAGGCTCTGAGTAAGTGCAGGGAGGACGGTAGTATAGAGCTAAAATATCCAGAAATACACAGCACAAGATCCATGCATGAACAAGACAAGATCCACACATGCACATGATGATTCAAACAAGCATACACAATTTATGTATTCATAAGACAAGACTCACAACAATATTTGTGATGCATATGCAATTATATCTTGATTTACAAACTACCAATGGTCTTTGAATGTTATTTCAAAGATTAATTTGTGTGTGGATCTTTGAGACTCCCCTGCTGTGCCTGGATACACAAATGCATTTTTTTTAACAAGCAATGATTTTTCAACCATTAGATCACTCCATTGTTTCAGCCAATCACAAGAAAATACAATACATGGGCAATGATTTTGTAATAACGTGTGGATTTTGCCCTGCACATGCATGGATCGGTAGAACTCATCTCAGTTAATGCAAGGTTAAGAGGTATGCCAAAAAAGAAAGTTAAAAACAATCCACTCGACTTTGTTTCCGAGTTTGAAGAAGGTTCACCCCTATAAAGCAGGAAGATTTTGCAATTCAAAATGTCAGGAATATCATTGAGTTCGAGGTTTTATACAGTAGCCAATCAAAACCTTGTATTTGTTTTGAAAAAAATGCATGTTTTGAATTGAAACTTGGAAACAAAGCCCAGTGGATTTTATTTTAACATTGTTTTTTTGAATGACTATGACCTGTATGACTGAGACTCATCACCAGCAAGTTTAATAGGTAATTACAAAAAAGGTGATTTAATAGAGAAAACTAAAACTAAACCGCAGTTGACTCTTAATTGTTTAACTATATAAAATATTGGTTAAAACCTTCTCTTAAATCAAAGAAGGAAAAGTTTTGGAAACCACGGCTTTAATCATTTAATAATGAAGGTGAATGCCACAACACTTGTCATGCAAAAGAAGCGCACAGTTATTTATTCAGCATAAAGATTAGACCATCTGCCATTGTAATTGTATTCAGTGGGATTGTCTACCTTCTCATAATATTTGACTTCATAGTCAATGATGGGAAGCGTTGTTTCCTCAGGTTGCTGCCAGGAGAGAGCAATGCTGTTTGGAGAAGCCCAGTCCTTCTTTACAGCTCCCACTAGAGATGGACCTGTTCAGTAAACACACCAAGCAGACATAATTTATTGTGTGCTGACTCTATTGACATAGGTGATAAAACTTTCAAAGGCTGTGTTGGGACTGTTGGGCAGAAAATGTTCACAGAGCGTGAGTGTTCAGCAAATGTCGGCTGTAAAAATTAACTTACAGTGGGGCAAAAAAGTATTTAGTCAGCCACCAATAGTGCAAGTTCTCCCACTCAAAAAGATGAGAGAGGCCGGTAATTTTCATCATAGATGTACCTCAACTATGAGAGACAAAATGAGAAAAAAAATCCAGAAAATTATATTGTCTGATTTTTAAAGAATTTATTTGCAAAATATGGTGGAAAATAAGTATTTGGTCAGTTACAAAAGTTCATCTCAATACTTTGTTATATACCCTTTGTTGGCAATGACAGAGATCAAACGTTTTCTGTAAGTCTTCACAAGGTTTTCACACACTGTTGCTGGTATTTTGGCCCATTCCTCCATGCAGATCTCCTCTAGAGCAGTGATGTTCTGGGGCTGTCGCTGGGCAACACGGACTTTCAACTCCCTCCAAAGATTTTCTATGGGGTTGAGATCTGGAGACTGGCTAGGCCACTCCAGGACCTTGAAATGCTTCTTACGAAGCCACTCCTTCATTACCCGGGCGGTGTGTTTGGGATCATTGTCATGCTGAAAGACCCAGCCACGTTTCATCTTCAATGCCCTTGCTGATGGAAGGAGGTTTTCACTCAAAATTTGACGATACATGGCCCCATTCATTCTTTCCTTCACATGGATCAGTCGTCCTGGTCCCTTAGCAGAAAAACAGCCCCAAAGCATGATGTTTCCACCCCCATGCTTAACTGTAGGTATGGTGTTCTTTGGATGCAACTCAGCATTCTCTCTCCTCCAAACACGACGAGTAGAGTTTTTACCAAAAAGTTCTATTTTGGCGTCATCTGACCATATGATATTCTCCCAGTCATCGTCTGGATCATCCAAATGCTCTCTAGCAAACTTGAGACGGGCCTTGACATGTACTGGCTTAAGCAGGGGGACACCTCTGGCACTGCAGGATTTGAGTCCCTGCTGACGTAGTGTGTTACTGATGGTAGCCTTTGTTACTTTGGTCCCAGTTCTCTGCAGGTCATTCACTAGGTCCCCCCGTGTGGTTCTGGGATTTTTACTCACCGTTCTTGTGATCATTTTGACCCCACGGGGTGAGATCTTGCGTGGAGCCCCAGATCGAGGAAGATTATCAGTGGTCTTGTAGGTTTTCCATTTTCTAATAATTGATCCCACAGTTGATTTCTTCACACCAAGCTGTTTACCTATTGCAGATTCAGACTTCCCAGCCTGGTGCAGGTCTATAATTTTGTTTCGGGTGTCCTTTGACAGCTCTCTAGTTTTGTCCATGGTGGAGTTTAGAGTGTGACTGTTTGAGGTTGTGGACAGGTGTCTTTTATACTGATTATGGGTTCAAACAGGTGCCATTAATGAAGGTAACGAGTGGAGGACAGAGGAGCCTCTTACAGAAGAAGTTACAGGTCTGTGAGAGCCAGGAATCTTGCTTGTTTGTAACTGACCAAATACTTATTTTCCACCATATTTTGCAAATAAATTCTTTAAAAATCAGACAATGTGATTTTCTGGATTTTTTTTTCTCATTTTGTCTCTCATAGTTGAGGTATATCTATGATGAAAATTACCGGCCTCTCTCATCTTTTTAAGTGGGAGAACTTGCACTATTGGTGGCTGACTAAATACTTTTTTGCCCCACTGTATTTAGCAAGCTAATGAATACACCAATCCACTGCAGTACTGTACGTCAGCCGTTCTGACAGCCTTTTCCAACAAACTTTAGAGACCAAATAACACAGGAAACATTTCCCTGCAAGATTAGAAAGGGACCTCCAACCCATCATAGAGTGATTAGGCTAAACATCAAAACGATGGGATATTAGTTCAGCTTTATTTAGGAATTTTAATGTTTTACTGCAGCATGTGTTGTTGTTCATTGTTGTTACAAATAAAACTTATTTATAGGAATGAGAGTAACGTCAGTCCCCTACCCCACTGTTTAATATTTTCATATGGTAGGTTTTTAAGCTGGTAGGTAGACAAATAGTAGGCAGACTCATGTCATTCATGTTTGTCCTGTGACAGAAAGTGAAGAAGTGCACAAGGTATAAATACTAATGAAATGACCAAATACTATGATGCAGATCTCTTAAAAAATATAGCCTAATACCAAGATATTCATTTTTTTTTTTTTTACAAAGCTCTGCTTTACACGGCCACCATTATGGGTGAGTTTCTTTTCTTGTTGTGGAGAACCAAATGAGTGCAGTGAATGTTTAGTGTGGTAGAGATGTGCAATGAATAGTGAGGAGTTTCGGAATAGCAAAAGTGCAGCAAACAGATGCTATTTAGTGCATCAGTGGCTCTAATGGTTAACATTGTTGGCTGCTCCCAAATAAAATGACCACATATTCAGGCAATTTATCAATACTTATATTTCAAAAAAGTCTATTTAAGCCAGTACAAAAAGCCTCCACATAGCTTTTGTTTCTGTGTTATAAGTTACAATTAAGAATTTTAATTAAGGATATATTGAACAAGGCAGGCTAATTCTTTTGTTGAAGTGAACAGCTTTGTAAGTTTCTTCTGGATAAACAGTTGCATTTCATTCCCATTAGAGGAAGGTCAGCAGATGTAACAGCCTCATTAAATGTCTATTATATCATCTAATGAAATGAGGATCATACTATAATTAGTATTATTATAATATTTTTTCATGCTAACTTAAGGGAGAACTCATCTTCAATAAACATTTTTAATCTCCCCTGTTGCAGATATTTTTGCAGATTGTCTTTATTTTTCCAATTTAGGTATAATAAGTTAAGGTAAAAGTATTAGCTAATTTTTTTTTTTTAATTTGAGAAAATAAATTAAAGAAAATATTATTGGAATTGAAAAAAAAAAAAAAACTTGACGTAGGTCATTGCTGGGTTTGGCTTTTTAAGATGTTAAAAACCAGAGCCAGGCGTGATGAAAGTTATATATAAATAATTCTCTGCATCTTTAGGCCCTTCATATCTATAATGTTATGATCAGCTTTAAAAATGTGCAACACAGAGTAAAACCTGAATAACAATTACATTGCTGCTTATATGGTTGTTAAGAGCCCCTCCCATTTCTACCACTGTCTTTTGTATGACAAAGAAAAGCATGTGGGAAACCTCCAACTTTTATACTTTAAATAAAAATGTATTATTGGCCTATCCAATATATTGCATTTCAACAGAATTCAATGCACACGGACACAAACTATGCACTAAAGCACAGAATCAAAATCAAAGCTAACACAATATTGTTTCAATGCTTACTTATTTTTGGACAAACGTAGTTTAACCTTAAAATATTGTGTTCTAAAACAATATTCAAGATAATATTATCTTTTTAGACAATGTTAGCTGTGTCTAACATTCAAACTTTATTACAGTATTAGCGATAAAGCCATTATGGGTACAATCTGATATATCTCGCACAAGATATTTCAAAATATTTAAATATCATAAGTTAAATTTTGCAGCATGTGACACATCGTGTAAAGATAATCTATGTTATTATTGATGCCTTGGATATCAAGATATCTCCTTAAAGCTCAATGCTCTGAATTTATGTTTGAGACTTCTTTTTTTAAATAAGAAATCATTTAGTTGTTGAGTTGCTCAGTTGTCTTAAAATCAAGAAAAAAAATCTGATGTCTTTCTTCTGAATTAATTTGTGAAACATGTATCTCTGTGTTTTGATGTATTGGAATGGCAATCTGTCCAAAGTGTCCAATATAAGCAAATATCAGTTATTACAATAATTATTTGTATTACTTTTTCCTTTCAATCTACTGTTTGGAAGCCCTAGAAAGTCACTTTCATTTTTTTTTCAGGTTGACACCTCCCACATTAAGTATAGTTGACCCTATCAACACAGGGGCTATAGATCTATATTTAAGCAGGCTCAACATGGGAAAATGACTCATATTTGGTTGTTGTAGAAGTTTAACAGAAAAGATAAAAATACTGTATAAACATCTTGATTATATTTCACATGGTTACATCTAAATTAAAATATCTGCAAAACGCTGAAAAAATAAACCAATTAAACTGCCAAAAAATAAGTCAAACATAACTAATAATATATTGGTACGGTAATACAGAGGGTTAGGCTTCAGATTAAAGGAACAGTCAGAACAGCCATGTTCACCTTATGAAAAGAGTTTTAATGCATGGCTTCTCCTTAATAACCCACACCTTAATAGGGTTTTTAAAATGTCTTAAGTAGTCTGAAATGCTAAGAAACGTCTACCAACATAATGTCATGCGTGACTTAAGACAGCTTATATTATTAGCATAATCATTAAGTTTAAAGGGCAGAGCGTGTTTTCAAGCCCACATGCATGGATATAAGAGATTTTTGCCCTAAAAACAATATGAAGCAGCTGATGTATAAAATAATTCCCTACTTTACAGGAAATAAAATAGGCCAAAGCCACTGACATCCTATTATGTGTTATTAATACATATTACCTCGGATATGACCAGTTCAGTCTTTCTTGCCTATTCAAGATAACAGGGAATATTCATCTCAGGGGATTTTATCTGATCTAACTGTGTAATGAACCACTCTGCTCAAGGTCTGACAATACAGGGTTTTTTCTCTGCGGCCTGTGCCAGTTGGGCAACACTATGGTGGTTTGTAGTGAGAAACGTGTTCTGGATCCAACAAACTAAGGCACAGCAAGACCACTGGCATCTGCTGTTAGCATATTGCCTCCCGATAGGAAACAATAAACACAGCCTAAGTTTAATCTCCCTCTGACTCGCAGATTCAAATGAGCCCTGCGCTGTGGCTCACACATAATTCACAAAAATAAACAAGGGGGCAAATACGTTCCCATGAGAAGAGAGCGCATAAGAGTTGAAAGCTGGGATGTGACAAAACAATATGTTTGCTGGAGACTATTGTCCGTCTAGAAAAAAATAATTGCCAATGGAAATGTGGAGGCTCAGTCTGGATGTCAAAACAGATCTCGTCATGAACATTTAGATTCTCCATCACATACAATAACAGTGGAAGACTTGGAATGATTTAAAATGCCTTTTTTATTATCAGAGTCTTAATTAAAAATAAATCAAGAATAGCTGTAATAATAATATATCTGCATTAATAAGTCTGTAACTAAATTCCAACAAATAACTGTAGAGCTTAAGCCCCTGTAAAGTGTCTCAGCTGTTCTGAAATGCTATGAAATGCTCATATATAACTTTTGACATCCACAAATCCATGATATATATGGAACTTATGACCCTAGTGGTTGCTACGCTCAAAAAGTTTTGTCTAAACGCCTTTTGATCTGTGTTAAATTGTAATGTAGAAACAATCTCAGTCATAAAATGCTACGTCTAGTGCGATACCGTGCTTACATTTAAGGTACTTGGGAACATCTGTCACAATTTAAATAAAAAATATAGTCTAATTTCAGTCAGCTGTCTAAAGTGACACAATTTTCTAATCACTCCATGTTCACCTCAAATTAGTTATCCAGTCCCTCCCTAACAACTCAATGGTTTGTGTTTTTGCTCCTACAGTAACACACACAAAGTTCTGTGTATGCATTTTATCACTAAGTCCCCACACTTTCACAAAAAGAAGCTAACTATGTGCCTAGTTGTTAGAGATGGGAGTATGGAGTCCCGAGCCTGTAAGATCATCAGTGATCCCTCAAACCCCCACCATGGACTGTTCTCCCTGCTGCCCACCGAGAATAGGATAAGCAGCATTTGCTGCAGGACCAGCAGGTTCTGCAACAGCTTTTCCCTCGCTGCCATAAGGTTGTTGAATTGTTGAACTCTAAACTGGACTCTGCCTCACACTTGCAACATTATTATGCACTATCAACATGGTTTAAACTTTTATAATCATCTTAATTAGGACACAGCTCAATGTTATAGTGCATTTTGCACCATATTTATTTTGCAGCGCACTAAACCTTTCCATACAAATGCCCTTATGCACCATTATTTTTTTAACTGGTTTTTCGTTTTCTCCTATACTGTTTACATGATGATCACAGCTGCACTTTATAATGGTAATGTTCATTTCACTGTTGTAAGCTGTAAGCAACGTAATTTCGTTTTATATACACTCAGTGTATACAAAATTACAGTAAAGTTTGTCTAAGTCTAAGGAACTACATTAAACGATTTTTAATTCTTTTGAGGCTGTTTTGATTGAAAAGGTTGAAGGGTCACTATTGCTTCCATCTCCTGTTTTCTTTCTCCTTTCAGATTAAAGCTTAATTGAAATAGGAACAACACACAAAAAAACATATTTTTAAAATGTGTTTGGATAATAAATTTACGACAGTTCAATACCTTTTGATGAAACAACTGAGATTTAAAAGTAGAAATGTGAAAAGTAAACCTATGCATTTTCTAAGTATAATTTAGTTTATCAATCCATAAAATTTTTAACTGCATTCATTGATTAACTCTACTTAGGTCATTCTCTTATTGTTAATTCTAAATAAATCCTCACTATAAAAAAAAAAAAACATGTTTTCCTCCATTTGAGAATAGAGGGCATACCCTTTAGTAGCTTAAGCCAATTGTGCCTTTGAAAACATTTTTTTTCAGGCACTGATAATATACTTTGAGGACACAAAGACACACATCAATTGTCTTTAATGATTCTGTTTGAGGGTTATTAAACCTGTAACATGAAATCTGCCACAGGAACTCCCTGTCATTCTCCTGTATGAAGGGGAACTGAAAAGCCATTAGAAGCATAAGTCAATTATGATGCCCCATGGATGGATTTTTCAGTCAAGCGTGGTTAAGCTCAACATAAACTAATGGAGAGTCTTTAAATGAGCTTGACCTGCATATGATTTTAATTAGCTTTCCTACCCTAAAGGCTTCCATTAACTGTTTAAAAAAATCAATAGAGCCAGTATTGATGCTGTGTGGGAGCCTAAACGATGTCCTAACAGTCCACTGATCCAATGCTGATAAAGAGATGGCATAAAAGAGAAACACACAAAAACACAATATGGGACCTTTTGTTTACAACACTCATGTTGATGCTTCTCTTTTTTATGTAGGTGTCTGATGGTATTTCTTTCTTGTTGGATCCAATCTGGTTTCCTTTTGTGCATTTTGATTAAAGGATACTGTTTGTGTAACCAGTCGCATGTGTTAACAGAAGCATAAGTACAAACTTTGATTATAGTTTGGTGCAATTTTATTCTTATTTGTTCAATTCGATTATCATTCGGCTCAATTTCCAACTCAGCCTGCTAGTGCCAAATACGTGAGGTGTTTCTGAAGCACTTGACTCTGTCTCAAACAAGACTGCAAGTAATCAGCTTGAGAAAATCACATTTATTCAATTATTTATGTCTGTGGGAATATAGTTTAGCTGGTGAGTTTTATGTGCTATTAACACAAATGACAAGACAAACTGAAGTGACATGGGCTCTTATTTAGGAGCTATTATCATTACACTTCATTTAACTGGGGGTTAGCCCCAATGCATTATGGGTCGTGTGCTTTGTGCTACAAAGTCCAAGCTTAGACGAACACACAACAGACGCCTGGCAAAAAACAAACTATTCGGCTTAATTATGGAATGGTTTTGAAATCTGACTCAAACACGCAACAGCTCGAATTTTTTTCTAATTAGAAATGTGTTTTTTTCTTTATGTTTATAAAATTGTTTACATTTTCAGTTTTTAATATTTTAACCTGTCCTTGCAGCTCTTCATTTATATGATGACAAACTTTAGACGCTACTGTAATACCTGCGTAGAAGTTGCAAAGGAAATGCTTGCATAATCCAGGGGTTTTCAAACTCAGATCCAAAGCTATTCAGGCATCTCCATGAAGCAAAACACAGAAAACAGGCAACCTCTTATTCAAGAGGGAAAGCAGGGAACTGGGCAGGTCAGGGGGGCTTGATAGCTGGTAAAAGTATTGCAAACAGTGAATGGTGTGGTTAGCTGCCTCCAGCCTTTTAAAGACTACAGAAAGCCACAAGTGGAAATCTTACTTGTGGACAGAGATGGTGCAGGTGGGTACGATTTAAGTGGTAAGGCAGTCAATAGTGCCTTAGATGTGCAGATTTCTGACAATATTTTCTCTCTATATATACTTTATATAAAACTAGCCAAAAAATGGCCACAAGTGGTGTGTAGGGCCAAACAATACCAACTGTATAAAACTGGTCTCATCCCCACTAAATATCGCTTTGTTGTAGCTCCACCTCCCGAAAAGGTGCCGGACCTTCTACCATTGGGAAAAAACAGGGAGACATCTGGTAGGTTTTGAAAATAACAAACAGGTTTCTGGCTGAGCTCATTCGTGATGGATTTCTTTAAGGTGAGTAAAGTCTAAGACACAGCTTGGGCTTTCCTCACCTTTGTGTCCGAACTTCAAGCTGTTTTCTATAACTGAGTACAGACTACTTCACCACAGATTACAAGACTCGCATGGCTGAGTCTTTATATGATGAGTATTATACATACACTATATTGCCAAAAGTATTTGCTCACCTGCCTTGACTCACATATGAGCTTAAGTGACATCCCGTTCCTAATCCATAGGGTTCAATATGACGTCGGTCCACCCTTTGCAGCTAGAACAGCTTCAACTCTTCTGGGAAGGCTGTCCACAAGGTTTAGGAGTGTGTTTATGGGAATTTTTGACCATTCTTCCAGAAGCGCATTTGTGAGGTCGCACACTGATGTTGGACGAGAAGGCCTGGCTCTCAGTCTCCGCTCTAATTCATCCCAAAGGTGTTCTATCGGGTTGAGGTCAGGACTCTGTGCAGGCCAGTCAAGTTCATCCACACCAGACTCTGTCATCCATGTCTTTATGGACCTTGCTTTGTGCACTGGTGCACAGTCATGTTGGAAGAGGAAGGGGCCAGCTCCAAACTGTTCCCACAAAGTTGGGAGCATGGAATTGTCCAAAATGTCTTGGTATGCTGAAGCATTCAGAGTTCCTTTCACTGGAACTAAGGGGCCAAGCCCAGCTCCTGAAAAACAACCCCACACCATAATCCCCCCTCCACCAAACTTTACACTTGGCACAATGCAGTCAGACAAGTACCGTTCTCCTGGCAACCGCCAAACCCAGACCCGTCCATCAGATTGCCAGATGGAGAAGCGCGATTCGTCACTCCAGAGAACGCGTCTCCACTGCTCTAGAGTCCAGTGGCGGCGTGCTTTACACCACCGCATCCGACGCTTTGCATTGCACTTGGTTATGTATGGCTTGGATGCAGCTGCTCGACCATGGAAACCCATTCCATGAAGCTCTCTGCGCACTGTTCTTGAGCTAATCTGAAGGCCACATGAAGTTTGGAGGTCTGTAGTGATTGACTCTGCAGAAAGTTGGCGACCTCTTCGCACTATGCGCTTCAGCATCCGCTGACCCCGCTCCGTCAGTTTACGTGGCCTACCACTTCGTGGCTGAGTTGCTGTCGTTCCCAAACACTTCCATTTTCTTATAATACAGCTGACAGTTGACTGTGGAATATTTAGGAGCGAGGAAATTTCACGACTGGATTTGTTGCACAGGTGGCATCCTATCACAGTTCCACGCTGGAATTCACTGAGCTCCTGAGAGCGACCCATTCTTTCACAAATGTTTGTAAAAACAGTCTGCATGCCTAGGTGCTTGAATTTATACACCTGTGGCCATGGAAGTGATTGGAACACCTGATTCCAATAATTTGGATGGGTGAGCAAATACTTTTGGCAATATAGTGTATGTAACCAGAAGTTCCACCTGCATAAGAAAGCCAGGCAATATATCTGCTGCAAAAACAAGCTAAAAGATGATCACTGTTGATTTTATCTCTTTTCTGTACGCCTAAACTCATACAATGGTTAACAAAACTTCTATCTGAAATATTTCATTGATTGTTTATGTCCAAGTCTTCCAGTTTGCTGTATATACACAGAATGTGTTCTGTGTGTTTCTGGAAGAACATATACTATAAGGTTCCTCAACAACGACTCTTAAGCTGTCTCACACCTTTTGGATGTGTATCTGCTTCAGCACTACTGAATCACACCTTTTGGATGTGTATCTGCTTCAGCACTACTGAATCACACCTTTTGGATGTGTATCTGCTTATATCTACTACTGAATCAAATAATAAGGCCATTAGTAGGACTCTGGAGAACTCCACTGCATAATAAGGAGGACATTAAGCGGTGTGATTCAGGAGTGTGGAAGCAGAGACACATTGAAAAGGTGCAAGGCAACGGACATTGAGGATTGGAATTGAAGAACCAGAGACATGCCCAACCACTTAACCTGGTAATCCTAGATTTAACTCTGTGTTTTCCTAGAACCAGATTTGTTTCAATTTTCCACTGCATTTCTTTTCCTGTGTAACTCATAATGTAATTGCCATATTGCTCAATGGTTCTGACCAGGGTATACCAGGTTTCTACCTTGGTTGAAGTACCGCAGTCGCAGAAAGGCATAAATGGTTTCCTTGGCCCCATTCATTTCAACATATTCTAGTTGCTGGGGGCATCACATGACCCGATTTTCAGATGGAGCGGATGCAAAAAATAGATTGTGCCTTAAGGGTCTCTGGTTGAGGATTAGAAGCGTAGAAGGAAAGATCCTGTTGCCATCTCATGGACAACTTGAAAGCCCCTGACTTGTAAATGCCCAACTACATTTAAAAGTTTATCCTTTCAATGAAAGTCAACACTAAAGCAGTGAAAGATTAATTGATAGATAAAAACTCAAACTGCCGAGTATGTATAGAAAACTTGTGCTAGCTAGGATGTCTGCCACTCCTAAGTCCTGTCTTTAATAAGGTCCCAACTTGCCACTGATCCCTCTTGTTTCCACTTAATGTGGAAGTGGAGAGGCAATGATGTGTGAGAAAGGCCAGTGAAACTGGCCCTATACTGGCCCACCACAATCAATACTCATTTGGCCTCTACCTCTCTTTCCCCAAAAGTAATTAATGAGAAGAGCAGAAGTATCTGGCTGCTGACAGCTGATTTCCCTGCCGGCCCCTGTCCTCAGCAACCTGTCCATTTCTCATGCTTTTATTTAAAAGCTTCATTATCCTTGAAACCAAGCATCCAGTATTGGAAAGTGATGCAAATATAGGGTGACAAGAATGATAGGGTGTATAATCCTGCATCTGTTAGTATAAAAGGTAATAAAAGAAAATGAATCAGGGAATGGTTTAACCACCTTCTTTGACCGAGAGCATATATTTTTCTGAATGTGTGTGATCCCACACTCGCAATTACCAAAAACGTAGTCCTTGTACATTAAGGGCCCTCACATGTAAGTAGATATATGCAGATCTCAACATTTCTTTTTCAAAACTCTTATCATATAAAACAATCCTCCTTGGCTTTTTTGAAAGCTGCTTCTCTTGGATCTAATATGAAATTTGTCACCTCATGAGATATTGCTCATTTTATTTTACAACAACCTATATTTTTATTATATTTTGAGGAATATCTTGGTTAGCTGGTAATTATACAGAAAGGTACTAAAAACAAAAAAAAAACATAACAATTATCTGCATTTTTTACACCTGCAGGAAAAAAATACCAATTATCCCTTTGCTGTAAAAAACAGTTATTCTTTCAAAATAAAAAATAAAAAAATTAAATTATGACAAAAAATAAAACTGCATTTGATATGTACCCTGTGTTAAAAATCTATTTTGATTTTTTTTATTAAGAAAAAATAATTATAATCAATATAAGAAGCGTGGAATTTTTGGCTGGATTAAAAGTCTCTCATCTCCTTTCCCAGTGGGTGTCCATAGAAAGAAGAACGAAATGCTGCTGCAGCGGTTATACAGTATAAATAGCAGTCGACCCTTGCTGTAGCACCCACAGCAAACCTACTGCAGCGGAACACTCTTTCCTATGAAGCAAATTTCAAGCAGAGCCATCTATACACACACAAGCTGTCAGAGTAACTCATCCCAAAGTTAAACACACAACTATGACACAGGTTGGTAAGAAGAGGTTTACACTGATAAAAGTAAATAATAAGGGAAATTACACATAGTAAAGCGATACAACAGGGGTAGAATAATCTTACCCCAGACATGCACAGTTAAAAAAAAAAAAATCTGACCAAAAATAGAAGTCTTGATTATGAAAATAATGACAACGTCTATCTCTGAATCTATCTGATTAGACAGTGAAAACACTGCCAGATTTCATGCAAATTGCCTCTACATTATCTGTTATATAAATGCAGATTGAGATTTAGGTTTGAACTGGTGCCTTTATGAGTGATTCAAAGGATTGTGGTTAATGTAGTTCATTTCAGAGAACTGGACCAACAGAAGACACTGGCATCAGATTTATTGAACTTTCAGAAGACAAAGGGTTTGCATTCTTTAAAGGAAATTCTACCTAAAGATGGAAGAACAGTTTGAGATGCAAGTTAAGAGGGAGGAAACTTAAGAGGACATCCATCAGGATTTCAGAACAATGAATCCAATCAGTCTGTATTAATGAGCCAATGCTTAAAATAGTGCCCGTTGTGAGGTGAAGTCAGGGGAAATGATCTTTGTGTGAGGGGAAAAGTGTCCTGATAAAAGTCTGAGCATAAATCATTTTCTGGGGTAGAAAGAGCTAATCTCAGTGCCTTTAAACTCCCCACATGCTCTGAACACTGCTGAATAGCGATCTGTGGGAAGCGCTATTCTTAACACTGACTGGTGATTGGGTGACTTACTGTATGTCTGTAGGACTCTATATAGCTGACTGAAGATACACTATATAGCCCCCATAGGTCACAGTATTGTAGGAATTTTAGTGATGTTAAATCTTGAAGCGTATAGGCATGACACCAGTTCTGAGTCTCATCCCGTGTCCATTTATTTTCACAAAGTTTTTAATTCCATTACTACTGTGTTTTATACTTTAAAAAATTATTGTAACCTATTTGTACATCTAATTAGACATGAATTAATACAATGCATGGAGTACACCAAAGACTTCTAGGTTAAAAAAAAGGCACCTCTCAGTGGTAGTGCCTCCAAACTATTTTCTTTTGGAGGCACTACCACTGAGAGTCAATACCTCAGCAGAAGCGTTGCGCGTTTGGAAACATGCTGTATGAACTGTCGCAGGCTGGAGCTCCATTTCTGTCACTTTATCATTCTTTCGAAGAACAGTCTTTTTTAAGCTTGGTATTTGTGCACGTTATCTCTTCCCATTGTTGCTGAAGAAGCAGCCTACTGGCCAAAGAAGACATCAAACAAGTAGAATGCTATTTTTCTTCTTCTTTGACAATCTAACCATAACTGGGCAGGTAGTTTAGAAATAGAGGTAAATGCTGATGATTACTACCCAATGAGTCTGCTTCAACATTTATGCAGAAATACTGAGTCGTTGAACCTGCTTTGCTAGTATTTAAACTCATTCAATGTTGATCCGTGTGTAAGATACTGCTGACAATCGGCTAAATTAAATCTTAAATTCCATTTTCCCTCCTTCTGTCTCTTTTCTCTCATTTTTTCTCTCCTTCTCTCCTACATGGATCTCTGCTCCTAGCTATCAGCTAGCATACAATAAATTTTAAGACTTTTTTTTCTACTGAACCTCAGGCTGGTAGCTCTTAATCACAATTATCTAAAATATTTATTTATCGCAGATGAATTTTGACAAATCAGGTATTATAGCTTGCAATTATAATTATTTTATTAATTATATTTTAATCAAATAATCACTCCACAGTACAGCAGTTATTTTGAGATATTGCGTTTGGCATTTTGGAGAATGACTTTGAGAAACAAAACTTTACTTGTTTTCCAGTCATTTTACAGCCTGGAAGAAAGGCATTCACCTCAGTGTGCTACTTTCTCTCCTTAAGAGGGTGCTTCCCATTTTATAATGTCACCATATCATGCTATACTTAGAGATGAGGCTCTTCTTTAGCAAGGCTAAAAAAACTTGAGACCTCTCGCAGTGGACAAACACATTTTTATAATTTTATAATAAAAAAGGTTGCTGTCACTGTGCAGATAATCTCTAAAATAGCTGCTTGAATGGATCAAATTGAGGTCCATTGCACCCCCCATCCATCCATCCATCCATCCATCCATCCATCCATCCATCCATCCATCCATCCATCCATCCATCCATCCATCCACCAAACTGACCTTGCTTCATGTCCTGTTTATGAGCAGTCGCTTTGGCCATAGTAATTTATAAATAATAAAAACCTGACACGGTTGGGTATTTGTATGCTGTATAGCAGGGGTTTTCAAAGTATGAAAGGGTGAGCCCCCCCCCCCAAAAGACAAAATCAACCCACACACAAATGCCACTACAAAACACCTTGTAATTGCTTTTATGAATGAAATTTAACACACAAACATTTTAAAACATTTCCTCCCATTTAAATTATTTTATCGGGGCCTTTGTATGGCAAATACGCCCTTTTTTTCATTTTTCTAATGATAAGAACAACCCCAAACTCACTTTTCAACTGTTTTCTCAAACAAACGTTACATCTGAGATTCTGAGTTTAATGTTTGAGATACCAACAGTGTTTTCACATCTTAACAAAAACATTTTGATCAGATCTTCATTGAGAGCTGTGGAAATTCAGTCCCTGCTGACAGCCAAAAGTGCACAAGTGACACGTCACTCATCCTCTGTTTCAAGTCCATGTCACAGCTCAGCTCAGCCAGAGCCTCTTCCTCTCCTGCTGAAAGTCCATTTTTGAGTGTCACGGGGAAGGAAAATGGGTTTCTCACCCACTTGTTTGCCATTGTCTCCTCCCCAAAATACTCTCCAAACTGCTCGCGCATCCCCTCCAAATGCGCACAGACAGCCTGCTGTAAAAACTCCACCTTCAGCCCCGCTCTGGCCAAAACATCCTCTAAGATGGGAAACATTTCTACTGATCCCCGCTCCACACGCGCACCCCACAGTTCCAACTTGGTCCTAAATCCATATTTATTTTTTCCCTCTCACCGCGCCTCCCCTAAGGTGCTCTGGAGCCCCCCAGGGGAGGCGCGCCTCACACTTTGAAAACCGCCGCTGTATAGAAGACACCTAAATACAAATAACCAGGTAAAAGGACGCCCATTTTACAGATCTCCAAACTGAGTACAGCTGCATAGTTTGCCCCTTTCTAACCTGTTGAACTTAACTCAAGCGTGGTTTGATCTTCAACACCTCAAAGGTTACATTAAGGATATTCCTCAGCCATTTTTAAAAATGCATAGCAAAGAATAAAGTAACAAGATAAAATCAGCAGGTTATAATTGTGTAACCTGGCATCTGTTGTTTGCTACCAACAGTTAAGCATTTCTGTGCAAGTTTGTTTATGGATATATGCTGAAAGGGCAGGTCAAAGACACTGGTATCAAGGGGTGCTGAAGGGCAAATAATGGGTATAGTTGAACAGATGCTTCAGGTTAAATGAAATCCCACGGGAAGCTGGCTAAATAAACTTGTCAATGAGCACACTAAGCAAACACCTGTGTGCATGATTATCACAGAGGGGCATGCTGTTCTTAAACTAGTTACTTTTTATTTAGATTGTGCTCCACAATCTGTTAGCAACTAAAAGTTCTATTGGGATCCGAGGTTGGGGCCATCAACCATAGCTGCATCAGGTAAAATTGATACATTCATGTAGAAGAAGTCCTACAGCTTTTGCCTAATGGTTAAAGAGTTATATCCTTATCCCCACTGTCTGTGCAAAGCAGAGTAACCCAATAAGATATTTTGACCATTAGTACATAGTTGAAGTATTCATATTTGCTATTTTTTTCTATCTTCAAGTTTTAACTTGGCACTTAAAGTCAGTTCATAATGCAAATATTTTCAGAAGTGCCTTTAGTGGTTCTTAATGATACAGCACACAACAAAGATGAAAAAAACTAATTGAAAAACAAGTTAACTTTTTGCACAATAGGCATTGTTTAAAACTAGGTATATTGTAGAGCTCTATTCAATTTAAAAAGATTGGTAATTTAAAAAAATATATATTTTTGTGCCTTTTATTTGGATGCTTCCCTAATTCAGCAAATTATACACATCCTATCTAGGTTGGATTTAATCTAAACCCAGTAGAAAGAGATGGACTAACGTTTATTTCATAATGGCCATGATTCAAACAACCTAGCGAGAATATAACCATCTGTTTGCCCATTAGCCAGCAAGTCATCCTCCCAAGCTTTGCCAACCTTGGATCCAACATCACCGCCCCTTTCATTACATTCCCATTGCCCCTACATAATGCCCTAATTCCAGTTGAGCAAAGGGGTGGATCTGCAGAGGCTAGGTGTCCTGCCATCTGGGGCTGTTTGACTTTGGAGGCAGAACTTTAACCTGACGGCTGTGGTTTTTAAAATGGGTCAGTGACCACCCTCTGTGTATTGCGTTAAACCTCCCCCGCATCTCCATTCATAAGCTTAAATAAAAGGCAGGCAACGTGAACACCAGTGAACATTCTCAATTTAACTGTGACAGCATATGTAATGATGGTGTAAGGAACTGTTTTGTTTTTCAAGTACAGTTTCAAAGTATGTGAAAAACACACAAATCACACAAATTATTTAAACACTATCTGTATAATCAATAGCTGATATAAAAAAATTAGCTGCTTTTTCATTAAATTGTGATGGTATGCATAGTCTTCAAATAATTAATATATATATATATATATATATATATATATATATATATATATATATATATATATATATATATATATATATATATATGTACTTGTATGCCACTTTATTTTTTTATTCGTTGAAAATGCTTAGTTTCAGTTTAGTTTTTATTAGTTACAATTGTAATTTTAGTCTTATATAATATGATATACATACTGAGAGCAAAAAAAAATAAAATAATAATAATGATAAAAACAAAATCCCTGATAAAAAAAAAAAGACTGCAGCAGCAACACAAATGATCTGACTGCCATACCTGCCACCTGCTTGACTTGTGGTACAGCACAAAAACAGAGCAAACAGAAATTTGGAAACAAGCATATTATACATGCATTAGTTTATGTCATAGACGAAAACTAACCACGTTCTATCTTAAAATACAATTAGTTTTAATCAGTTTTGAAAACTATTCTAGTTAAAATTTTTGCAAGCTCTACTTTTTTATTTCAGTTAAATAAACAGTATTTTTATTAGTAGTCTCCATATTTTTAATAGGTTTAATTATCTTGCTTTTAAGATTATTTTTCAACATCATTGTAAAAATACAGAGATGTTGTGCAGTGGATCAAGTGGATACAGGTCTGAACTTTGACTGGGCCATTCTCATACATAAATATGAACTTAAATCTGAATTATTGCATTCTTCTTTGTTTTATTTATTTTCTACAGGAAGCTGAATTCAGGTTTAAAATATTTTAATACTTTAACAAGTTTTCCTTCCGATTTTGCAAATATTAAGCTCCATCAATCCTGAGCAGATTCCCTGAGTGGGCTGAAGAAAAGCAACCTCACACCATGGCACTGCCAGTACCATTCCCCCACCCCCTCATGCAAGTTAGTTGTTTTTCAGTCTTTTTGTAAAATTGTGCATAGGGTCTTTTGTAAGTTGCTTACTTTAATGAAGGGACATGTTCTGAGGCTAGACAAACTTCAGCCAATACATCCATGGCTGCTCCTGTCCTTGTTCTCACCCTTCACCCCTTCCACGCTCAATCCACTGCCATCCTGACTCTTTCTATTCATTGGTGGTATCTTACATGAGCCATCTGCCCAGTCTGAACGGCTATCAGGTGGTTTCATCATATCACTGGTAATAACAGTGAACAGTTTTATGCGTTTGCTTGTAAACAATGACATCTGCTCTGTAACTGGCTTCAACTTTTGGCACCTGAAGTTTCCGTTGAGGTTCACAGGTGCTTCACAAAACAACATAATATCATTATGAGAATGTGATTGGATTCTGCAAAAATAAAATACATCTGCCTGTTTGTTTAGTAATATAGACAAAATTAAAACAACAACAACTGTGGGCTGTTGCCTTGGAAAATGTGTTATTGTGTCATTACGGATGACACAAGGGTAGGCAATGGCCTTAAAATATCTGGCAACAAAAATATTAATGAAAGCTTTGACTGTGGCATCAAAAGTTGGTATTTTTACTTGCATGTAAGTTATTGACAAGTTGCAGCATCTACTAGATATTACTGTTATACAATACAAATTATCACTTTATCTTTTCGTTTTCCTTAAGTTAAAAATTGTTTATCTTGTTTAAACTAGTTGGGTTGTCTTTAGAGACTATGTGTTTACATATTAAGCAAGGGGAAGGTCAGCAACACTCCAGATACTTAATGATAGTCTAAATATTCTATCTGAAAGCCTATATTTGGATCGCTACCCAGTCCTAACATCCTATTTTCTTCATTTTACACCCATCTAGTCACCAATATCACATGACTACCAATAATATGCTTGTTTGAAAATGTTTGATGTGTGCAGTAACCATCCCTCAGCATGACACTACCACCACCACGGTTGAAAGGTGGTATTGAATTCTGAGGGAGACCCACTTAGAAGAATGGGATTTGTATATGTAGGGATAACTGTATATTTTAGTAGTGCTTGACATTGTTGAAGGTGTATAGGGTATGCATTCTTAGTGCATGTGGATATGAAACTATCTTCACTGTGTAGCTTGAATCTGCTTTTGTAGCCTCTCCAAGGTTTTTGATGGATGATGGAGAAAAATAAAGAGGGAGTCCAGTTGTCTGCTGTTGTCATGTGCATGAACTAATCTTACACACATCCAGTGTAGATTACACAATGGTGCACTTTGCAAAGGACGACAGAACAAAGAAGAAACTTAGTAAGGGCGAAATCTAGGTTTTAGACAGCTTCTTTTGACTATTCCTAAAAGTCAAGTCTTTGGCAGAAAGCCAATCATTATGTCTGCTGCTAAAGAGTGGTTCTCTACAAAAACTGTGTGTTTTTTGTAAGACTAAAATCAGCTAAGGGACATTTATCAGATTACTTAGAAAATTGAGGCTGTCTCAATAAAATTGTATCTTTGAACAAACCCTAAAACATTTGTGTAAACAAATCTTTTTTTTTTCTTCAAACAAATAAGGCTGCATATTATGCAACTATTTCACAGAGGGAAAACTAAGCACAATTAAAAGATATAATATTCATGTCCATGAAAGAACAGAATTTTTTTCTTGCCACTATTGTTTCATTATTAGTAACTGTGATATTTTATATACAGTATATCAACATTGTGTCGTCAAATATGGATAAGACCATTCTGATTTTATTTTTACATTAAAATATTTCTTTTTAAAAGAAAATGACATTTTTTTTAAAAACACCTATACACTAGGTGCTGAAGTTTTTGGGAAGCTGCCTTTAGCTAAAAAAAACATTCTCCCCTGTTTCAATCTGTTTGGCTTCTGCTCTGCTGGCTAAGGATCAGTTCAACCACAGAGACGTTCAGATTGCTTCTAGCTCAAAAATGACTCGTAACGCTGCATCTGAAACAGTGCCAAAAGTGAAAAATATAAATGAACTTTCATTTAATTGCCTTCAATAACCAGCTGTGCCAGAGCTTACATAATAACTAAAAGAGACGGAAACCCAAAAAGACAGTTTGAATTGGTGTCAGGCATTCTTTCCTTTGCCACATTACATGTTTCAGCCATGCTGGTTTCAGTTTCTCATATGTTATTAAACATGCGATATAGAACACATTTCCTTCTCACACTTTCTTTACTGCCTTTCACACCATCTGTTTAAAATATTTAGGTAACCCTCGACCCTATAGGAAACAATAAATAATCCATTTGTGCAGTCAACTTAAAAGAAATACCTTCACACAGTTTAACCCTCTGAATACATAAATTAATCTGATTTCCTCTCTGTTGATGGTAATGCAAGCAGGTCACAATAACCTTTCAAAAGGTAATTGCTTCTGTAAATTACATTTCTTCCATATGAACTTTAGATTTCTTGTTGAGAAAGGTTGTCTTGAAGCTATAAGGACATATTCTTTGGGAAAAATATGTACTTTAATATCAAAAATAGAACTATTCATTTGAAACAAATATTTAACCAAACGGAAAACCCTGGAAGATGTTTTAATGCCAAATATGCTGTAAAGCTGAAAGGCTGATGAGAAAAACTCATATTCTCTCTTCTATTGCTTCTCCTTTCTCATCCACCCACTGCTACCCCCTTCCCTAGCATGGCTGTCTTTATTTATCTCTCCTCTCATCTCTTTCTTTCTCCGCATCTTATTCTTCTCATCTCTCAGTCTTTCTCTTTGCAGATCTGATGGCAGGGGCCAGGTTGTGATCCAATCACGGTTTGGCTGCAGCAATCACGAACTGCTGATTGGTTTTATAATCCGCACTGAGGACCTCAGATGGGAGAGAATCAGCTGACCAAGAAGTGGTGATCTGAAACCTGTCATACTGATGCACACACATTCAGACTTAGACAGACGTGAGCAAATGTGCACACCAAAAACACACACAGATCTTATTCTCTCTCAGCAAATATCCAACTTCTATATATCCCTGTTATTGCTTTCACTCAAAAAGTTTCCTACCGATATTCGGGTGCACATGTGTGTATTTGGATATGAATAACAGAACAAAGTGAAATAAATGGAAGCTTAATGAAAAGGTATGTTATTTTTTTTAAATCCTTTTACCAACATTTCAGTGTTAATATACAACATAAGAGATTTAAGATAAAGAAACAACAACTTTAGAATATGACACAAATCTGCAATCCTAATTCTGCAAAGAAACAATGATATAAAAAAAAACAACGGTGGATACATAAATTCAACCCATAAATACAACAGCTCCAACTCCCAGATCAATAAGCTTAGATCTAACTCTCATATTCATACATCCTGAGTAAAAAAAAAGAATCTTCAAGGCACAATATCACACCTAAATCCCCATATACTCACAGGTAATAGTGGAGGTTGAATTCGCCTTGTAGCATGGATAACAATATGAGATGAGAAAATGTAATTACTCATCACACACAGGTGCTCCTCGTGAAAAAAAAGAAAAATACCACAGACATTAGTATGCAAACAGAAATGGAGCTAAAACAACAAAGGAATCCAAATCTGTGTGCAAGCTTTGAGCTTTACAATGAGAGTTCTATGATGAGCATAAGTTAATCTGTTGTTTAAGGTCATTTAAAAAAGTTTAGAAGCACACCTCAAGGCTGCACATCACATCCGGTGTCTTGACTTTTCCATCATGAGTTATGATCCTGATTTTCTCATTCATTATCAGAAACTTTGGTTCTCACTTTCTGCGTTGTTCAGCATATTAATTCAGGCTGTGTGTCCTACATACTAACGTCCTTGTCCTAAATTTGTGAAGCTGAGCAAAGAAAAAATTATATCTCCTGTTTTGCATCTTCCTTGATGTCCATCAACAGAACTGGTGCAGGTGCTGTTTTTAAAAAATTATTTGTAAAACTGCTAGTCCAAACAAGAATTAAGTCCAATTGGTGTAAGATCATTTTCCATCAGATCTTAAAAGTGCATCTAATAATAAAAAATAAAAAAATAAAAAAAAAAACAACAGGGAAATGTCATGATCTTGGCGTTGATGACTGGCTCAATGGTTCATTCTATTCACCTGACTAGCTCCGCCCAGTTTTTCATTACTGTTCATCTTATCCACCTTCTCCTGCTCTATTTATGCTGCTTGCCCCTAGTCATCAGTGCCAGATTATTATTTGTACCTTGTGTGTTGTTGTGATTACCGGATCTTGACTAGTTTCTGCCTTTGGACCTCTGAGCCTACCTGCCCCTGTTCTCATCTACAGGTGCTGGTCATAAAATTAGAATATCATGAAAAAGTAGATTGATTTCAGTAATTCCATTTAAAAAGTGAAACTTGTATATTATATTCATACATTACATACAAACTCATATATTTCAGATGTTTATTTTGTTTAATTTTGATGATTACAAATGACAACAAATGAAAATCTCAAATTCATCATATCAGAAAATTAGAATATTGTGAAAAGGTTCAAAATTGATGGCCCCTGGTGCCACACTCTAATCAGCTAATTAACTCAAACCACCTGCAAAAGCCTTTAAATGGTCTTTCAGTCTAGTTCTATAGGCTACACAATCATGGGGAAGACTGCTGACTTGACAGTTGTCCAAAAGACGACCATCGACACCTTGCACAAGGAGGGCAAGACACAAAAGGTCATCGCTAAAGAGGCTGGCTGTTCACAGAGCTCAGTGTCCAAGCACATAAATAGAGAGGCGAAGGGAAGGAAAAGATGTGGTCGAAAAAAGTGTACAAGCAAGAGAGATAACCGCACCCTGGAGAGGATTGTGAAACAAAACCCATTCAAAAATGTGGGGGAGATTCACAAAGAGTGGACTGCAGCTGGAGTGAGTGCTTCAAGAACCACCACACACAGACGTATGAAAGACATGGGTTTCTGCTGTCGCATTCCTTGTGTCAAGCCACTCTTGAACCACAGACAGCGTCAGAAGCGTCTTGCCTGGGCTAAAGAGAAACAGGACTGGACTGCTGGTGAGTGGTCCAAAGTCATGTTCTCTGATGAAAGTAAATTTTGCATTTCCTTTGGAAATCAAGGTCCCAGAGTCTGGAGGAAAAGAAGAGAGGCACTTCATCCACGTTGCTTGAAGTCCAGTGTAAAGTTTCCACAGTCAGTGATGGTTTGGGGTGCCATGTCATCTGCTGGTGTTGGTCCATTGTGTTTTCTGAGGTCCAGGGTCAACGCAGCCACATACCAGGAAGTTTTAGAGCACTTCATGCTTCCTGCAGCTGACCAACTTTTTGGAGATGCAGATTTCATTTTCCAACAGGACTTGGCACCTGCACACAGTGCCAAAGCTACCAGTACCTGGTTGAAGGACCATGGTATCCCTGTTCTTAATTGGCCAGCAAACTCTCCTGACCTTAACCCCATAGAAAATCTATGGGGTATTGTGAAGAAGAAGATGCAATACACCAGACCCAACAATTCAGAAGAGCTAAAAGCCACTATTAGAGCAACCTGGGCTATCATAACACCTGAGCAGTGCCACAGACTGATCGACTCCATGCCACGCCGCATTGCTGCAGTAATACAGGCCAAAGGAGGCCCAACTAAATACTGAGTGCTGTACATGCTCATACTTTTCATGTTCATACTTTTCAGTTGGCCAACATTTCTATAAATCCTTTGTTTTTATTGGTCTTCAGTAATATTCTAATTTTCTGATATGATGAATTTGAGATTTTCATTTGTTGTCATTTGTAATCATCAAAATTAAACAAAATAAACATCTGAAATATATGAGTTTGTATGTAATGTATGAATATAATATACAAGTTTCACTTTTTAAATGGAATTACTGAAATCAATCTACTTTTTCATGATATTCTAATTTTATGACCAGCACCTGTATTTGCCAGATCTGTCTTTGGATTCCTGTTGGATTCTGCGTGTTTACGACCTTGCATCTGTCTCCTGGCCCCAACTTGGATTTCCCCTCGGTACCTCTTAGGATCTCTGATCTTCTGGCCTGTACTTCTGTTTACCTCATTGACACTGGCTTTGACTTCGTCTTCTGGAACCTCATGCTTTCCCTAGTCTGCTGGTTTCTGCTCTACAGCCAGTTCAACAGCCTTCGTGGCGTAGGCTCATGGAACTCTCTTGGCGGCGTCCGCCGCGTGCTGTGGGAACTCAACCGTCGGGATTCCACTCCTTCTTCTGGGTACAGACTGAACTATAAAACCAGAGTTTCTGGCCTTTTTCCTCCTAGCAACTGAGTCACATCAGTCTGTCTGCCTGAAAGTCTGGGTCCAAAGTTCTGAGTTCTGACAGGAAATGTTGTTGTACCATATTATAGGGACGTCTCCAACGATTACTACTGTAGATGTTAATGGCTGTTGGCAGACTCCATTACATTAACTCTAGTGGTATGTCTTACAGCAGCTTTGAAGAAGAACCTGATTAAAGACACTTAGTTGTTCTGTGAAAGTCTGATGAAGATGATGTTCTTGGTTGTTGTAATCCTCTTTATTTTATGAATAACTAATCTTTGCAAAATCCCCTGCAGATATTTCAGAACAGAGTTGGCATTCTTGGTTGTTGAACTTGTTTAAGTCTAGTACTCTAATGCCACCACCCCATATGAAACCTCTTAATGCTGAGGCATCATCATTGTGATTGATATGCTCACACATGGATCTGTTTTCTTTTGAAACTGTGTGGAAATATGTAAAACAAACAAACAAAACAGATTTCACTTATACATAGAAGCCACATGTTTTTTTTAAGTTGATGTTAATGGTCCATCTACTTTTGCCACATGCATGCATCCATTTGCTACCATGTTGCTGTGTTTACCTCATGATAGTGGTTTAAGCATATCTTGTGTTTTTGTTGATGGTTTCGGCATATTTCTCCATCAGTGCCACAAATAGGCCTAGCATATATGATATGAGGAAACACAATTTTTTTTTAAAGCTGTATCTTACATTACAACCACAAACTAGTTGTGCTGTTATGAATATACCAATGATAAATTGGTTAGTTTCTTGATATGAAAATAATAGAGATTAGCATGGCTTGAGATTGCCTGAATGTTATAATTAATTCCGTTACTAACATCAAAAAGAAAAATCATTTTAAAATATAATTTAGTACTCGGTGGGACTATATAACATTTAACAAATGTTTGATATAAACTAGATTATTTGAGTAAAACACAATTTAAATTATTTGTCTTCACAATGTAAATATAAAAGATTTATTTCATCTTAATACTAATTTTGACTATTGTTGTTAAGTAGTTGTGGCCAAATATGTCAGTATTTTCCTTAGGTGTCTGCAGCAAACTAAACAACATTTTCTATGAGACACTTGTAACTTCACAATTCCTGCAGGCATAAAACAAGTAGAAATGAAGGCCAATTCATTGGGACTCAGCAGAAATAGGTTTTAAAATGTTTCTCAGTGGGGGAATAAAATGAGAGTAGTTAGTAAATTAAAGGTGTTGTAACTTGGTAGAACAAAACATTACCTAAAAACCGTGCATTGCTGAAAATATTATGCACACTCTGGGATTTGAGTGGGTTAGTGGTTGCTCTCTCACAGATAGCATCCATCCATCTCCATGCATGATGTTTCAGGGGAAGAGCAAAGGCTGTAATGATTACTGAAGTGTGCTCCATCTAGCAGCTATTTTAGGGATCATGACTGTGTTCCCGTCTCTATTACTTTCTAAAAAATGCTGTTGTGGAGTGAAACTGCAGCTCTGGGGTTTTGCTGTAGGTCATTCCTAAGCTCTGTTATTGATTATACAGAATACACAATTCTGTTCTTTCTTTGACGGTACCAGAATACCTGTAACAATTCTTTGAGTAGTTTAATCCTCATTGATTCTATATCTTTAGACTTAGATTTGTTTCTCACCATGTCTTAAATATGGTGTTATGCAAAAGTATTCATACAATTTCAACTAATTCATAGTTTGTTCCATAATTTTTTCAAAGGTCTGGTGGTAATGTATTTAATAAGGGTGATTTGTGAAAGACCAATTTGAAGTTAAAGAAAAATTATACACTTTCTATACAATTTATCAAGAAAATAGTCTGAAAAGGATTCTGTCCATGATAGTTAAACACCAGAATTATTTATAGAACATTTAATGTTGCAATTACAGCTTTAGGTACCTTTCTATCCACTTCATATGTATAAAATTATGCAGATTCTGAGTTGGAGTTAGGCCTGGATGTTAATGTGGCCCTTAAACCACAAATATTTATCTTTCTATTCGTCTAATGTCTATACCCAAAAATTATTGTAGGGTCTTTGGGGGATTGTTGCATATCTCCTGTCTTTGGTAGGGGAACGGATATACCTTGGCCAAAAATAACCATGTTGGCACACAATGTTAGGGATAATGTCAACTGATTAAATATACTATCATTCATGTACTTGGAAGTGAAAGAGGAAGCTAAAGGATGAAACGACGTAATCTAGTATGCACTGAAAGACAACACAAAATACACATAACCATACCCAAGTCTGGGATTTGAAAAGAGAGCACCATTAGAGCAGGGTTAAAGTAATAAGAACAGGAACATGCAGCCCCACATAAGCATTATTTTGTTTTTTTAGGGTTCCAGTTTGCAGGTTAACCTCTCAAGTTTTATGCACCTTTAAAACGGGTTTTCTGTAAGATTTCCTTATATTTACGAAGCTTAATGCAACTTCTAATTTCTTCTGAACAGCTTTCCTGATCATGACAAAGAAAGCCATCCGAAAAAGCACGCCAGCATCACAACTTAATCACACATATGCAGTGCCCAAACAATTTTCTAGTAATACTTTTTTATCACTAATTTTCCAAGGTCTCCCAGTTTAAGTTTGGACTCTTCTGGCTAGAATTTTCTCTGCCGTTCATTTGCAGTACCCTCAAAATGGCTTGGGGATACTGCATTGGGAATTCGTTTTTCTTGCCACCAGGCAACATTTGTGGTTTAGACAACAAATATTTGTCATGTTAACACATTCATCTACCATTTCCGAGTCTTTAAAGCTTCTTCAAAGTTGCTTTGGGCCTCTTGTCTGCTCCTCCAAACAATGATCTGCTAGTCTAGTTTATCACTCAGCAGATGGCCATTTTCTGGCTTTGTAGGGGTGCCATACTTTGTCCAATTTAGCCAAGCAACACCAATTTAATATACTGAAGATGCCTTTTGAAATCATAAAGCTTAGAATACTGTTTATTAGATTAATCAAAATTAAAGCATTGCAACACTTTCACACTTTAAGCTTTCTTCAACTGTGGTCTCCAACAAACCCATGCCTTCAGGCGACAGCTTGATTTCTTTTCTTAACTTTATTGTATTATTATGGTGTTATCATAATACAGTTCAGCAACTTATAATAACACAGAGATGCCGACATCTGTTACAAAAGTATTTCCATAAACAGCGCACTGCTATGTGACGTCTACACTTTTCTTCTGCACATGATGATCATGTGCAGATGTCAAATGTTCAGAGTGGAGTATGATGGTGGCTTTAATCAGTGGCAGTCTGAATGACCATGCAGGAAAAAAAACGGATTTTGGCAAAACATCGGAGTAGAGCACTGCAATTTGATCGTAGCTTAAGAAATCTCCTAATGCTCATTATCTGTTCCAACTTTTCAATTTAAAGTATCATTTAATCTTTCTATCCATTTAATGCTCTTTCTTTTCTGCCTTTTAATAGCATTAACTCAACAAAGACTGACATGAAGTCTTGGCTTACATAGTTTCATTAATTTGTGGAATGGTGGTAAAATTAGGAAACAAGAGAAACGTTTAATGAATATGTTCCACATATACTGCAACTAAACAAGGTGAAATCAACATTTATATTGGCCCTGGGCTGATGTTTTTTTTTCTCTTATACACACACAATCAGAATGTATCCTTGACTTTCTGTTGTGGATGACAACATGGGTTGGTAGACACTTTGCATGACTGAACCCAGATCTGACTGTCTGCTTCTTCCCATGTTCTAAACCCATTAATTCCAAACCTCACTAAAATTGTTTTCATGAAACTTTAATGATTCCCTTGGGCAAACTAGTGTGATAACATGCAGTCATCACAGCTACAGGTTGCCAAAAAAGACATTGTTTTTGTGCCTCATAACTAGCTCTACCCTGCTCACTCATTCAAACTTTGTGATAAGGTCAGTCTAAATTTCCATACTTTAAAAAATGTTATGTCAATTATCAGATTGGTTGCATAATAAAGAAAACAATACAATACAAATACAAATAATAGTGCTGACATAAGAATATGGGAATGTCTTGACAACTGCAAAGGTCTTTCCATCCCTGATTAATCTGTTTTGGACTTTTACTATGTAGTTTGTTCTTCAATCTGTTAAAAAACCTAGTAAAAAAATAGAACAGGCATTTTTCAATTCCAGTCCTCTGGGCCCTCTGACCTACACCTTTTAGATGTGCCTCAGCTTCAATACACCAAATAATCAGGACATTGATAGGACTCTGGAGAACTTCACTGCATGCTAAAGCTGGCTTTACAAATACTACTTCACGTGTAACATATGCTGCGATGGACTGGCGACCTGTCCAGGGTGTATCCCGCCTCTCACCCGTTGACAGCTGGAGATAGGCACCAGCACCCCTTGCAACCCCGCTTGGGATAGAGCGTGACTGAACATGGATGAATGTATGTAACGTATGTTGAAATGTTATCCTATGTAAAAGGTTTCCATTTTTTTTTTTAAATCTTATATTTTAAATTTACCAAATCCGGTTTACTCTCCCCTGCTGTTATTTCTGTGTGGCTCACGTGTTTTTAGAGATTGACACATTTTGCTCCGTCACCAATAACAAAGAGACCCAATCCGTATGTCTGATGGACAATGGTATGGAGCTGTCCATCACGCTACAGTGCAACATAGTCGGTAAGATTTAGCAAACGGATTTAAAAAAGCTTTTATCTGTGTTAAAACGGAAGGAGTCAGTGTAAATGAGGAGTAAAGCAGTAGTTCAGCCATTTCAATTCTGGTTTGAAAACAGAGACATATAAAACTTCTTTAAAGCTCAGAACACCAGACATCATGGCCTGATATGAGAAAATGTTATACCAGACTGTGCTGTAATGATGTAACCTAGATAGTTGCAGTATTCTCTAAGATGTATTGACAGCTTTCAGAAAAACCTAGAAAAAGTATTTGCTATAGTTCGGATTTTCATATAAGGGTGACAATTATGTCCCAAATTTGCCAGGGTGCACCAAGGTTAAAATGGCACAATTTAATGTTTAAGCTACATAAGCCTACCTCAGATTTTTTTGGGAAATGTTAAAAAGATTGGTGGCAACAGAAAGAGCGCCACAAGTCTGAGAAAGCTGTTACAATACAATACAAGCATTACCCCTACAGCAAATATTTAATAGCACTTAAGTTAGCTATGATAGAATATTAGTTAAGTTTAAGGTAAAACATGCAGATACGTTCTGAAAATTAGGATTTCTGTATACTTTTTGACAAACACCTAAATGCCTCCAACTGATAGGAGCCTGACCTTCTTTCTAAATCAACTAGCTAACATGCCTTCATCCACTTGGGGGCAGAAAATGATAGATTGCGTACTGATTACTGAAATTTTATTCTCAGTGAGTCAGTCAATCTTAAAATATATAAAATAAGGATGGTTTTCGTAAATTATCCTATCATACCCAGTCAACTCTACACAGTTCATTTAGTAAATAGACAGTAGTGCAAAATAAAGGATATAAATACTTCATTGTCATGATAGAAGGTCATTTCTACACAGTGCCTTTAATTTAATTGTGTACAGAACCAAGTAATACTAGGTTTCTGAAACTTTAAAATGCACGTTGAAATAAAAAAAATCTAATATTTCACTAATTGGATTCATTACATCATTGGTTTGATAAATCTTGACCCTGTAAAATTGTAATTCAAAGCAACATAGCAGTATTTTTTTAATCAGTTAGATGAACTCAGGTGTTATCCCACTATTTGTTAAAAATAGAAACATTGCGGCACTTATACGACATGTTATGATGACATGAAAAGGTTCTGGATGCTCCTCATATTGGAACACCTCTAACCTTTCTTTTCAAAGCTAACGTGTCTGCCATTTACTAAATCACTTTTACAGTAAAAGCTAAAGAGATACAACATCCAAGCTAGTGATAAAATAATAAATATTTAAATCTATTATCTCATAGTAAATATCCCATTCATTTTCCTATTAAACCTACAGTACATGCACTTTTATGAGATTAAAGTAAGATTAGAAAGTAAAATCAATGATCACCGGAATGGGTTTGCGTTGTATAATAAACAGAGAAAATTATGTTTAGTTGAATTTTAAATATTTTCTTATCAGCCTGGAGTGCCTCTTAGTAAAACATAGCTATATTAAAGCCATTTGTGGAGCACATTAACCATCTATCATGGGGAAACTTTTACTTAACATCAGTTTGACCAAATTGATCTATTTGCTTTACCAAAGTCTCTTTGAGCAAGGGTATTCAGAAAATACTGTATTTACTGGGTGGAGGGTTTTATATGACGTATGATAAGTGACCAAGCAGGGCTTGATTGTCTTACTCAAGGACACTTTGACAGGAAAACCTTCTGCTAACAGGGCTGCAGAGTCTGTTGGGATTTACTGGCACAGAGGCTTGTGAGCCATCCATCTGTGGTGCTGCTAAACACACACACACACACGGCGTGAACAACCAAAATCAAAAGCATCTAATGCCCACACACACATACAAGAACTAATAGATGTGACTTCTACGTGACACTCAGAGAAAAACATTAACACACTTGGCCATCAGGGGGCTCAATCAATAATGTATAAGGGCTCAGAATGGCATTAACATACAGGGAGGAAATTCTGCCACAGAGACACAGGTGTAAGGGTCATCTTTCTAAAGTTTCCTCTAAAACTGAGAAATGACTTCAATAAAAATCACCTAAGATGTTCTGCACTTTCTTTGGTAATTTTTAAATGTTAAAAAACAAACAGCAAAAAACCCAAAACTTTGACATTTACCAAGAGTAATTATATCCAAACAGCTTCAGGCTCCTTCCAGCCAGAAACTCCATTTAGGGGTTCATAAAACAGGAGTAATTCTAGATGACAGAGTCAACAAAAAATCAAAGTAACCATTTTATTTTCCCAGTATTGCATATTTGTAATGAGATTTAACTGTGCATGACAGATCAAACAAACATGGCTCTACACATCTCACATGTTAACATGAATCTTTTCCTCTTCAGCTTATAAGGCAGCCACAACCTTTAATACATAGACTGTAACATTAATAGTTTATCTAAGGAACAGAGTGATGTTTATATAAGCCCCAGAGGCATAGACCTCATTCACATAACTTGGACTTAAGTTAGGGTCATGGCAAAATTGATAAAAAAAACAAGTAAATCTTTATAAATTAGCAGATCTTCGGATTAATTAACTTAATATGGATCAAAGTAATTTATGTCACTTATTATGGGGGAAAAAAAGAAAAACAACTTGTTTCTCTCTTTATGTCTTCTTGAACAAATTACACAACTTACACACACACAAAAAGGTGTTATAAACTCCACAGAGTAACATCAATGCTGGACTTTATTTTACATCCAAACTTACAGAGAGTTAAATTCAAGGCTAATATTGTTTAAGATGATAATTTATAGTTAATGTTAGTCTAAATAGTATTCATTATTATGTGCATTACTGGAGGTGGAAAACAGTTTTGAATCCAAAACCAGAAGTATTGTGGCATCATACTCAGAGATATGCCCAAAAAAGACGACAGCTAATCTCTTAAATCAGGTAGGTAGCACTGCAATCTGTTAATGATGCTGTAATAAAACGTTATGATAAAATTATTAGTATTATCATTTTTGTTACTCCATTTATTCAGATGTATTGATATTAAGTTTAATATGTTTCACATTGTGTATTATATTTCAGAATTTTGTATGTATACCCAATTTCCTTGCTTTGACTAAATCAAAACAGCCAGTTTTTCTAAGGCTGATACACAGCTGGAAGATCCATGTATTGCAAAATCAGGTTGATCAGAAAGTTCACTTTTACATATAGAATTATAAATCTACATATGATACATTTTTATTTTAATAGCTCAAAAGTGAAGTAAATATTTATGTGGAAGATGGCCTTACTCTTGTTTTGTCTAACTAAATATTGTCTAACTAACATTTTGAAAAACTTAACAATTTAAAATTTATTTGGACATAAGACTCATATCTTGACTTTTGACTCAATTCTGAACTTGCATATCTTGACTGACGACTTAAATGGAAAGATTTGAAACTTATGTGTGGAATACAAAATAATGTTTTGGTATCATATCCAGCAAGAATTGGTCCAAATGTATGTAGCAACCAAGGATCAATAATAGCCATTCTGTTAACGTAGGGTGGAGGTTGGCTGAGGACCCAAATGCACAGATGAACAGGCAGAGATGACATTTGCTGATTTAATCGCAAACAGAAACAAAATCCAAGAACAGAATGCAGAAAACCAAAAACCAGGAGACGTCAGGGGAAAACACAGATGTGGAGCCAAGTTAAAACACGAAACCAGCAATGAGAAACTGCAGAGGAGGTGTTTATATGGGGGGCAGAACAAAGAATGGTCTAATGAGCTGATATGGAGTAGGTGTGGAAAGAAGTAACTATGTAGAAGGGAGCTAGGGGAAAGGAGACTGGCACAAGGGGGCAACAGAGAGTAGCTCAAAAAATTCAACACAGCTTAAATATAACACAAGGAAAATAAACTAATTACCAACAAAACAGAATGACATAAATAACTTAAAAAACTCAAAAAGACACTCAAAAAGAATCGCAAAAAGGGAGAATCATAACACATGCAGTTTCATGCAGACAATGTTTCTCCCTCACTAATGAATAATCACTAAACTGAGTTGCAGAATGCAACAACAGTTTAACCTAAGATATATTCCGAGTAACATAATGATTAACTTGAAGAAATCTTCATAAGGGTTTTGATAATTCAAGCCCCCAAAAATTGGTATGTTGCATATTTTAGATTTCCACTCGGTACAACACACCTGAATTAAAGTAATGGATCATTACCAGACCTCTATAACACTTTGACATACTTAGGGTCTAATAGTTACAGCCTACACCTCCCACACCCCCAGATTGGTCTGGTGATCTGATGTAGGTACTGCAGCCTCCAAACCAACTCCACAGGACTCCTGAACAGCTTTATCCTTCTGACTCCTTCAGAAGGCAGCTTTCTGTCCCCTACTTTCCCTCTCCTATCCCTGCTTCTGGAATTTTACAGCCCCACTGTTCCTTTGATTGTATCTTTTTATTTTATGTTTATTTTTCCTTTGTTAGAAATTATTTTTGATATAAAATTTGCATCTTCGTGCATCTGCATGCCCTTCTATATTGAATTCACAGATAACGATATAAGAAAAGAAAGAAACAAGAAATAAATATCATGCGATTAACTAGTCATATTAAAACACACTAATGTTGAGCTTGCACTTTAAGAAAAAGCTTACAATGAAAGGATCAAAAACAGAAATAAGACATTCGGCTATTTAGGAATGCAGTTATGTCAGATATGTCTAGAGTGATACGGCTATAGTGTCAGAAATATGGTGGCTTTCTAACCAAGGTCACCTTTGTTAGAGTTGCCTATTAAAGCTTTTCCTAACTAAATCCTATTGGTTTAAAATATATTACTATCATGAAAAGGAGTGATAGGAAAAAGAAATAGCAGTGATCTTAGCATCTAAAGCATTATTGGTGATTGAGTTTAAATATTGACAAAATGCAGCATGTTATTTTACTGCACAGTAAAACTACTGAGTGCATTTATATGGTATTGATTTTAACAGCTTTAATGAAGTATCAGACTGTGACTCATTACTGGCCTATTTCTTTGCTGATGGCAAGATAAGAAGCAGTTTGACAGCAGTTTAAAGAAAAGACTGGGTAAGCGGAAGTAAATGAAAAGGAAATAGTGAAGGTTGAATTACAACAAAATGCAACTTTAGCAGCATCTGCGCCGCAGCTTGTCAAACGATACAGCATAAAAATTATCAGAAAAGTCCTTTGTGACATCATTAATGCTGATATCCTTTAGTGATGCAGTTCTTAACGCAAAAAATAGTCTAACATAATTGTACAAAACATACATTTAAAAAGAGAAAAACAAAAAAACAGGGATTTGGGAGAACAATGACCAAGGGAATGGTGACAGATTAGCTTTTAAACCTAAATGTAGTTACTGTAATATCAAAAGTTGTTCTTAATTTGTCAATATATTGTTGAGAAATGTATCTCAGATCATGATCCTGAACGAATTTGTTCCCTTATTGTCTTTTTATAGCCACCATATATCACAGGCTTTCATTGGTAATCACCGATGATGCAGCAATCCCAACCCATTAGGGTCATGACTCCTCAGCACGAACCAGTTAAACACAGCTGTAGTCATAATGGTTTTGTTTGTGTGCGCCTATATGAGCAGTCTGTGTGTATCTGTCTTACTCAGCGTTATCACTTCATTACAGGTGCAAGTTTTTTTTTTTTTTTTTAAAAAGCTCTGTTGTGTGCTTGTGCATGCGTGTGTTTATGCATACAGAGCTGTTTGAACAACTGCAAGCACAGCACTCCACGGCCATAACACATACAGTGGTCTCGCTTGACAAGTGCTCTCAATCATGCTAATTTTTATACGAATGCAGCATTATTCAACCAGCTTGAAAGAAAATTTGAGTTTATCTCCTTGATCTTTTGTGAAGGTTGACAGGTTATTTGGGGTTTTATAGTTAACATCACTAATCTAATGAACAGAAAAAGCATGTAACAAGCTGTACATGGATTTGTTATGATGAAACCAGACAGGCGATTTTTGTTTATCTTAGCAGTTTACAACAGTAGTGCACAAAAAATTCCAAATGCTAAAATATTAATATAAAAAAAAAACACTGAGGTGTCCCTCTAATATACTCTAATATTGCAATAATGACTCACTGAGCTGAATAAACATTCCAGAAAAAGAGAAAAATTTGAACTGTCTGAGCTTAATATCTTTACACAGCTCGCATGATGTCAGATATATAAGACAAAGGAAAACTGCATTTTTATGCTTTATTATGCTAACTCAGGAAGATAAATTAGGTAGATAAAATTCACAAGTAATGTCAATTCTGGAAATTAGGTTTAAGCTAAACATCCACAAAAGGTTTGCTGCCTGTTTTCTATTTTAGCAAGGGCTTTATACGTGTGCACTGGAAAGAGGAACAATAATAAAGTCACGCAGAGCCTCTCTTATAAGTTGTGCCCCTGCTGTTCTTTATCCACAACCCTTTTCTTTTAGATTACACTTAGATGAACCTGTGTTACATTATATCAAGGCTTCTTAAAAGTATTCTGGCCCATTAAACTGGATTCAATTTGTTCTTGGTACAACCAGTAAATTCAATGTTTTTATTTTGACTTTATGACAAACATAAAGCTGTGATTAAATTGTAACTTAGACTGAAACTTGATCCAAGGTTTCAACATTTCTTTTAAATGAATACAAATGCATTTCCATTAATCTTCTTTAGTTTGATACCAATAAAGTAAGAGGGGTAAGACTTTGTGGCTTTATAAGTTTTTTAATTCTTCTTTAATTCCTTTCATTTTTAGATGATAGTCTTACCGGTGCTCAGTAATCTGTTCAAAGATGAAGGCAGCTGGTCTCACTGAATTTTATCTAGGTTAAAAAGAGACTCAGCACCAATGGGCCACACCTTTGAGAAGCTTTTTTTTTCTATTTTTAATCCTTTAACCTTTATTTGCTGCTTTGTGTTTTTTTTTTTTTAATTAGATAAAATCCCATATCAATACATTAAGGTTTCTGGTCTCAGAATAAAAAGAAGCAGTTCATTGGGTGTTGTAAGGTATTCTAGGTTAATCCCAGTTTGATTTCAAAGGCAACACCACTTTTGGATTATGGTCAAAAGGACCATGAGGCTTTGGGCCAAAGTATCTAAAATAGTAACTTTCCTCACGTTTTCTAGGAGTTAAAGCAGCAAAAGTCTTCATGTTGGCAGTGACAGCAAGTTTTCAGTGCACATCTCAGTATGCTGTTTATTTGTCACAGAAAGCTGCAAAATGTGTCTGTGCTGACCTATGCCAAGTTCTAAAAGCACAGTAGTCCTGGCCAAGAAAAACACAGTTTATCTCTCTGAAAAAAAAAAATGTCTGCTTTATGTCCTACTAAAATTAGCTTCAGAAGTTACACAATAACTTAATAATAATAATAGAAAACAGGGTTTATATTTAACCCTAACCCCAACCTTGGATCTAAAAGTGACCCCTGACCCCAAAAACAGCAATTCCACACGTGGGTTCCAGCAGTGTTGTGCCTGAACGCGTTCATTGAAGGAAAGTTCATGAACTCGTTCATATTTTGGGCGAACGTGAACTGAACGTACTGTATTACTGCCTGATGAACGTTATTGTGAACTCGTTCATTCTGGTGTCTGTGAACGGCACGCTCTCTCAGTTCAACTCCGTTCAATAGGTTGCCAGATTTCTATAGAGCCCTCCAGGCGAAACCCCGGCTAAATCACACCGTAAACAGGCCTTAATATGTAGCAGGAAAAACACCCAATCTGGCAACACCAGCTACCAGTGTCGTAGCCTACAGCCGCGTGTGTCATCAAAACAAAATGCAGCGTGGAAGCCAAAGCAGTATGGAGGCGACCGTGGATGCGACAAAGCAGCAGTATGATCACTTAAAACAGGTTTATGACCAGGTGGTCGGTGAGGATGATGGCAACAATCTTACATTTCTCTGCAAACTTTGCCCGCCGGCTTTCAGTAAAAAAGGTAACCTTAAATTCCTACCTCAGCCTGGTCCCTCAGTTTGTCTTAGTAAAATGTTGTTGAGGGTTTTACTATTCATGTAAACCTGCCTGGTATAATTTTCCAGGATTCCAGTATTCCTTTTTAGTATTTACTAAAATGGCATTTCAAATTGAAAAAATTATTAAAATTAAAAAAACATTTGCACCTTGAAGACTACTTTCCTGTTTTTCTTTTAATAATAATTCCTCATAAAAGAAGACAATTCAAGCAGCACATTTTTCCTGATGTTTTTGAGAATATACTGTAGGGGTGAAAGCTGCAGCTGCTACTAGTGTGAAGTGAATGTACAGCAACAAAGCGTTAAAGCAACAATGGGGAAATGCTGTCCCCTCAATGCTAATGTAAACCCTGGTTGGATAAGGATTCAAAACTGGATATGAAGATGAAATCTGACACACAGTTTCTGTGTTACAACTGATAAAATAATTGCTGTCTGTGGTTCTACAGTAGGCTATGGTGTAATTGAGCAATATATGAAAAAAAAAAAGAACTATGAACTAGTTCATTTTTTGGAACTGTGAACTTAGTTCAAAATTTTGAATTATGAACTATGAACTGAACTAGTTCATTTTAAAATGTGTGAACTGAACTTTGAACTAGTTCACGTAGAAAGAGAACTTTCCCAACACTGGGTTCCAGGCATGAGGCCTCACAAGGAGCAGCCGGTCCTTACAATGTGTCAATTTCCCTGAAATTGGGACCCACAATGGATTAAAAACAAATGCTCACACACAAATACATTTCATTTACTTACATTCATTTTACATGGTCTAACCCAGACCCTTACCCTACCTATTACCAACACATACCTAACCCTAACCTAAACTAAATTTACACCTTAGTAATAAATTTAGAAAGTTTGATGCTTTCTAAATTAACTTTAGCTCATGTACATCTTTTTTCACAACTGAAGTATTATCCAGTAGCTTTTGTCATTACTTTCTAAAGTGTACAATTTCTGCAGCCTTGAAGGAACCTTAACCCTAAATATAAATTTGAGATAAAGATAATCACTGAATATAATAATTACTGAATGAAACTAAACACAGACTTTGGGTATATCAGATATGTATGAATAGTTCAACATAGGTCAGCACAGACTAAGCTTTTGACTACAGCCATTAACAAGGTGCCGGCATGATGCTGATTAGATATTTAACCATTTTCAATAGGGTTTTGGTGGAGGCCTTCATTATCTTATCATTTAATCTCAACACCGGTTTTGGGGTCAGTTTGGGGTCAACTGGAACACTCAGTTATTAAGTGACAGTGTTGTTTGAATTTTAGGTGCAAGCCAAGCACCACCACAGTTCATAACTCTCAGAAACCGATAATTCCAAACACCAGTTTCACTGTCCAAAGGGAAGCTAGTTTAGCGTCAACATGGAGGGATAACCAATCCAAACAAATGGCCTGCTCCAAGATTGAAAAAGTTAATGGTATATTCACACCAATATACAAGAACAAGAATCCTTTTTCTCCTCTTATAGGTCCAATCACTGTATTTGTCAAAAGCTCATTCAATACATACTGTCTTAATTTTGAACAATACTTTCACTACTTTGGTGAATGCTATGGTTGCTCCAAAGAAACTTTTTTTCTATGGATGAGTGAGATTTGGGGACATTTGGGGGGGGGGGGGATTAACTCTGGTTTGTTTAATTGGAACAAACATGGCAGACATGGAAGAATCCTCGAATTTGAAGATACCTACAGAGATGAGCCAAACTATGTGAGAGCGATTTAAAGATTTAGTGAATAGAATGTGTTTGGCTGAATCATCATCAGGTGCTTCAAATCAAATGGTCTGTTAACACCAAACATGTTTCCAGCGACTTGAACAACAAGTCGGGAGGCATGTGCATTGGTTTGTGCAGTGACTTTATTGTCTTTGGTTTGTTGCCATGCTAACCACATACACTATATTGCCAAAAGTATTTGCTCACCCATCCAAATTATTGGAATCAGGTGTTCCAATCACTTCCATGGCCACAGGTGTATAAATTCAAGCACCTAGGCATGCAGACTGTTTTTACAAACATTTGTGAAAGAATGGGTCGCTCTCAGGAGCTCAGTGAATTCCAGCGTGGAACTGTGATAGGATGCCACCTGTGCAACAAATCCAGTCGTGAAATTTCCTCGCTCCTAAATATTCCACAGTCAACTGTCAGCTGTATTATAAGAAAATGGAAGTGTTTGGGAACGACAGCAACTCAGCCACGAAGTGGTAGGCCACGTAAACTGACGGAGCGGGGTCAGCGGATGCTGAAGCGCATAGTGCGAAGAGGTCGCCAACTTTCTGCAGAGTCAATCACTACAGACCTCCAAACTTCATGTGGCCTTCAGATTAGCTCAAGAACAGTGCGCAGAGAGCTTCATGGAATGGGTTTCCATGGTCGAGCAGCTGCATCCAAGCCATACATAACCAAGTGCAATGCAAAGCGTCGGATGCGGTGGTGTAAAGCACGCCGCCACTGGACTCTAGAGCAGTGGAGACGCGTTCTCTGGAGTGACGAATCGCGCTTCTCCATCTGGCAATCTGATGGACGGGTCTGGGTTTGGCGGTTGCCAGGAGAACGGTACTTGTCTGACTGCATTGTGCCAAGTGTAAAGTTTGGTGGAGGGGGGATTATGGTGTGGGGTTGTTTTTCAGGAGCTGGGCTTGGCCCCTTAGTTCCAGTGAAAGGAACTCTGAATGCTTCAGCATACCAAGACATTTTGGACAATTCCATGCTCCCAACTTTGTGGGAACAGTTTGGAGCTGGCCCCTTCCTCTTCCAACATGACTGTGCACCAGTGCACAAAGCAAGGTCCATAAAGACATGGATGACAGAGTCTGGTGTGGATGAACTTGACTGGCCTGCACAGAGTCCTGACCTCAACCCGATAGAACACCTTTGGGATGAATTAGAGCGGAGACTGAGAGCCAGGCCTTCTCGTCCAACATCAGTGTGCGACCTCACAAATGCGCTTCTGGAAGAATGGTCAAAAATTCCCATAAACACACTCCTAAACCTTGTGGACAGCCTTCCCAGAAGAGTTGAAGCTGTTCTAGCTGCAAAGGGTGGACCGACGTCATATTGAACCCTATGGATTAGGAACGGGATGTCACTTAAGCTCATATGTGAGTCAAGGCAGGTGAGCAAATACTTTTGGCAATATAGTGTATCAAGCAAGCAACAGCACCTGAATGTGGTGTGAAGATACCATAAAATCAATTAACAAAGCAAGAGCAGTTGGTGTGACTTTACATTGTGTGGCTTTTTTCCTGCTAGCAGTCCTGTGGACCTGTGCAAAATGGGTGGAGAAAGCAGTACTACATCTAAATTCATCAAAATCCTACAGAACTAACTAAATGAATATTCTTTACATTCTATTATTCAAATAGAGATTGAATACATGCAGAAATTATACCACAATCTTGTAGATAGCTACACAAAACGTGTTATTTCCCTACAACTTTGAAGGGACGCTTATCCATATTTTAGTTGCTCTGTAGTTATTTTTGAATTATTTGAAATCTTTGTTAAATAAACTTTATTTTAGTACAATTAAGACTCTTGAATCCCTTTCTCTTTTTATAATACAATTGATGGTGTATAATCCCTCCAACAGTAAAGTAAAAGCCAAAAATAATATGATATTCATGCTGATGATGACTGCGTTGAACCTTCTGCCCAAAGTTTTTCAAACTGTGGAGAATACCTCTGGCAAAAGTCAGATGAATCATCCACAATGTTAGATAATTAGCATGTTTGTCTTTTTATTGCAGGTTAATCTTCAGTCTATTTTTTTCCTCTGACTGGGCTCACTGTATTCCCCTGAAACTGCAATCCAGGAAAAAAAAAGCAAATTAATTTAAAAATCAGTTAAGCTAAACAAACAAGCTAAATTTTTTTAAAGCATTAAGAATAAAAAAGATAATCTTTATCATTTTGTACAAGTGTAAAATAATCTGTGTGAACACCGCAAAAGTCTGAATATGAAACAATCTAGGACTATTAAATGCTAACTATAGTACAACATAAAAAATGAGGAAATGAGAATTCAGACAGCACAAAGAAGTTTTTGGCCCAGATACAATACTTTGGTGCCAGTAAAATCCCTTTCATTGGCTTTCCTTGGTGTGATTCATCCCACAGATCCACCACTAATCAGCAGGCCAAGCTATGCTTCCACACTGATTAGGCTCTTGCAGTTAGGATGGGAGGTGGCATTATAGAATGCAGGATATTGCGTCGAATTGTCGACACAAACCTTCTAATGGGTTAAAATAATCATAGAAATTCTAAGGTAAGATCTAGTAATCAAAAAATCACAAATCTTTAAACTATTTACAGGAATATATTTAAACTGAGAATATGAGAAATAAAAGCATATTTGCACAGTCCTACTATACACAAAGTAATTACTCTATTTGACAGTTATTCACTTTACAACCTGAAGAAGAATTTAAAATCACAGATGATTCAATTTAAATAAATTCAAAAAAGAAGTGTTATAATCCAGTCAGCAGTTTAAAATAAAAAAATAAAAAATATTTAAGGTTTTTGAATAAAATCTGTAAACTTAACTACAGCAAAGTGATCTGAAAGAAAATCTAATGCTGCTGTTCAGTACTTCTAACAAATTCAAAAATGCGGACGTGCTGTCAAACAAACTAGGAAGCGTGTTGGCAGTTAGGGCTGGGCGTGGTCTTAGCTGTGACTGAAAAAATGGATTGACAGTGAAATAAACATCGAGAGCGTTCCAAGAGATCATAGTTTAGCGAAAATCAGGATTTCATACATATGATAAAAGTAGTTGTGTGCTGGTCTGACAGCTAAATCCACTAATCAGGATGTCATATGGCTGGTAACACAAATTGCAGCACTATAAGACATCCATGCAAACAATATACTAGCTGATTGTAGTTCAGGATGAGTTTTTCTTTAAGAGACGCCATTTCTTTATCACACTGAAAACTATAAAAAAGTTTAATAAAAGGTTTAAAATGTTATTCAGAGGATTAAACTTCTGGCTGATTTTGTGTGACAAATTGTGAACTGCTTTGTTACGACACCTAGCTGGCATTTATTGATCACAGTGAGCATTTTTATTATCTCTAGTACCCTGGTTGATGCTGCTCACAGATCGAAGAAATGCTGGAGCTCATTTTCAGGTCAGTAGAAAAAAATCTGCACTCTAGGTACAGAGTTAAATGAGAAGAACAAACGTGATTCTGATGTTAAAAAAAAAGTAAACTATCTGTCAACTAAATGGAAAGAATTTCCTTTTATGTTGTGATTAGTGAGAGGTCTCTGTCAGTTAGGGTGAGATGTTGGACTTATCAGCTGCTTGTTAACATCACTCTAACAGCCCAGTTGACAGCAGCTCTAAGAGCCAAAAGACAGAGAGGGTTTAGGTCCACGAAGGAAACTGTCATGTATTTCTACCTTTTTCGTCAGGGTCACTACCAAAAACAGAGAACTGTGCGTAAAGAGCAGCCATAATTGCAGTTCAGATACTTTTGATTTGCACTCAGCCCACAAAGGTTACTTGTTTAGCTCTAAAACACATAAAAAGGAGTTATATAACCTACTTTACATTTATATACTGGTAGATTCATGCTTGGCATAAAATTACTAACTGTCCAAAATTCCATTTTTAATGTTTTTTTTTTGTAATTTTGCATTTTTAGCAGGTAAAAGCAGACATTCAGTTCATTTGGAGAATAGGACAATAGGAAACCGCAGGGTTTTTTCTTAACACTGTAACATTACACAACTTTGCAGCTCAATGTGTTCTTAAAACTTTTGGAATGACTGACCTGGATGACTGAGAATCTTCACCAGCATTTTGCAACTCAATCTTATTTTTTCATTGACTATTGCATCAATTCCACTTTAGCTAACAGTCTGAATAAGATACATATATTCATCTATTAGACCAATGTCCTCAAAATAATATACTGCTTCCTTAAACTGATTAGAGTTTCAGTAACCCCTCTGGCTCTTGTTTAGTTTTTCTGTCTATAAAAGCCTGAATATTTTGGATTGCATTTGAGTCAATGAGTTGATGCAATCAACTGGTTTTCCTTAGATAGGAAACTTTGAATCAATTTGACTGTATCTGGTTGAACTGTAAAGTGCCTTGAGATGACTTGTGTTGTGAATTGGCGCTATAGAAATAAACTGAATTGAATTGAATATAACACTGTTTTTATTCAGTGGAAAGGGTTTTAATTAAAACTACCTGCAAAATTATTCATTTATACTCTTGCACTTCTTCTAACTGGAAGGAATACCATCACATTTAGCTGACCCAGTCTGAGGGTCAACTCTACAGTAATCTAATAGACAATCTGTGGAAGGAGTTTAATGTTAGGCCAATGGCAGGGAGTGTCATGATCTTGGTGCTGATGACACTGATTACTCATTTCGCTTTCCTGCTTATGTGCGCCCCATTCTCACTATTGTTAATCTGATCAACCTGCTTCAGCCTCTATTTAACCAGCCTCAACCAGTCAACAGTGCCAGATCATTTGAGCCTTTGGTGAGTGCTCTAGCATTCCTAAGTGTTTCTGATTTCCTAATCCTGACCTGTTCTGCCTCTGGACCTCTGAGCCTTACTGTCCCCATTCTGATCTGTTTGCCTAGCCTGTTTTCAGACTCAAGCTGGTCTCTTTTTAAGTCACTTGCTGTTTCTCTTACGTTTTCATTAAGGTCTTAGAATATCCATGTGTATTCTTTATGTTTTCATCTTTAATATTTTAGAGAGTGTTACTCTTCTCAGTAGATACAATGATAAATAATCACTATCTGAGTGATAAAAAATGTTACTGTATATCTTTGAAACAGAGACAAATAGTCTTCACCTAAAAACTGCATCCCTTTTTTGTATAACCTTTCCTTTCTTTGTAGGTTCCATTAACCTAAGATATTAATTTTATTATTCTAGTTCCTCAGTTTTGTTCATGTCTAAAGAATAATTTATCTAAGGTCCACACAACACATATTCTCAAAAACTGGCTAAGTGAAAATGTGAACTATTTTCTCATGCAAGTTTTTCCCCCGAAATATCTAAAACCGTTTCTGGCTTTAAAAAAAATCAATGAATCACACATCTGTTGCATTGTGCCATGCTTTCAGCTAACACTTTTAAGCAACAGTAAGAAGTTTTTGATGCTTCTTACTGTTGCTTAAAAGCTACTATTTATGTTTTTTCAAGAAAAGACCAATGCCTACATCTTCACCTCCTGCATGGTACAGGTCTTTGGAATATGTGGGGAATTTTCAGATAGCTGTGCTGAAAAAAGTCTGCAAAATGCCCTGAAACAATGCCCTGTCATTCATTTATTTAAAATCAGAGGGAAATTGAATTCAAAAGCAAGACACTAGTGATAAAATATGTAATAGTATAATAATATAATCATTTGGCAGAAAATGACTCATCTTGGAAGTTGTAAAGGATAACCTAGAGTTCGAGAGGCTGACTGCCTCGGGGAAGAGGCTGTCATCATCCTTCTTGTCTGGAGTCTAAAGCCGTGCAGCCTTTTTTCTGAGTGAAGGAGGGTGATTAGGTCATGGGCTCCATAATTATATCCTTTGCTCTAGTTCAGCACGGCTGTTCTAAACATTGTTTGGAAACAGACGGCTACTGTTGATATGATCCTTTGGTCTTTACATCTTTTGGTTATATTTGAGACTCTGTTTTTATTATTTTACTGTTATTCATATTCTGAGGCTGTTCCTTGTGCATTACTTTCCTTGTTCATTCTTGTGGTCTTTGTACATCCGTTATTATTGTATCAAGACTTCCATTAGATTTTTTTTCTCTGGGTTTCTATATATCTCAGCCCCCTATAGTTAATTAGGCTCCCTCCCTAAGCTGCTCTTCTTTTCTCTCTCCCTAGGCAGCAACTCATTCATCTGTATAGATCCTATAGTTTCCTTGTCATTTTTCAAAACCCTTGTAAAGTATATTTAGCCCCTTTACTCACATTGTCATCCAGTGGATGCTCCCATGATTATCCTGTTTCGCCCTCTTTTGTTTGTTGTGCTTTTTACTCTGCTCAGGTTCCTTTTCAGTCATCTGTGCGTTCTGTAATTTCTCTGTTTTACTCATTGACGATTATAATATAATATTGATGCTACTCTGAAAACTCAAAACCTAACCTAAATTCTGTTGATCAAATTTCAATGACAAAGCTAATCATATGGTAGTCAGACCAAAATCACTACCAATAAGACTGTCATTGAAAATGTCAAATCTCTAACTGATTAAAGCAGTCATAATTGAAAAAACTATGGCCAACACTCTTCATCCTCCTCTTAAATTAGCTATGCCCTTTTTTTTAATGTTGTGTTTCATTTTAAATACTCGAATTGAGGAGCATTCTAAAGTTACCCTAAGTCTTTTTTCTCTTTAAAGTTGTATTTTCTTTAAAAAAATACATAAATAAAGCCAGCTTGTACTCAACAATTACCAGTAATCAATTCAATACCATCCAACAGACAGCCAGGCCAGGCTGAGAAAGCAGAATACTTTAATCTAGAATACATATTTCCCCAAAGTCTAGGACTAAATAAGATGATAAATTAACACAATTTTGAGATGCAGAGTAAGAATCATTGATGTTAGGATATCTAATATCACAGCTTCACACTCAAGAGATAACCTGATTGTTTTTGCTTTCAAAAATTGTATTTCAGGTGCTGAAATATCTGCATCTGCAATAACAGCACAGATGAATAATCTAATAAAGTTTATTCCCAGATTTGACCAGAATGTTCCCTTACTGTAGCTCGAACATCAAGGTGTCTCGTGAAAATCTTGAATTACGACTGATCAGAATGTTTTCAGAGGTAAAGTACTTTAAAAAAAAAGCAACTCTGAAACAGCTTAATAACCTAACTTTGGTTCTTTCTTCTTCTTTTCTTAGAACTATAAATCCAGGATTATTTTCATGCCATCATTTAGATATTCAGCTTAAATGAAGTAATATATGACATAACTTGTAGGTATGCTGTCAGAGAGCTCTTTTTCATGTAATGTATTAGGATTCAATTCATACTGAAAACTAATCACACCTTTAAGTGTTAATTCAAAGAACAATTCAAAGGATTCAAATCTCTAATCAACATTTCACTAAAAGTATCATAGCCATTTTGTTTTGGTGCTGTCATCTAGTATTTCAGCAAGGTTTGAATGCTTGCTTTCCTCCACTATTTAAAAATTGTTTTGCTTTATTTCAGTCATCATGGTAAAATTTGAAATCCAAATACTGAAGTGATTAGATAATTTTTTGATTTTACTTTACTACATTTAAAAAGTGAAAATAAGTTCAGAATTTTCTTCACACAAAGGCAGAAGTGCTGTACAAGGCCAATTCACTTTTATAAAGGAATAATAACTGTCTTCTGATAAAACCTATTGTAATGGTCTACGTAAAAGTAGAAAAAAAAACATAAAAAGTTTATTTAGTTTATTTCTACTTTATAAAGCCTTATTAGACATTACATTGATTCGTGAATTCAATAAAAAAAAAGAAGAAAAAAACTTTTCATAAAAATATAAAATGTTTAAGACAAAACTAGTAAGGAAAAGAATCTCCAGGTACAAAATGGGTTCAAAATGTAATTTTTTTAAAAAATTATTTATCAATCGATTAAGGAGAAGGAAGACAGAAATTGTTGTCAAGGAGCTACAGCTTGGAGACTAAGGTTACGTTCACATTGCAGGCCTTGATGCTCAATTCCTATTGTTTTGTGAAATCTGATTTCTTTTTGCATTGCCGTTCACATTACCAATATATGCAACTTGTACGTGATCTCCTGTGTGAACCAGTGTTAATGTCGTCAACCAGGACGATGACGAAAATATTTCATTAACGCCCCATTTTCCCGTGACGATGACGACACGATGACGTGCAAAAATTGTTTCCAGAAACTAAAAAAATGACAAAAAAGACCAGACGAAATTTACAAGCCATTGTTGAATGGACATTAAGAAATTTCATTGTTTATAAATAATTTGTAATTGTTAATATGTGTTTTTTGAGCTTCATAGAAGATTACGCGTTGTTGTCCTGTTTGTCCCTACACGGGGCCTATCCCTCTGTGCCTTGCGCCGCTCAGTCAGTACTAGCACATGGCTTATACTCCTAGCTCAACTTTGCACTCATGGCATGGGGCTCGAATACCAGTGTACGGTTTGTTGGAGGAGCAGGGGGAAAACAACGCCTGGATGTATGGAACAATTTCGTTTACAACAGAGGAAGTATGCCACCAACGAGTCTGCGGCTTCAAAATTGCAGGGAAGAACACAGTGAATCTCAAGCAACATCTGAGGTGCCAACATGCTGCCATATGGAAGAAGGTAAGGAACGGCTGGGCCTGTAATAGTAGGAACGGGTGTGTGTGTGTGTGTGCACGCGCGCGGGCGCATGCATGTGGGTATTTGTGTGTGTGTGCCTTCCGGTGCCTGTATCTGTCTGTCTCTGTTATAGAAGAAAGATGTTCTACTGATACACTGGATATTAATCGTTCAAATATCTTCCTCCCAACTAGATACCTGACACAGTGACACCAAAGCCAAATCAGATGTTGGGGAAGGAAAGGAAGGACAATGAAGACTTTGTGGATATGATGAAACAAGCCGACAAAAGGTTCAATGTGTGCAGTGGGATATATGTTAAAAAGAGAGTCAGTGTGTGAAGTTATATTCTGCACAGTGTTATATAAATAAAATAGAGAAAAAGAGAAGCAGTGAGTGGAGAAGTTTTGTTCTGTACAGTGTGATATATATGTTAAAAAGAGAAGCAGTGTGTGGACAAGTTCTATTATTTACAGTGTTGACTAAAATGACAAAAATAACTCAGACCTAAATTGATTTTTGTCATTTAGACTAAGACTAAATTGGGAAGGCAATGACTAAATATGACTAAGACTAAATTAGATTTTTGTCATTGTGACTAAGATTAAATTAGAAAAAGCTGACGAAATTAACACTGGTGTGAACTGCAGTCATACAACACAAGTGCCCTGCATGCGCAGTAAAGAACGCAATGATGTAACAGGTAAGCGTGCTCTGTGTTTACGGAAGTAAACATGGATGGTAGTGCCGGAGCGCCTCTACCGATCTTTTCCAACCATAAAAACACAATTTTTTCAAGATGGTTAAAAATAAATACTGCTCTACGCATCATCATCTTCCATTGGTTGTTGTTTTTCTTGCCGCTTCTTCATAGCAAGACCCTGAATAGTGACCTTTGTCGGATATTATTGGCATTCAGGTCGGATGAATGCGACCTGGCTGCTCAGACACAGGTTGCATTTGAAAAGATCAGATTCGTGTCGGATTCAGGACCACATAGCCAAGTGGCCTGGGTCGCATTGGTAATAATTTGAATAACGGATCTGAGTTGTTCAGACTGCCATGAAAAGATCAGATCCAGGTCGCATATGGGCCAAAAAATCGGATTAGGGTGACTTCAGGCTGCAATGTAAACATGGCCTAAACCAACCAGCAGAATCCAGAGGGATTTAAAATGCTCTTTGGTGAACCCAGACTACTTGGATTTCAGCACAGATGGCGGGGACTGCTAAAAAAATCGCTGATTTGAAAATAAAAAGAAAGAACACAAAAAACAATTAGACAGATGCTGCTCTGGATCTGGCCAGCATTGATGCTCTGAAGAACAAGGTAGTGCAATAGCGATCCCTTCTTTCACCCAGCAGTGAGGGTTTAATCAAAAGCAGTCAAAACACATAATTCCAAGACAACTTGAGTTAAGTTCATATCTGAAACAAACAACATTCCTAACCCCCTCAGTTTTTTTATTGGAACTCTGCTTTCCAACAAAATATTTATATAAAAAGTTCTCTACATCATCAATAGTTCACCAAACATATACTGTATTAAATAACTAATTTTGTCAGAAAATAATCAATCATGTGTCCTCTAACATATATCTTTGCAACATTAAAGATTTAACTATTACAAATGCAACTTCCTTATAGTAGTGCTTCCCAAATATTTTGGAAGAAAAGTCAATGGATCTTTCCTTGCAAATCCAGTTCTAAAATTATTTATTGTATGTGATTTTTGTAATTAATGTAAAGGTAGTTCTCTAAACTTTTTTTGTTAAGATGTGGACATTTTTTTTGTATTCCGTGAATTTCAGTTATACCCTTTGAGTTTAATTACAAAGTATTTAAATGTGCAGGATGTTATACAAGCCTTAGGTTGGTTTTACTCTTAAACGCTAATTACTCTTAAAGCATTGTAAAGGGTTATCTGCTTAAAGAAATGTGGTAAAGAGATTTTCTATTAAAAACAGAGTAGAAAACTGTTATTAAAACACATTTTATCTTGTGTTATAACCATTCCAATTGCGTTGCCTTTTTGTGTTTTCATAAATATAGCTATTCAAAGAACCTTTTAAGTGTCACATATATAGTTTGATTTTTACCAGTAATAAAACATGCTAAAAGATTAACAGGATCCTTTTAAGAACAGATTTAAGTAATTCCATACAAAAAATGTACAGTAGTTCATGCATGGGATATAGATTTGTATAATTTCTTTTCATTTCTGAAAAGATATAGAACACAAAAAAGAAAACTTTTCAAGGATTCATTGTAGCTTAGTAGTAAAGCAGTATTAGACACAAAAGCATAAAAAGAAGGCCAAACATTATGATTAAATAATAGGTCTTAAAACTTCAGACTTGCTGCAATAAAGCACTGTCTCAGAGCAGCTTCAACTCTGTAAAATATAATGGGGCATAATGTTAGTACTTGTCAGTACAGTATGATGAACACACAAGTCAAACACAAAGCAATGCTTAATGTAGAAGAATTGTGGGGAGCAGAGAGAAAAGAGTAACTGAGGGAGATAAAGGCACATGAGTGGAAAGAAGACTCTGATAAATCAGAGTGGAGAAAGAGAGCTGTCGAATAAATTTTTCACATCCTATTATTTCCCCTTGTATCTTCCACCACAGGAGGCATAAAGAGTGGGTGTGAACGTGTGAGTGTGAAAGCAGGAGAAAGAGTGATGATGAAGATGACCCTGGCACTGTCGTACACAGCAAGTAAGGCGCGTGCACTCGTGCGACACCCCTGACACTAAAGCACAACATTTTTCCTCAACACATCTTCAAATACCCACGACATCGGGTAATTGGGACCCCTGCGGCCGATCTCTGGGCTCGGGTGCCAAGGGCGTGTGTTCCCCACAGAGAGGCGGATAAATCAACTGTTAATAAGGCAGCGAGCATGGAGCTTCTATTTACGACTGCTCTCTCCACAAGGCCGCTGTCAACAATCAAACTGTGGTCCAACAAACCATCATAGAAAAAAAAACAACAACACAGATTTCATTAATTTAAGATGGAGGATCCTAAACATCCCCTCACCCATAACCATAACTAGTTAGCAATATGATGTATTCAGCATTTCTATCAGTGGCTGCTTTTTCCTATTAACCCATAATGGTGTCAGGGTCAGGTTCTTAGCTAAGTCTCATATGTTGCCCCCCCCCCCCCCCCCCCCCCCTCCTACACACACACAGCCACACTGGTATCAGGAAACATTGGTATCCAAACCATAGCGCACCCAGCAGCATTTTGGATAGGTGTATTGATTCATCCAAGGAAAGTCACCTTCCTCCTCACCCCATCACAGCTAAACACCTCAGGGGCCCGGTCATTTCACTCAGCCAATTTGTATAGCTGTTACTATTAGTGTTTCTCTAGTATAGAGCTTTGGTCTTAGGGCAAGGGCCCATCACTTTATGATGCCGGGCCTAATAAACATCATTGTGATTTTCCCATGCTAGTAATTAGGTATGTGGCTAATTTATCATAGTTAAAGGGTGGCACCGTGCCAGAGGAAGGCCACCCCGAACGGGGACACTGTTAAATAATATACACTTAACGCTACAGCGACATAACAGTTGCTTTGGTTTGAGGTGTGTGGATTCTTTTAGAGGAGATTTTGACTTTGACCACTGTGTGCATATACTAGTATATGCTGCATGATGGCAGCCCACTGGTCCCCAAGGGGATGGGTTAAATGCAGAGTTCATTTTGTTGCTCTGTACTTTGGAATGACAATGAAAAGCTGGAAAAAAAAAAAAAAACGCTGGTAAATTATACTAGTTAAAAAAAAAAAAAAAGAGTATTTTTTTCACTTCATTAAAACATCAGAATGACAAACTTCCGATAATTATTTTGGGATACTGTAAGAAAGACGAAAATAGATTTCATAAAGTGGAGGGAAAATTACAAACCTCCTCCAAAGAGGTTTGCAGCTTTAAATGACACCTCAAAAGGTGTTTGGTGTGTCCTAAAGCTTTTTAGATCTGTACATTTGAAGCTCAAATTCTCAATTGGATTAAGACCTAGATTTTGTCAGAGTTATTTAAATGGATTAGCATTTCTTGATCTAATCAAGTCACAAATGGAGATTCTGCATCACACTGTAAACGTCTTTGCACTACATGGCGAATTTTCAAATTCCTTTGAATAGAATTCAACTCGCTGTTCCACTGCATCTTGCACAAAATTTATTTATTTTTGCACTGCTCTCAACCTTCCACATCAATACCATGTCTCTCCTACACTGTTTCCATTTTGATCACTGCTGCTCTTTAAGCTCATTTCAATGCTTAGCTGCTCATTAACTGTTGGGAAAAAGCTGTATGTTTTGAAATTTCATTTTGTATACACTCTGTGTATATACAAAACTTCGACAAACGTTTGTATTTAAAATGACAATAAAGTGTGTCTAAGTCTAAGCCATAGCTCTGGCTGTGCGGTTGTTGTCTTGCAGCTTCAGTAAGGCTTTCTTCAAACACGGTCAGTTAATAGCTTTCTGTTTATTTACAACAACATAAACCAGGTTCCCTCTCATGAGAACATTCAATTTGGGTGGCATATTTAGGATGATAAGAACATTTAGTAAATGTTTTGCCTGTACTTTAGCACAGAAAGAGAAGGCTTTGGCCAAAGAAACTACTACAAAAGTTCTGTATTCCCTCTATGGATTCTAGTGCAGTTAAGTCGTTTCAGGATGAAGATATAATTTTTTTTAAACAAAAAAACAGTAAGTGAAAAATTATTTTCTTCAAATTAATCAGATGTTTCATCTGCACTCATCCAATACAGTGTGTTGTTGAACAAAATGTTCTGTGTGCAGTCCTAGTACACAAGATTAAGGAACTCTCTGCATCTATACTGCAGAAGGTGGTAAGGACTTTTCACAGTTTTGTATTTTTTTCAAAGAAGGTATTGGCAGTCCATGTGAGGTGAAGACGTTCTTGTTGAGCAACTTGTTAGTGAAGAAATTTTCATTAAAGTAAATTCAGTGCGTTAATTATCACTGCGAAAGACAGTTACGGTTTCCTTTCAACAAAAACATCAACAAACATCCTTGGTTAATTATGTCAATATACCATAGATTATTTATTAATTTGCCTTTTTTGATGATGTTTAATAGAACATAGAAAATCCAAGTTTTTAGCAAGAAAAATATGAAGAAACCTTAAAGAAACTTTAACGAGATGAAAGGACATATGTTAAGTAGTTTCAGTCATTTACAGACAGGTAATGCAAAGCAGCAGAACATCTTCTACATCCCTATGTTTAACATTTCATCATTTATTTCATAATGAGGGATGCTATTTACTTTTTTATCACTTGCTATTTTGCTGTCATTTATGGACAAATTAATTAAAACTTCCCCAAAAAACTGTAATTTTGGTTCTGTCTATTATGTTATTGGAGAAATACTCTTCTATTTAACTTATACTATTTAATGACATACAGCCTGTTGGGCTGTTAGCTACTGTAGCTCAAACTCTATGGACATTTTATAAAGGTTAACCTAAATATATTCTTATATTTTAATGGAAGTTGTTTTTAATTTATTCCATATGTGTGCATGGTTCAGTGTTTGACCAGCTTGATTCACATTTCCATATGTTGCCCTAACACACAGCCAGTTGGGCGCGTGTAAACTGAACAATATATTATAGTCTGAAAATTATTTGATTAAATGCAGGTGGGAATTGGAATAAAAAGTTATTATTTACAAGGATAAAATATGATTTGAGCTGGTAAACTTCAAATAGGCATTTTAGTTTCTTGCCATAATGAAGAATCAAAGAGATCAAACATAGATGTTGCACTATTTAGAACAAAATAAAAAGCAAAAGCAAAAGATCATGATTTTTTTCAGATATTCCGTAAAAATTCAAAAAAATATCCACTGGACTTGGTTTCCAAGATTTGAAGACGTTTCGTCACCTCTTCAGGAAGCTTTCTCAATTCAAATGTCTGGATCCGCAGTGAGTTTGAGTGTTATATAGACAAAGCCTTGTATCGCTTGGAAACATGCAAATGGTAACCAATGAATGGGTTGTTTGGTTCCATCGTTAGCCTGTAATATTTTTTCAGATACATTCTGTGTATGTAAAAATTTCAAATGTGGCTATTTTATTTGATGGGATCTTATGTAAAAAGGTGAGTTTAATTTCTTACTGCCTAAAAGGATAAAATGCCCTCTTTCTGATTCTTTACACTTATACTTAATTATTTTGATCACCACACCATCTCAGATTTTTTGCTCTTCTCATCTGGTTTACTTTCACACTTTTCATATTTTGCAATGCTGTTTCTACATTTTACACTTATTACAGGACTTTTTTCAAAGCCTAATTTTCAAAACCTCATACTGAGCCCCCATAATCTCACTTACAGTAGGTTTCCACAACTGCCGCTTGTCTCTTTTTCCCCAATGTTTGTGCCACTGTTCTTAATCATACCTATTTTTGGAAGTATGCAAGTGGGATTCTGCTAATGTCAGTAAAACATTTGCAAACAAGTCAAACTTCTTAAGGCGCCACAGATAAAACAAAATTTAACCTGCAAAATCCCTAAGACTGTTTAACAAAAGCAAACATTTCTTTTTAAATTTTAGGAATAATTCTCTGTGTTCTCGTAAGCAAAGGAAACAATGCACTTTCTTTACTGGCACAAAGCATTGACCAAAACTGTCCATCTGGATTTTAATGACAGAGTCTAATTTATTTATAGCTAGGCTAAATTATAACAGCAGAATCCTGAAAACACTGAAATTCACATGGCTGTCTGTTTTCTGCTGATGTCAACACTATGCTAATGGTGCATATAAATATTATGTGCACCTTTCCAAACAAGCCCATCACGGGGCAGTTTAGCTGGATCTGTCGAGGGGGGAGAATGCTGTTTGAGCCAAAACATGCTTACATTTCACTGCTGCATGCAAATGTTGCTTTATGTCGGATGGTTTGCTTGGTTATCTTTGACTGGAGTGAATTTGCTGACTTTAGGCACAGTTTAGCTGGTTTCAACATTTTCAAATGCAGCTGCAGTTTTCAGACTGCTGACACTGAGGCAAATTGGCATTTCTCAGAGAGAGTGCGGGGAAGATAAAATTGGTGCATGAAATTTTAAGATGTTCTTAGTAACTATTAAGCCTTGGAAAAAAAAACAACACACAAAAAACAAAATTTTGTACATACAGTCTTGCAGACACCTATACACCTTCAGCTTCTTCACATTTTGTCACGTTACAAAAAAACTAGCAAATACCATAGAAGATTATCGACTTAAACTGAGATGCAGGGCAAGAAATGTGTTCATTTGAGAAGCAGCGGGCTTAAGGAAGCGCTGGAGGAGCTGCAGAGATCCACTGCTAAGGTTGGGGAAATCTGTCATAGTAGATCTAATGTGGGACAAGTCTCATCAACTTATTTAACTTCAGTTAATTTCAGTTTATTTCCTTAGCTCCATTTCACAACACATTTCATCTCAAGGCAGAAAACCTTGCTGGTTGCATTGAGTCATTGACCTCACAGCATACCCTCCTGGATGAGCCAATAGCGACTCTAGATACTAGGGCTGGGCGATATAGAAAAAAAGCTTATCGATAAAAAAAAAATGCATATTGATCGATATTGATAATTATTGAAAAGATTTGAAACCATATTTTATGTGCAGCTCTGCCTGGACTTTTTATGATATTGCTAAATGATTTAATTTTAATAAAGAACACAAACACAGACTTCCAATTAAATATTTATTTAACCAACTTTTTTAACCATAACAGAATTGTTTTAAAGAAAAATAACTTAAAAGACCTGAGTTATGTTATTAAATACTGACAAAGAATAAACTAAAGTGACCAAAATAAATATAACAAATAAACCTGGTTCAGCTTAGTTTCCTGCTTTAACCTGAGTTATTACTTTGAAGTTGCTGGCCCCTCACCATTTTTCTCTCAATTGTTAGAACTACGTATATATATATATATATATATATATATATATATATATATATATATATATATATATATATATATATATATATATATATATATATTTTTTTTTTTATTTTTTTTTTCCCCGAAATTCCCGAATATTCCTCGGAGGAGAGTCGCGGCGGGGCCTACACAGCTCATACTCCTGCGGGTGTGAGCGGCTGAGATGATAAAAAAAAAAAAAAGTTGGTTGTGTTATCAGACTTCGTTTTCACTGGTTCCCGACACATTTTACAGATGACTGTGGTTTGTTTTTTGTCCGACTTGCCATGACCGAAATACTGCCAGACTGCCGAACTACAAAAACCCTTCTTTGAAACAATTTCCTCCGCCTCTCCTGCTGCGACATCTTCATGTGCTCTGTGTTGTGGTTTGAGAGGGAGGCGCTTTGTGACGGCATGCCTGGGTCCGCGATTGTGATTGGTTGGGAGGAAGTAATGACTAGCATAAACCTACATGCTAGGCTACAATGAGAAGGAAGGAAAACTGCGTTTCTTTATTGAACTTTTATCGAGCCTATTTTTTTCTATTGCGCCACACGTCTATCGATCGATATATATCGTTATTGAATTATCGCCCAGCCCTACTAGATACTGCTTTGCGCTGTTGTTAACTGTGTAGAAATCCCTTACACAAATAATGCACACAGGAACAGTGGAAGGGAAAAACTCCCTTTTAACAGGAAGAAACCTCCAGCAAAACCTGGCTCAGACATAACGATAACTACAAAGACACTTATAATGACAAGAAGAGAATAGGATTGAACAGAGCAAAATAGAATTACAAAATAAAAAATCATGTGGGGGTATTAATAAAAATCATATTCAGTTAAAAATGAGAAATGAGAAAAATTTAAATAAGAATTAATTGAATTATCCCACTTATACCCACAACATGTCTTCTTGTCTAGGAAACACAGCTGTTTGCACCGACTCACTGACTTTACAGAATTCATTCCTCCTGGATGAGCATATATCAACAGTGAACAGTTGCTTGCATTGTGTTGCTGGCTTTGCAGCAATCCTTCACAAAGTGGAGAGAAAAAACAACAAAACTCCCCTTTTAACAGGTGGAAACCTCAAGCACAACCAGACTCAGGGTGAATGGCGCAGTAAACATGAAAAATATTTCCTGTGCAGGTAAATACCTGTGCAAGTATATCATCAAGATGAGGATAGTATAGAACATTGGTTCCTTCCTTCCCATAGCATTCCAAATGTAGTTTAAAATGGCAATTTGTGTTTTTATCTGTATAGAGTATCTTCTGACCTATGTTTTAGATACACTTTACATACATTTTCCTTACACTTTACAATAACCTGCTAAATTTTGTTGGTTTGTCCCTCTGAAACCACATAAAAATGGATTCAAATACGTAATTCTAATATGAAAGGTTTCAATTTTAAAGTTAAAAGGTGGAATTAAACTGAAAATCATAGTAATCATGAGACTAGAATCTTGAAAAAATGTGGATCATTAATTCAGGCATCACTGGTTTCTTTAACCCCTGCCTTCAAATGCATGAACTGTGTTAAACATAAACACTTTGAAATATTTAAAGAGCATACTGTATTTATGTATCCATCAGCACATAGGCTGGTAAGCACACTGTTGATCAGTTACACATAACACGACCAGATTTGTGATCAATACCTCTTTAAGGATTCTCGTTAAATTTAACAGCACTGATCAAATTCTTCTTTCCGAGAACATAACCGTGTTAAAAGTACAGCATTAGGCTGTTTATCACTAACAGCCAGCCATAAATCTGCCTCCTCCCCTGAGGATCCTAAATAGCAGCAGCTGGCTATATTAGTGCTCAAATGCGTCTTGTCTACAGCCAAGGGACCAGCTCTGACTATGTTCTAAACAAGGCAAGTTAATCAAATAAAAACTCTGTGTGTAACACAGAGTCGCATATACTATCTAGAGCTGTCCTCAGAGACAAAGAATAATGCATTTAATGCGCTTTGGCTCTATGAGAAAATGTATATCTTCCAGATGCTCTCAGCAATAGAAAGACGAGTACAGCACAGGAAATAAAGGAGAGAACAAAGGAGCCAACGTTAAACAAACATGTCTACAGGACACCTGAGAGGAAAGGAGGTGCACAAACAACCAACAGGGAAAAAGGGGCAAGCAAGTACTTCTAGCAAAGCCTAGCGAGATGGACGAAAACCTTTTGCAAAAAGAAGATACCAAGAATTCGTATACAATAAAGGAAACACAACACATAGGGGTTTTGAACTATGTATGCAGAAAAACCCAGACTAAAACAAACCAAAACAGTCTCACTCCAAACTCAAATATTATTACAGCACTTTTTCCATAGCCTAATATTCATAACCTCATACTGAGCCCCCATAATCTCAAATATTCTCCCTCGGTCAAGTCCTTTGTGCTTCAGATAATGATGCGATGGGGGTACACCTCTCATCATTGAGGCAGAGGGCACCTTACAGGCTGTGAGGGGGTTTGACCAAGCGTCGGTTTTTGACAAGTTGGGAGTGATAATGTGTTGAACAAATGGGTAGAAGGAACCTCTCTGCTTCTGCTTAAGCTTCTGCCATACAGTTGCTTTATTGAAGCATACATATCAACCAGTTCTCTGTTTTTTTTATGAATGTCTGAGTGTGAAATCAAATTCATTTTATGAAACATCTAGTCCACTTGTACACACAGTAAGTGTATCATTCATATTTTGCCCATCTTAGCCATGCAGGAGGTATCTTGGGATCAACTGTAATGCACTTGTTTTAATCCAGAGTCAGGGAGGCATCTGTAGCCCACAAACCCCGGTTTTTATTTTCCACATACATATTGCGTATGATATTGGAAGAACTAAAGCCTAAGACATTTGCCTTCTAGCAGTTGGTCATATGCAAAATTCTGCCAAATTTTTCACATTTACGTACCAAAAACCAGAATTTTTGCTTAATTTAGCACCTTCTTGAACTAAAAATTGAAATGTGTGTGTGTGTTTTCATTTTTATTTTTACAGTTATTATGGTAGGATTGTGATGGTTCACATTTATGGGAAAACATGAAGCAACAAGTTCACTGTTAATCACAAAACAGGCTTATATTGGAGGCTACTGCACTTTAGTTTAGTACGACAGCTATCCAGGAGTTAATCAGTTCTGTTGGCTTGCACTAGAGCAATCTGTAGTTCGAGCACTGATGTTTTTTAGTCCAACGGAGGTCCGTTCTCCTAAACATAAACCAAGTCAGTTGGAAATCAGACCCATCTGTCGTCCTCCTTCCATTTTTCTGTACAAATTCTATGGGTGCTCTATACAGTAGCTGTAATTTATAAGCACTACTGAAATGATTTAGAAAACAAGGTAAGTCTCCCATTAGGACAGCCACTTTAAGCATTCAGCACACCAGAGAATAAAGGCGCGAATACAATGAAGAAAAATAAACAAAATTGATTGATACATCATGCCGGTTTTGGCCCTTTTTGGGCCGATTCTCCAGTTGTGCGAGAATTTTGTCGGTCTCAACGTGTGTCCTGTGTCATGCAGTATACAGGAGGTAACAAGGGGCAATTAGCCACTCACAACCATATCCCGATCAGGAAACACTCGGTGCACTTCTTAAAGTGTATGAACATACATTATGAGCTGAAAACTTTTAAACCCTGCAGTTTATTATCATTGTACAGTGTATGCCCACCTTAAATCTTCATTAGTTTCGATGCAGTGTCTACATAAGTTAGCATGAGACAAACTGACATTATTCTCATGTAACAGCTGGGCCCTGTTCAAAGCATACAGTATACACATTTAATAGCAGTGAAGCACATGTGCACTGGTGTCTTGTTAGCTCTAATACTTTTTTCCTCTTGCCTGGTCAGAGGAACTGAGTTACACAGGGCATAAGTCAGTCTGGTGAGGCTCAAACTCCTCGGTCTGAAACAGACAGGGCCAATCACAGCTCAGAAAGTGAGAGTTTACTCTTAGCTCCAGAATAACCAATATTGCAGCTGCAACACAGTAAGGTTTTGTGATACGCTCTATCATGTGCAGGTGAGCCCGAAATATCTTTAAAACTTATGTAAAGAAAATACATCTTTTGGTTTTGTCATGTTTGTTGTGATCAACTGATTCATGAAGTACCGTCCTGGTTCATGGTCCCAGGCTCTACCCACTCCTTTCCAGACTGAGCATCATGTTTACAATCCTCTGGTATTTTATGGAAGAAAGAAAATGTTCCTCCCTTACACTTTTTTAAGTGTAAGCGAGGAGCTGCGGTACTGGCCTTTGAACATTTATTAAACTCTTAAATTCTTAAAATGAACGCTGAAGGTCTGATAAAGTCTCAGTGACTGCAAACATTTGATATGTCCTTTTAAATCTAAATGATTCTATTCTACAAAGATCTGATAACTATCTGAAAGACGTCGACAGCTACGTATCCAGTGTAGAACAAAGTTGTGTGTCCTTAAAGAATTATAAAGAACTATTATGTAAGTAAATTGTGTTAACATCCTAAATTTAATAGTTTAAATATAGATTAGTTGTTCTAAGCAGGGATGGGATTCTTTTACACATCTTAAACATTTGAAGTACATTCCAATGCAAAGGTAGTGAAACGATAAAAGATAATTTTTTGTATAACCAGCTTTGCCTCTTCCAGTTAAGAACATTTTTAAAACTGATAAGATCAGTTTAAAATAGATTCCTGTATTAATTACCAACACCCAGTTATAACTTGTAACCTTTAGTGAGGTTTGGTTAGTTACCTTTTCATAACTTTAAGCCAGTCGGCATTTTATTACTGTAAAATATGATAAAAATGTAAGAGACATATGAAACACCATTTATTCTATTTGCTGGAAGGTTTTCAAAGCTACTTTAAAGAAACATTTCAATAATCACACTTTAGCAAATAAAGTTATATTTATGTTCATTTATGTCCTTTTTTAATGGAGCCAAGAAAATATACAAAGTCTAAGGTGCATATGTCTTGTAAAGTTTCTAAAGCTTAAACATATTTAAATGAATAAACTAACTATACACAAACATTTTCAATATATATATATATATATATATATATATATATATATATATATATATATATATATATATATATATATAGATGTGGACCTGGAAATGTTCCCAACCATTGCAAAAAACTGAACAACTGAACACTGCCTATAGGGATTTTAATTCTTTAACGGATGTTCTGCAGCATTAAACTGAAACTTTAAGGAAAGCCATTCCATTTTAAGACTTCTAGCTAAATAGTGGATCATTACATTTGTGATCACCTCCCAAATTTCTGTATCTCCTTAAGCTTTTCTGCAGGTATTGCACCCGCTAAAATATTTGTTCTATGTTCTTTTCTTGTAGAATGTATTTGCTCTACTTTTATTTCACATCTAGTCACTTCTTTTAAACCGTGGTACCTAAGTATGGTACCTTTGTGGTTTAAAAAACATCAAATTCATTCAATCTAACCAGTTTCATAGCAAATCTAAGAAGGCTAAATATAACAATAAAGCTAAATGAAGAAGTTATAAAGCAGCTGTGTTCAGCCTCCAGCCATAAAAAGCAATCTCGCTCAGCTGTTATTTATGCTTATTTCAACACACTGCGGCTATGAAGTCATTAGAATGGATATTAAAAGTGTTGTGAAAGCAGCAGAAAAGATTTCTGAAGCTGTGTTGTGATAAAAAGGTACAAATTCCACACACTTACCCCCCTGATCAGTGCTGACGGTGATGATGGCCACCTGCCGAGGGAAGGAGCTCATCTCTGACACACCGTTTAGTGACTCAATTTCAAATGTGTAGTTTGCGTGTGATGAGAAGTCTGTGACAGTCACACTGGCATTGGTCAGGCCCAAAGGCCGCGGGACGAAACGGAGCTCGTCCTCACAGAGTTGGCACTGGTTGGGTGCAGGGCCACAGCGTTTGCACTGGACATTATATGTTAGATCCCGGCGACCTCCGGTGTCGCTCGGGGGTGACCACTCCAGCATTAGGCAGGTGTCGTTCACGTTGAACAATAAGTTGCGCGGAGGAGATGGGGGGCCTGTGGGTAAAAACATCAAGATATAATTAATTATGTAATAAAATAAATTTCATGTATGCTAATACCTGTGGTGGAACATTTTGGTTTCATGCTTGAATTTCAGATATTCATAATATCTAATGCAGAAAGCTTCCACCAAGTAATGCACCACCTACTCCCATTTTGAACATACAATACATTACGTTGTGCAAAACATAGTTGTTTAGACCTTAGGTTCTGACAAAACTAATAGTAGATAAACATTATATGTAAATGAACAAAGTACCACATTGTTTTTAAACAATTCTTCAACAGAATTATTAAAAAAACAAACGAAAAAAAACAACTCTTCAGTTCTCGACAGAAATCATGGTATCCATATATCATATTTTGTTGCACAACCTTTCGAGTCACTCACTACAATAAATGCTTCCTGTAACTACCAACGAGACTTCTGGTCATCTCAGCAGGTATTTTGGCCCACTCCTGCTGAAAAAACTGCTCCAGTTTAAAATGGACCTTTTCCAGACAACATGTCTCAAAAGGATTTAGGTCAGGACTCATAGAGGGCCGCTTCAGAATGGTACAATGTTTTTCCTCTTAGCTATTTCTGGGTGTTTTTAGTTGTGTGTTTTGGGTCATTATCTTGTTGCAACACCCATAAAGACTAAGACTAAGGTTCTGACACTGCGCAGCAAAGTTTTTGCTTAAATCCCCTGATAGTCTTGATATTTCATTGTAACCTGCAGAGATTCAAGACACCATTTAACAAATTAAGCAAAGCATCCCCAGAACATAACGGATCCTCCTCCATGTTTCACAGTAGGGACAGTGTTCTTTTCTTGATATGATTAATTTTTCCATTTGTGAACATAGGGCTGATATGTCTTAACAAACAGTTGTCTCATTGTCTATAGGATATTCTCCAAAAAGCTCTGTAGCTTGTTAACTTTGGCTAATTCCACTCTGGCTTTGTAATTATTTGTTTTTAACAGTGTTATCTTCCTCGATCATCTCCCATCAGATCCACCTTTGCTTAAATGAAAGATGGAGCGATCTGAAGTTTCCTTTGCTTTCCATGGTCCATGTTGAGTGTGGTAAACACCATGTCACAAAAAAAAGCACAGCAACTACATGTAACTCTATACATAGGCCCACTAACTGATTATAAGATTGTAGACACACATGATGCTAATTAGTAGACACACCTTGATATAACATGTTCGTTTGGTCACATTATTTTCAGTCTTGTCTTGGGGTACAATCATTTTTGTCCAGGCCTGTTTCATAATTTTATCTTTTTAAAGTCCTTCTATTGAAGTTTAGTTGAAATGTAATGTCTGATCATTGTGGGATTTTCTTCATAAACCGTGGGGAACCAATAATTTTTCCATGTGTATTTGTACAAGGGTTTCATATGAAACCAAGATGGAACTATTAACACTTGAATAGTTTATTTTTTATTTTCTAGCATAAGCTGTAAAAGATTTTAAACAAATGAAAACTTTCTTGTCTACAGTTTCCCTAGTTTAAAGTCTGTTGCCAGACCTCTCTCCTGCAACAATGTTCCGCTGGGTAATTTACAAACAACAGCACTGTTAGAGTATTTGCATAATGTCACAGCTTATACAGCGTCTGCCTTATCTGCCAAACTGCATACCTCTCTTCGGCCTGGAAAATTTTGTTTTGTTTTATTGCGATATTGAGGGGAAAAATATTCACTCTAAGATGAAATAGTAAATGTAATAAAATATCATGTTCCATCTGATCTACTCTAAACCTCTCTGGTGTTATTCAAAACATTTTAATCTTTATCCTATATCCTTCCTCCTCTATCCTCTTATCTTTCTATATGCTCTCAAGAGATCTCACAACCTAATAAGGAGCCTCACATAATATATATTCTTGCTAGGTATATGCCGTAAAAAAAAATTAACATGTAATACAATTTTTCTTAGCGTTAACTGAAAGATCTAATAGATATAAACATTTAATCTGTTATCACAGAGGTCACAAATTAAAAATGCTTTGGCTGACAAACATCTCTGAATTATTAAAAGAAATTATACTAGTGGACAAATGGAAGAGCAAAAAGTGGTGTTGAGTCCAAAACCCCACACATAGAAGAGGAAAACACTTGAAAGTCAGATTAACAGAAAACAGCAAAGGGAAATCCCACAGAGTAGAGTACTGACCTAAGATCATTATTAGTGTTGCGCCGATGCCATTTTTTGGCCCCGATACCGATACCCGATACCTGGCTGTGCAGTATCGGCCGATACCGATACTATAATAATGTAAAATAATTGCCATTATGGCTTTGTCAAACTGCTGCCTACCTTTGTGAAGCAGGAAAAAATCTAATACAAAGTGAATCCAGTAGAACTTTTTATTGCCTACCAGGAGTGGGTGACAATAGTTGAATAAACTTATGGCTCTCAAAATGGTATCGGTGCCCTATTTGTTGGTACTCGCCGATACCGATACCACCATTTTAGGGCAGTATCGGGGCCCCGTCCAATACTGGTATCGGTGCAACGCTAATCATTATTAACTTTTAACTGATCTTTAATTGTATATTAATTTTTAATCAAATAGCTCTGGGAGAACCTCCTTTATTGGTGCTGAGATATTGTTTCTTATGGCTGACGGTGTTATCTTTGTTATGTTTTTCCTCCTCTTTTTCTGACATACTGCAGAAATGGGATTGCCAAATAGAAATGTTGTCATGTCTGCTTTTGAGCATCCAAAGTAGAAAACTCCAGGAGATCATCCACTGAAGCATTACGTCAAAGAAAGCTACAATCTGTCATACCTTAATAAGCCTTTCAAAAATATAAACAAGGCAGTTAAGAGAACCACTGACTGATAGTATTGTTTGAAAGGGGTGAGATTTTAGTGGCCATAAACTGCCAGTTCACAACTTTTATTTCTAGATAGCTTTTACTTAATAGGCAAACAGATGAGAAACTTTATATCTTTTAGGGTTTTATTGAGGCTATTTCAGCAAGATTAGTTTAGAGTCTTTTTTGTATTTTATAGAATTGACCAACAGACCCTCTAAAGACCAAATAACTGTTACTTAAGATCCCCGTAACAGATACCCAAAAAGCCTTATTTACTAGAAGTAAAACATGATGGAAACCAAATAAAATGCTTTGCACAGAGCTGAATGCACAATGCAGGGCAATGCAGGTTTATTTCAATAGAACAGTTCAATACAAGGACAATTCTAAGTGCTTTACATGAATCAAACAATAAAAATTAAGGAAAATTAATGCAGAATAAATAAACTAGTCTTTTTTATACAGTGGCGCCATGTTGGTTTGTGATGTCATGAGCAGGACATAACTGATTCATTCTTCCCCAATTAATGTGGGGAATCCCTTGGTAGATTAAATTCATTTTAGGGCAACATAGAGACAAGAATAAGCTTTATTTATTAGACTTATATTTGATACTTATTGGGCTGCTTACTACTGATTGATTGAGTGACTTTATTGATCTCACAGTGAAGAAATGTATATGTTACATCAGCTCAAATAGTCAAGGAGGAAGAATATGATTAAGGAAGAAAAAGGTGCATGGGCTATATGCACTATAAACAGTCGGTCCACATATGACAGCTTTTTTTGTTAATAATAGGATCGTCATTTTTTTGAAGTTGGTATATCCTCCTTATCTTTTTAAGTTGAAGCTAAAAACCACATTGTTCCATTTAGATTGCACAACATGTAAACAACTTAATCACTGCAGAACAGGAGAAGAAGAATGGAAAGAAAAATAAAAACAAGCAGGCAAAGATAAGAGCAGTATAAATGTATCATATAATTTGATTTTCAAATATAACTCTTATTGTTAGAGTAAAAATAGGTATCTTATTTCAGTTTAATTTTTTTTTTCAGGTCAGAAATGGGTATTTAGGTCTTTAGTGTAAAGGATAGCAAGAAACAGATCCAGGTTGATAAGAACTCATCCTTTCATTATTGCTTGCAGACAAATTCTTTTGAGATGTCAAAAAAAAGAGAGTGTTGGCCTAGTGGTTAGAGCAGTTCGCTTGTGCTCTGAGAAGGTTGCAAGTACCTGGTTTGATCCCAACAGCCTCCACTCTGTGTTCCTGAGCAAAACCCTTAACCCCATGCTGCTCCCTGGGTGCCAATTTCCCCATTGTGGGACAATAAAGGGACTTACATTACAAGTCTTTTTTCACTCTTTTACTACATTTCCACTGATTATGTAATGTACTGACCCGTGTTTTCATAAAATAACGTACACACACCACTTCTTCAGGCTTGTGTGCCAAAAGTAGAGTCTGACAAGTCACCCGTAACAACGATAACTGATCTTTTAAAATAAAAGCCTCTGTTGAATTCATACTTAGGCCCTTCTTGCTCCAAGGTTGTATTAGAGCTAACAAACAAATTCACTTATCTGTGAGCAGACAAATTTTTTGCCCTAAATACTGAAACTTTTTGAAAACAACTCTATGAAGGTGCCTTCTAAAAATTAAATACCATATCTATACAGGTTCCATTACATTTCACATTTATTTTTCACAATTCTTTCTAGTGCAGTAAAGAGTCCAAGGTTATTTTATAGAACCTCCCTTACAATCGCCTTTGCTGTTGGCGTTTTTGTGCTCCCTAGATATAAGTGTTTGTGTGTCAGGGCAAGGATTGTGCTCTAGCAGGCAGCCAGCTGTCAACAGGGTGGATTTAAAAGGCCTAAGGGATTTGAACACTCCCGTCCTGCCAAGCTCACTGTCTGCCAGGACAATGGGATGTTTCCCTCTTCTTCACACCCCTCCCTAACGTTCTCTCTCTACCATTGCTAAAAATCTCAGCAGACAGGAGAGCTCCTCCTACTGATCTACCACTCCTGTCAGTGCGTCCATTCTCTCTCTTTATCTCTCCCTTCCTCCCTTGGCCATTATCTCACCTGCTCCATTCTCTCCATCAGGGAGAATCCACCCACCTACCCTCCTGCAGAGCAATCCCACTGCCATCAATCAGCTCCTATTCTCCTCTTAGGGGAAGATAGGTATCAGCGCCCTCCTTCCTTCCCCTCTTCACACTGTCTACTCCATCCACTCCTTACATATTTCCCTTGCCTTTATCTCTCCTTGTGACATCTTCGCTTTCTTCCGCTCCGCTTTTGTCTTCCTCTTACTTTTCAATCTCCATTTTCTTCTGTCTTTTGACTTCACAGTTAAGCAAATTGTGTATGCATTAAATTACATTATGCAAGTAAGCAAGGCTTCACTTGTTAAAAAAAGTAGATATAAAATATGAATACAGCCTAAACGCTTGATTTTTGTGGTTGTCAGATCCCTCAAAAGGCTTTTCACGCTGTGTTTGTACTTCAAGCGAAAAGCAGCCCTGAAGATTTGGAGTTTTCCTAAGGATGAATTGCTGTTGTCAAACCATAAACAAGATCCGTAGTTACTTTACACTGTAGCTTAGGTTCAAGTTATTTTAAGTGAGCATAATCCTATGCAACTCTCCAGAAATGTCAGAGGAACATAGAGAAAACAACTAAGGAAAGAACATAAATAACCCACCACTCTTGACTTAGTGTGAGTTTAAATGTGTAGATGTAGATGTTCACATATAGTATGATGATGACTGATCACTGTGAGCTTCATTCATTTCATTTACATACAGATTAACACCATGATCCAGATCATTTACAGAACTACAGAGTCAATTCAGTCCAGTCACACTATGTGGACATTTACTCTTATCCAAAGTTCTTTGCCCTTTTTGTTTTCTCTTCAGTGCAGCAACGTTTGGAAGGCTATTCTGTTTAGCTGTGACACCATCCTGAAGGGGTCAGCGGCTGAGCTTTTGCTGCCAAGAACATCATGTTCGTTCTCAATAGATAATACACTTGGCTTTTTCTCTCAGTGTTTAAATCTCTCTAAGTCGCTCTCTTACACAAATTGGATGAGTCTTTTCAGCAACTAACTCAATGTGTTCTTTTTTCATATAGACTTGACAGATCGGCTTAGCTGTTTCTCTTCTAGAGATGAAGCCACTAAATAAGCTACTAATGCCAATAACCTCTTACCCTTGATTCATAACTTCTATGCTCTTGTTGTCTCTATGCTCTGTCTTCTCAAAGCCCCATTTCAGAATCAGTATGAGATTTATTGCCAAGTAGGTTTGCACTTACAAGGAATTTAACTTGGTGTTGATGGTGCAGACAAATTTGATATAATGCAGAATCTATAGCTATATACAATATAAAACATACCATATACTACATACAATAAATAGTATATAGCTCTATACAGTACAATATATACACAGTAGACTGTGTGATAATGTAACGCAGAAAGTCTGGAGATGCTACGTTGGTGTAGCCTCTAGGTCCTTGACGAATGAGGGACAGAGCCAGTGTCACAGGGGTCACTGGGCCTCGTTGATAAGGCTGCTAGCGGATGGAAAGAAACTGTTCTTGTGGCATGAGGTTTTGGTCCTGATGGACTGCAGCCTTCTGCCAGGGGGAAATGACTGAAATAGTTTGTGACTGGTATGTGAAGGATCAGCCACAATCTTCCCTGCACGCCGCAGAGTCCTGGAGGCATACAGACCCTGGAGAGATTTGGAAGATTGCAGCCAATCACCTTCCATGCAAACTGGATGACACGCTGCAGCCTATCCTTGTGCTTGGCAGTTGCACCAGCACAGCAGCTGATGATGGAGCAGGTGAGGATGGAGGAGATGGTCGAGGAGTAGAAGTGCACCATCATCGTCCTTGTCAGGTTCATTTTTTTCAGCTGCAACAGGAAGTAGGATGTGCAAAGCAACAGTTTGATATACCCAACGTTGCGCACAAATAATTTTTTTGTGGTAGACATGTAATTACCAGGAAATATGTCAAAGCTATCTCAGAAGACAACAGCAGAAGAAGCAGTGGATCTGGTCTCCAGGAGGGAGGGATTTTTCTGATGTCAGAGAGTGGTAGCAATATCCACTCAGCTGAACCTGTTCAAGAAGAGTCCTTTCTCCATAATGCAGACTGTTGTGCTGGTTTAGACAGCTAAATGTTTATATGCTATGTCTCTCCCTTAAAAAAAAAAAACAAAAAAAAATCATATTGTGCAAATAACAATATGCACATGCACTTTCAAGAATTTGGTATCAAATTAGTTTATTTGAAAAATCTATCTTTTATGCATTAGACAGTTCACATACCAACTTTAATAAACTTTAATGGTTGTGGCAGGTTAAGGACTTCTAATTCATTTTCTATCTTACCTGTATTCTTTTTAAGAGTTTTAGTTGCACTTTAGGATGTTTGACTGCATTCAGCTGCAAAACATTTTTTTTTTACCTTTTCGGTTTTCTTCTGTTGTTAAAGACATGATTACTGTGTGTATAATTGTGCTTGCATGCTATAAATTCTGAGCAGGAAAGTGCACGCAGCAGGGTTATTGTGTCATTGTTGGCAAGTGCACTCTGAAGCCCTGATAAATGTGTCAGTTATAAACCTAGCTTTAGGTGCTGGGTGTTGGATGGGCACAACTAAGTCCTTCTCTTTTGTCTGTATCTCCAAAAAACACGTTTTTTTTTTTTCCAAACTTTGTTTATTTGGTTTTTAACAAGAATTGCATAGCCATACATTTACAATGTGATTCATATAAAACAAACCATACAATTCCCTTGAGTTATAAGAACAAAACAAAAAACACAATAAAACAACCTCCAATCACTCCCAGGCAATATGAAAAAGTCATAAGAAAAAGGACACAAGCGCACAAAAAAAAAGTTTTGAAATACATAAAAATTAAGATGCATTCTGCTACACCTAAAAAATAAAAAAAATAAAAAATAAATAAAAACAAGTACAGTTTGTGCCCAGGAAAGCAAATACGGAACCATAAGAAAAGGAAAATCCGAGAAAAAGGACACAGGATGAGCAGACAAATATATACACGAAGGACTAGACTGGGACAGAATCAAAATTAACTTGACCAACCAGTCTTCGTAATGGCTGCCAGATTTCTGCAAATTTGTCAGAGGAACCCCGTAGTGACATCCTAATTTTTTCAAGTTTAAGAAAATAAACAATATCCCTCAACCAAAGTATGAAAGAAGGAGGTTGTGGTGATTTCCATTTAAGGAGAATTATCCTCTTTGCAATAATGGTCATAAAGGACAAAGAATTTTCTTGGGAAGAGGACAAGGGAGATGGCCCCGAAAACACCCCAAACAAAGCACTCTGGGGATTCGGATCAATTTTTCTGCCAACCACGTGTGATATAACGACAAATACCTCTGTCCAAAAACTCTTTAGCTGGGGGCACAACCAAAACATGTGTATAAGGTTTGCAGGAGACTGTTGGCACCTATCACAAACTGGGGAAACCGTGCTATAAAATTTAGACAGACGAACCTTGGTATAATAAATGCGGTGAACAAGCTTGCATTGAATAAGACAATGCCTAGCACATATAGAAGACTTATGTACCCGTATTAAGATACGTGACCAAAGCTCGTCAGGGATAGCCTCTCCTATATCCTCTTCCCAGAGGGCCTTAATTGAGCCTAAAGATTCAGCTCGGATCGAAGCTATGCGGGTATAAAGAATTGAAATAGATCCTTTCAGCCTAGGAATGGGCAAAAGCAAGGAGTCAAGGTCAGAGTCCTCAGGCAGCCTAGGAAAAGTGGGAAAATTACTATGAACAAAGCTACGCACCTGTAAAAATCTGAAAAAATCTCGAGATGGAAGAGTAAATTTGACAGTGAGTTGTTGAAAGGTAGCAAAGACACCATCAATAAATAAATCCCTAAAGGTCTGAATGCCAAGGTTTGACCAAATCACAAAAGTTTTGTCTGTGAGAGAGGGAGAAAAGACATGATTGTTTGCGATAGGAGCATATGGAGAAAGGAGTTGTAGACCAAAATAACGCTGAAATTGAGTCAAAATCTTGAGAGGTTTTAACTACGCTATTCTTTGTGTAAGCAGCAGTCGAAGATTTAATTGGTGAATACAATAGAGCTGCGAGAGACACAGGTTTTGCGGAATTCGTCTCCATTACAAGCCAGTCAGGAGAGGATGGGCCACACCGAAGCCAGGCTGTCAAAACCCTAATATTGGAAGCCCAATAGTAGTACCTGAAGTTCGGTAAGGCCATCCCCCCAAGTGTCTTAGGTCTCTGTAAATATTGTCTAGACAATCTAGGGACCTTCCCCTCCCAGAGAAAATCTGAAACGAGAATCTAGCCGACCAAAAAAGGAATTGGTTAAAAAAATTGGGACACATTGAAAAAGATACAAAAATCGGGGGAGAACATTCATTTTGACACAGTTGATTCGAGCTACCAGAGACAGTTTAAGTAAGGACCAGCGCTCAAAATCTTCTTTAACTTTCAACAGCAAGGGAGAAAAGTTAGCATTAAATAAATCCTCATACCTATGCGTAACTTGAACTCCAAGATATGTGAAACCGTCATTGGCTACTTTGAAAGGAAAGCCATGCAGCGGAAGAGCCCTAGCCGCTGAGTTAATAGGAAACAATTCACTTTTACCCAGATTCAGCTTATACCCAGATAACCGGCCAAAGTCTGAAAGCAGGTGCAAAGCAACAGGAATAGAGTTGTGCAGATCTGAAACGTATAAAAGTAAGTCATCAGCGTAAAGTGAGACCTTAACTTCCAAACTATAACGACGTATGCCCACAATAGTTGGACTCGAGCGAAGCATGATGGCAAGCGGCTCAATAGCCAAGGCAAATAAAAGGGGACTCAATGGGCATCCCTGTCTTGTAGAGCGATGAAGGAGGAAGTACTCCGACCGAGTGTTGTTGGTCTTAACCGAGACCTGTGGGTTAGAATAGAGTAACTTAATCCAAGTCAAAAAAGCTTCACCAAAACCAAACTTTTTGATAATATAAAAGAGGTAAGACCACTCAACTCGGTCAAAAGCCTTTTCAGCATCGAGAGAGATCAAGGCTTCGGGATTGTTATGGGGTGAGCTATTGTAAATGACAAGGGTTAGGGTTAGGGTAAAGCCTCCTAATATTAGAAAAAGAATGTCTATTTTGAACAAACCCGGTCTGATCTGAGTGAACTACTGTAGGCAGAACACACTCGAGATGCATACCTAAGACTTTTGATAACAGTTTAAAGTCGGCATTTAAAAGGCTTATCGGACGATAGGATGAACAATGAAGAGGGTCTTTGGCTTTTTTCAAAAGAAGGGAGATGGTGGCCTGATTAAGAGTCTCGGGCAGGACCCCAATAACAAAAGGATCATTATACATTTCTAATAAGAGTGGCGCAAGTTTATCCCAAAACGCTTCATAAAACTCAGAGGGGTACCCATCAGGGCCTGGGCATTTTCCTCCCTGAAGAGATCGCATAGCCGCATTAAGTTCTGACAAAGTAATAGGTCTACCCAGGTTAACCGCTGTTTCCTGATCAACAGTAGGCACTTCCAATTTGGCGAAAAAATGATCCAAGTCAGCATCCGTGGATGTGGATTCAGATGAATACAATAACCTATAAAATTTCTCAAAAGCAAGGTTAATCTGACAGGGATCTATTGTCACACCTGTGTCAGTTTGAATCTTAATAATCTGACGCGATGCAGACACCTGGCGGATTTGGTGTGCCAACAATTTGCTGGCCTTATCACAATGTTCAAAAAACTGTGCCCTGGACCGCAGCATAAGTTCTGTAGTGCGGTGGGTCATGAGTATATCAAATTCGGATTGCAGTGAAAGACGCTCTTTATACACATTTGGGGAAGCACAGGTCGCATACATATTATCAAGTTGCGCAATTTGTCATCTTAGGGTATTCAACTTCTCATTTCTTAATTTATTCTCGAAATGAATAAAAGAAATTATTTATCCCCTAATAAAGGCCTTCAATGATTCACAAAGAAGGGAGGGAGAGAACAAGTTTGTTTTTAACCTATGCTTAGTGAATTGTTTTTTGAAGGAAAAACTGAATAATAAACTATTTTAAACGTAAGAAAATAAAATACCTAGCATTTTTTTTTTCTATGCATCAGGTCAACGGCGAAATCTAAACCTGAGTGGCAACCAGCCACAACATGTAGGAGGGAGGATTCCAGCAGTTATTTAGAAGGTGAACCTGAACAGTCTACCTCTGCTGAAAGAAGGGCAGCAGCAGAAGAAGCAGCAGAAGAAAAGCCAAATGTTAAATGTGAAATACTTGTTCTCACTAGTTAAGGAAGTGGAATTTGAATATTATATAAATTCATTAAGTTGTTTTTTTTTTTTACTTTAATATTGAAGGTTTACAGATACTGAAAGTCAAAAATTTAGTATGTCAGAGAATTTAAATACCTCATCAAATTAGAAACGGCACGTTTCCTCAGAGTATCTTAATTTCTATGCACATAATAACCGACTGGAGCTTCTTTTACAAGAATTATTGCATTAATGCAGCATGGCTAGGAGGCAATCCATCTGTGGCTCCACTGAGGTGTAATGGAAGCCCAGGTTACTTTTAATACCCTGACTTGTCTGTCTAATCTTTGTCTTGAAAAAGGACAAGGTCTTTATCACATTGATTGATATTTTGTGGGAACAAAGCACTTTAACTCAAAGATAGTAAATAGAGCATATATAAATTGTAAACACTGTGCTTATGATAGGAGATGGCAAGTTTAGAAAATTAGAAAATAAAATGCCAGTTTTATTTATTTGTTGGAGCAGTAAGTATAGATTTATCATTACTCGGAGGCCTTTCTACCCTCACATGGCTATTCTCTCATGTTAGAGCAGTGAGCTGTTTATGCAGCTTCGAGTCAAACAGAATATGTTTTGAAGAAATCAGATTCAATTTTTAATCTGTTCCAACGAGAACTGGTTGCAAGATGTGTGTTTTGATCATTGAAACAGCTTTGGGTAGCTTTGCCAAAACAGAAAAAAATACTATTTTATGCTCACTGAAGTCAAACTCTATTTAGTTTCTGCAATTTGTTCATCATCTCTGGGGGAAAATACTCTAATCTGATAACCCTCCTTACATTTTTCAACCTACTACAGCACAGATTTACAACTTTGAGCTATACAACCTGAACCTGTGCTTAAATCCAACAGATTAGTGTAATATGAAGTAGATTATTCTAGAATAAACAGAGATCTCTTTAAGCACAAAGTGAAATTCAGAAAAAAAAACTCTAATTCCAGAAAATTCAAACATTGCCTGGATCTTTCTACATAAATAATCCCATCCCTGTCATTTATTGTTTCCCAAGAACTTCCTGTTTGTAAAAATAATAATAATTATTATGCCTAGCCTCATCCCTTGAGGCAGATGCATCTCTAGCCATTTAATGATTTAAATTTTTGTAGCAAACACAACTTAAAAGTACTGTAAACTAAAAGCGTCTCCATAGCATTAGTGCTTTGTCTTGCCATAAGAGACAAATACACTCTTCCACCCCAGAGAGCTTTCAGACGTGGACTCAGTCTATCTCGGTGACAGCTAAATGGCTTTTTAATTAAAGGAGAATTAGTCCGGTTAAACTGTAATTTAATGCAAATATGAAGTCGTAATGACAGTCAGTGAATCATCGATGAAGACAAGGCAGCTGAACAAAAGCCGTGTAATTCATCCAGAGACTCTCTAATGTTCAGCTTCACACCAGATAAGTCCAAAAGACGACGCTGGATTTATGGCTCTGGCTAATTCTGGAGAAATGCACAAACTCCTCAGACACAGTAATAAACCTTCCCAGATTGTCAGACACACAAAAGCATTAAAATATTTAATATGAGTTTATACTGAAATAATTAAAGCTTAATCAGTCAGTAATACAAAATGACATTTTCTATCTCTGTAATAGGACCGAGAATGGCTTCAGAGAATCCTGATTCTACATTGTAAATCTTCTGGGATGATTTCGCTCTTTATTTACCTCACTGTAAACCTATCAAAGATTTCCCAGGTTGTTTAGTATCTTGCTGATATGCACATACAGAAAGGAAGCTTGTTCAAGCAAATGTCAAGCTTCCTTTTTAGGGGGTGGACTTACGTGTGCAGGCCATTGTTGGGGGATCTTTCTCAGCTCTGAAGAATCCTTTTTCACAGTGGCAGATAGAAGCACCTTCTCCGTAGCTCAAACTGTGTGGAGGACACTTTGAACACTTGATGTTTCCTGCATATGCCTTGTAGAACCCTGGACGGCATGCTGAGAGGAACAAAGAGACAATAAGATAAGTTGTGAGCCTGTGGGCACACTATGTCAGTGATGTTTAGTAAAATTATCTACAACTGAACAACACTGGTGAAAAGTATTTACCCTGATTTATCCTTTAGTTTTTCTTTTTTATATTTTATTATGCCATAAATACAAACTTCAACTTCAAAAGCTTTCCAACGATGAGATGGAGAAATACAAAAGTAGATTTGAGAATCGAAAAGAAAAATCTACAAGGTTTTCATGCTTCACAATCTGAAACAAATGTTGTTCTTATGCATTTAATCCCTTTTACACTAACATCTCTTAATCAGAATACTGTGACCAATCACAATTAAAAGTGATGTAATTAGTAAAATTGGAAAATTTGTGTTTGATTAACCTCTTAATATCCACCTCATTTGTGGGAAATTTGCCTATTTTGCATACACAAATGGAAAAGCAAAAAACTTAGGAACTATAAGCCCAAATTACATGTGTGATACAATATTTGAAAGCTAACACCTTCTAGATTCTAAATATATATATGAAAATTGCATCAAGCCCAAGCTGCAACAGTTCAAACATGACTCAAAGTTGTTTTTTTTATTCTCAAAAATAATAAGTCTTTTTAGAACAGCAGTAATAAAGACATGCTTGTTGTGGCTGCTTTGTCTTGGTACATTCAGACATGCTGCTATAATTGTGCTTTGGAGCTCGCTATGTCCATAAAATGAACTAGGTGGTTAAATTGTGGAGAATCAAAGCTTTCCAACGATGCCTAACATGTCTATATTGGTAAACATTTTACCAGTGTAATTTTCATGCATTCTGAGTTAATATTTGTAAACGTTTTAAAATGGGTCACCGGCAACCCGGTGAGTTTTGAGAGGTTAAATGTTAGAATACAGCTGGCCTGTATGGATGTGTGGCAATAAGAAACCTAACATTAAAAAAAGTTTGACATTTTTCCATAACTCTTGCAGAAGATACAGCAATCATATGGAGAAATCAGAATCAGAAATATTTTAATAATCCCAGAGAGAAATTACTTTTGTTATGTGCTCTAATCAGAGGAGATGAAAACTGAACTTTTTGGTAAACAAACAACCAACCAACAACTCAGTGAAGCCAGGGTGCATCTAAAATGCATAGTAGTCAATTTCCCGGAATGGGGGCGGAAATTGCAGCGGACCACATGTTTATCATAATTATAATTAATAATTGAACTTTATTGATATCACATTGAAGAAATTCAACTCTGCATTTACAGTGGGGCAAAAAAGTATTTAGTCAGCCACCAATAGTGCAAGTTCTCCCACTTAAAAAGATGAGAGAGGCTGGTAATTTTCATCATAGATATACCTCCACTATGAGAGACAAAATGAGAAAAAAAATCCAGAAAATCCCATTGTCTGATTTTTAAGGAATTTATTTGCAAAATATGGTGGAAAATAAGTATTTGGTCAATAACAAAAGTTCACCTCAATACTTTGTTATATACCCTTTGTTGGCAATGACAGAGATTAAACGTTTTCTGTAAGTTTTCACAAGGTTTTCACACACTGTTGCTGGTATTTTGGCCCATTCCTCCATGCAGATCTCCTCTAGAGCAGTGATGTTCTGGGGCTGTCGCTGGGCAACACGGACTTTCAACTCCCTCCAAAGATTTTCTATGGGGTTGAGATCTGGAGACTGGCTAGGCCACTCAAGGACCTTGAAATGCTTCTTACGAAGCCACTCCTTCGTTACCCGGGAGGTGTGTTTGGGATCATTGTAATGCTGAAAGACCCAGCCACGTTTCATCTTCAATGCCCTTGCTGATGGAAGGAGGTTTTCACTCAAAATTTGACGATACATGGCCCCATTCATTCTTTCCTTCACACGGATCAGTCGTCCTGGTCCCTTAGCAGAAAAACAGCCCCAAAGCATGATGTTTCCACCCCCATGCTTCACTGTAGGTATGGTGTTCTTTGGATGCAACTCAGCATTCTGTCTCCTCCAAACACGACGAGGAGAGTTTTTACCAAAAAGTTCTATTTTGGTTTCATCTGACCATATGATATTCTCCCAGTCATCGTCTGGATCATCCAAATGCTCTCTAGCAAACTTGAGACGGGCCTTGACATGTACTGGCTTAAGCAGGGGGACACGTCTGGCACTGCAGGATTTGAGTCCCTGGCAGCGTAGTGTGTTACTGATGGTAGCCTTTGTTACTTTGGTCCCAGTTCTCTGCAGGTCATTCACTAGGTCCCCCCGTGTGGTTCTGGGATTTTTACTCAGCGTACTTGTGATCATTTTGACCCCACGGTGTCAGATCTTGCGTGGAGCCCCAGATCGAGGAAGATTATCAGTGGTCTTGTATGTTTTCCATTTTCTAATAATTGATCCCACAGTTGATTTCTTCACACCAAGCTGTTTACCTATTGCAGATTCAGACTTCCCAGCCTGGTGCAGGTCTATAATTTTGTTTCGGGTGTCCTTTGACAGCTCTCTAGTTTTGGCCATGGTTGAGTTTAGAGTGTGACTGTTTGAGGTTGTGGACAGGTGTCTTTTATACTGATAACGGGTTCAAACAGGTGCCATTAATGAAGGTAACGAGTGGAGGACAGAGGAGCCTCTTACAGAAGAAGTTACAGGTCTGTGAGAGCCAGAAGTCTTGCTTGTTTGTAACTGACCAAATACTTATTTTCCACCATATTTTGCAAATAAATTCTTTAAAAATCAGACAATATGATTTTCTGGATTTTTTTTTCTCATTCTGTCTCTCATAGTTGAGGTATATCTATGATGAATCATCTTTTTAAGTGGGAGAACTTGCACTATTAGTGGCTGACTAAATACTTTTTTGCCCCACTGTAACCCATCCCCCTGGGGAGTGGTGGGCTGCCATTGTGCGGCGCCCGGGGAGCATTGTGGGAATTAAGGGTCTTGCTCAGGGAGCCAGAGTGGAGGCTGTGGGTATCAAACTGGGTACTCGCAATCTTCTCAGTGGACAAGCGCACTGCTCTAACCATTAGCTCAATACTCCCAGCATACCACAGCATAACACATTAGACTGAGAGCATCTCTAATAATTATTTCCTGAATATTTCAGAATATATATGTAGATAGATATATGTAGATATATGTAGATATATAGATCTATCTACATATATATAGATCTATATATATGTAGATAGATCACCTGAAAATGTACTTTTAAATAGGATACTTCATTAGATATACACAAAATCGACTACTTATACCACTACCTTTATAACTGACAAAAGCATCAGTCTTTAAAATACTACTATTTACATTTTTATTGCAGGATTTTTAGTAATGGGAGTATCTGGCTTTAGTAACACAAGCTTAAATATTTAGAGTGAATCACCTTAAACCAAAACAAGCTTTGTGTTTCTCCACTGATAGGTGGGATAAAATGAACAGTGGGAAGAACAAGGAGATGTCCAAACAAATCAAATGAGAGCAATTAGGATACAGACAGGATAGGATAACACACAGACTCGGACACAGTGGCAGATACTAATTACAAGGGTTTTTAAGTTGTTAATGCAAAGTTTTGCTTGCTAAATTACAGTTATTCTAATTGGTCTTTTTATCCTCTGTTGAATGTTGGCATACATGCATGGTGTGCAGCACACAAACACACCCACAGCCAATCTGTATTAGTATGATAAGTGACATCCCCCATAGCGTATCAAGGCTCCCTCTGTCATTAACCTCTGATACCAACATGTCCTTGAGTCAAAAACCGTCAGTCAGCTCCCACACCCCCACAGACCCCGTTTCAGACTCTGTCAACCTAATGATGCCTCTGCCCGACCTTCACTGAACGGAGGGGATTATCCTTTTTCGAACCGCTGTGTCCTGCTGCAATCTGTCTAGAGGAGTTTAGTTGCAAGGCCACAGTGATGCTGTACAGTGGGTGACCATGCTTCATCTGAGCTGAAACACAAAGTGACGTTCACACACACCGTATTTACCCAACCCTACCAAACACCAACACCTGTGGAAGGAGGACTAGTAACAAACAGCAAACTGATCTCAAGTAGACAGTGTATTGAATGTGAAAGAAGCCGGGAGATTGTGAGGGGAAAACCAAAGTTTGATTTAATGATCAAATGTTGACTTTGATCGATCAAGGACCTCTCCCACGGCATACAGGCAATTATCTGCATTGCTAACATTATAACAGGGCGATATTTACTATAAAACTCTACTATTTTCTTAACAGGCACATTATGTAACTTGTACAGACTTTTATTTTTTAAATGAGTGCCAATGATCAAAGTAATCTGTGTGCATATGAGCCCCAAAAAACTAATGTTTCAGAATGACCTAAAGCAAAAAAAAATGCTATCTTATTACTTTAACACAATTGTATCAGCTCAAAATAAATATATTTCATGCTGAAACGTATTAAGAATCGCTTTTAAGAGCATATTTCATAATGAAATTTAACACATTAGCAATGATTCTTCACATCCCACTAAATTGCTCATTGCATTTTTTGAATCGAAATTCAGTTCAAAACACGAAGCCAAACACCAGAAGAAATTTTGAATGAGACCTCTCTAGGCATGTTAAGTGAATTAGAGCTGTTTTGGAGTAAATTCATGGTTTTACATAAATAAAAGCCACAAAAAATCATCTGTTGATCTGTTAAGAGTTTTGTACAACAGTAAAAAAAGAATGGAATGGTTTACTACTTAAAAATAAAGCCATGATGTTGTTGAAACCATCAGTAATGCTGTTATCAGAAGACATGACAGAAGTCAAAAAGTTCAGGAACTTGTCAAGAGTTGTCCACGCTATAAAATTGAGGCTTCTGGGATTTGCCAAACATAGTCTGCTCAAGTTTGCTACGATTGGGGAAAAAAAGCTTTCTTGATGCAAACTGAGAGCTTATATATTGAACTGAATCAGATGCTACATATTTAAACAGAAACTGAACTAAAGGGAAACTAATAATAAAAAAAGGAAACTAATCAAAAAAGCTACAATAATGACCAAAATATACACTTGAAAATATGTGTGGACCACTCGAGTGTATGATCTAAACTGTGAGCCCTAAAGAAAAAGCATAAAGCTAAGTAAAAATCATATATGTGAACTGTTTAAGGTCTCCAGCATTACAAATGTGTGAACACATAGTTCCAAAAGACATTGTTTATCTCAATAATAACTGTTCTTAAAATAACCATTTTTATATATATATAAAAACTGTTTTCTCACCCCTCTTGAGGTGGTATGTGTCATCCTCAAGCTCGGGTCCCCTACCAGAGGCCTGGGAGTTTGAGGGTTCTGCGCAGTATCTTAGCTGTTCCTAGGACTGCGCTCTTCTGGACAGAGACCTCTGATGTTTTACCTGGAATCTGCTGTAGCCACTCTCCCAGTTTGGGGGTCACAGCCCCCAGTGCTCCAATTACCACTGGCACCACTGCTGCTCTTACTTTCCACATCTTTTCTAGCTCCTCTTTCAGCCCTTGGTATTTCTCAAGCTTCTTGTGTTCTTTCTTCTTGATGTTGCTGTCGCTTGGGATTGCCACATCTATCACTACTGCCTTCTTCTGCTGTTTGTCGATCAACACGATGTCTGGTTGGTTAGCCATCACCTGTTTGTCAGTCTGGATCTTGAAGTCCCATAGGATCTTAGCTCGGTCATTCTCAACTACCTTAGGAGGTGTCTTCCATTTTGACCTTGGGACTTCCAGCCCATACTCATGGCAGATGTTCCTGTACACTATGACAGCTACCTGGTTGTGGCGTTCCATGTATGCACTTCCTGCCTGCATTTTACACCCTGCTGTTATGTGCTGTATTGTTTCAGAGGCATCTTTGCACAGTCTGCATCGGGGGTCCTGCCTGGTGTGGTAGACCCTGGCCTCTATTGATCTTGTACTGAGTGCCTGTTCTTGTGCTGCCATGATTAGTGCCTCTGTGCTGTCCTTCAGTCCAGCCTTCTCCAGCCACTGGTAGGATTTTTTGATATCAGCCACTTCTTCTATTTGTCTGTGGTATATGCCGTGCAGTGGCTTGTCCCTCCATGATGGTTCTCCTTCCTCTTTCTTGTCCTCGCTTTCGGTTTTCTCCTGCCTGAGGTATTCACCAAGCCATTTGTCTTTGGGGGCCATCTTTCTGATGTACTCCTGGGTCTTAGTTGTTTCATCCTGGACAGTGGTCTTGACACTCACTAGCCCTCGGCCTCCCTCGCTACGCTTGGCATACAGTCTCAGGGTGCTGGATTTGGGGTGGAACCCTCCATGCATTGTGAGGAGCTTTCTTGTCTTGATGTCAGTGGCCTCTATCTCCTCCTTTGGCCAGTTTATTATACCAGCGGGGTATCTGATGACTGGTAGGGCATATGTGTTGATGGCTTGGATCTTGTTTTTCCCATTCAGCTGACTTTTCAGGACCTGCCTTACTCTTTGTAGGTATTTAGCTGTGGCATTCTTTCTTGCCATCTCCTCGTGGTTTCCGTTAGCCTGTGGCACCCCAAGGTATTTGTAGCTGTCCTGCACATCTGTAATGTGGCCTTCTGGTAGTTCAACCCCCTCGGTTCTGATCATCTTCCCTCTCTTTGAGACCATGCGACCGCACTTGTCCAGTCCGAATGACATCCCAATGTCGTTGCTGTAGATCCTGGTAGTGTGGATCAGTGAGTCGATGTCTCGCTCACTCCTGGCATACAGCTTGATGTCATCCATGTAGAGGAGGTGACTGATGATTGTTCCGCTTCGGAATTGGTATCCGTAGCCAGTCTTTGTGATGATCTGGCTGAGGGGGTTCAGGCCTATGCAGAACAGCAGCGGGGATAGTGCATCACCCTGGTATATGCCGCACTTGATGGTGACTTGTGCTATTGGCTTTGCATTGGCTTCCAGACTTGTTTTCCACAGCTTCATTGAGTTCTTGATGAAGGCTATTAGAGTCCTGTTGATCTTGTACATTTCCAAGCATTCCAGTATCCATGTATGTGGCATTGAGTCATAGGCTTTCTTATAGTCAACCCAGGCAGTGCACAGATTTGTCTGCCTGGTCTTACAGTCTCGAGTGACTGCTCTATCCACTAGTAGCTGGTGCTTGGCTCCTCTGGTGTTGCTGCCTATTCCCTTCTGGGAAGGGTGCATGTATTGAGCCATGTGCCTATTCATCTTAGCCTCTATGATGCCTGACAGGAGCTTCCATGTTGTACATAGGCAAGTTATTGGCCGGTAGTTGGATGGGGTATATATATATATATATATATATATATATATATATATATATATATAATCGATTAATCGTTTAAAGGGAGTATACTGTACAGACTCTAAAAAATGCCTTTAGCTGACAGAGCAACCCACTTAGAGCAGTAATTATGTCAAAATTGTAAAAAAAAAACATGTAAACATTTTGCATTTAAGATAAAAAAAAAAATTTTTGCCAATCAATATGCTCTACCAGAATTCCTCAAGTGGTAATATTTTAGTTTTCCCTAATTTACTTTCGTAAAAATATAGTTTGATTTACATTTTTCAAAAAATATTGTTTAAATATATATATTTATATTGTATGTATAACATCAAACTATAACTTTCTATGTAAGAGGCAAAGTACGCAAATAAACATTTTCTTACTTAAAATGATGTACCTAATAGATAATCATTGTTGACAAATATTTTAGTTATGTGTTCACCTACTTGACACTAACTAATGTTGGGAATTAGGTTGGGCAACACAGGAGTAAAACGCTCAGAAGAAAATTAAGCAGGGCTGGGCAGAATGAGAAAATTGTTACCTGACCCTCTGGCCTTTGAGTCTTTGATGTAATTCTAGACCTTTAACTCAAGGTTAATGAGATCTGGAAGTCACCCAGAACATCTCCAAGCCCAAGGCTCAGAGCACCAGACAGTGTCCTGAGACAAAAAGGTAGCACATTGGTTGAAAAGGTCTCTACTCCATAATCACTGGACCTGAACAACACCAGAGAAACTGGCAGGCATATCATGTATGAGCAGCAGACCTGTCTGCCTGCCTCCGTCTGCCTAAGTGTATGTCTCAACAAGCCTTGCAATCCATATCAATGTGTACTTTCTTTGTTCATCCTTTTAAATCTGACCCACAAATACATCCTTCGAGCACTCAGAAGTAGTGCATATCTCAGAACTAACGAAGCATAAAGGACATTACTTATACAAGTTTTCAATAGGAGGAAAGAGGGGAAGGGCTGAGGTACTGTACATTCTCTACTGCAGTGATTCCCAAGCATGAGGTTTAAACTCCCAGTAGGTCTTGAAATGACACCAACTACTGCTAAAAATACAGAATTTAAAGTAAATAATAAAAGTAAAACTATCTATGCAATTACTGGTTAAAAATACAAAAATGAAAACTAGAACCAGCAAGTTTCCTATTAATGCTGTTCTGCAAGCATTACACTTCTTTTAAAATATATACTGTATATTTTTAAACAATAGTCAAGGGTCACATTCCTCTTTCCTTAATTTTGTAGGTCAGTTGCTAAAATTTTTGGGGACATTAATGTAATGGAAGACATTTTGAGATTTTAGATACAGATTAGATTAGATTCAAATTTATTGTCATTGCACAGTTACAGGTACGAGGCAACGAAATGCAGTTTAGGTCTAACCAGAAGTGCAATAGCAGCAAGTCCAGGATAAATAATGGTTCCATAAATACAGGACATGGGTTTCTACTGAATGAGTATAGAGATGAATACCATTATAAACAGAATCTTACTAATAGATGAATATTATATATAGATAACTAGTGTTATGAACTAAATTTACAGCTGGATATGTACCGAATATAATATACAGGTGGATATTACTATAAAAAGGGTTTTTACAGTTATGTAATTCTGCATCCAGTATTTGGAGATTCATTATCCTGTGGTGTTGAAAGGTTAAACGTGCTAACAAGGCTTTGTAGAGAGCCTTCTCAGCCCAAAATTACAGTGGCTGGGAAGTGCAAATCAACAATACAAAATCTGAAACACTTTTAAAAATCTTGAAACAACTTTACATTTGAGAAAACAAACTTACAAAAAACGAAACACTTTTACAAATCATAAAACAAATTTACATTTCAGAAAACAAAATTACAACAAACGAAACACTTTTACGAATCATAAAATAAATTTACATTTCAGAAAACAAAATTATAACAAACGCAACACTTTTACAAATAATAAAACAAATTAACATTTCAGAAAACAAAATTACAACAAACGAAACACTTTTACAAATCATAAAACAAATTTACATTTCAGAAAACAAAATTACAACAAACGAAACACTTTTACAAATCATAAAACAAATTTACATTTCAGAAAACACTTTTACAACTGACAAAATCTGACGGAAAGGGAGGGACTGTCTTCGAAGCTTACCCGGAAGTGATAACCGGAGAATTCATGCAGGATGGAAGCTAATCGAGTTGCGTTTTGCCTGTTCTGCGGCACTCATATGAGCAGTTTAACGCGGTTTTGTTTTTCCTGTGGTCGGTCCTTGGAGTTTTTAAATGGTACAGAACAGATGGTAGAAACAGATATGCTGCAGCTGTGCATATATTATTTTATTGAGTGTCACTCGTACGTTGTAATCGTAGACATGATGTCATGTTTACATGGTGTACACATCAGCTTCAGGTCTCTGAAAAGCAAACTGAATGATGCCGGTGTCGTGCCAAGGTAATTATCCCTGCGAAAATTTGTATCCCCTCGTCGGGAGCGCGCATGGAGTAGGAAGAACAACCCGAGTTAACTCCGCCTCAATTCCAACGTGCAGAACTTGAAATTTGAAAGGTTTTACGTGTATGAAAGTTCAGCTTTACTGTTTTATTCTTTACTTCACATGTTATAGCAGAATATCGCCAGTGATACTGATTTAAAATGTTTGCTTGAAAGCTGGTCGCTGACAGCAGTGTCTACTCCTTCCTCTGAAAGCAAACAGATCCTTGTTCTTTTCCACATGTTCCTTAAAAAAATCTCTCATTGTTTCACAGTGTCCAAATGTTCTCATCCCATTGAAAACTGTTGTAAACCATGTACTTGCAATAAAAATGAAATAGAAAATGGAGTGCACGTGTAATCATTAAAGACTATATGCAAAAGGAAATAATTTTTTCCTGGTTGAAATTTAGTACTTAAATCTATATTTTTGTTTTATGTTAACTTACAATTTATCTATGTTGTACTATCCTTAATAAACAGTTTGTGTTCTAACATCAGCCGTTTTATTTCATCCCATATTGCCAGAATTGAAATAAAACCTGCTGTAATCTGTTCCCCCTGTCTATAACAGACAAAAAAGGTCCCAGTTTTTCCATTTTTTGCTTATAAGCATCTTTTATGATGACAATTCATTCCTGAAACTTTAGAGGTGATGGACTTTTATTTCTTAAAGTTATAAGGGGGGAACAAATTATAGCAGGCCACCTGCTATAATCTGTTCCCCCTGTCTAAATCAGGCAAAAAAGGTCCCTGTGTTTCCATTTTTTGCTTATAAGCATCTTTTATAATGACAACTAACCCCTGAAACTTTGGAGGTGATGGACCTTTATTTCTTAAAGTTATAAGGGGGGAACAAATTATAGCAGGCCAGGGTGGAAACTGGCTGATAGCTGGGCACACACATTACAATTTCTGACATTTCTAGTATAATATATCACACATCTCAATTTTAGAGAAATTGGAAACAGTTGCTCTTTATTTCCCAAAGATCTGGGAGGAGGAGAGGCGATAATGAATGTTTCAGTTGACTGAAATAATCTGTTCCCCTCCATAACATGGGAAGAAGTAAATGTACCTGCAGGTCTTTAACTGTGCTTATTCCTCTCACCATCAACAACAAATCCTGTGGATTTGGTCATATTTACTATTTATTTGCAAAAATCAAAGGGGGGACCGGATTATTTCAGTATTTTACATTAGAAGGGGACTAACCAGAAATTCTAATGTGTGTTCCCTGCTATCAGCCAGTTTCCATCCTCTTATGTCAGCAATGAAAAATAGAAAATACACTACGTGTTGGAAATCTGTTTGGTGACTGCCGTTTTTTTTCTGTCAGGCTGAAGGGACAAAAGTTGGAGAAATGCCGATTCTCTTGGCGTTTAAAAAAACAACACAAAACAGCTTAAGAAGACCTCGTTAATGTATTTATTTTACAAATTTGTAAAAAGAGTAAACGATTAAACTGTATGTTACAAAGTTGACATGATTATATGAGCTGTTTTCACTGAAAAATGATCAGGAGCGCCTTGAAAATGGTCAGATCCGCCTCTCTGGCTGCAATGAGCGCTCCCGAAACAGGGGGAACAGATTTTCACAGGGAAACAGAATCTCGCACAAGACCGGCATCATTCAGTTTGCTTTTCAGAGACCTCAAGCTGATGTGTACACCATGTAAACATGACATCATGTCTACAATTACAACGTACGAGTGACACTCAATAAAATTATATATGCACAGCTGCAGCATATCTGGTTCTACAGTCTGTTCTGTACCATTTAAAAACTCCAAGGACCGACCACAGGAAAAACAAAACCGCGTTAAACTGCTCATATGAGTGCCGCAGAACGGGCAAAACGCAACTCGATTAGCTTCCATCCTGCAAGAACTTTCCGGTTATCACTTCCGGGTAAGCTTCGAAGACAGTCCCTCCCCTTCCGTCAGATTTTATCAGTTGTAAAAGTGTTTTCTGAAATGTAAATTTGTTTTATGATTTGTAAAAGTGTTTTGTTTGTTGTAATTGTTTTCTGAAACGTAAATTTGTTTTATGATTTGTAAATGTGTTTCGTTTGTTGTAATTTTGTTTTCTGAAATGTAAATTTGTTTTATGATTTGTAAAAGTGTTTCGTTTGTTGTAATTTTGTTTTCTGAAATGTAAATTTGTTTTATGATTTGTAAAAGTGTTTCGTTTGTTGTAATTTTGTTTTCTGAAATGTAAATTTGTTTTATGATTTGTAAAAGTGTTTCGTTTGTTGTAATTTTGTTTTCTGAAATGTAAATTTGTTTTATGATTTGTAAAAGTGTTTCGTTTGTTGTAATTTTGTTTTCTGAAATGTAAATTTGTTTTATGATTTGTAAAAGTGTTTCGTTTGTTGTAAATTTGTTTTCTCAAATGTAGAGTTGTTTCAAAATTTGTAAAAGTGTTTCAGATTTTGTATTGTTGATTTGCACTTCCCAGCCACCGTACAAAATGGTAATCAAAAGGTAATCAATAAGGGGGAAAAAATTGTTTGCAACCCAAAGGGAAAAAATGTTAAATCACTTTTAGATGAGTACATGTATTTTACGCCATTTCTTTTTAATACAAAATCATTACCTTACTGTTTAATTTACAAAACCTTAAATGTACCTTCAATACCTGTTATAATCAAAGAGGGTTCTTGGTATTGGTCTTTTGTGCCAAATTAAGTCAAAAGAAAATATCTTTATAAAGTACTTTACACACAAATGCAACCAATTTGCAGCTCAAGTTAAACAAAAATAAGGAAAACATAAAATGAGCCATCAAATACAATATCCACATAAAAACTCTATAATAAGGGATTAAACAATAAAAAAATACAAAATAAAAACTATTTAGAAACTTCGCCTACTGAGTTTGTCAAATGTAATTAACAGTCAAGTTAAAAAGATAATTCTGAAAAAGACAATTACAATAATTGGGAATCCTAATAGAAGAAGATTATTCCATTGTTTGGGGTTGTCTCCTCGGCACAGAGACGAGTCCAAGATCATCCAAAAGCAGCAGGTTACCCGACATTAGAGTTCTGTTGTGTAAAAGCTTTAAGTAACTAACTACAGTAATTTCACCAATCTCCACCAAACAAAAAATACTGCAAAGTTATCTGTGCAATCTATAAATTTATTTTTTCAACAGAGAATAAGTATTTTATTTTCTCAGAATTATTTTAGTGAAACCAAAGTTGTTTATGCAACCTGGTAGCAATTATAATATTTTGTAGCTCAGGAATAATTGAGAAACAAAAAGAAAAACGATGTATTAGATTCCATATTATATGTTAAATGAGGAAGTTATGTCCCCTTGAAGGTAGTTGCGCCTCGGGACTTCCCTTCCGGTTCTTTTCCTGGGAGCAAATTATTTACTACTTTTAACTCAAACTGGGTAAAACCATATAAAAAGTACTATAAAAAAAATGAGTAAAAAAGTAACAGAGTTTATTCCATATCAGGTCATTACAGGACAGAGAAAATGCTTGGAGCTTGCACATTTTTGAGTGCATTTCTGTAAAAATATAACAAATGATATTCTTTGAAAAAGTGAAATGGCTTATATGTTGACTGCAAGTCTTCATAAAATCAAATAAATATCTGCCCTTTCATCCATACACTATTTCAGCATTCCACTTAAAGTTTTTAAAGGTTTCAGCAGTTTGCACTTTGAACTGTATTTTGATATGCAGCAGATGATGGGGGTGCCTCTCCTGGCAGTCACAGCGAAGAAGAACAATTCCAAGAGGAGCACAATTCTGCAGCATTTACTTGCAGATCCACATCAACAAATGTTGCAGAATAGTTCAGCTCTTGAAATCAAAGGCAGTTTGGTGAGGAGGCGATGCAGAGGATGAGAGATCATTGCAGAGATGGTGGCGATACAAGCAAGATGCAGCCTGGAACTTAGTAAGCATGGGAGAGAAAATAAAATGGAAGAATGCTCTACATTCAGTTTGATTTCAACACAAATATTACAATCCTACATATTCCCTTTTGAAAAGTAAAGCAATTTAACAAAAGGCTTTATTGCTTTTTGTCTCTGCAGTGTATTTCACCCACATATACTGGAAATGTGGATTAGCAAAATAGTAACCCTGTCTGTCTCTGTACCGATTCCATTCACTTTGCCCATGTAACACAAACTTATGTCAATTTCCAAACAATTTAAGACCAACTGCCAGGGGCAGGGATAGCCAATGACATAAATATGATACAGCACATCTGGGCTTTCAGATTCATTTATGCTGCTTCTAGTTGAAATGCATTATGCACCTAGTGAAACTAGAGGTGATGAAAACTACGACATCCTTTGGTTTAAAAAAAAAAAGCAGCAATATCTCCCTTAGAGCCAAGTTTAATAGTTTCACACAGACTTAGATAAAAAACAACACTCTGTAACACTTCAAAATAAAAAAAGGCAATCCTCTCTTATGCCTTCCCCTCCATTTCTCCTGCTCATCAGTCTTCCACACGCTCTTCATTAGCTGAATCAAGGAGTCCTAGCTCTGATTTGCACTTGAGCATTAGTAAGCCTGTCTAATACACCTCTGCTGAAGTAATGACACTTGGTGATGCAGGAGAAAGAGCATCTGCTGTGTGATAGCTTATAGAAGCTAGGGCTGTCTATATAAATGTGTTATTTGTTTACTTTCCTTGTAATAGCATTAGATTAGTAGCCGATTATCAGCAAAGCAGCATAATTCATCACCATCACATATTTTCATCAATACTTAGCTTGGCATTTGTTGTCTATGGTCTGATGGTATTATGCCATATATGTTTGCACAACCAACTATTGCAATAAATGGCAAAAAACATCAAAGGTATAGCATACCTTTAATGTACATATACACACTTTCAGGCGTATATGTGTGGTGAGCTATGGTTTCAGCCAAACATTGAAGCTCGCTGTTAGGATAATTATCATTGAAGATGTGGAGCCTATCTTTAACATCACCTTTCTCGTGGTGGTTCTTTGAAAATGGCCGACGTGTCTGGGAAGTGTATGAAAACAAAACAAAGGCCTCAGGAGGGAAAACGAGACCAGAGTGTTTTTGTGAGATTTTTTTCATGCGATTGCGTACACTAAAAAAACAGGTCAGGCTTCCCACTGATGCCTCGGTTGCAAAGTTTCTACTCGACAGGTAGTTTGGAATGCTATTTGGAGAAATCCATTTCACGTCACTGCTAGTAAAAGCTATCTACCTCTATATTGTAACATTCGAGGGAAGATAAGTTTATTTATTTTGTAATTTGCATCATTAGTAGTTATATGTTGGCCAGAGATTCTTATTTACCCTGCAAACATTTCCAAATTTCCACTGCAGCACACACAGATACTAGCATGTCATGTTTTTTTAATGTACCAGTAGTCTTATTTGCAGGGAAACTTTTTATAAATAAATATGGATGAGATGAGATCAATCCAAGTGACTGCCTTATCATTGTGTCGCCGCACCTCCTTGAGGAGAAATGGTTCGTGCATGCTCTGACATGTGTTTAATAGGTGTTCCCTCTCTCGGTTACAGGGTTGTGCATGTGTGGAGAGGGTGGTTCTTTTCAAAAATTAACGAAAATTCTCCACTATACCTTTAAAGAATAGTTGATCCTTAAATGTAAAATGTAACCAAATCTAACTATAAATGACAGCAATCTCATCACAAAAGTGCAAAGCTCTGATAATTACAAACATGGATCAACTTTACCGGCTGATAAACTCTATAAATAGATGTCTTATGCTAATGTTCACATGTTCTAGGCATTATTTTGACAATGTACTGCACATTTGTTGAAATCCTGATTTTTTTGTGTCTAAAACTGCATGTTTGGTGCCCCCCCTCAGGTTAAAAATATAATTTTCTGATTAGCTTCAAGATGATGTCACAAGCTCTAACCTGGGCAGCTGTTCTCTGCTGACTCATTCCTCACACATGGTGGGTCACTTTGGGAATGAAAATAAATTAAACGGCTTAGATACAGTTAAAAATAAAATTCAATCATGATTTCCTTCATTATAAAAAATAAATGCAATAAAAATGGATAAAAAATAAGTGTAAGCGTAATCTGTCCAGTCAAGCATAATGATTTGACATTGATTTTGTTTTAGTCATTTAGGAAAAAATGCATTAAAATTGGACAAAATATTTGCATGCCTCGTGCGTCTGGTATAAAATAATGCTTTGGCGATGATTTTGTGTCCATGGGTAGACATGAAAATTATTATTTTTTGTTTACCAAGACTGTTTGATTCATGTGTTGACTGTCCGTCATGAGAACCGCCATATGTATTTGTGGGAGGAGGGAGCAGCCACACAGAATCACTGAGCCAACGGATGCAACTGGTACAGCTCAGGGCAGCTGGCCTCCTATCCTATCTGAGTAAAACTACTCAGAGTTGATTAAACTAATTCTCAGTAGCTTTTATGAAACTGAAAACTCAGAGTTTCTAACCTTACTGTAGGCTAGATCATTTCAGAGTTGAGGATTTCTGTTTGAATTTGTTTAACCTGCTTCTTAAAATGGACCCCTAGATAAATGTATTGGCGGATGAGGGGGCTGACTGAATGTAGCAGGTGTAAATACAAATATAGCACAATACTGTATCTCTATTTGTGCCCTCTATTGAGCACATATTAATCTAATACATTCATCTACTGATTTCTAAACTCACCAGCTCTCTGCCAACTTCACTGCATATTTAGCACACCTCCTATTATTTAACAGCTCGTACCTTATGTAAATCATTCGCACATAACAGTTTGGAATCCATTCTTCTGCTGTATGGTTGTGACACCATCTGTTTCACACATTTGATTTGGTTTAATATCATGGATTTTGTAGCATGAAGATAACCTTAATCAGAATAACACATTTATTTCACTGAAAGTTATTTAAAGTAACGTAATGAGAATACCTATTTTGTCAGACTGACAAAAAAGATGTTACAGTGATAAATAGTTTCAGTTTTCAGTTTCAAAACATTTATTTATATAACTATATTCATTCTTTATTTGATGAAGGAATATGTTTTAGTAGTTTGTGAACAGTGAAATTATACATTTAAAGACTAAATGGAGTAGTACAGCTTTTGTCATCCTAAGTCAGTAGTACCATTTACCTGATTTATTGACAACATCTAAGTATGAACTCCGATTTGAGGTTTGAACTTTCAGATAAGAGAAAGGAAATTTCTATGAAGATAAAAAAAAAAAATTATAACTCAATATTGAACTGAAGATGAACACAGAGAAGTGAAGGGAATCGTTGCCAGATTCCATCTAACAAAGCCCTGGATGGGGGAATTCAAGGGTGAACATTTCTTACTCTGTATCAGTGACATTATCAGACACACAGATCTTTTTATGAACTTTACAGAGGCCAGCCTCACTGATCCCTTTATAGCAGTGTTTATAGCAGCACAGACAGTGCATTGGGTAGAAAGAACTAACAGAGTAGTAAACCCCTCAAAAGCCATTAGTTAACTCAAATTGAGAGCCAGCTTTCTCTCTAAATCTTACTTTAGAGACAAAATGCAGCCTATAACTTGCTTAAGGGTGGACAGTAAAGATTTGTTTATGTAGTCTGAGGTGGACTGCTGAGACAATGCCCTGACAGGCTCAAAGATAGTCCTTGCTATCTGCTAGGATATCTTCAACATTTGGATACGGCAGTAAATCTTTGGCAGAGCTTATCGTTGTCTTATGGGCTCTATGAGCATTTAGTGGAAAAAAATGTTTTTAGCAGTGCGGTAAGAAGGGCAACAAGTAGTTCAAAGGTATGTGCTGATGGTTTTCTTTTTCAAGTTGACAAGAAGAAACAGACCGTACCATACATGGTGCATTACAGGGCTTGTTTAAAACAATGGAGCAACATTGTTCTTAGATTGGAACTAATTATGCAAATGCCAATAAGACCTCTGCTCTCCTCAGCAGGTATTTTGGCCAAACTGCTCCAGTTGTCTCAGGATTGAAGGGTGCTTTATTTTATTTTAAACAATGTTCATTTATATTCAGTTTGGATCATGGGGAAGATAAAGCTCTGTATAGCTATCCATACTCCTTGAATTTTAAAAAACAAATTTTCATGTTCCAATTTCAAACAAACAATTCCCCTCAACCCCGGCCAGCTTATCTGTGTTAGCTAAAGAAAGACATTCTCACAGCATGATTCTGCCACCACCATGTTTCATGTAGGGATAGTGTGCTCAAGTCAATGTGCTTCATTCGTTTTTTACTACAAATGTGGGTCACAAAGTAAACTGTGATACAGATAGAACTTTGCAAAGCAATACATGCTTCCCCTACGAATCTCTTTTGTATTTTCTTTTAACAATTGCTTCATCATTGCTTTAAGAACAGATAAGATGAGTAACCAAGCAACTGTTATGGGTCTTCAGGGATAAGAACCATCTTGGTTTAGGTGGACAGATACCTTCAGGTAAGTTTTGTTTTGTTTAATACTTCTTCTGTTTCGGACCATAAACTAAGCAGTGTCCATATACAGGTTAGAAGCTTGGGATTGAAACCTACATAACCGTTTTTCTGACCTTTCTGGTGTTTCTTGCTCTTCTAGAGGCTAATTGAAATACAGCTAGTAAAAAGGGCTAATATTGTATACTTGCTATACTGGTATCTAAAACAATTCTTTTGAGATTGCATATCTGACTTTCTCCATAGGTTCATCATATCTGAAATTATGAGCATATCAGCATTTTATCTGAGCACTATCCTCTGACCCAACTTTGTGTTGCTTCTTTTAGTATCTATACACTGGCAGGAATGTTTTTTATTACTCATAAATGAGCTCGTAAACCCTTATATTACCTGCCTGTTAAGTGTGAAGACAAATGTTTTTGAATTGAGGCAGTTCTTGTTTCAAGATCATCTGTATTATGTACTTAAAGATTTTGGAATGGGATGTCAGCATTGTCCTTGATCTATAGCACTGTGTACAGTAATATCTTGATATAGCCAGAGCCAGTGATGTTTCCTTATCTACAAACATGTGTATTATGTAATAATGTGAGATGTGATGAAGTGGCAGGGTGTCTCCCTGGAGATGTATCATATACTTCTTTTAACCATATGTTGGGTCTGATGCTGATTTTCTGAGGAAGCGAGGCTGATGGTTCTATCGATCAGTGCAATCGATCTGGTCTGAGTGAGATTACCATTTTGTAGAACTGTTGTCAGGTTTTCTAATAATGTAATGCATAAATCTTACAAGGTGTTATTTAAAGTGTTTGTTCAGAATGATTTCTCATAAGGAAAGAATTGGGGAGAGAAAGTGAAAAGTTGTAAAAACCGAGCTTTCCCTTTACATAAAGATAAATAAAAAAAACATGTTATGATCAGTTGAGTGTGATCTGGTACTAAATGAAGAGCTGAAACTATAGCAATGTCACGGAATAGGCAGCATTCTCACAATAAAAGGTGGCTTTGTATTTAAGGAAAGTGTCTTTCTTTGTTGGTTGGAGGAAAATAACTAATAAAACTCCCCAGTACCAAAGGCAAAATGTCTTTATACATATCAATATTAATGCCTTAAAAGGCTTTAAATAGCATATACTGTAAGATATTAAAATCAACTTCTCATGACCACATACTCTCTGCTGCAAGAGAACTTCTTCCTTTTAAGGCTGATATGGAGCTTAAAGCCAGACATCCAGTCATCAGTGGAATCAAAGCTGCACATTAGAGAGAGACTGGTTGGAGCAGAGCTGTGCAGAGCAGAACTTGTAAATAAAAAAAGCAGTAGTTTTACTAGGTTTGCATTACACTGATCTTTATTTAGGTCTTATGTCTAATTTATATACATTTGTAGAATGTAAATCTTTGTAAATATCAATCACTAAAACATATACTTAGTAAAAATATTTTAATGCAAACACTAAACATAATAATCAAAACTAAATAAGTATATTGCAGTTAATTTACTTTCCAATTTGATCCCCCAATTGCACAAAAATGTTAAAGAATATACAATTTCTTGATCAATGTTATGAAATAGTGCACCCTTTTAGTTAATTATTATTCAACATGTTTTTGACATCTGAACTCACATTTGGACTTTGCCTAATAACTAGTTACTTGATAATAGCTTTATCTGAGTAACTAAATCAGCACCATTTAAGAAAAAATATGAGGAATAACTTTTTTCTTTAAATAACCACTGCTTTCTTTAGTTTAATGAAACATACAAAGCATCCAAACCATTTTGCTGAATTGTTTTTGCTTTCATGGCATTGTTTAAAAATATTCTCTAACTGCTGCATTCACAGAATAGCTGTATTCGTACCAAGAGCAAATTTACACACTAATTAACTCTAGTAGCTAATTAGGGGACTTTTAAAGCAGTTTATGGATGAGATTTTATTAAAGGGTTCCAAATGTCACTGTTTGTTTGTAACACAGTTTATTAAACATTTATCATTTTACTTCCACTTCAGAAATATGCACTAATTTCTGGTTTCTATCATATAAAATTTAAATAGCATACAGTTATGTTTTGATTGTAATCAAACCTTTCCCCATTTTATAGCCTATTCTATTGTGTGTGACACATTTAAACAGTTGGATCCACTGGTGACATCTGTGCATATAAGTATATTGAAAACAGAAAAAATGTGTCAGTATTTATAGAAAGCCAGATTGGGAATTAAAGTAGCACTTTCAACAAAAATTTTATTTTTTCTGTTTCTGTGGACTTAAATGTACCTCCTCTAACAGCTTGCAGTACACCCTTGTTTGTGTAACAATGTTTACAGCTTGTGAAAATCCCCAAATATCATACATCTGTTTAGAAAAAGAAGTGTCCAAGTTATATAAGCTTAATCTATTTTATAGTGCCATGAGAAGCAGCGTGACATAACCTAAACTTTTTCCTTGCTGTGTAACTTTCCTTTCACATGATTGATGTTGACTGTGGCTTTAACACGCTGTTAAATTGACAGCAAATCGTCTGTAGTATAGGTCGCATTAGCATAAGCGCCTTCTTGTGGAAAATAAACAACGGCAAATGTCTTTTCAAAAATTGCAGAAACAAAAGAGGGAGATAACGACGAGGAAGTGTTTTAGTAGCATCAGGCGCGTAATGAAGGTGGAGTGAAATTAAACTGGCTCAGTCAACTTAAATGCCTTGGATGATTGTCAACACTTTGTTCTTCTTTAGAGAGCTCACTCTTTCAGTCACACAGTCCACCTGACTTAAGTGGATACAATGGAGAACATTTCTGAGTTGTTTCTGCTACATGAGGAAACTCACCTGCATTTTAAATTAAATACGGAAAGAAAACATGAAAATCATTGCTTCTTTTCTTTTAGATTATGCTTCTGAAAATCTATTCACGTACATTATCTTATCAAGCTGAGAGGTTTAGTAAACAGGAAAAAGTAAAAAAAAAAAAAAAGAATGCATTTAATTGTTAATAGATTATTATTCTGGTGACCATGGGGGGTGAATACTTTACATGTTACAGAAAAAAGAGAAATAGTTAAGCATTAGAAAAAAAAACAATAAGGAAAAGCAGAGGATTGGTGAATTCTATAAAGAAACTGTGAGAACGCAAACACACTACAAAATTTGAAACAGGAAATTTTTTACACTTATTAGTGACAGCATACTAAACTACACAATTAGAAAATAATGGTAAACAGAGAATCTGTTTTTCAAAAATAGAAGGGGAGAGTGAAGGACAAGGTGCAGTAATTGCCTTTTCTGTTAGATTTGTCCCCTGTTTTAATGATAAGAATTTATCTTCATTATCTCACACATTCAAGGTAGACTGACACCAGCAAAAAAGTTATAAATAGATAACATTAAAAATAACAGCAACTAAGCAGGAGATTATGGTTCTGATCTACTGCAGGTTTGTGTGTAGTTAAATAAGGTGCAGTTTTTGAAGAGCATTCAAAACTGACCGACTATAATGTCACATCTCTGAAAAGAACAAAATACTGGTGCAATCTATTTGGCTTTTTTGCTTAAAAGAAGATGCAGAGCAAATGCTTATCATCAGAGAATACAAAATGTTGGGAGAAAAATATATAAATTTGACATTACCTGCAATTGGGTTTTTAAATTTTGAAACAAACTGCAGGTACAGTTTCTACATCTTTTTTTTCTGTTTCAGGTACAAACTCATACTAAAAAATATCGGCAGACATTTTGGTAAGAAGGAGGGATAGGTGCAACATGCAGTGGGAGAATATAACATTTTTGGCCTTTCAGGAATCAAAACGATACAGGAAAATTGTCTATTTATCAGTACAACTGATGAAGTTCTGGGTGATCTACAGTAAGGAACGTCACAAACAGAATCCACCAAAACTGCTTAGAAAAGTGTCTCCCATTAATGCATACTCTAGTAACTTAATGCATTCTTCCAACACACCATCAAACTCGAAGGTTTCTCTAATAGAAATGTTGTGCTGTCTGGTGTCACTTAACACTTGTCCACGTTAGCCCTTAATCATAATCACCTAATCAAGGGAGAAAGAAGCTTGCAACAAGTCTACCCTTTGAAAAAGGAAAATTGTTATTTATGTTACAAATGAAATGCTGTTATGATTGCCTGTGATATGTCTGTAGTGCTGAATCTGCAGTAGCTACAGAACTTTAACCTATTTTGTCTTGTTTTTTTTTAGTTTTGGGTAAACTACTTTTTCATCCACTAGACATTCGGGTACTCGTATAAAATGGCGGACATTGCGACAGCCCTGGACTCGGTTCCAGCATGTCTAATCAATGAATAGTTATCTTGTAACCTTCACTACAACACTAAAAGATGTCTGTTTATGCTGCTGTTATCAGTGAATCCGGTGAAATAAATTTCAATCCAACAAACAATCAATTCATAACTAATTGTAAGTTGATCATTTGTTTGCATCTCTAATGCACATTGCTGCTGCAAACTGCAACTGCTTTTGGTACAGTCAAAATAAAATACAACCTTCTCTACCAAAATCTCCATGGTAACAGCCAGTAGCACATGCAAAATCCCCATTTAAATAAGGCATCCCTTACCACTTTGAACATCAATTGTGCAAGCAGCAATAGGAGATCACCCACAACTGCACCAATTGCATGTGCAATTGCTTTTCCCAGTGTGCCTCTATACAACTGGCCAAAAGATGAAAACTAGCCTTTGGCAAATTCAATCATGTTATAGAGGTGGACTGTTGTAACTATAAACTGTCCTGGTAAATAAATCAAAAATCAAATAAAGTAATAAATTGGACCTTATATGTGTTAGGTTCAAACTGGCAGAGGTGCCTGTATGTGTTTCAATTCTTTTCTAAGACCTAATGGTTTACTTCTGGCCAATCACTGTCCCCCATGTGCAAAACTGCCTTTTATTTAAATCAACTACAAAGGTAAACTACAATATAATACAATGCTACAGTTTGTTTTTTATGCATTGAACACTGTAACAAAAAAAAAAAATTCTGGAAGATCTATACAGGCTGCATTTTTTGTATAAAATTTGAGAAAGTGAATAAAGAACCTCACATTTACAACAGATACAAGTCATCGCTTTAATACATGTGTAAGTGATGAATAAATGTTGCAGACGTTATATTCATCTTAAAATGCAGAACATTTCAAGTGGCTCCTAGGGCAATATGACCTATTTTTAAAAATTTGATAAATTAGGATATTTTGATCGTTTACATTATATTGTCCTTTAACCACCTGGTAGTGAGCGAATAAAAAAATAATACAAGCAATAAAAATAAGACTAACACACAACCAAGGCAAAAACAACTCACACATTATTTAAAACGTCAATAATAATTTTTATTAATTATTATTAGGTGAAATTTGGTTATATATATAAAAAAATTTGTATCATTACATAAAAATGGCTAGTGAACATTTGCATTGTTCTATGCAATAGAGCCGTTCCAGTCCCTTTATCTGAAACTGTAGAGCTAAGACTTTGATGGTTTGTGAGGATGTAAGTGTTTGGGTTGCCTACAACTCAAATGGCATGAAGATATAATTGAGTTTCCAAGTATCTTTCCTATTATATAGAGGCTTAAAATGAAAAAAATAAAACAAAAACGATTGGAAATACTGTACAATTAACCTAAGGGGGAAAATAGGAGAGCTAGTTACACTTGAGAAGGATGAAGGTTTAATTTTCATGTGCACGCTTTCATATACTCCTGAACTTATCTATTTTTCTGATAAAATTTATATATTTTTTAACATAGTAATAAAAAAATAAAAAAATGTAATCATACCTATTCTTTGAAGCAGGAAAAAACATGTCTACCTTTTCCTCCAACTTTTTTCCTTAGGGACCCATAAAATTCAAACATTATTTTCAGGTAATGGGTAGTCTTCACCTCCTTTTAGGTCCAGTAAGCTTTTGTGTTTAAAATAAACGCTTTTAACAAAGGACAGGAAACACTCCAAGTACAGTCATTTGGGGTGATAGAGAGAGGCTTCATGGGACTAGTGGGAAACATTTCCCAGTAATTAGGGAAGGATGAGCACAATTGAAACACAGGCTTCGCTTGTTAATGATCTGCAGACAATACACTCTGAACAATGGCTTAAATCCCACACACATTTTCAGACTGACAAATGCTTTGTCACATTGCTTCAGATCAGTTACCCAACAGTTAGTGCACATCAAAACTGCTGTCATCAAGCGACAGGAGCATGAGATTAAAACTTCTTTTAAAGTTAATGTACCAGTCAACTGACCACATCCAGTACAACAACATAAAAAGACACTGCCGGATTTTACAAAGAATTTGTCTCTGCACAACTCATAGGACATGGGTGATATAACACAGATTTAAACACCCTTTAAAATGCATTTTTAAAGGATAAGTTGTTTAATAGTTAAATAACAGGAAGGGTGAGTTGTGCAAAACTTGTATTTTACAGATATTTATGCTTTAGAAAGTAAAACATAAAGAAATATACAACATAAGTCAAAGCTAATGAGTTGGTGCTTATCTCAAAAAGATAATAGAGGATTCCAGCAATATCCTTGAGCACCTTACCTTTCCACCTTGCACCTCTGCAAATGTTTAAAAGTCAATGCACTAAACCTTGATTTATATTTGAGAGTAATAATTTCAGAAGTTTTTATTGTTTCACAGGTACTGATTAATACCTTACAGTAAGATAGAATTGAAATGTCTAAGGGTTTCTTTCCGTGATCAAAAAAATCTGTATTCATCTAAATCGGAATCAGCACGTCAGGCTTTTTAAAGCTCGGGGGTCGATGGTTGGCCACAAACCTACAATTGGGGAACTCCTACTTACAGCACAAATGTAAGAGCACATTATCTGCGCCCACCAGTGACTTGCCATAATCAGCAGAGAACAAGGGACAGGTTCCAACAAACAAAATATGAGCCAATTCAAAGTTAAAAATGCACTTATGCAATCAAACGTGTTGCTGAAGTGCTAATGAAACTCAGGGAAAGCTTTTTTAAAAATCTTCTCTGATTGAAAACAGCCTGTGGGGAAAGCCAACAGTCATTTGTACCAGTGTGTATGAGAAAGGAACGTAAGAGATAAAAAGATGTTGTGTTGCTATATAAGAAGCAGGTGTGAGATGGTGACATCCAAACTGGATTGTGTGATAAGGTTAAAAATAAGTACTTTTGTTATAATAACAGATGTGACAGTGATGGGGTAAAAGGAAAATACACTTTACCACTGATCCCAAAAGTTATCAGATGCTTTTGGAACTCCCTTTACCATCAAATCTGTTTGGTTTTAGGAGAGTTAAAATGTGTGGACCATGATGGTTACAATATAATAATTTCCTTTACTAAAATCTGGAAATACACACAATAGGGTTAAACATAAAAATCAAACAGCGAGGAATTGCAGCAGGACCATAGGCTCTGAATACTGATATATACAGTAGTATGAATCCAAAACAGTTTCATTTTCACATAATGCATTCAAATTCCAGTTGATTTATACAGTAATTTATGCCTTAATAAGGAGGATCTTAGACAAAATGTGGTCTTAAGGCAGTGATCTGAAGACCCAAAAATCTTGCACCCACTGGAAGGTTATGGAACCAATGGTTTGTGTTAATTAATTAAAGGGGAAGTAGGATGTTACCACTTTCGACAAAAACTGTCTTTGCAAGGTAGATGACCATCCATTTTCTGTTCTGGTTTTGACCTGTATTGTTACTTTGATGTAGACAAGCATTTGTCTGAATGTCCACCCAAAGACTCTTTAACAACCATTTCCTACTTTACTTAGGATAATCAAACACGAGTAATACAGTAGTTACACAGCAATGCCATTTCATATCAACTCTATAGTTTCAGCTAAGGCTAATATAAAATAAATGGAGAAAAACTGAGTTGCAGCCTAATATATTTCTGTTAATATATGGCATTTATATATATATATATATATATATATATATATATTTCTGTTAATATATGGCATTTATATATATATATAGACAGTCTTTACAGTCTGAGTGTTTGATTTGTGTTCAAGCTATCTGTCGGAGAGCAGCAAATGAGTTCTGTACTCTACAACACGGTCTGGTCTGTTCCTTTTTCTAATTCCCATATCACGTGTTTCATAATCCTTCTGTAGAGAGTTTTTTCCAGCAGAAAAACTTTTTTAGGGTGGTTGATGAAATATCAGTCAAAGAAGATCTATGCTGCAAACTGCGCTCTTGGTCCTTTTTCAGCACTAATGATAAATAATAAAACATTCAACATAAACCTGTTATAGAAGAAGCACTTTGTCCAAGCGGCTTTCTGAGACAGATTTTTAAGAATGTGTTCCAAACTCATCTGCTTGAACATAATTAGAGAAATGTTGGCTCACGTCCTAGCTCTCCTTTGTTGTGCTTCTCCAGCTGCATATGAACAAATTTTTCATTTGAAAACATGACAAATGTTGGGATAACACTGAGTGGTGATTGCATTGATTATTGTTGGGTGCTACTTGTTGTCATAGTGCTTGGTGACCTGGTGAACAGTACACAAAACACCACTGTGCTTCATACAGTCATAAAAATTAACATGGGGTTACTAAATATAGGGCTCTATCACTTTAAACAAAGGTATGAGCTCCCATTATTTATTTTGATCAATTTCAAATGATCAAATGATGATGAAATAAATGATAGAACTAAGTCAAAATAAATGAATGAACGACCGCCTTTTAAAAGTGTTACTTGAAATCAGGGGATTTGCTTTTCTTACAGTTTAGCAAACTTTGCTACTGTGTGACTTGTATTTAGTAGGTTTTTCAGCCGTTATAAAAAATGCCTTTTAAAAAGAGTCATCAGTGACAAAGTTTTTTTTTTGTTAGTTACTGTGAGCTCTTTGAAGACTAATATAAAATAATGGATTGTTCCCTCTTTTTATTGATCAGCAGGTGCTCTATGAGCACCGCTCTCTAACCAAAGCACTCACACATACATTCTGGTGTTTATTAAAGACAGGTCTGAGATAATCTCCCCACCAATTATGTGTGTACAATAGAACTGATTCCCTAATGGGCAAGGTCAGTTGGAATGGAAAATAAAACATATGAATAATTTCTATTTTTATTTATTTTTTAATGCAGATATTATATTTTTTTAGCTTGGTTGCAAGTGCAGTGTTGACTTTGCGTTAACATGTTCTCCCATGTATGCACGGGCACTCTCCTCCCACAGTCCCACGACATTAATTGTCAGCTAATTGGTCTAACTAAATAACCCTTAGAAGCGAAACAGGCTGTGCATGGTTATCTGTCGTGTGTGTCTCTGTGTGGCCTATGAATGATCAACAATGCTTCCGGGGTGAACCCCGCCTCTCGCCCAATGACTATTGAACATTGGCAGCCGCTCTGCTGGGAGTGATACGCAAAAAATGGATAGGTGAATGGAAGAACGTATTATGTGAATTGTACAAGACCCAAATTACTTAGGCTAAACTGAAAGAATGTTTAGTTCTTTAGTTTATTAATGAAGCAAGCTTTGAACAAACAAAGATGAAAACAGAAGGTATTTCCAGTTATATTTAAAAATATATGCCTGTGTAATTTCTTTAACATATTTAAATTTTGTTTTTGCATTTTCCAGACTTTCTATTCCTCCTCTCTATATGCATAAAGCCAATTAGAAAAATTGGTAGATCATACAATTTATCAACCTTTAAGATAGGGAGTTGCTATTTTACCCATCTGGGATAAGTTTCAAGCTTTGCATAAGAGTACTGTGCTCAGATATCCACAGGGTCTGACATGCAGTTGCAGAGAGATCATCATAAACACTTGTTTTTAAGGCATGCATCCAGACTAAGGGCCTGGGGTCTTATCTATAAAACATTGCTTGGAATCCATTCTACCCACGCTAAACAGCCAAAAATGGAGTACACCAAAAAATAATAATAAATCCTCATTTATAAAACAATGTGCATGCACCAAACCAAGCAATTTTCATTTAACGATCACAACTGTGCCTCAAAGTTTGCGTCCAGTAAGGACACGTTGACAATCTCAAGAAATGTGCTCCCTCCTAATTCTCCCATCTCCAAAAACTCGGGATAGTTACATTATCCAGCAGGCAATGTTATGTCCATGTGGTTTGGTGGTATTTAAATGTTTACAGTAATCCATGTAAATTCCTTGCTCTTTGTTACATGTATATATTAAACTGTGGTATAACTGACCCTCCCCAGAGAGAGGAATGTGATGGATAGGAATAGGCCTTTGATTTTAAATTTAAAATGGCTTTTTTGTATTACTTGTGGTAGGACCTGTCAATGCCTGCATATTGTTTATCAAGCTGTGGTTTTGGATCTGATTACAGTAGCAGCCACTCAAAATGGCCCTTCCCAGTCAAGCGCCAGTGAAACAGCAGCCCACTTTCCTGCAACTCCCAGGAAAATTCCCTTCAACTTCCAGCCACTGGAGTGACCTCCTCTTGCATATTTCTTTACTCTGACTCCACCCTTTCACTGAATTACAGAGTCTGACCAGGGGATGGTGCTACTCTCTAGATATTAATGTCAGTAAATCATTACAGAAATAATATTTTAGAACAAAGATTTATGTTTAAAAAGGAATTGTAGGGGACCGGCCAAGGACCAGCCAAAGGCCCATCAAGGAATGTGGGGAAATTTGGAATGGCCACTACTGTAAATCAATCTATGATTAAAGTTTCAAATAAAGTTATATTAAAAGTCTGAATGTCTAAATGTCTGTCTTGGTCGGATTGGTCGGTTGCAGCTCTCTGTGCATAGCTTAATAAACATACTGTAACTAGCTACGAAATAGGTTGTTAGCACATTGGAGCCAACATAAACCTTGACTCTTGACACTTATGCATTAACACATAAACAATGGCAACGTTTGGAAATGAAGTTGTGTTTTAGCAGTTACTACATTTATTTACTCCTCCACACAAGCACTTGTTTGTGGTCTCATTTTTATGCCAAAAACATTCTGTGTGGATACATTTATTTTTGACTTCCTTCGGAGGTAGTTGTATGACATATTAAAAAAAAAGAGTTTAGCTTTTAATAAGGGTCATACTTTTTCTGCAAGCTTTGTCCACATTCAGACACAACTATACTGGAACATCTTTTGGGCTGAAAGATATCAAAACAGAGAGTAACCACGTTCAAAAGAAGCCTAGCAGAAAAGGGAACTGTTTTGCACAAAAGCATATTCAGCAAATACAAGAAGTTTCTTTAAGGCTGTAGATCAATGTATGCATTTGTTAAGAAATTTGTAGATTTAAGTATTGTTGTTGTTAGGTTGTTAGAATTCCTATGGGGTCAAAGTATCTGTGCCTTTGAAGAAAAGAAAGAGTCGTAGGAAGAATTTGATTCTGCCGGTTCCAGATTATCATTGAGGACTAAGTTAAACTGCATAAGATTGATAAAATATTATGTGCTGTATTATTTTTTAAGCATTTAGATGAAAGGGATTTTTCTAAACTTGTCTTACTCATTTATGCATTCAAAAACCGTTCTTTAAAACAACTTTGTTTTGGAATAGTTCACGTTGATATTTGCTTACTTCTTGGTGTCTATAATAGGAGGAAAGAAAACAGGACTTTTCTATCAATACATTTTTACCAAGTTATTCTCATCAGGAAAAATACTGTCTTTACAAGCAATGATATTTGAGCTAAGCATACTGATGTATGTGTTAAAATCAGTGTTCAATGCTGCCACTCTCAAGTGGTTCTTGTGGGCTTGTCTTGATCTAATATATTGCTTATAGCTGTGAGGGTCCTTTGTTATCTTTTCAGTGGCTGTCATGCTTGTGTGATAACACATAACAGCCGACTACACAAGGGTTTGTTGAGTGTCATTGATTTTATGTGCTTCTCGCTCAAGCATCCGTGTAGTCCTGCAGTCAGGACCTATGAAAGGAATGTTTATAAACATCACAGCTTCTCTTTTAGCTATTTCTTTAGGCAGAGACAACTAGAGATAGAACTATAAAACATGATTGAGTCATTCATTATTTCTATGTACTCAGTTGCCTATTATCAAAGTAAGTGGATATTTAAAGTTGTGTTTTTTACTGTGATCATAAAAAGCAAAATAACAGTTTTGTACAGATTTTTTTAATCTGTAAATGAACTTAAATGTGATTTATTAATCATTCTGACATAAAAAGATTCTAAAGAGAAGAGAAATGAAAGGGTTATGTCCACACATCATCATTAATGCCAACTTTAAAAGGCAGAATTTGTTTATTTTTTTACCTTTGTGGAGAAAAAAAACAACAACATGCCAGTTACATCCAAGATGGAAATCTTAAATCACCAACAAGATGTTCCCCCTTAGTGTGCTGTCGAATGTTGGATCTCTTGCATCCTGTGTAAAGTTTGTTATTGATTCTTTTACCAGACCACAGTCAAATTTCAATAAATCAGAATATTTGTTCCAGTGAGACTTGTTTTCTTTAATGTTAAATAAAATGATCACTTCAAACTTACATCATTTATGCACATATTTGACTTTTTATTAATCCTGTAATTTGTGTAATTCAATCGTAATTTTTTCTTCACTTTGTTTTTGTATTGGTATGATGTAATGGAAAGCAGTGAATTCCATTCACAAGTCTTACCTTTTCCATTCAAAGTAAAACACAGAGGTACAGAAAAACACTCTCACTACTTTAACGAACTTTAAAAAAACAGAAACAATTTTTTATTTTATTTTTTTCAGAATAAAATAATACACTACAAAAGCCTTTACATTTGGCAAATTATATCATTGTGGTACTAATAAAAACATAAAAGTGTGTCTCAGAGGCCCATACAACATTTGCTACTTGGTACTGAAATAAAAGGACTTTCCAATAACATCTTACTTAATTGAATGGGTCTGCATTCCTAAACGTAATCTAAAGCAATTGTCCACAATATTGTTTTTAAGAGTAGTCAACAGTAGGGCTGAGCATAAGGATAATCAGTTGGAACAGGTTCAAACCTTTTAACTCCCCCGCATCGTTTCGATGCCCAGTCCGCCGACTGAAAATGGAAACTGTCAAATATGAACAAAGAAGAAACCACAGCAGCTTGTGCACAACTATCTGTTTGTGCTGTGGCTTTAAGTTGAATAAGAAAATGACAAGCTAGCTCCTTGCTACACTCGCAATGGGATTATAGTATTCAAGGACGGCACATGGCTGATATGATATAACACCGCCGAGATCAGTAAGAAGGCCTCATACTTGATCCACTGTACCAGTGTTATGCTAAGGTAGGTTTCCTTGGGGAATTTGTTGCTCCTCTAAATTAACGCAGCTTCTGCAATGACAGCGGAGAATTTTTTTACTTTCTCCTTCTTACAGTAGTAGCCATTCAAAATTTCCCCACTTTCCTTGATGGGCCCTTGGCTGGTCCTCTATATTTCCTTTTAAACATCAACATTTGTACTAAAATGTGCGGCGACTGCCACACAACCATCCTCTACCTCTGGACTCAGACTGAACTGTAAGACCAGATTAGTGACTAACTTGTGCATGATCATCCATTTCCAGAAAGATGTGGACATTAACCTGTTGTCTCCTGCCTTAGACAGTGACCAACCCGGTTCTGTTTTCAATGAACGTTCTTAGAAATCTATTTATCCGCCTTGTATACTGGATCCTTCAGTTCTGAGCCTTGACATATCATTTATTGTAGTTAATTTGGGATCTGTTTCATATGATGTAACCCAATAACTGAGAAGTGGAGTACGAAATCTAATCGTTCCTCAGTCCCAATGAGCAAAACATTACCACTTCCACGTCTAACCCAGTGGAACTGAGGTGCAGTAAGAAATGCTAATAAACTCCATCAGGATACCTTTCTTCTGTGTTGCTTTTTCCTCCAGCTCAGACACCTAGTCTGCGCCTTGCGCCTAGCACTGCACAACAGTCAGAACCAGGTAAATAAAATAATATATACGTTATAAGTACCTGAAGAATCAGGGACTGGATATATGTAAATTCATTTTAATGAGGGTTCAAACAATAAAGATCCACGTGAAAATTTTAATTTGTTAAAATAAAATTCATAAGATTATGTTAGACTTAATAGGTTTGATATTTAAGTTCATGTTGAAAATAAGTGATAATTTATAGCGAGGTTGAACAAAAGTTAGATGTACAAGGAATTCAATTTCATTGAGACATTCAGACCATTTTGTCCAGATTAGCAAGCTGATTTTATAACCAGTAAACATTTCAGATTTTCCTACTTAAAAACAATCAGAATCAAGATTCGATAGGAACCATAATCAAAACAAGGAATCAGATTTGTTCAAATTCAAACAAAGCCCAACTCTGCTCAGCAGGATCTGCAGCCTTTCTACTGTCTTTTATCATTTAACACGGTGCAGAATAGGAACTGACAGCAAGTTTCAATACTTTTCTTTCATTAGGACTCCAAAACAACCATTACAATTTGTTTAGAGGTTTCCTAATGCATAAAACATATCTGCATCTCCATTCCAAGACAACCTAATTCAGAATTATATATTTGAAGCAATAATAGCCCTAGACCAAGGGTATTTTTTGGTCATAAGGGCAGTCAAACAAGATGGCACTGTAATATTTGTCATTGCCAAAAGGTTTATTGGGTATTTAGGTTACATGCAGTTACTCTGGTAGATCTGAACTGGACTTTCAAGGTACTTAACCCATCAACAAGACCAGTATATGTTTCTTTATTCAGTACATAACAGGATGAGTGGCCAAAGAGTCTTGCAAAGTTATCTCTACCACAAAGGAGAAGTAGATGAAAAAGAGCCAAAGTCAAAAGAGAAGCATGCTCTTTATCATTGGAAAAAAAGGTATAAATAATTTAGAGGTGGTTTGAAAACAGGTTTCCTGTTTTTTTGCAACAGAAAAAAAAATGAAGGTCTGAAGTGTGAAATTGTTGTCATCTGTCTCTATTCGATTTCTACCCAGAACTGCCTCTAGGTCATCTGAAGCAAGAAAGCTGCTCATCTGTCAATTAAACTCTTGCAAAAGGAATCAGAAACCTGTATCCTGCCATTTCTGTTCATGCTTTGATGTGACAGAGTGCAAGGAAGTAGCTTTGCAACAAAACATTTCAGAAAAGATATAGAAATGTTTTACAACAAATATATTTTTGTCTTATTTGTTTGAATTTATCACGAAACACAATAATATTATCTATAAAGTTTAAAGTTATTCTGTGTTGTTACTATGAGTAAATATTTGTTGATCTACTGTTAAAAGACCACTCTCATTTGTGGCCATAGAATCCCCGTACCCCCCATGGCCCACACAGCTTTACAGACACCAGAGAGGACTATATCCTTTTCAGCAAAGATTTCCTGATCTATAAAGAATAAACTCTTTTAATAAGGTTGACATTACACTGGGATAATCCCACTCGCTCATGCACCGACACACAACCAATTCCATTTCCACATCCTCAGCTGTTTTCTCTGCGCTACAAAAGCCCATTTAGAAAAAAAAGGAGACCTGGGCACAAAACGAGGCCTCAAATATCAATTACCACCGATAAAAGGGAGGAAAATAGCTGATGGATGCCACATTTCCTCAAATCCTGGGCAATTCTTTTCATTTCAGTTTAATATGTTTTTCCATTATGGAGTGATAACGGCATACAATGAAGAAAAATTAATCCAGACCGGTCTAAAGGAGGAGTAACATAAAGTAAATAGCAGTTGCATTTGAATCATTTAAATGTATGATTCTTTTTTAGATTAAATCTGTGCATTTCTTTATCCTTGAGAACATACTGTTTAAGAAAGATCTAATGCTTGTTGGGAAATTTGCAAATGGCCAAGTAGCATGAGAGACTTAAATAAGCTTTCCAAATTACCACTTTTACATATTTTCTTTTTATCCACACATAAGGGTTTTAAATCAAACTAATTTTAACTTCTTTAAAATATAACTAGAATTGAAATATAAGATGTATTTAAATTAATGTTTTGTTAGAAGAAAAAACTATCTGGCCAAATCTAAACAAACAGGATCTGTGTAAAAAGTTCCAACCTTGTAAAATAGGAATTTAATGTGATTACCCAGATTTCAGTTCGCTTTCACTTGCTACACCAATGCATGACCACTGGTAAGAGTTGGAAAATGTATGATTTAATCGCTAATTAAATCTGTTTGGCAATGTGCATTAGAGGAAAAAATATAAAGAGACGACGCAATCCAAAGACATTTAAAAAAAAAAAAAGAAAAAAACATCAGAAAGTATATCACAATTTCTAAGGCTTTGGGACTCCAGGGAAATAGTTATAGGGAGTTCATTTTTTTTTTTTTTTAATAAAAGAAAAAAGCAATTGCAAAGGGTCAAATAAATATTTCAAAGAAAAAAATGTCCTCATTAATAACAAAAACTGATGGTAATTGAGACTAAAGAAAAAGTCTTGAGAGAAAACAATTTATCATACAATTAGTGAAAAATAAATTGACATTTAGAAATTATTTTCAAAGAAAAACAGCCCCACAAAAATATATTTTTCAGTGGGTAAATATTTTCCCCTCTAAATTTGACTGTTTTCTTCTCTATCTCAAAGTCTTTGCTCTCTGTTCAGCTTTTTTTTTTTTTTTTTTTTTTAAGTATGTCCAGTAATTGATAAAGCATCTGCTTAGCTGTAAAATGGGCCAGGTTCTAAACGTGTTCTAGACTGTTTCGTAAGGCCAACTAGGTCCCAAATACTACAGTTCTTCCAGTTAGGCGATGAAAAATTGTAGGGTCATTTGCTCTGTAAGGTCCTTTTGATTCATCATAACAAAACACAAATGATGAATTTATGAATGATAAGAATCTTAAGGGACAACACCTAGAAACTACTGATGAGTTAAAAGCATTAATCTCCTGAACACACACTGTGAAGTTAGAAACATATTTCATGCCTTGTTTCCACATAATTAGGTGTTTAAGTTTAAAACATAAGTGTGATTTACTCTTTGCCTGTTTGTTGGAAGTGCAGTTAACCAAATTAGTTATACAAGTCATCATAAGTCATGTTTGTTTGGATCATGCAAAATTAAATGATAATTGGTTGGACTAACACATCATCTGTGGCCTCTTTTTTAAGACTGATATGTAAGAAATCACTAAAGAATGAGGAGATACCTACAGGCACATCACATAGATAAAATACAAAGAAGGATGAAGAGGGAAAAAAAAACCTACTCCTTTCTACAGGTTTACACTTTTACCAAAGTTCATTACAGCTAGTATATACATGCACTAGCAGCAGTGATCATTTTCTACTGTAATTGATCTACAAATATATGAAGGCAGGAATGTAGCAGAAATGTCTTGTTTCACTATATAGTTACTTATTTGACTGTTCATGGTGCAAATTAAGATTATTTGTGCCTTTTTAAAGCAGTTATCATTTAGATAAATGTCAGTGAAATGCTGCCTATGGAGTTAAGAGTGTTATAAAAAAATATAAACAAAAGCCATAGTTGCAGTCCTCATAAGTGTCTTTTTTATATAAATGAAATCTTTAATATAGCCAGAGAGCTTTAAACGTGGCACTCTGGACTGTGCAGCTGGGATTTCAGAACGCTAACCTCAACACAAAAAACAAGCACGTAGAAAGACTGCATTCACTGCAGCAAATAGATGTTCCCTATTGTGCTTATGTAAGAAGTATTAATCATCCTGCATGATAAAACAATTTGGTGGAATCAATATTCCTACCTAATACAAATATGGCTTCAAACATATTTGCATATGATTGCTGTGTGTTATTATCTAGTTCTATGAGTTTACAGCTGAGGAGGAAATGCGTGATAGATTTCCTCCACTAAGATGAAGAAATGTTGGTGTGAAATTCTCGGCCGAGATTGTTTATTGATTGTGCTGCACAAAAATCCAAACCTTTATTTAATTTTTGCCATAGATGAAATAGGTTAGAATGATTGAACGCAGGACAATAAACCTTTGTAAGAAAATATCCACCTCAATATAATAGCTTTTACATGTGTCTGGTATCTCTCTATCAAAAACAAACGTTGCCTTGGCCTCATGGCAAATTTTTTTTACTCAGACTAAAAGAAAAGATATCAAAGAATTAATCACTTCTCACTGTGTTAGCTTTAAACTCAGTGTCTCACTGAAGGTGGTTTAGAGTCAGCATGCAGCTTAGGCTTTTACAAATCACAATTTTGTCCCCAGTTTGCATAATTAGTTTAGTGTTATTGCCTTCGCATGGAACAGGGGGTGTAAAATGCGTTATTGCTTTTTAACTGAACGCAGTGGGTAAACTAATATGCTCTACATGATCAATAAATCATATTTGAACACATCAACTCCCTGCCAACTGGAAAATGAAGCAGGGAGTCCGCATGAAGGTGTGGGGAGTTTACTCGTGTAAGAACATGTAACATCTAACTAATGGTGATTCATGAAATAATTAGCTGCAATTGACAAAAAGCAAATCTTAACAAAATCATTACAATGTTGATATGTGATGTTCTTACACCTTTGCTTTAAAATAAAGTTCTTTAAGTCTAAATTTATAGAGAGAAGCTTTTCTCATTTAAAAACTCAGGAATGATCGAAATAATACTCATTAATAGCCACTTTGGACCTTCTCATTGTTGGTTGCATGTTCCTCTCCTCCCACACTGTAGGTGGCAAAGTTAGTTGGTCCACTTTATAAAAGCTCCCTGCAGTTTGCTAATCACGCTGACCGCCAGCTACCAAATTAAAGCTGTCACTGACGCAGCTGGATGCTGGTGGTCCGAGCAACTAGGCTGCCAATGGATAAATGGATCCACCACATGAGGCATTTCCTGTTGTAGCGTATCCTACAGGCTCTCTGGCCCCTGAGAGTACCTTGCATATTTAATGAAGAAAAAAAATCTAATATTAGATAGTGGTGTCAACATTATCCTCTGAAGATGTTATCCACTTGTTCATATTTTTTTTTTTTTTGCAAAGTCTTGTCAGTTGCCTCACAGAATTTGCAAACACATGATCTGCTGTTCAATAATCTAATGTCACAATAAAGTTTTAAAATAAACCACAGAAAAAAATCTCAAATAGCAATATTACAAACTCCGAAATACCAGATTTTAGAGAAATCCCATGAGGCTGAAATTAAGAATCTAGGTTTACCAGGGTTACATAAATCTACCACAATTCACTGTCTATTCTCTTAGTAAATAGTAATAGACAGTTTTCTTATGCATGTTATGAAGGAATCCCCTTAGTAAAATAAAACAACTCATCAGATATAAATTGATATATTTTACATGTCACATAGCCCAGGATTGCTTTGTAAATGCCTAATAACCTGTAGCACAATGATAATTAGGAAGCATTTTTTTAGGGATGCACATGTAAACGTGACCACATATCACCTGTTCTAGCCTCATTGCACTGGCTACCGGTTGTTTTTAGGATAGATTTTAAAATTTTATTGTTTGTTTTTAAAGCTCTTAAAGGAATAGTACAATAAAACATGATTAGCCTTCATTTTCTTCTCACCCCCATGCTGAACAACACTCTGGAGTACTTTTTTGATATCTCAAATGCATCTGGAGATCTGGGAGGCTTCTTGCTGTCTGCTGACATTCAAATAATGGAGGTCTATGGCGCCCGAGGCAGAAAGGTCCATAAAAGTCCACAAAAAACGTGTCAATATTCCTCCATACTGCTCGTCCAATGTATTCCAAGTGTCCTGAGTGGGTAGCTTCCATAACTTACTCGAAACGAAGTCATTAAGAATGTTTTTAGAGCATAAACAGTAGTGTATAGGATTTCCTAAAAGCGCGCGCCTGCGAGTTCACGAGCCTACGGAAACCGCGACAGACCAAACCAGATGAAAGTGCGCATTCAGCGTCTGCTCTTGATAATGCAAGCGTAGAAGAAGAAATTTGCTGTTTACCTGTGCAAAGAAAGAAACAACGAAAGAAAAATGTCTGAGGACTTCAGTGTTGAGGAAGAGCATGAGTTCTTTGCTGAGCTGAATGCGCACTTTCATCTGGTTTGGTCTGCCGCGGTTTCTGTAGGCTCGTGAACTCGCAGGGGCGCGCTTTTAGGAAATCCTATACACTACTGTTTATGCTCTAAAAACATTCTAAATGACTTTGTTTCGAGTAAATTATGGACGCTACCCACTCAGGACACTTGGAATACATTGGACGAGCAGTATGGAGGAATATTGACACGTTTTTTGTGGACTTTTATGGACCTTTCTTCCTCGGGCACCATAGACCTCCATTATTTGAATGTCAGCAGACAGCAAGAAGCCTCCCAGATCTCCAGATGCATTTGAGATATCAAAAAAGTACTCCAGAGTGTTGTTCAGCATGGGGGTGAGTAGAAAATGAAGGCTAATCATGTTTTGGGTGTACTATTCCTTTAATGGTCTAGCCCCACAGTATTTAGCTGAGCTTCTCCAAATCCATGCCCCGGCCAGAACACTGAGATCCTCTAATCAGCTGCTACTGGGGATGCCTAAAACCAGACTTAAAACCAAAGGTGATCGTGCCTTTATGGCAGCGGTACCGAGACTCTGGAATAACTTGCCTTGGCATATTAGATCAGCAGGCTCCTTTGAGGTTTTTAAATCCTCTTTAAAATCACATTTCTTCTCCCTGGCTTTTAATCATGTCGAAGTGGACATTTGGCAAAATTTTATTTTATTCTAAAATGTATTTTAATTGAAACATTTAACCTATTCTATTTATGTGTTTATTTATTTCGCCTTCAGTTTTTATCTTATGTTCCTTAACTGTGATTCCTGTACAGCACTTTGGACAACCCATGTTGTTTTAAATGTGCTTTATAAATAAAGTTTGAGTTGAGTTGAGTTTTTTGTTTTTCCTTCCCCACTCTCTGGACACTGCTTTTTGCTCAAATACAGGCTTAATTCGGTTTACAAAGCTGACACAATGCTCAAACAACAGCTCACCTTAAACACACACCATTTCGTTTCTAAATACAAGCTTACTTTATAATTTGCAACCAAAACGTCCTTAAAAAAAGGTAAGTAAAGTTGCTTCTTATTTTGGGACACAATATATTTGTAAAGGAAGAATGTTACAGAAACACCTTAGTAACAGAATTTTTCTTTCCAGCCCATTATCTTTTATGTGGATCGAACCTCTCAAAGGAGCTGTTTTGGTGCTTCATAAACAAAACACATTGCTTTGCATAGTTATCATTGGACTGTGTGATGCTGCCATCGGGTCTCAATCGGACAACTGTCAGTCTGAGGGAGAGCTGAGCTCCGGTTGAGTGGTTCACCAAGCAGACAGGCAGAGAGACAGGGAGCCGCCGACAAGACATGTTCACTCTAACTCATCTTTCACTGGCTATACTTACATGTGGGACACTTGGATCTTGATAGATCAAATGCAAAAAATTAAAAAATCCTATGATATCCCACATATAGCCCAAATTCAATGATTCGGTCTGTATTTTATGTACCATGGCCTGGGTCAGGATTGATGTACTGTTTGGTCTGAATCGAGATCAGAGTCTGTAATATCAGAAAGGCTGACATATAGATTAAGGTGCAGTGAACCTAGAAGTAGGGCTGGGCGATAATTCAATAACGATATATATCGATCAATAGACGTGTGGTGCAATAGAAAAAAAGAGGGTCGATAAAAGTTTGATAAAAAAGAAACACAGTTTTCCTTCCTTCTCATTGTAGCCTAGCATGTAGGTTTATGCTAGTCACTGCTTCCTTCCAACCAATCACAATCGCGGACCCAGGCACGCCGTCACCAAGCGCCGCCCTCTCAAACCACAACACAGAGCACATGCAGATGTCGCAGCAAGGAGAGGCGGAGGAAATTGTTTCAAAGAAGGGTTTTTGTAGTTCGGCAGTCTGGCAGTATTTCGGTCATGGCAAGTCGGACAAAAAACAAACCACAGTCATCTGTAAAATGTGTCGGGAACCAGTGAAAACAAAGTCTGATAACACAACCAACTTTTTTTTTTTATCATCTCAGCCGCTCACACCCGCAGGAGTAAGAGCTGTTTAGGTCCCGGCGTGGCTCTCCTCCGAGGAATCTTCGGGAATTTCGGGAAAATATATTTTCAGTTCTGGGCAGTTTCCCACGTAGTTCTAACAATTGAGAGAAAAATGCTGAGGGGCCAGCAACTTCAAAGTAATAACTCAGGTTAAAGCAGGAAATGGGGGCGGTGGGGGGGGGGCATTTATTTATTTGTTATATTTATTTTGGTCACTTTTCTGGTCACTTTAGTTTATTCTTTGTCAGTATTTAATAACATAACTCAGGTCTCTTAAGTTATTTTTCTTTAAAACAATTCTGTTATGGTTAAAAAAGTTGGTTAAATAAAGATTTAATTCGAAGTCTGTGTTTGTGTTTTTTATTAAAATTAAATCATTTAGCAAAATTATAAAAAGTCCAGGCAGAGCTGCACATAAAATATGTTTTCAAATCTTTTCAATAATTATCGATATCGATCAATATGCATTTTTTTTTATCGATAAGCTTTTTTTCTATATCGCCCAGCCCTACCTAGAAATGACCCTTTGTGAGAGGAGTGATAGCACTGGATAACAAAATCAAAAATCTGTTCCTCACATTCTGGCAGTCTGGCATCAAAGCTGCCAATGCAGTTAGTAAACTAGAGGTGAAAATATATTGCACTGTTCTGAACTTTCACAACAGGATACTGCATTTTGTTCACGTTTAGTTTTGTGTTTTAGCAATAATGCAACTGATGCAGTGTAAATCCCACATAATAAACTTCAGTGGAGTCACAAAGCTCTTGGGCAAGGTAGTCCCTCAAGCAGACAGGGAGTGTATCAAAATAAGCATATTGAAATCATTTAAAAGTTGTTGAATGTGCAGCTTTTCGACAAGTTCAGTGAGCCAAAAAGCTCCCTTGAGCAGGCCCCTCTCTCTGCAAGACAGGAGAGAAAAAAACCTGAAGGTTTCTTTATAACAACTGAGAGCCTCTTCACTATATCATGGCATAGTAATCGGAGCAAGCTCCACCTCTGAATAAAATGCAAATGTACAACAACATGGCTCAGTAAGGGGATTTAATTAAGTACATATCTGTTTATTTCCCTTGCAATTAAACCCCAGCGGAGTCCTCCAGCAGTTCAAACATATTAGAAAAATGCCTGTGTCAGGAGATGATGCCGCAGCCCATTAGCCCATCCACAGGCACACAGAGGGCATGGAGAAGAATGAATATTAGATAACATTTACCTTCTCTTTTTGGCCTTTGTGTCACAACTATGTTTTCTTTAACTTCATTGTTGCTTTTTTTATATTTAGGAAACTACACGTAAACAGGTGAAGGTTCCATAAACCCTTTATCCATGCACATCTTTTCTGTTTAAAGTTGTAGCAAACACAAAGTCCCAGGTTATCTTCTCTCCTGTCCTTATGCTAAAACATTACTTAAAGACAGAACGGCTGTGAAGGATTTTAATTAGTTGACAGAGGAAACTTCATTAAATCTCTCTGCTGGCCTTTCCTGCCCTGCCAGGCGATGGCTTGATGCAAAACGCTGACTGTCATTAGGTAGGTCTCTGTAGTGACACAAAGAAATCAAGAGTCTTTTACTCAGCTTGACGGTGCCATTGGCTTAGACATTTTCTTGGGAAATATAAAGGCTTACAGATGTTAGATAGTAATTAGCACACTTGTGTGCCTATTCCTTCTGAGTTTATCTTCATTTACAACTGTCCCATGTTAAGATCTTTTCATTGTATAGAAATTCACAACCCTTTATTTGTTTGATATTTTTTAATTTTGAAGGCAATCATTTCGATGCTTCTTAATGAAATCTTGCAAGAAAGCTGCCAATAACAGGAAAGAGAATGGAACATTCTAAATGGCTTTTAAAGCAAAGATAATATTTGTAGAATCACCAGTTGCAAATATTTGAGGTATTTCATAACTGGTTTTGCCCATATACAGATTAAAAGGTTTGTTAACTCTTCTCTGCAAAAATAGCTAAAGCCAAGTTAGGATGAATGGCCAGCTTTCATGAGTATCAATTGATGTCTTGACACTGATTTTTAACTGGTTTAGCTGAGCTTAACTGGGCCAATCTAAAAGTAATAACCTTTGATTCGCAAAATAAACTTGTCAATCAGCTGCACTTTTAACAGACGACAGTGACCTCAGCGCTGCAGTGGGAGGTGATGTGCAAATAAAGTCGCTTTCAGCTCTGGGTGCAGGAGAGCTGCGTCCCAGGATGGTCCCATCTTTTCCACTGAAGAGGAGCTACTGCACCAAACTCTTTTGACAGGAGTCTATGGGAAAATATTTGTGCGCCCAAGGGCGGAAATACTTCACAACGAACGAAACAGCCTTACTTGTCATTAAAGATTAAATATCTATCTTGCACATCTAAAATAATATATATATATATATATTTATTTATTTCAATTTTGTAATTATTTTTTTTTTAATGTCTTAATCAAGGTCATTGGGTTATTGGGGAGACGCCCTTGCACCCTCTATTGACCAGCCGCCACTGTTTAAATATTTTTTCAAAACCTGCAGATAGATCCTTGTGAAAAACTTTTAATATTTACTTTGTAAGTTTGCATTTCAAAAGTTGATTTGAAGTCAGTGGTTTGACTACTTAATTCACTATTACAGAAGAGGCCCATTGTAGTCAAAATCTTCACAATGTCAGGTTGTGTGGAGGTTTTTAGAGGACTCAAGTGCAAAGACAGAGGCTGAGGTGGTTTCTTGCAGATTTAATGAGTAATCAACTGATTGGGAGCAGGTGTTGATAGAAGGATCTAGAAAGGAGCGAGGAGAAAGGAAAGTGGCACAACGGGGAAACTAAGAGTAAACAAGAACTACATAAGAACTCAAATACAACCAAAAAATAAATTAGAATGACACACAATGGAAATGAAACAATTAGCTACAAAACACAGAATGACTTATATCAAAGTGTAACTGAAAACTCCAAAATAAAACTTAAACAGAAAAAAAATGCCCACAAAGGGCCGAATCATGACACTCGAGCCATTCAAAAAATTTGCAGCAGAAAATAATCCAGCCAAATTTCTCTTATTTTGTACATAAGTTATAAGTTAGAAATCAAATTTGGCTTAATCATCAATAAGCTAATTTTTTTTAAATAGAAATGGATAATAAAAAAACTAGAAATTGAAAAGTCGCAACCTATTTTTATTTGATTGATCATTGAGATAGAAATTTCAGTGAAAAATACCGAGAAGATGAGATGGAGTAGGAGGATGAGCAGTCTGAAAGGAGAGATTAGAAATGGCCACAGAAGGAAATAGGTCTGACTGTAATTCTGCTCCCATATGTGCTCTGAGATAAATTTGATCCCATCTTCTACCACTTTCTTTTTTGAGCTTCTATAGACAGCTAAAACACCTCCTACATGTCTCAAAGGAACATAACTACACTCATACGCTTTTCCATCCATGCACATCCTACCTTTTCTTTATTCTTCTGTCAACCATCTCAGTGTATCACTTTATCCCTTCTTCACAGCCCCCCAGAGTTGTATGTCACAGGCGAAAAGTGAAATAAGAAATTCCCATTGCCATCTAATTGCACAGCCAAATCGATCCTGTAATTGATTCCTTCTCTCTGACATCCAGTCTCACTGACAACACTATCAGGCAGACAAATCAGATGGTCGAGTGTGTTTCCACAACGTGTGTGTGTGTGTCTGTCTTCAACATGGCAGGAACTTGATGGCCAGATATCTTTTGGATTGCAACAAACAAAAACGCTGAAAAGATTTATCAATAGGATATTTTACCTTATTTTGCTGTGTTTTAACTGAAAAATGGGTCATTTAATACAGAAAAGGTCCAAATGTGTTGGGAAATGCAAATCACTAACACATGGATGTCCCAGACAAGGTCATGACACCACAAAATGCTAATTGAATTCCTTGAGTCTTGTGTTTGTTGTGTGTTTTAGTTATTTTTTTTATATATCTTTAAACTGGATTTTATAGGATTCTGATTCCAAGACAGATCGCAGGGTTTCCTTTGAGGTCTACACTAAAAAATGATGATGAAAACTTGCTTGGTGTAATAAAATAATGATGCATGTGGGAACAAGCACAAGCCTGAAGCAATGCAGAAGTTAAAACAGGTTAGAAAAACAGCAAAACAGAAACTAAAGGGACAGAATGACAAATATGTAGTTTACCCAAAGGACCCGTATTGCGTATTTTTTGAAGATGGATCAAATAAAAGGTTATCTGTGCCCACTGCAGTTACCTTTAGTAAGTTGGTATTGCATTTGCAACATTTCAAATGATTTCACACAACAGTTTCTGTCACTGTTGTTCCCATCTTGCACATTTTTATATATATAAAAAGACTTATGTGTGTCTAAATAGAAAAAATCTTCAGCATTTTGTGGAACATTATGTCCTCTCACTTTGCATCAGTATGAATGTTGTAAAAGACCAAGCGTTTTTTTGTGTCAGAACGGGGTCATCACAATCAGATTTTTCTTTAGAATTAGTTATTAATTCCTCACCTAGTTGTGGGTGTTTAATACACCCGGAGTGCCCCCAAAGTTTAAAAAATATTATTATCCTTATTAATCAAAGTAGATGAGATTGCTGTCAGTCAGGCAACTGGCTTGCTAAGGTGAGTCAATTATCATTAATGTAGATAAAACAGCCTCATAGTTTTATATTAAATCAATATAAAAAAAAAAAATTACAAATAAAGATCATTACTGTCATATTTCTCATAGAATAGTACATATATGGCCAGGTCTTCAAAGAACCCAGATAAAAGGCCCTAAATTACCTATACATTTTTTTTGTGCAATACGTGCCCTTGCTATGGGTGATCTAGAAAGATTGCTTAGCAAATGTTAAAATATAAAGAACTATTTTTTTCATGCCAATTAAAACAAGCAGATTAGTTGTTTCAATAGCAGTTTAAGAGTGGCTGTAATGCAATTGAAGGTAATGTTGATAATTATTTAAAATATTTATCATATTAAACAATAGGTATAGTGCACTTATTAAGCTAAGTCAAAGTGCAACAAACAGAAGAAGAAATAAATAAAATAACAGTGCTTCGTCCACAGTTATGTTTATTAAAAAGAAGGAAAGAAAATTCCTCTTGCAAAGAGTTGTGCACTTCCCACACACCACTCTCCCCAATGCCGCTATAAAGGTTCTTTTTTGAAAAAATATATAAGTTCAGTGAATTTTTGTTATTTGGTTTACCTGTATAGATATTGTCTGGTGTCCTGCTGAATTAATTTGTGCCAGCCCATATAGTATAAATTTTTTTCTGGATTAATATTACTATTGATATTTTAGTTGGTTAATATTTTCACAGACTCTCTCTTTGTACCAAAAAAATGTATTGTACCAATGCCTGCTTTGTTGCCACAGTGAGTGCAGATATTTTTGCATTTCACTTTGCATCTGACTTTGAGAAGTACTAAAAAAACAAAAAACAGCTAAGTTCAGTTTCAGATTTAATAACTTGTATTAAATGTTTACATTCGCATATCCTCCACCTGAGAATTTGTTAAATTTTTTCATTTGAATATTATCACAAACGCCAATTACTATGCACCTTCTTTGAAGATCTGTTTGTGCCTTTGACATGTAAACCTTCTGAAGATCAGGTCTTGTGTGAATGTAATGCTTTATTGACATGTTTGTAATTCTAGTGGCATCATTGCCTGACTGGTTTTCTAACATTCTACAATACAGAATAACAAAAGATAGCAGAAAAGGTCCCTACACCTGAGAACATTGCAGATTTCAGAAAATTACCCATCTAAACATCCAAAGTAAAGTACAAAAACAGCTTCTTTTTCGCTGTGTGTTGATCTGTGAGGTATGCAGCTGAGCGTTTTCCTGAGAAAACAGATGCACTGAACTGCACATCAATGCTGTTAACCAATGAAATGAACCAAAAGGTCTCCATGTAAGCCTCTGATGCCTGAGCACAAAGCAACAGCATGAGTGTACTGCAAGCTGTATCCTAACTTGTCTAATTATTTTACTGTAATGCATCTCTCCAGACTCATTATCAGTTTATTTCTCATTAGATCAGAGCTAATAATTTTCTTTTATCTAAAGTATCTTTTGACATCAGGCAGATGGTAAGCATCAGAAAAACAAAGTTTTCTGCTGTGTGTAATATTTCACATTTCTTCTTTTTTCAGTAAAAAAAGAAAAAAAGAATAGAAGTAAAGTTGAGTGTATAAGAACTTATGCACTTTTTACTAAATAAAAAATTATGTAGTATGGTGGCCCTGAAGAGAAAATCACATCAACCAATATTTTTACACAACTACAAATAAAAAACAAACAAAATTTTCATAAAATGCAAAAACATAATTATAAAAAAAGGTTGAAAATGGCAACATATTACATCCATAGCTGGGTATTATTAAAGAATAAGTTAAATTCAAACAACATAACTAACATTTTTACTTGATGACTTTATGGCTTCTTGTGATCTATGTTATCTTAGCTCGAATTCAATTGGGAGTTTTTTGGTTGTTATTTTTAGCACATACCTCTCAGTTAAAATCGATCCAAAATGTGCACCAATTTTTAATTATTTGAGTTCACAAATTTATTGCTTGTCTCATTGTTTTAGGTTTTTATTTTATTGATTTATCCCCTCCTTTGAACAAAGTGAAACAAATGAAAATTAAATAAACCAATTAAGAAATTATCTATAGCTGCAGCCCTGAAAAACACCAAGGGCCGTGTCTCTCATGGGTAGTTTCTGGCTGGTAGCCCACGACATAACCGGAGCTGTAGAACTTGGCAGAATCTCATTGTGATCCTCCTTTAGTTTCAGATGGCTACCATCTAGTTTAGAAGCTGAGCCTAAAGTTACACCTCCATGGAACTAGGCAAATCTGATTCTTTAACCTTGAGTTGGTACAAGGCCACTGAAGTAACTGAGTTACACCAATGGCCTAGGGCAGCAGGGTTGGGTACGAGGAGGTTCAGTGCCCTGCGTCTTTACCTGCGTCCCTTTGACCTTGTAGCAGCCGTTTCTCTGCTTTACCGCTGACTTGTATCCATTCATTGTGTGTTTTGGGTACTATGTGGGGACTCCCTTGTACCATCCTAGGATCTGTCTCCCTATCCCTAGATCACAGATACAAACAGGTTCCAATTTAATTAACAGCCTGTCCAATTTGTTAACTGACCAAACACTTATTTAAAAAAGTTAATTAGACAACGTGTCATTTTCTCAGTGCAGAACTGCTCTTGCCACACTAAACGACCTCCCTGTTTATTGGCTATACCTAGAATTCCAACTGAGGACACAACAAAAGCTTGTGGAAAATACTAAGTGCTGTACTATATGTGAATAAATGTGTATTTGTCATGCATTGATGGAGGAAAAACCTAAACTATTATCTAAACATTTGGAGGGGAGGCAAAGTTCTAAACAATGTGGTGCCAATATTCTCAGTTTCTCAGTGTTTAACCTTTGGAGTGATGACTTCTTTGCAAAGTGTCAGTTGGGTTAGGGTGAAATATGCATTGGTAATGGTTAGTTTTAGGGTTATTTTTAGGGCTAGGGCACAGAGAGGGTTGAAAATGACTCTACAATCAATGGAAGTCAATCTTGGGCTACACATGGTCTTCACTACACATAGCTAGACGAGGGTGGCTCTGTATATCTAACATTATGGGAACCATTTTCCATAAATCATAACATTGAATGCTATTGTGGGGAAGAATGCCTGGTTCCCATGGGTATAAATGCTGTTTGAGGGTTAAGTGTTAGCGTTAGCAACAAGGTGTTAATTGAGTTCAGGTATTAACCAGTAGTGGTTAGGTTTAGGGCAAGGGTCACAGCTATACTGTAGAGGGGGGGGGGGGGGGGGGGGGTTATGCCAGGCTCTACAAGAATACTAAATCAAGAGTTTTGAATTTTGTTTCACCTCCTGATATTTTCATTTTTTTCTTTATTCAACAAAGAGAAGCTCCCACATTGCTGCAGAAAAGCCTAAAATCCACCTGTCCATCTCCTGTTCTATCCTATCATCACTTGTGAACAAGACACCAAGATACTTGCTGGGTATCTTTGTGTATGAGTCAGTCTCTGACTCAAGCTGACACTGAACCACAATCCAGTGCAAGAAAATAATATTTGCTCAGGACAGAACACCTTCTTCTCTCTCTCTCAGTAAAAAGTCACAGAGGGCAAAAGGTATAACTAAAGCACCTGTATATATCATTGTTAAAAATGTGCAGTTTTATGCCCTTACCCCAGACCTAAGATTTCAACAGATGGCTAAAGTTCTCAAGTCAGTGTGTAACATTCTCTCCAATCCTACACTTTATAACAAATATACTTTGAGCTATGACCTAGACTCCAAATATGACATATTGTCAACTTGTTTGTAAGTTAAGTAAAACAACAACATTTCAGTCAGAGATATCTAATGATTTACTAATTCTGATGCAGCTTCATTTACTAAAACACTTAAAATTACCACACATGACCAAGTGCTGTACAAAATACATAAATGTACGGAAATCTTTGAATATAAGCAACATGAATAAGGAATATTTGAAAATAAATATAACCAGACAACTGTAATAAAATAAAGAGAAACTAAAATTAGCATCTCATGTCTTATATATTTTTACAAGTTTCACACTTCATAAACAGCCCAGTGTGGTACTCTCATCTATGGACATCATCATCTGAAACTGATCCATGAATTTCCAATCTTGTCCTTGAAAATGTGTCCATTTTTGGTACTTCTATCATTGAAGGGACATTCTGTTCTTTGTTTTCTGCAGCTGACACACCGCTGACCATACAGTGGAAAGAGCAGACCACATTACTTCCATGTTGTCCTCCCAGCACAGGGTGCTTGTATGTTTTAAGATTTTTTTTTTTTTTTTTTACTTAAAATTTTGATTTTAAAATGATCAAATAGTCACTTTCTCACTCAAATCTCTAACATAAAAATTTTCTTAGGTCAGGTAAGTTCTAAGAAATATTAGTGGCCATTAAATACTATGCAATTGGTAAGTGCAACCTTTTTCTTGTAAAAAACCATCAAAAAAGAAATAAAATATATAAAAATATCCAATAAAATATACCAAAATATTTTGGGCTGCATATTGCAATTGTGTGCATGTGCCAGGGAGAAATTGCTCCATTGCTCCATTCAAAACAAGAGTGTCTTGCAACAAGAAACAGGGCAATTTTCAAAATTAATATTAATTGCTGGTGCTGGTTGAAACACTACAGGTTGCTTTGTGGTGAGAAAGTCAGGGGACTGACCACCAGCCTTTCTAAAGGGATATTTTTTTAACCCTGAAATATTGAATATGTTGCAGTTATTTTCTCTCTGAGTTACATCTCTTGATGTCTAAAACTCTTGAAACAAGATACGCTTAATAAAAAAAAAAAAAAAAAAAATGTATTTATTCAAACAAACCGAGGCCAAATTTTTACCTTCACTTTTCTGGGTAAACTCTATAGGATGTCTTTTTTTTTATAATCTGTGGAGATTGAGATTTTTCCACGGTTGCTCTTAAATTTTGGAAGGATCTTCCACCTACAGTAAGGATGACCACTATATGGTTTTATGATCTTTTAAATACTTATATTTTAAATTTGCTTAATTTCTAGTTAAGCAAAAGTATCAGGTTTATTTTATTAATACATTAACCTTTTTATTGTTTAACCGGTCCTATTGTCTTAGTTTTTACTGTATATGTTGTATTTAATTGCTTAATTTATGATTTTTACTTCTTTATTTTATGGACCTGTAAAGCACTTTAGTCAGTCTGGGAGGGAAAAGTGCACTTAAAATAAAGCTTGACAGATTAACTAAAAGCTAATGAAAAGAGATACGTAAGTATTAAGGAATTATTTTAATTAAAGTAACCAAACCCATTCCCAACTTTAATGAAAGACTTTAAAACAACATGCCTACCTCCAATCTACCTTACTGTATCAGTATTTTACATGTTCTTGACAGTAAGTGGTATTTTAAAACTGAATAGTGGAGGATGATTCGGCAAGATTTATCTTCCTGGAGTATTGACAATATATAACAAATTATGAAACAAATTCGATTTAATAAGCTTTTAATCCCTAAACTGAATCCAATTATTATGTTGTCAGTAATCTCCCGACATGTTTGAATATCGGCCTTTTGTTTAATTTTTGCTGGAAGAAATATAATATAATGAATAATTATTATACAACAGTTTTAAATATTAAGGCTTACCTGCAGCAGAGTTACAGAGGAAATCTATAAGATAATATTTCTGCAATGTTTGCGTATAATAACTGCCTGATAGCTGGTGGGTTATATGGTGCATGATATAAAAACCAGCTAACCAGCCTGCAACTGCATTGCTATAAAATCGAATTTAGTGTCTACAGGCACGACCTTTGAAGAAGACAATGTATACAGTGTTAACAGAAAAAGAAAAAATACATACCTGAACACATTCAGTTATCAATAGAGTTTGTTGAAAATAATCGTAGTGGCACTTTATGTATTCATTTTTGCAAGAATAAGAGCAGACAGAGTGATCAAACCTGTGTCCTGAGTCTGTTATCTTTACCATCTACAAAGCAGAAAATGTCATAAACCACTCACAATCAAACACAAGAGACTAAATAAGCCCATTCTTCAGCTCATGATATCTAAAGCAGGCAGGAAAAGAAGAAGAAGAAAAAAAAAGTACTAAACAAGAACCTGCAATTCCAGCCGAATCTGGAGAAAAAGGCATTGTGACCTGCCAAAGGGGGCATATAACTCACGCTGGACAAAAGTGATTTAGCACACACACAGTAACAAAAGATGATATCCTGATGATAGCTAGAGGTGGCCCAGTTCTTTTAAAATCCTGACCCAACTTTCGTTGATGTTGTTATAATTTATCAACGACATCCACAGGATAGCCAATCTTAATTCTAAACTAACAGCACCAAAAGTGTTTACTTACGAGGGTAATGAATAACGTGAAACATTGCTATTCAAGGAGAAGCTCACTTTAAAATGAATGACTTTTCCTTACTCTTTGAGACATGGGGTGCAGTCACTTCTGCAGCCAACCCAGCTGAGACCCTGAGAATGTGTTTAGTTCAGTATTTATCCTTGCTGTCAATCTTCTTTTGTCAGGAAATATGAAAAGCGCAGAGGGTGCAAGTATTTTTTTTCTACAGTATCAATTCTTTTTATAACTTGGGTTGATAAAAATATTTAAAACATGACAAACTAAGATAGAAACGGTCGGTGTCTGTGTGTGTGAGTGTTTATGTGTGTAATAGAGCAGGAAGACTACTGTTGGCCCTGAGGTTGAGATCCTCCACAGTGGAGTCCTCTGCTGTTCTTCTGATGCTAACCAAAGTTTTGATCTCAGGGATTTAATTCGAAGCGCTGAAAATTTGAATCACATTATCAGAATTCCATTATTTTTTGTAATATTCCTAAATAATGTCCAACTCCCCAAAAAATAAAAGGTACACACTGAGGTCATACTTTAAGGTTGAAAGCATTACAGAAAACATGGTGAGCGAGCAGCAGCCAAAAATTCTGCTTTGAAGCCCAAACTGACCTCGTCGACATGTCAAGCATAAACCAAGTTTGAGAGCCAGGCCTTCTCATCCAAAATCAGTGTGTGAACTCACAAATGCTCTTCTGGAAGAATGGCCTAAAATTATCAAACTCTCCGAGACCTTTTGGACGGTCTTTCTGTAAGAGTTGAAGCTGTTCTAGTGGCAAAGAGTGGGTCGACGGCATATTGAACCCCAACGGATTAGGAATTGGACGCAACTTAAACTCATATGTGAGTCAAGACAAGTGAATACTTAAATATAATTTAGGTATGTACACAAACAAACGGACTAATTGTCAAAATCAAAAGTTCAATTTAAATGTGCAGCAGAACTTAAAGTCCATCAAGGATCAATAAATTGGCTGCTATTTTACCATTAATCTCCAAACACGCATAGGCCACACATAGGCTATAGACTGGTTTATCATCAAACAAGTAATACCATTTTGAAAACAAAAAACAAAAAATCTTTTTCAATTTCATTCAGAATGATTTTTAGAACTAATGTTTAGACTTATTTCTAAACAGACCCACCATAACCACGAAAGATGAATGAATGAGAAGATTTGGACATTTTGATAATAATGTATTTAGTTTCATTCATAAAGCCTCTTAAATCCAGTGCAATACATGTCGTCAGCAAAAGTGGAGACATTAAAATGTTTCATGATTCTCTTTCAGATTTATGACTTTGTTACTCGCTGTCACTCCGAATTATAAAAGGACATTTGTATCACCAAGGGAGACACAAGTCAGATCAATTTCCCATAAAGCAAGTTGTGTTGATTTGTGAAGCAGATCTGCAGTGTGTGCCTCTGGCAGCTCAATAAACATGCATCAGCTTTAAGGTAAGGAGTTGAAACATTTGCTTACAGCTGTTGACACACAGTCCAATGCAAAAGCACAAAGACACCATTAAGCATAAAAAACACAGTTTTAAGTAAAGCAAATTATAGAAAAAACAAAATTACAAAAGCAGAACAGGAAATTTCAAATAACACCCAATCGCAAACAAGCAGCCTAAACAAGGGTCAAGATAGAAATGTACATAATCTTTTCCTTTTCTCCTGTAACCACAACTAATGAAATATTCATTTGCAAACAACTCCTTTTTCTCTGCGTCTTGCCCTTTACAGTGATATGAAAAGCAAATTTTCACATATAGATGTTCTGAAAATATCCTACAAACCATCTGTTTGATACATTTATGAATCCTTATGGAGCAAAGTGTTCTCATTTTAAAGAATAATGGTAGTTTAAATTGGTTTTAAAATGGGCAATAGTCTAACACTCTACTGATTTGTGGGATAGCACTAACACTTAAACTCAAAGTGTTTCTTCAAGGACAAAACCTCAAAGAACAACCTAAATTTCATCTGACAAATGCATTTTAATTGTACTGCATGCACTCTGTGGAGAAAATAAAGTATTCATTCATCTTCAACTTCCTCCCATTTTCTTATAGTGTGATAAATCAAATAGAACAAAACAAGAATTGCAATTTTCATTTTTCTGAAAGTGCATGTAAACTTAAATTTTTTTTCTCGTATAGACCTAAAGAAAATTTCCTGAAACTAATTGACTTTATAATTCCCAATAAAAATCCTAGGGTGAGCAAATTATTCTTAATATGAACACAGCTAAACTGTGAGAAGCTCAAGATGTTTTTTTGTTAATGAAACAATGCTAAACAGATCAGCCAGATCAGGCATTAAGTTGTGGAGATATGTAAAGCAGAGACGGGTTATGAAACAACACTCTAATTTTAACATTTTTACAGAGCACTGTTCAATCCATAATCCAAAAACAAACATATAATGGCACCACCGTGAAACAACCATCTGAACCAGCCTCGGATGAACATGAACAGTTAATGCTAATTACCTGAGGAAGGGTCTTAAAGCCTAACCACTGGATCATAGATCTGATTTAACTTCTTGCTATTTTCAAATGAAAGAAATACAAGTTCTATGTACAGTAGTTTGCTAAAAGTTATGAACCAGCATGACAACATAAGGAAGAGAGTTGTATGTACACCATGTAGATGAAACCATAATTTAACTTTTTGATCTCCTGACAAAACTCCATGCTTGGTGGTAAAACAAAATTCTTATTTTTATTTTCTTTACTCCTGCTAACTAGTTATTAAAAACTGATAAACATCTTATAACCTGATAAAAGATCAAAACAACCAACAATAAAACAAACAAAACTATATATATTTTAGGACTCCTTGGACATCTCTTCTTACTTTATGACATATTACAGTATTTCCTAACAGAAAGATAATTGTGGTTAAACAAAAACTTTAAATCTTAATCTACAGCATTAAAAATCATGGTTAGGACAACAAATAATCAGAAATGGAAAAAAATAAAATAAAATGTATTTGATAGTTATACTTATGGAGGTAAAAACAGGGCTATTCTTAAACACTGCCAGAGTTCATCAGCAACTTTTGACGTGGTCAGAGATTCATCTTCAAGCAGAAAAAGCCAACCTTAATGCAAGAAGAGGTGCAGTGGAATGGCCAGGATACAACAGATTTGGGAAAAATTTTGGAGTCAATTCCAAACATTCCAAAAAAAATCTAGATAAGAGCACGTGATATGATTTTAAAATTATGTGCACATATTTCCTCCATCAAAACTTACCGAGTTTGGGCTATTTCTCAAAGACAAAAGAAATTATTCAAGTCTGTCACTTTGGGAGGCCTAGAGAAATGCTCTAAAAACAGGCAACTGTAGCTGGTTCTATGAAGTGGAATATCATCTTACAGTAGGACATATTGTATATACGAGTAGTTGACATAAATTAGGTAAAAAGAGATAGCTTAAAAACTTTTTCATGTGTAAACTGCCTGCCACCTCGTTAGTTTCAGCATGAAGAAACCCAATTACAGCTTCTCTATTTAATCCATGTCTAGAATACTCTTCCTGGGGCTTAAGCCCAGACTTAAGCATAATCACCAAAGCTGTAAACATTATTTCGAAGAAATTTAAATTCTGAGATTGCACTCTATGACTAAACTTGGTGGGGTCAAACAGAGTTTAGGCTTCAATCCAACCCATGGGAGACAATTTCACACTGCTGTCTTCTCCAGAACTGACCCAGTTCTGCTATCACTGCTCACCCTATTCAATGGCTGGATTAAGTCTATCCAGAGGACACTTGTGTTTGTGTGTGTGTAGTTCCACCAGTGTGACTAACAAGCTTGGCTGTCGCAGTCTGGCAGATTGAGAGGCACCTACTGCTAGTTATAGCGTTTCATACCCTCGGGTTGTTGGCCCGCTCTCTGTACTGGTCATATATAGGATGACAGGGTGAGAAGGGAAAGGGTAAAAAAGAGGTTATGAAACTATCACTATGTTGATATTTTTGTAAAAGCAATATTTTATATGTATTCTTACCCTTGGCATGAATAAAATATATTCAGAACATCATAGTTTAAAACAAACCAAAATAAAGTCATGTCTTACATCACCCAGTAAAATGAAACAAATTCAGTAAATAAGTCAGCATCTTCCTTTGGGCTAACTAGCTATGGCCTAATCATAAACTTGTCATGTTGTGTGGAGGATTGTGGAGGACCCAAATGCAGAGACAGAGGCTGAGGTGGTTTGATTGGTTTGAGTGGTGGCAACAGAAGCATAAATCCAGAAATAACTAATTTAGGAACACAGGAATCAGAACAAAGGGGAACACATAGGATTAATGAAGGAATGAGAAGAATGCAGCAAACAGTAACTGCAGAGGAGGAGTATATATGTCAAAAAGAACAAAAAATTGAGTATTCAACTGATTGGGAGCAGGTATGGACAGAAGGATGCAGAAGGGAGCTAGGGGAAAAGAGACTGCATCAAGTGGGCAACAGAGAGTAAAGAAGAAATACATAAAAACTCAAAATCAACCAGAAAAAAAATGGAAATAAAACCAAGGACCTAAAAAACACAGAATGACATGAATCAAAGATATCCATATTGTTTTTTTCCCCACACAAAAATGTTTCAGATCAACAAGAAAATGTTATCAAGCATAGTAAGCCTAAATACAGAAAATTAGTTTTCATATAATGATTTAGTTCCATTAGGGAGACAAAGTTTAAAAAAAAAAAAAGCCTGACGAAATGTCATTTTTTTTTTTTAAGATCAGCTTAATTTATATAGCCTCAACAAGTAGTTATCGCTAAGTGACAAATAAAAAGAATTACTCAACAGAAGCTTATGGACAATATGAAACAGGTCTAAAGCACAACTAAATGATCTAGAAAAAGAAGACACCATTCAAAACCTGCCAAAGTAAGATGGGAAACAAGTAGGCTGATATTTAAAAAATGCATCAAGTCCAGCATTGCAGACCAGCATTGCAGACCTCATTTGCCTCAGTTAAAGTCAGTGTTCCTTATTGAAGAATTAGTAATATTCCCAATGGCAAAAACTACTGACTTAAAATGAAGGGCAAGACAAGTTTATTTATAAAGCACACCTAAGCAGTAGGAAAATGTAAGGTCCTGCACATAATAACAAAACACATGTAAAACATTTTAGGATTTCATCAATTCTAAATATTTTAGAAATATCATACCATTTAAGGATTTCACACCTGCAAATTGATGTTTTAAATGGATAAAGAGGTAAAGGCCTGGTCAAACGTAGGCAAAGTTAGAGAAACAAGTATGCTGTCTGTACAGCTTGAAAACTACCTTGAAAACACATTACTGAATACTTCTGTCAAAGTAAATGAGTTTACTTCATGAACATGGCATATTAGCATGCATAAGTAAACCTAGGATGGAAATACAGACATCTTAATTATAGTAAGGCTCTAGATCTAATCACAGGGCTTCCGTCTAATGAGGATGACTTAAAAATGACTCACTCATAAAATGGCAAAGTGTTTGTTTAAATTCAAAATGCAGGATTAAAAGAATATTCAGTAAATTACTTTTCATTTCTGGTTTAAAAACAAAAAAATACCCAACACATACAAAGTCATCATTGATGCTGAACCCTCAATAACCCCTGTTTAAAAAAAAAAAATCTTTTAACTTGTGAGCGGCTGTCTCAGTCTCCTAAAATATACTTTCATTTATGACAAGTCTGCTCTTCAGTCGAGGCTTGTGATGTTTTATCTGGGCCATGTCATATTATGCATACCCTTTAATGACTAATTCAGTCTTTTGGCTTGTGTACTAAAATAGAACAAACACACACGAAGGAAAAAGGAAATCAATTGAAATGTTGCAATGTCTGACAGGAGAGCGCTTGAGGAGAGAAAAAAGGGGAACATCAGACAGTGTCGCTTGCTTTTGTTTTCTAACTGAGAGAGCCTGCCGTGTGGAGACAGGCAGAAGCTACATGTACATAAAGCAGGGTGTCGGTACGTTAGGGAATTTTAATTTTTTTTTTTAGTCAGTCGTCTTTGATCACTTTCCGGCTTTGAAGTAACTCACAGCAAAGAGGGGAAAAAAGCCAAGCAGAAGTCACGGCAAGTTCACATCTCAACTAGAACTCGCAAAAACTCCAATCTGCATAATTCATATTTTAAACAGTTAAAAACGGAAAGAGATTAAAAGATCTCAGGGTGCCGCATAAACCCAGTGCTTCTTGACAATGGCAATTAAATAATCTCCCTCTACATATTTGTTCTCAATTATTTTTCGACGGGAGAACACATGAGAGCTTTCAACGCTTAGGGACTGTTTCAAAATGCCAAATTAAAATAAACCATAACGGTAAAAAAGACAGAGAAAATTCCTTTTCTAACACTTTCAGGTTTTCATCCCTTATAATTGGAAATATATTGTGTATTCTTTACAAGAACCTTTGAGAACTGGTAATAGGGTTTGTATTTCTGGTTTGTTGGTAATACAACATCTTGCCGATGTTGATGCATTAAGCAGCCCTACATCATAATCCCTTATTTATGGCATTTTACACTTGAATGAATGAAGTCAGACTAATACTCTTTTCCTGGCAACTGCCAAACCTTAACTCATGCACTACTTTACCAGACAGAAGCATGATTTGGCACTCCACAAAAAACTTTGCAATCCAGTGGCAGCACTTTTAAAGCACTTTTACTCTTAAACTAGAAACTGTTAGCTATTTTTTATATAAATTAATCAACTGTTTGCATCTTGTGATAATTTGTTATTATGTTGAAATGGTTTAGCTCTTACACTTGAGCTCTGTTTTACCTTTGGAAATTGTATTCGATCCACATAATCAGGATGAAAAAAATACTGTGCTGAACTAAAGAGGCCTTAAGGGTCTTCTAGTGTGTATTTTGGCATATTTGTTTATATATTTGCTCCATTATATATTTTCTCAAATACTAAGAGCCACTACAGCATAAAAAGACGACTTAATATAAGTGATGACAGCTGAGTAACACCAAACCCAATGTTCATTGACTTTTATGTTTTAATATTTGGATTTATTCCCCAATACATCTGTGTTGCAAACACATTCCCGAATATATCCTGGATTTGAAGGATTCTGGGAAGAACTACTGAAATTTAGTGTGCTACCATGTGAGTATAGAATGCCTTTTTGTCTGTATCATCAAATTTTAAAGCAGTTTTAAAGAACTTTTAGTTTTGGTGCATTTCATGGGGGTGTGTTGGCCGAGTGGTTAGAACAGTGCACTTATGTTCTGAGAATGTTGCAAGTACCCAGGTTCGAACCCCACAGCCTCCACTCTGGCTCTCTGAGCAAGACCCTAAAACCCAGACTGTTCCCCAGGTGCCGCACAGTGGCAGCCCACTGCTCCCCAAGGGCATGGGTCAAATGCAGAGGTGCATTTCTCCATTGTGAGATCAATAAAGTTCAATACTTATTTTGGCTCCCCCTAGTGGACAAAAGCTGTATTTTGGCTGAGAAAGCATTTCTCACATGGACCAGCGGATTGCATGGTAAAATACTGATCTCCCAGTCACCTGTAGTTGGATTGAACTACATTTCTGCTTCCAGTGGCTATGAGAAAGATGAGTAGAGACGAGGTAATGAATATAGTTGTGGCAAAATAATGTCACATGTCGATATTGAAAATAAAGCGACTGATGTGCTGATGTTATGTTTGTAAAGGAAAGCTCTGTGTTTACATCTTTAAGTTTTCTGCTACTCTGCCAATTTAGGACTTAAGATCAGATGTTATGTGTGATCTACTAATTAATTTTTTCATGTTTTTCTCCACATTACAAGAAAAATTGTCATTCAAAGAAATCCATAGAAACCAATCAAATTGGTTCAATTTGAAATACATTCAATTTACCATACCTCCTGCTTATTGCTTCTGATTTTTCTGTGAGTTGCCAAAACTATATTAATTTAGTTGGAAAACTAAATTAAAATGTTTAAATACCAAAACTCAATAGATGAGCAAAATGTCGTTGAAAGTGTTTTTAGTTGTAAATGTTTTATAGTCAAATTTTTACATTTTAGGGGCTTTCTTTATTAAGTTCATGTTTATATGAGTCCAGTCCTATGGGACATGAGGGTGAAGGAGACCCTACATACAATATACCCCTGCGTATTTATGCTACACCAGTTTTTGTCCTGTTCCATATGTTTTATGCTTAATAAACATCTGTCTATCTTTGTGTTCAAGGTGGTCAAATAAAATGGACAGGAGATGGGACTAGTTCCCTGTAATGTCAGTCACTTCATTAGCAATGACAGAACTTCTGTATAGTCTAGTATATGGTTGGGTAATACCATTAGGCCACTATTACAAAAACTAGCTAGAGACTAAATTGATTTTGGTCCAGTGGCAACATTTGATAAGTTACAAATTGCAACTCCAAGCAGCAGGATATACAGCACCGAAAAATGGGTACAACAAACTGGCCTAAAAGAGGTAAAACTACATGCTTAAGTACCAAATATGTCAAAAAGTTGTATCAGAATGTCACTTTTTAAGATATTAAAGGAAACAAAGCATCATTTCAACCTACTACATATTATTACATTCAAAGGATCAGACTTTTATGTCACATAAAATTATTAGTTTTCCTGAAATTAGATACAGTTATAAGAGGCACTTTACAGTATAGAATGTAAAGTTTGTATCCCCTAGAGTGAAAATATATGTGCAATTAAATTGACATGCTGGATGTGACATTTTTAACAGAATGCTATGCAAGGCTGTGAAACTTTGCCCTGTAAAATAGCTGAATATCTAACATTGTTATTTATGACATGTCAGCAGTGACACTGAGTGAAATGGGATTAAACTCACATGACATGTTATGACCCACTGCCATGGTAACCTTCGTTTCTCTTGCTCTCTGCAGACTTTCCCAATTAAGCCCGAGGGGCCATCCTTGTTAAACTAAAACCATACTTTTCTGAAATGTCACAGCATCTCCCTGCCGCGTAGCCCATCTGTATACAGCTTTATTGCTGCTGCCAGCCTAAGCCCCCTGGTGGGTTTCCATGTGTTTGTTTGTAAGAACAATACAGAAGAACAAAATGTTATTTCATCAGATTTCTTGTTCCTAATGTGTGAGCAGATCTTCAGTGTTGTATGATTTTTGTTGACCATAACTGCAAGCAGCTCTGGTATTGAGCTTATGTTTTATGTAATTGATTATGCATGTCTATGTCTCTTCACCCAACACACCCTGATGTGTGTTAGACAATCATTTGGATGGTTGACAAGTTGAAGAACATGTGGTGTAACTGTTGTTAGACTGTCTTCATGCTGTAATTGAAAAAGTCTCATTAGTGAACCCTCCGTTAAGATGTTTTGGGGAACAAGGCACTTAATATTAAAGCTCTTCCTGGTACCTGCACAATAACAAGAGTATAACACATTTAAGGTCACCGTTTTGGATCTTCTATCTGCCAATTTGTATAAATTAGATTAAGAGATAATTTAAAAGAATGTTTTTTGGTTCCAAAATTGATATTCATAATTCAGAAAAGGTTCACTTGAGCAAAGTATATTGTTCTAAAGTGGTTAAAGACTGTTGAAGGGAATGTGCATCTCTTTATTTACTCTATGTGGAGCCAGTTCCTAATAAATGTATGCCATGAGGAATTTGCATGACAAACATGTCCAGTTTATATGCAAACATAAAGAAAAGTTGTTATATTATTTTCATTAGGTTCTGAGAGGTGTTTCCACACACCTGCCAAAAATTTTCCTTTCATGGTGTTTGTGTTTCCTTTACAGTATATCGCTATATTTTGATGTAGTTGGGATTAATCGGTGTAACATTTGTTTTACAAATTAAAACCAAAAATGAATAAAAACAATAATGAGCGCTTTAGTGGCTCACTACCTTTTTTTTGTTTGTTTTTGGAAACAAATACTGAAAAAAAAAAACAAGTGTTTTATGCAGGTTTATTTTTTGGGATTAATTGGAAAAATGGTTAAACGAATGAAACACGGACTGGGAGTTTTTTTTTTTTTTTTTTCACAAAATATGCTTCTATGTTTAAGTGTTGCTTACGTAAAACTGATAATCCATGTCTTGGGCATTAACTGCCTCCACTTATGACTGTTGGCTATTCTTTTTTTTTTTTTTTCAATTAAAAAATATGTTGTTGAGGGAAATTTTTAGACCGAAAATAAGCTTATTTCAAATTATTCTAGTATCAAGTGATTCATGCATATGTAAATATAAGATTTAAAAATTTGCAATCATGATGCTTAATTTCAATTATAGGAGTGTTACCTTTAGCAATAAAGGTAATCATAATTTAAATGAATGAAAATGACAAAAAAAATACATAGTGTTATTCTGTTAACAATAAAGGAAATTTTCTCTGCCTAAATGAGTCTGCTATAAGTTTTAAGTAGAAAAACTAAATAAAAAAAGATATATTTCTCTGAATATGGCAAGGTTCTAAATTAAATGGGATAGAAACCAACCAGTCCAAAGAGAAAGGGGAAAGGTGAAGTTTTCTTTAAAAGAAATAAGAAAAGCTTAAAAGCAACATTCTAAAAAAATAAGAAATGACATCAAACATTTGCTCTGAACTTTATGATAAGGCAGTAAAATGTCAAGTCACAAAATGTGATTCAAAATGTGTTCCTTTATTATTCAGTGTATTTATCGATATGCAAGATATGGAATGCAATCATTTTCCAAATGTGAGGAAGAAAATTTTACAGCCTAAATAAATTGCAGCTAGTTTGCCTCAACCAGACACAGGGAAGATCTTTTCTGATACAAACACAACGCTCACTGGAGTTCACATATAAATAAACCCACCCAAACACGCAGCAATTACATTATTCATAGCACTGCTGAGAGCTCTTACACGAAGCCCGACAAACACACAAGGGCTGCTGTAAACACAGAGCGATAACAGCATCAGCCAGATTGTCTTACAGTGTGAAGGATAGAGGGAGTAGGAGAGGGAGAAACACATTCTGAGCAACTAAATGTGTGAAATGTGAATTTGTGTCAATCATAAAGAGCATTTTTTGGATTGTGACAGAATGTGTTTGTATGTGACTCATGCATGCACACCTACACACATGCAGAACTAGATGCATCTCCATTCCTTAGTCTTCACATGAAGGTGCAAAAACATTCATAGACAGCTAAAGAAAATCTGATTACTTCTTTATCATTAAAAACAATGCTTTCTTTAATTTGACTATAGACCAAAATATAGAATGGAGATTAATTGGTTCTCTGACTTCTTTTCACAATTTACTTGGACTCATTTTTGCGTAAATTTATGATCCTTAGAAATGCCTAAAAATAGCGGGAGTGGCAGCCTATTGGTCAGAGCAGAGTTTAGAGCTTGGAATCCTGAGGTTGTGAGTTTGAAACCAACTCCCACAGACTGCCACTCTGAGTATCCCACTGCTCCCCAAAGGGATGGGTTAAATGCAGAGGTACATTTTTCCATTGTGAGATCAATTAAGCTCAATTATTATTATTATAAAATAGAACTTATCTCATCTCATCTTTAATCTCATTTGGAATTTTTATTTTATACTTTTAAAACAATGAAAGGATATTTAACAGCAGTTCGGCAGCTAAATATCACTAAAAAAATAAGACTATAGAAAAATGTGATAAAACTGAAATGAAATAGCCATTGAAAAGTTACACTGATTATCAACTAAGTGCAAACCAATCTAAAGATATAATTCTACATTATGAAATATTATACATATATTGTAAAATCCATATTAACTTATTGTCTTTCTTTAACCACAATCCAAATAAGTCACATGGTCTGGGTTTTGCAGAACACTTACAATGATGGAAGAGAATGATAATCAATTATAAAGTCAATACTCTCATTGGTTTCCTAATCAAGTTCCCTGACTAAACTCAACTCCCAATACGCATTGCCTTCTCTTGATGTACACTCTAAAATTATTTAATCCACACACCTACAAGCTATGCAGCTGCTTTAGAAAAAAAGAAAATCCAATTTGGTGTGCAAAGCTTGCAAATTTGTATCACACACCATCATATATCAAAGGCCAAAGCAAGACTTTTCCCCAATTTATTTATGTCATTTTCACAATGAAGATATCGAAGTTGATAAATAATTTTTTTTTAAGCAAGAGAACAGCATTTTCTGTTAACTCTCGTCTGGTATTAATTAGCTGAAACCATATTTAAACTATGTTACAGGCCAATTTATTCAAAACATAACGCTACCTCCCTCTACTGAATAGTTGTGATGTTGTTTTAAAGTCCTAAAGTTTCTCCTTTTATATCTCTACCAACTAGAGATTAAAACACAATTAAACATATATTTAAACATAATTATCAATTACAATTATTTATTACAGATAGTAATTTGCATCAAAATTGATGTAGGCTGAAAAATTTTGATCTCCAGATACTCAGCCTCTTCCCTACCTTGTAGAGGCCTCTCTTAAATAGTCATGGCTGACAATTAAAACATCAAGTTACCCCTGGAACCTTAAAATTAGAGTAAAACTATAAGTGAATTTAATGAGTTGGCTGACAGAAAGTAGCAGCTAACTGCTGAATCCGTCATGAAGCAAATGTGCAAGCAACCACTAAGTCTTATGGGAACGCAGCAATTTCACCTCTATAAATATGGTTTTGTGCTCTAACATTGCTCTAACAGAACGTTCCACTCGCCAAGGTTGTCCGTTATCCCCAATGTTATTTGTCTTAGCTATAGAACCCTTGGCAATGATGATAAGAATGCGAACTGATCTATTTGGCATCCAGTTGGGAAAGGACGATCATAGATTGGCATTGTATGCGGATGATCTGATAGTTTTTTTGACAAGTTTGTCCATTAGCATCCCAAATTTAATGCAGCAAATAGAGTTGTTTGGTCAGTTTTCTGGCTACAAAATAAATTATTCAAAGTCCTCTATTCTATTTTTGAACAGGGACGAAAGGCTGAACCCGGTTATACAAACCCCCTTTATCAATGCAAGAGATCTTTTTCAGACAATTCCTTTACCTCTTCCAAAACAATTTTTTGATGGTTTAAATGGTATTTTCAGTAGATTTATTTGGAATAATAATAACGTGGAATAGCTACGTTCAGCTATGTTTTACTTTTCAACTGAAACATCCCCAGCATGGATAAAAATTGAACAATTAATATCAGACCTTAGATTAAATCTGTATTTGTATTCTGCAAGACCAAAACAACTGATTAAAATGACAAAAAATCCCTTTCTGAAAAATACAATTGATGTTTGGTATAGGACCCATCAATATGTTGGAGATACCCCCTCCATCTCCTCTTTCTCACCCATCTGGGGGAACAGATATTTTAAAACGGGGACAGCTGATGGAGGTTTCAAAATCTGGGCAAATGAAGGTGTACAGAAACTGGCAGATCTTTATAAGGATGACAGGCTTCTTACATTTGAACAGTTAGGCCAAATATATAGCATTCCAAAGAAACACTTTTATAAGTATTTACAAATTAAACATTTTATTATGTCAAAACATAAAACGATTGAATCCAAACCACCACTATCATACCTAGAGAATATTGTGCTAGGACATTTAGAGAGGAGAGGGCATATTTCTTTATTTTATATAGCTTTACTAAGACACGCTGAGGAATCCACTGCAGATAAATTGGATGCATGGAGAGCTGACATTCGGGAAGAGATACAAGTAGCGGATTGGAACACTGCATGTGTAAAGGCCCAAAAGCAATCAATCAATACAAGCATGAAACTCCTTCAGTATAAGTGGTTAATGAGAACTTACATAACTCCAGTCAGATTGAATCGCTGGGCACCTAACATCCCAGATATCTGCTGTAAATGTTTGGTTGGAAGGGGTACTCTCTTTCACTGTGTATGGGAGTGTCCAAAGTTACAACAATATTGGAACTTGGTTACGCAAACTTTGTCAGAGATTGTTGGAGTGAATGTACCTGCTGAGGCCAAAATGTGTGTTTTGGGTATTTACCCAGAGAACTGTGCCTTTAATTCCAGACAGTTAAAACTGATTGACTTTGGACTCCTGCAGGCCAGGAGATTAATATCTCTATACTGGAAAAAAATGGATATACCATCAAATCACATGTGGGTGAAGGAGATGACATCGTGTATGGCTCCAGAGCCATACACGATGGCTTCCTCTTATATTGTCAGAGGAAAAGGAGCAAAATTTGAAAAGACATGGTCACCGTTGACCGAGTTTCTAAAACGTTACAAAGTACATTAAGAGAACTGTGCTGAGATGGCTGGGTTTTATTATTATTATTCGTTTCCTTTTTTTTTTCTTTTATTCATTATTTATTTTTTTTCTTTCTTTTTCGCATTGTTCATTATTGTTTATCTATGTTTGTTTGTTTTGGGGACCAAGTTATTTAATGAGAATCTGTGTTAAGTGTATCACTGTCACTTGCTTTTTTTTGTTATGTTATAAAAATTCAATAAAAAATATTTCATAAAAAAAAGAATAAGGAAACTTCACAGCTGTAATAACTACATTTCATGTTAGTGTGATTGTGATGAAGTAGGAATCAACTGGAGGCAGTCTGGGAGGGAGGGTGATGGAAAAATAATTAGTTTCATAACAAAAATAAAAACAAGAGACATGCAGGAGAAACAAGACAGTACCAGATAATTAACCGCACAATAAACAGAGTGCAAAAAAAAAAAAAAAAATGAAATAAAATAATGTTGATTGTGTTATCTGATTTGAAATTCGCAAGAGGCGCTATATCTGTAACATTTTAACAATACACATTATAAGACTAGCTTTATATGTCCTAAAGATTCTCCTTTTTAAATCTCCATCGACTCAAGATTAAAACAAAATTATTTAAACATAATTTTATATTAATATGAAAACATAATTAACACTGATATCAACAAAATTTACTTAGATAGTAATTTGCATCAAAATTGACGTCAGCTGACAAATTTTGATCTCCAGAAACTCAGCCCCTTCCCTACCTTGTAGAGGCCTCTCTTAAATAGTCATGGCTGACAATTAATGCATTAAGTTGCCCCTGGAACCTTAAAATTAGAGGAAAATGATAAGTGAAATTAATAACTTGGCTGACAGATAAAGTAGCAGCTAAATTAGCAGCTAAATTCGTCATGAAGGGTGAAATCTGCTGCCAACTACTAAGACTTATGGGAACGCAGCAATTTCACCTCTATAAATATGTTGCTGTGCTATAACATTGTGTAATTAGCCACTGGGGAAAAAAAAGAAATAAAACAATGTTGATTGTGTTATCCGATTTCAAGAGGCGCTATATCTTTAACATTTTAACAATACAGGTTATAAGACTGGATGTTTGGTATTTTTAACTGGACATCTTGCATTCGCTTTTTGAGGTTTTATGGTACCCGAACTAAAATGAGAGTAAAGGCTTGCTGGGAAGTTTACAGATGCGGTCCTCAGAAAAATCCTCCGGCAACTAAAACAAGAAAAAAAATAAAAATAAAAAATACAAAAATCTGCCTTTTAATAAGAAAGTTGAATAGAACACAGCGATGTTTTGCCCCCAGTTTAGAATGCACATCCACATGTCATATTTCCCCTTTAGGGGTTTAATCTGAATTTATTATACCTTCATGAACAATGGTGAACTTAAATAAATAAGGGCTAAAAAAAAACAAAAAACAAAAAAAAAAACATAAGGGATCTTGTCAATCTAAATGTAGAATAAAAGGCCAAAAAATTATGGTTTAACAACCATATTTACCAGATCCAACAGAATACTGACTGTTACTTACACTGATACAGCATCTGAAGTAGTGCTGGAAGTAGCAATATTTTTGCAAATCGATAACCTGTTGATTATTTTTTTTATTTTTTTGGAAAATTAAATAGTAAAAGGTTGCTTAAAGATGAGTTTTTGCGAAATTTAACCAGGTGAAACTAAAACTTTTCCACTTGAGGAATTCTGGATGGATAATGTCAACGAAAAAGAAGATTTTAATCTTAGATACAAAATGTTTGGATATATATATATATATATATATATATATTTTTTTTTTTGGATATAATTACTGCTTTGTTATTAAGTGTGTTGCTCTATCAGCTAAAGGAATGTTTTACAGTTTCTAAACTCCAAATAACGATTAATTGATCACTGAATTAGTAAACGATTATTTCAATAATCGATTCAACGGGATTAAACCGATTAAGTGTTTCAGCCCAAGCTGCAACTAAAAATTATTTTGATCGATTATTCTGTTGATTGTTTATCTGATTGATTGTTTGATAATGAGATAGGAAAAGATTTCTCAAAGAAGAATGTTTACAGAATTGCACCAGGTAATACTAAAACTTTTCCACTTGAGTTCGGGATAGTGCATTTACCAGATGAAAAAGTTTATTTTCAATTTAAATGAAAAATATTAACTTGTATTTTTACAATTTTGGTATAGTTATTCTTATAAGTGGTTTCCTCTATCAGCTAAAGGTATGTTTTAGAGTCTCTATACTCCATTTAATCATTCACCGATAACTAAATTAGTTAATGATTATTTAAAGAATTGATTAACCCGATCAACCATAATCTGAAGCCAGCAGGAAACTGGGGCTGTAAAGGAAGGGGTAGAACAGCACTAGTGAAAGAACATAAAAATGAAAACCAGATATTTTTTGTATTCCTAACAGTGAGCACATGAATTAGGAAGAAATTAAGAGTTCATTTGTAAAAACAGATAACTCAGTTTTATAAATTCTTAAAAAAACACTCTTTATTAGCAGTGCCATGCCAAGAGTAAATGACATGCCTCAGCTCATTTTTTTCAAATATGAAAAATTTATATGAATTAACTCTTCAAATAAATTGTATTACTAAATTTAGGCCAAAGTTCCGAATTTAGCAAGTATACACTGAAAAAAATTATAAACCACTTTTGGCATTTTCCTGAATCATATTCAGTTACTTTAACACAATTGTTTTATGACCTACTATGCCAACATAAAAGATCTGTGTTTAAGTAACTAAATATAATTATAATGGATGCATTATTTTTTTCAGTTTACAGGCAGGAAAATATCAAAGTCAATGTTTCCCACTAATAAGATAGAACCTGATCATATTATGACTGAAACTACAAACACTTTAAATGAGTAACCAAGGCTGTGTAAAAGAACAAAAACTATTTTACAATTCTGAATCAATTCTTATACAAATTCTTAAAAATTTATTCACGTTATCAATTAAATTATTAAAAAGATGCATTTTCTGCTTCCCTTAGAATCATCACTGTAATATTTTTAACTGCCATCGCTTTTTTATTGTGGTGTGGAATGTTAATATAAAACTAGTGTCAATATGTTAGATAACTACACAATCATGTAATACAGATAAGAGCTGAAAATTTGTTTTTTATACCAGCAAACCGATTTGATATTCAACCAGATCGGATCCAAAAGAATATATTTCAATTCTTGAGAATCAGAATTTAATCAATGCAGTCTGACTAACTATAAAATCTAACCTATATATTGATAACCTATAACTAGAACATGTCACCAAATAACAAAGACAGAATCCACCAAACACCTGCATTTAAACAAATTTTAACTTTTACACTTTTAAAAAGGGATAGTCAGTCTAATCTTGGACTTAAAAGTGAGGACCCAAAACTGTGAGCTTTCCATTAAACCACAGCCAAAATTCACAACTTAAAAAAAAAAACCTAAAACTAAACCCATTCCTTCCTTAGTCTAATTAAACAGCAACTATATATTATAACAGAAGATCTTGTTGTAAATGGGCCTGAAGGATTTGCTAAGCTTGCCACCCCAGCCTTCCCCTTCAGTGCTCAAGGTGCTCCAGTGCTCCTATGTGTGGAGGCATTTAATAACAAATCCTGTTTGAGTCCTGGAACAATGATCGGGGGCTGCATTTCGAGGCTGACATTGCAGTAAAATGCCATCACATTGCCCAAAGGGCTAAACTTTAGTCAACTGTGAAATCTGCTTCTGAGGGAGCAGAGCAGGGGAAACAAAGGAGAAGAACAAGGTTGATTTAAATTCTGTTATATATATATGGCTTAAAGGGATGCATATACGTCACATTTTTAATGTTTACAGTTTTTTTGTATGTGGTAAGGACATATCTCAAATGTATCATATTTAATACATGGTTTTTGAGACCCTTGCATCATAGGTCTGATATTTTTGTACTTGAAAACCCGTACTTACACAATCAGACACATGCAGTGAACAGAAAGCCTATAAAAGATTATACAGAAATGACTAATTTATCAAAATTGATGGAAATAAATTGACAAGCAGCCCAAAATCTAATTTAACTTATACAAAATGTATGGTTTATATTACATTTGTCAGAAAGTTAAATGAAAACTGTAATAAAAAAATATATATAATTTTCTTTCAATTATTTTATGGTCAGGGCTTTGAAGGGTTAAAAAATAAAAATGAAAAACAGTACAGAATGTCTGGAAATGAGTCTATTAGATTCTACAGCTGTTAGAAACACCAGGTGTTAAAAACATAACTTCCTAAACATTTGGACAAAAGTTTGCAATCGTGTGTCATCCACCTACAGACATCATTTAGTAACAAAACAGTTCAGAATAATACAAGCTCTGCTAAAGAAGAGCAGACAAATAAAGGCAGAGTCTTTGGAACAGTTGGACTCTAATCACAGCTGCAGTTTCACCTCTGGCCTCCTGATTGCGATGCAGCTGCAGGTGCAGCTCGGAGGCTTAGCCAACGTGTTCCCATCTGCAAATTGTAATCAACTCTACAAAGACATCTGGTTCTGGATGAGAAAGGAGATCCAATGAGAATTCTAGAAAGAGCTGTTTAAAACTGAGCAAAGCAAAGCACCAGGTTGTAAGAATGTAGGACCTGTAGATCATTGTTGTCAGGGAACTAGACTGGTTTCCTATCCAGTGTAATTGGTTTATGGTATTGAGTATATGTCCTGTTTAATTTGGAAATTTGGCTTAAATGTATTGTAGCATCACTAAACTGGCTCCAGAATTGTAAGGTATCTCTTTTTATACAGTCTGGAGCTAAAGTTTAAACAAAAATATTTCATAGCTGCACGAGGCGTCTCTGTGCGAGCATATCAGGTATCCTGCAGATTGGAGATCTGTGTGTATCTACTGACCTGACATCAGGTATTTTCCTGGTTAAAAAGGAAGCTGCAATGGACCTTGTTGAAAGTAGCATCCCCAGTAAGTGGTACGGCCAGTGATAACCTAAAGCTTATATCAGAGGGCTCAGGATCAAACTGTTACTGCAGCCGGCTGAGGTAATCTTTCCTATTGAGATAGCCCTTTTCAACAGTTGGTGGTCAAACCCTGATGTACCAAAAAACATCATATATACAGTATAAGCATCACAGGTACTCATACACTTTTTTTTTTGTTTCAGATAAAAATATTCTTGAAAAAAAAACTAAGCTGTGTATTAAGCTTCACAGTTTGACTTAATTAACACACCTGCTGATGCTCCACTCAAAGTCAAAATTGACTTAATTATATAATATAGAATAATTTTAAAGATTCTGCATTACATCAAAAAAGCCCTATCCAAATACATTTTTGGAGTTCTCTTAACAACTTTTAAAGCTCTAAAGTGATAGAACTACGCAACTTGGCTCCTTATATGGATAATTGCGGAGTTTTGAGGTGTTGTAATGTTTTACTTTTTAATAAGTAAAACAGTAAGCTGTATCTGCTTAAAGTCTATTTCTAAGTATGATTATTTTCAGTATATTATAATTAATTGTGAATTAATGGTTTATTAGATTCAAAATTGCTCCATTTAGTTATAGATAGCATCTGCTTAAAATAAATGTTTTTTGGTGTTGTAATGTCATACCTTTCCAGTAGAGGGCACCATTTTTTTTTCCTTTCTTAAACACAGCCTCATTGTTACTCGCAAGACAAGTAATGCCAGAGCAAAGGAAATAGGCCCTAACAGCAGCCCAAGTACTACCCCGTAACTACCGAGTGTCCCTCTCAATCAAGTCAAATCGTATGGAGGGAGCGTTGATTAAAAGTGGGGGCTATAAACAAGAACGTGATTCCCTCTTTCCTCCAGCGAAGGAAAGCTAAGTCGTTACTATGGCAGCACAGTGGTGCCCCATGTGCATTGCTGTACCTCTGCGGTGCAGGTTGACATGAACTTTTGCTCCTCCTTCAAAATAAATTTATACAGTCAAACAAAGTTATTTCAGAGACTACTTCCTTTAGAATTTATTGTCTTTTTTTCTTTTTTAGTTAACTTGTGATGTTCTATCAATGTGATGATGCAGCAAACCAGCAGAACTTACATTGAAATGCCAGTGTTTCATCAGTCATTAGTTCGCCTATACACACACTACCAAATTCTAGTGAACCTATTTAAGGGCTTAATGGTTCACTCGCCCTACCCACTATGTGGGCCCCTAATGTGGCGAATCGTCCATGCCAATGTGCAAACAGAGGGTTAATGCTTAGGGGAAGTTTTAAAGGACCCGATTGGAATAATTGGAATAATCCTAAGGCAGAGACCTGAATGCATAATAAGTCCGGTTTGGGAAACTTGCTCTGTTTAATGTCGACAAGGATGCAAAATACAATTTATGCAGTTCTGTATGTAAATATAAACACTCCATAAACATCGTTTAGTTTGCACTAGTTATATAATCAGTGCCCACTGCATGCATCATGAACTTTTCTGCTGTGCTCAAAAGGCAAGGATGAGATGATAAAAATATTGGAGGGCATTAATGCTGAAAATTTGTAACACGATAGATGAAGACGTACAGTAATAGCAACAAGCACAAGAGATTGGGAAGGCCTTGGGGATTTTATGTACTTCATGGAGTTAAGTCTCAGAGACCAACAAAAAACTCTTCAAATGTGTTAATAAGTTTGTTGATTGTTGCATTACACTAAAAACAGGAGCTACTGAAATGAAGCAACAAAAGGTTGACAGCATGCAAGAGACATATTCTCTTTTAATCATTTCAATCAATTTCTGTTCATTGGAAAGTATAAGTGTTTAGCATATTCTTTCACATAGTGTATACACTTCAAAGTCTTGAACTATACCTGTCAGACAATGTGCTGTATGGTCATAACATTTTTGGAAGAAAATGTATTCTGTGGGTTTGCATTGTAAGTGGCAAAAGAAAACCCATTGTGTCTTACTGTATTTATACACACAAGCATTTGTGAGTTCAGATAAATACATGCGGATTAGCAACCATAAAGCTCTCTGAAAACCAACTTACTTTTGAAGACAAGGCCAACCGTCACCATATACTAACTTAATCTTTGCAGCATCTTTAATGAGTAATAGAGGTAACAAAATGAGCAGTAATAATAACATAATAGGGATATACTGGAGGCAGGGTAGGAAAAACTAATTGGTATAAACACTTTAGAGTCTAAGAGTAGCATAATGGAGGGTATGTGTGTAACATAACACAATGATGGAAATATATGAGACACATAGAAGGATTAAAATAATGTAATTTTAAGTTTGCGTGTATAAGATGCATTTTTTCCTCACTATCAAACAAATCTATTTAATCTTTCAAGGGACATACAGTACAGTCTTTGTTGTACTATAAAATATGATTCCCCATCACCAAACCTCTCTAGGTGTTTTCACATAACTACTTTATTTTAGCCAATTATGCAGCTTTAGGAAAGTCAAGTGTGCCAATATTAGCCACAAAGACATGATATGAAGGTTGAAACGAAAGTACAGGCTGTGCTATTATACCTTTTCTCACAAAAAAAGTACATGTGGTTGGATATTGAATTTATACAAATAAAAAATAAGCAAATAAAATGCAGACTGTAATGCAATGACTGTCACAACAACAGACCAACAAAAATTTTTTGCATGTACCAAGTAGTATATACTTCCACTAAAATGTTAAATTCAAATTACTCTTTAGGCAACGTTAATTCAGGTGTATGATTCTACAAAATTAGTTGGACTATTAGTTGTAAAATAGATAACGAGTTTAAATGTTGTAAATGTAAAAGGAAAGTATCGTTAAGTTTTTAAGAAGTCTGTCAGAGACTCCCCTAACTATATATAATATGGAAATGTCAGTCCAGCTGTGGATGTTTATTTATCTATAAAAAATGAAGAAGACATATAGAAAAAAATAGGTTGAAACACTTACCAACACATGACCCATCAATCTCCTCATACCCGACACTGCAGACACATCTTCCAAGAGGTACCAACCAGTCTCCATCAGCTCCACAAAATAGCTTGGGAGTGTCTCTTTCTTCAGCATGATCGATGCATGCTCCTCTCACCTCCACCAATGAAGAAGAGTCCACACGAGGGACTGTGTCTGGAAATGAGGCCAAGTTCATCAACGTAAATGGGCATTTTTTGTAGTAAACCCTCACTGAAACCAATGCTATGCAGGCACCAATGTCCTGGAAAGCCAAATAAAACCCCTTTTTGGTCATGGGTCCCACCTCCCGCACCTCTGTGTTTAGCTTGAGAATGCGATCGCCAAGATCCATTTGAGTGAAGCTCTCATCAGCAGCAATGGTGTCAATCTTGGTGTACTGACTGGGCTTAAATTTGACACCATGAGCTTCGTCCATCTCGTGGTAGAAGAGGTTAAAGGTCTCCTTGCAGGTGCCAGAAACCCATGGAATAGAGTTGCAATCACGCAGGGTGAAGCGAAGCTCCACGTAGATCTTTTGGGCCGCCTGTCGAGAAATCCAGTTGGAGCGTAACCAGTTGTTTTGGTTGGGTTCCATCACATTGCAAACCTGGAAAGTATGGATAGGTCGATTGTGCTCGTCCATCTCGGTAATGGCGTCCCACTAGATAAAGAATAATAGGAAGGTGGAGAGATAGATAGATGATAAAAGAATGGTAAAAGGAAGAAGAAAATAAGTTAATTTGGCATCTAAATCACAAGTCTTCAGCCACAAATTATATAAAAAATGAATGTATTCAATATATGTACAGCAAAAGCCTCCTTAAAGATACTTATTTTTTCCCCACAGAAAAAAATCTCTTTTTCTCTTTTATCTTCAGGTCTGGGGTAAATAGCATTTTTGTCCTAGAATCATGTCTTGTTTCAGGTGCCAAGTCATCAACCCTGCAACTCCCAAGTAATGTGATCAGGGAGCTTGGCAGCTTTGCAGGGTCATTAGGTTACCTGTCCCCATGTTAAAGGGAAGGAAGTTAATGGGGGTTTTCAGCCTTGCGGTCCTGCATTGCTCCTTGGTTTTATTAGAGTTGGGACTGGTTTCATGGGTGACCCTAAAACCACCAAACATCCACCTGCAAGACTCAAATTACCTGGTTGGGAATAAGAACTCTCAAATCACTTCGCTTACAATGCAGCATTGGGCCCTCTACAGTACAAGCTGCAGAGTTTGCCTTTTTATGTGTAGACTTGCTATTTACTAAGAGCCTATTTTAGATTTTTTTTTTTCATCAATTACTCTTTTTTCTTTGCACCTGTCAGTGCAGCATTTAAAAGCTCCCCTCTATTGCATACATTTCAGTGGATAAAGATGGATTTTTTTATCAAATAAAATTGGGAAATGTACTGTACCAGAATTAGTTTGTTGTTGTTTTTATTTTTTTATTTCAAATTTTATAAGGAACACAGTTTTTACAAAGACGTGTGAGAGTTCCATAGGGAAGTCTAATTCATAGAACCAAGTATAAGGCTGTTAATAACCAGCCAACACATGACACAAACCTTTTTAATTAAAAATTAAGTGTGTGAATCTCGTACAGTACATCAAATCAAAAACACGTCAGGTTTTCCCCTTTGAGACCAAGACAGAAGACAGAAGAAAAAAGGCTCTGGTTATTTAGTTATGCAGTAAAGAGAGTTGGCGGCAGAGCTACTAGTTATTTTAACAATATTTACTTGATAAGCTTGCACATTTAATAAGCTGTTTTTCACTTAGCTAAATATTACCTCTAGTTGAGAGCAGTAATCAAAGCCTAATGTTTGCTTTCACATACTCATTATCCTTTTTAATAACATGTTCTAATTCAATCATCCAAAGGCGACAGGCTTTAATCTGCTCTTCCCTCAAGGTGTAATTGCAGAATTACAGTGAAATTGAGTTTGATTAGATGTGATATTGTCCACCCTAGACTCACCATAAATTAAGACTAAAATGTGTCCCCATCTAAATTTTAGGACAGAGGAAAAATGAATAGGGGAATACTGCAGTTTATTTAATGCTTATAAGTTTAGAATTAAACGTGCTGATTAAAAGAGACAATAAAAAAAACTACTGAGCTTGATGAAAATACCTTACAATATTCTACCCAAAACTAACCTAAAGGGTGAAAAGGCGTATCACAGGAGTAATTACTATTAACACAAAGGATCAGTTTAAAAGTAGCATAATTTATACAAATTCAAGTAGAGTTTGATAAACTTTTATTACATTGTGTTATATAGATTTTTTTTCTTACAGAAAGACTGAGGACTATCTCTGACCTTTATGCCAACTTCCATGTACTGTTTTGACTCACTGCCTGCTGACAGAATTTTGATACTTCCTAGTTGGGTTGGGAGGCTTTTTCCATCTCAAGCTCAGGGCCTCTATCAGATGCCTGGTAGCTCAAGGGTTCTTTGCATTTACTTAGCCTTTCCTGGGAATTTGCTCTTCTGGACTGGGATCTCTGATGTTTCTCCGGGTATGCGTTGAAACTACTTCTCCAGAGGGAGGGTTGCTGACTTGAGTGCTCCAATGATCACTGGCACTACAGTTACCTTCAATTTCCAGGCTCTTTCTAGTTATTCCCTGAGTCTTTGATATTTCTCCAGTTTGTCATCTTCTTTTTTGTCTAATGTTTTAATTATTTGAGATGACCTCATTGATCACTACAGCTGTTCTCTGCTTATCAATGATCACAATGTGTGGTTGGTTGGCGATTACCATTTTGTCAGTATCTGAAAATCCTACAGGATCTTGACTTCTCATTGTCCACTAACTTGGGAAGTGGCTACCATTTTGACCTGTGGGTCTCTGGTTTGTATTCTGCACAGATGATTAGGAACATTATACCAGCCACGTTGTTATGATGTTCCATATATTCTTTTCCTGCTAGCACCTTGCACCCTTATGTGAGATGGTGGACTGTTTCAGCGCGGGCTTGTTTGCATAATCTGCATCTGGGATTGGTATGATAGATCTGGGCCTGTATTGCTATCTCTCTCTATATATACACACACAAATATACTCTCACCGGCCACTTTATTAGGTACCCCATGCTAGTAACGGGTTGGACGCCCTTTTGCCTTCAGAACTGCCTCAATTCTTCGTGGCATAGATTCATCAAGGTGCTGGAAGCATTTCTCAGGGAGTTTGGTCCATATTGACATGATGGCATCACACAGTTGCCGCAGATTTGTCGGCTGCACATCCATGATGTGAATCTCCCGTTCCACCACATCCCAAAGATGCTCTATTGGATTGAGATCTGGTGACTGTGCAGGCCATTTGAGTACAGTGAACTCATTGTCATGTTCAAGAAACCAGTCTGAGATGATTCCAGCTTTATGACATGGCGCATTATCCTGCTGAAAGAAGCCATCAGAAGTTGGGTACATTGTGGTCATAAAGGGATGGACATGGTCAGCAACAATACTCAGGTAGGCTGTGGCGTTGCAACGATGCTCAATTGGTACCAAGGGGCCCAAAGAGTGCCAAGAAAATATTCCCCACACCATGACACCACCACCACCAGCCTGAACCGTTGATACAAGGCAGGATGGATCCATGCTTTCATGTAGTTGACGCCAAATTCTGACCCTACCATCCGAATGTCGCAGCAGAAATCGAGACTCATCAGACTAGGCAACGTTTTTCCAATCTTCTATTGTCCAATTTCGATGAGCTTGTGCAAATTTTAGCCTCAGTTTCCTGTTCTTAGCTGAAAGGAGTGGCACCCGGTGTGGTCTTCTGCTGCTGTAGCCCATCTGCCTCAAAGTTCGACGTACTGTGCGTTCAGAGATGCTCTTCTGCCCACCTTGGTTGTAACGGGCGGTTATTTGAGTCACTGTTGCCCTTCTATCAGCTCGAACCAGTCTGGGCATTCTCCTCTGACCTCTGGCATCAACAAGGCATTTCCGCCCACAGAACTGCCGCTCACTGTAAGTTTTTTCTTTTTCGGACCATTCTCTGTAAACCCTAGAGATGGTTGTGTGTGAAAATCCCAGTAGATCAGCAGTTTCTAAAATACTCAGACCAGCCCTTCTGGCACCAACAATCATGCCACGTTCAAAGTCACTCAAATCACCTTTCTTCCCCATAGTGATGCTCGGTTTGAACTGCAGGAGATTGTCTTGACCATGTCTACATGCCTAAATGCACTGAGTTGCCGCCATGTGATTGGCTGCTTAGAAATTAAGTGTTAACGAGCAGTTGGACAGGTGTACCTAATAAAGTGGCAGGTGAGTGTATATATATATATATATATATATATATATATATATATATATATATATATATATATACATATATATATACACTCACCTGCATATATATATATACCTCTAGGTCAAGGTGTTTCCCACTTTGACCTTGGGGTTTCCAGACCATACTCTGCACGGATGTTCCTGTATACTATACCAGCTACTTGGTTATGATAGTCCATGTAAGCTTTCCCTGCCAGCATCTTACACCCTGCAGTTACGTTCTAGATTGTCTCAGGGACCTCTTTGCACAGTATGCACCTGTCTGTTGTGGTAGATCTGGGCCTCTATTGCTCTGGTGCTTAGGGCCTGCTCCTGCGCGGCCGTGATGAGTGCCTTTGTGCTGACCTTTAGTCCGGCTTTGCTTAGCCCAGGCATCCCCAAACTCGGTCCTCAAGGCCCCCTGTCCTGCAGGTTTTAGAGGTTTCCTTGCTCCAGCACAGCTGATTTTAATTGAAAGCTGATTAACAGGCTTTTGGTCTACTGCAATCATTGTAACCAGCTGTGCTGAAGCAGAGAAACCTCTAAAACCTGCAGGACAGGGGGCCTTGAGGACCGAGTTTGGGGATGCCTGGCCTAGCCATTGGTAGGATTTCCTGATATCTACCATCTCGGTTATATTTAGGTGGTACATCCCGTGTAGGGGCTTATCCTCCCATGACGGAACCTCTAGCACCTCATCTTCTGTTCCCCATTATCTGATGAATATACTGAGCATGTCGTCTGTTTGAGCCTTTTCCTTGATAGATATCTATATATATATAGATATCTATATATATATATAGATATCTATATATATATATATATATATGCTAATTTTTATATAGTTTCTCATCAAGTTTATTTCAGCAGGTAAGGCAGAAAGTCAAAATAGTACATAGGCGAAGGCACAAAGCAAGGTCAGAGATAGCCCTCAGTGTTTCAGTCAAGATATTTTTTTATAGATCACGAGGCCACCTTTGTTGTAAATGGACAGGAGATAATAGCTGATATCTTGATACAAAATTGAATGCATTCGTCCTATTAGATTGCATTCTTTAACTGCAGAGTAGCTACTGAATGAAAGATGAGAGATGAGGGGGAAAAAGGAGACACCAGGCGACTGAGAATAGTGAAACAGAGAGTTCTCAGATTGTGGGGAGGTTTGTGTCCAAAAAACAATTTTCTTCACATGCTGCAAGAAAATAACTAAAGATAGATTACAATGAAACAAATTCAAATGCCACTGTAGATATCATCTAGTGATAGAAAGACTGAGACAACACTTTTAGAGGAAAATTTCTCACAGGAGTAAAACAATCCAGTGTTATAGAAACATATTGTTTCTGGTACCCACTGATATAAAACGTTATCCCAACTGAATACCATTCACAACAAAAACAAATCCAAGATTGCGTGAAGTAGTTAAACGTGTCAATCATTTAATTAAGAGTGTGTTTTTAAATAACTCAATGCAGATTTATGTGTATCAAACTGTGAATACATTTTTAAGCAATAAAACGTGTCAATTTTCTTTATAGGCTCTAGAAAGTAGAGGTCTAATCTATACAGCAGCATCACACGTTCCAGGGAAAAGTTTGCAGTTTCTTAACACATTATACTCCCCTTAGATGAGTTTATGTGTGCCTACATTGTAGAGTCAGTGTTAGCTCACTTCCCTTTGAAAGAGAAAAACTTAAAGCCTTTACTTGACAGTCAGCTATCTTACTCTCCTGCTTTAACATACATAACTAAAGAACTGAAAATGCAGATTGATTACAACCTGAGTTCAAGTCATTTATAGTCAATCTCACATATCTAAAATATTCAGCTATTTTACCAGTCTTTCGCCCGGGGCAGGCCTATTTTTCTATGTCTCACCAAAAGCCATTTTTCAAATTTGTACTTTTAACTTTAGCATCATAATGTCCTCTTTTAATCTAAATTAAACTTTAAGCAACCTCAAACATATATGTTGGTTGGATGTAAAGTATTTAATTTATTTTTAACTGGAACATTATAGCCTTTTATCACAAAGTTAAGTGCAACATTAGTGGAGCTACACTGGGTTTTTAAACGTCTTAAACTAGAGGAAGACGTGATCAAATGGACCATTATAACACCATTTTGCATTTGACATACACTCTACTTGGACATAAATGTCACTGTATATTGCTTTTTATAAATGCATTTGAACCATTCTCGTTTTAGACTGTAATAATTGCACAAGAACAAAAGCAAGAATTGGTTGCAACTTAAATATTTTGTTATATAATCTCACATGCCACTTACATTAGCTTCTGTTCAATGTTTAAATGCCTAGCTGGTGATTAAAGGTCAATTTGAAGGTGGTCCTTTTATTTTTAATGTATTTTATGTATTGTTCCATTAAACTGGCACCAGAATATACCATAGCATGATACTTCCACCCTTAAGCTTTAGCAGTACAGCGGTAATACTTTTAGTATCCAGCATCATCGACTTTGTAGCAGGATTGACCTTTAGTGAGTTCTGAGTTGTTGTTCTTATTTGGATTCCAAAAAAAAATCACCAATCAATATTTAAAACGTTTACAATTGTCCCTGACTTTAACACGAGTAAAGAATTTTGGACAATTCTTTAAAGCTGCATCAATGGTAAACCAGTTTTAGATGAATTGAGGGCTGGACTTCATAGCCAGAACTCATATCACAATATATTTCACTCCTGTGCAATTTCTCATCAGTCATTCAGGTCATAGCAACCCTACAGCATGCTTAGATCTGAGGAAACCGGACATTCGCTCCTTTTGTTTTTGAAAACGTTTTAACACCTATCCAGGAGTCTTTCAATTCTAGCACTTCGCACTACAGCAACCTGTAATTGGGAACCGATATGTTTTTCAGCACAAAGAGGTGGATCTAACCTTTGCCTTTTGCTCTCCTGTTTGTCAAAAGTTTTCATTATTTTGTATTCATCTTTAATGAAAGAAAAAAGATCTCAGCTTCATCTTTTTTTAAAGCACACACAATGTTGACAGCAGTATTTTTTCCTAACAGGAACTAAACTGTTATCTCGGCAAGGATCTGCCTAGTCAATTAAAATATTATCAATTCAACCATATTATATCTCAGGACAGCTTGCTCTTAACATTATTCTGAATGTAACATTAATAAAGTCAGCTATTGTTTGTAACAACATTTGTTCTACGATGCTATCTTGATAGAATAACTAAAACATTTTGTTCTTATTTGTTACAAGCAAAGATCGGGGACATTTCCATGGATAGCTTTTGCCAAGTAAGACAGGGACTGTCCCTTGTAATTGGGTACATTTGGTCAACTTATCTTTGGCAATAATATTGTAGCCAAAACTTACTGCATTGGATCTTAGCCGACTGCTGCGGGACAAATACCGTAGTGATACACTAATGTATATTGAAGTACTGCAAATGTGTTTGAAAAATAATATAAGTGTTAATGATAGTGTAAACACAGTTTTATTTGTGTCTTTTCATTGGCTACATTCTTATGGGTTCGCCACAGCAGGTCATTAAGACTTGCTTATCAGACTTGGCAAAGTTTTATGGGGGATGTCCTTAATCTGCAAATGTGATTTAAGACCCAGTCCCCCACATAGCAGTCAGTGATTTAGACCTTCACCATTTCCGTTACTAACAGTAGTCGGGTGACAGAGAAAGGAATAAGACATATCTCAGTGCACCTAGACTGACAGAGGTAAGAAACGGGAGAAACAACATAAATATACCACCAAACAAGATACAGTTGCACAGGTTTTAGTTTATGATGTTGATTTTTTAGAAGCATTATTTTGTTAAAAAAAAATATGGAAGTAAAAAAAACAACAAAAAAACAAAACAAAATCAATATGCGTTTTCTAAGCTACAGTAAAGAAGCATAGGGTTCTCACAGCAGTTTCAGTGTAGAATTACAGAATGAGACCCAAATAGGACATAAGGTTGGCAGAGAATAAAGTTAAGTCGCAGGTGTTCATTTGGGCTGCCAGTGACTCGATCTTAATAAACATTTAAAATTCAAAATGAAGTGTCCTGTTACCTTCCTAGATTTACATGAAGTAAGAAATGATTTCAGTGTGATGTGTTGCATAAACACAGTGTGACAGAGCAGAGGAGTTGGGAGCAGGTGTGTTCTCTGGGCATTTTAAGACCACTTTTCACACTTTGAATAGAAGTACATAAAAATGGAACATTCTCATGGACAGTTTTTATAGATTATTTGAAAACACTTTTTACTCCAGTATACATCTTATAAATTACTGAAGCATAATCACATGGGAAATGCCAATAATTTAGCCAATTGCCATCAGACATGACCTAATTAGTAAGCAAAGTCAGTTTGTGTAGAAAATATTTGTTGGGTTTGGTTACATCAAATGTCAGGAATTCACCCTCATTACAGCAATCGCTATCCGGGAAGCAAAGTCACCTAAATGCAAAGAATATTTGTGTTTTAGAAATTCACAGTAAAAAAAAAACATAGACTGTTGACAAAATTGATAGAGACATACCATACCAAAGAGTTGCTGAACCAAAATTAAGAGAGTATCCTAGAGTTTTAATATTTTAATTACTGTACTAAGTAAACAAAAAACCTACAGCAAGGATGATGATGGAATCCGAGCATCAAAGGAGGAAAATGGTTATAGTAATGGAAGGATCTAGTAAATAACAACAGCCAACTGAAATCTGAATTTCAAGCAAACTAAAAAGTTGAAAAAGAGGAAATGTGCATTTTGCATTGTTTCCATTTGGTTTAAAGCAAATCCAAGCACATTTGCATGTAGTTAACAGGAAGTAGAGTCTGCAATCTATTACTGAGCACGAATTGGTGATGGACGAAAGTTGTAATGAATGTATTGCTCTTATCACATCAGTTAATAATGCAAATACCTCTTCCAGCAATGTCCACATGCATACTAGAAACATTCACAAAGATGCCGACATCGGAAACAGTTGATCAGTCATGATGAGTTAAAGTTTGCTACGTCAGAGCTCATTAGAAAAAAAAAAAGGGTTTACATTTGCTGCTTTCGCATCAGCATTTTATTGCAAAAGCGAAAAAAAAAACAACACCTCAGCTAAGCGTAAAAAACTTTTTTTGTTCTAAAACTTTCTGGGCTGAACGAGTCCAATTTATGTATTCAGCACCTAAATAGCGGAGTCACTTGAGTCACATCTACAGTTTATAATAGTAATATACTTTTTTTTATTTATTTATCATAAACAGATGCACATTTAGAACTGAATATGAGTATGCTGTTTTTAATAACTGCGCACTATTATTTTTATTTTGTTGTCAATTCCATCAGACTCTGCTGTTTCTATTTTTTTGGTATGTTTTATCTTTTTAATTCTGCATGCCTAATTTTCCTACTAAAAGAAAGGAAATCTATCTATATTTTAACTGCACGCATTCTATCAGATATGGCCAGTATATATGTGTGTGTGTTGAGAGTAGGGCTGCAACAACGAATCGATAAAAATCGATAAAAATCGACTTTTAAAAGCGTTGGCAACGAATTTCATCATCGATTAGTTGTGTCGCGCGATTAATGCGTCATCCGCCGCCGTCGTCACTGCCGTGGGGCGCCTCCCCCATCCCAACCCCGCTCCCGCAGGAGTCCCTCTCAGCCTGCAGTCAGAGGATGTTTACCCTCAGCGTCCAGACTGCAAATGAAGCGCGCATGCGCCGGGATTGACGGCGCACATTGATCACAATAATTAAAATAGCCTGCGCTTTGTAAAGTGAAAAAAGTCGTAACAGGCAACTTTTGTAAAAACAAATTAACATGGCGCGGAAGCACCACTGTTATGATGCAGCACCTGAAAAGGAAACACTGAGCCTTTGATGGCAGTGAAGAGAGCTGATCAGCAGGGTGAGCGACCATGTTTGTTTCATTTTAAAGTGGGGAAACGTAACGTTAGTTTCTCAGGTAGCTCATCTGATGCTTTCCTTACCGTGTTAGTAGGTTACAGACAGTGATAAGGTTGGCTACTTATTTTACTTTTAATTTCATTTGAATTAGCGTAAGCAGCATTTATATTTTCTTTATAAATAAATTAACTTGCAAATTATGAGGGCAAGGCTTTTAAAGTTTAAATCTTCTGGCAAAGATAAAGTAAAGAAGATCCTGCAATTTATGGAAGTAAAGCAGAATAAAATCCAGCAAGATCAGTAATATGTCAATTCATTATATGCCACATTCCCATATAAATATCTGTCTTTGGAGGATGTGTTTTTTTAGCACCCCTAGTTCTCTCATTTTTATTCCAAATACAATTTATAATTTGAATCACAGGGCTATTTTTATCTCTATGGTTCAGTATTTTCTCAAGTAGCAACTTTAACTGCTATACTTTCCTGTCTTAAAAGGCAGAACTCTTCTAGTCATTTGTTGAAATGGGGGGACCTATTGTTTGAACCCCTTAGGGGCTTTTAAAAAACAAAAATGTCTTTTTTTGCGCTTTATGAAACAAAGTACCCTATATTTTGTGGATGTACAGCTACATTTCTCATGTAAGTTTGCGTAGTTTTAACACAAACATTTATTTTTCATATTGCACCAGTACAGTTAATGAGCAACCTGTACTTGTGTGCTTGTTTGTTCTGTCTAAAATGTTTATTTTGGAAAAAAAGAGGTTAATATAAAAAATATTTTTTGTCCGATTCATCGATTAATCGAAAAAATAATCGGCCGATTCATCGATTTTTAAAATAATCGTTAGTTGCAGCCCTAGTTGGGAGATTATCTGTACAAAAAGAAGCTGGTCCACAGGGATCCTATTACAGGCATGTAGGTCTTAAAATGGGAATTCCATCAATATCTGACAGCCTCAGACAGGTCATTGTGTTTAACTGAGTGTCAACAGAAAATTCAATACTTTGTTTGGGAAATTATGGAAATAGATTATCATTATATGGCTTAAGACTTCTAATTAAATTAATAACGTTTTGTTGATGAGGTATATTGGCAAGGCATGACACTAAGGGAAACCAAGCTGAACACAAGTAAACATGTCAGAAAATCTTAGATGTTGTCACTTTAGAAGAATTTCAGAGGCAGCTTATTTTCCACATAGCAGCCAAAAAGGTAAAACTATTTATCATAGCTTCAAATTGCCATTGTCAATCTAGGAAGATGGATAAGATATTTAAATGAATGAGATCTGAACTTTTTCTTGAGCAGCCTTGAAATAATTTTTCTCAAGTTATTTAGATGAAAAAACCGAACAAACAATAAAAAACAAATGAGTTCTAAACTATGTTTCTTGCACTTAGCATATACACTGCTTTTTAGGTTAGATCCATTGTAAAAGCTTGATGTTTCCACAGCAACAAAGGTGCATTGAATGCTTCTTTTTCAGCACATTTTATATGCTTCATTTGTTCTGTTTTAAAGGATTGCAGAGGCTTGTATCACTGAAAGACTATTGGGTTAGCCTGACAATATAATTCTTATCTGTTGTTAAAATCCCATAAAATGACAAACATGAACAGCAACTGAAATATATAACTCTTTAACATTCGTAGTAGGGCTGAAACAATTAATGGAATCTATAATCTGTAAAGTGCCTTGAGATGACATGTGTTGTGAATTTGGCGCTATATAAATAAACTGAATTTAATTGATTTATAATGATTAATCAATTATTGATTTTAGTAATTGATTGTTAGATGGAGTATAGAGACTCTATAACAAACCTTTAACAGACCAAGCGCCCTACTTAGTAGGGTTCTCAAAAGTATTGATACTCAAAAAAATATCGATACTGAAACGTTGTATCCGGATACAAAACTCATTTTCAAAAGTATCGATACAGTGCTACCACCAGGGGCACCTAAACAGTCATTCATCTAAAGTGCAGAATAGAGGAAAATTCACTTTCTGAACACTGTGTGATTGAATAATTCTGTGCACTTTTCAGTTTCAGACTTTTTTTTTGTCAGAGGTGCAGCTGCTGAGAATTATTTTTGTTTTTTAACTGGTTTGGCTAGTGTTATTGTTATGTGTGCAAACTATAGCCAAGGAAGGAACACTTAATTTTAATTTTGTGCGTTTTTTATCAAGCTTGCTTAATACTGTGCACAGCAAACAACCTCAAAATATTGTTCTTATTGTTTATTGTATTTATTTATTGTATTTTAATTATCAATCAAAATATTTCTGTTGAAATTTGGAGTTTTTATCCTTATGGTATAGAAAATGGTATCGAGTATCGCATATTTTCCTTAGTATCGGTATCGAGTTGAAAAGTTTAGTATCGTGACAACCCTACTACTTAGACTAGTAGTTATGCCAAAATTGTAAAAAGAAATATATAAATATTTTGTACTGACGAGAAAAATATTTTGTGTCCGTAAATCTGCCAGCTCCAGCTATCTGATTGTTGATCAATTAATCAAAACAATAATTGATTAATTAATTAGTAAAATGATTGCTAGTTACAGCCCTAGTTAGCTGCCATAGTTTCTGAATTTAATGGTTGTTTTTTACTTTTATAACCAAACAGAGACTGTGATCAAAAATGCTTTTGTTTTCTAAATATGTTTCACACGACCATCTTAAAACGAGAGCGTATCATTAATTTGACTTTTTACTAAAAAGAAATTAAGAACTGCTTTCATAAATACAGATTCTCAAATTATAATAACTACATCAATAGGTAAAGTGTTCACGAACTGTAGCTTAGAATATGTTGATTAAAAATACATGAAAAGGGCAAAAATTGTTAGCACTGCATATTTTATCTGCAAAATATTTTGGTGTAGTCCCTCCAGCAGAGGCTAATTATTTGTTAGCCTCCAATGGACGAGCTCAGTTGCAACAGTAATTGATTGCCGTCCGTTATTCCTCATAGGAGTCATGCCAGTAGGCCACAGAACCTATTAGAAGTAGCTTGGAAATATGGGACTATCATTACTTTAACATCAATTCACCGTTCAGCAAGGTAGAAAACATCCATTCTAACACAAAGGCATGTAGAATAAAGGGCGTGGAAGATAAAAAGCTTGCTGGGCCTGATCCATATCCAAAAATTTAACTCAGTTAGTCCCAACTGGGGGTACTCATACCCATAGTGGTCCGTGACTGCATTGCAAGTGGTAAATGGAAATTATTTAATTTCTTAGGTAAAAAGATAAAATAGGGCTGGGATCTGTTCTATTTTCTGAGGATCCAACTTTAAAATAAAACAAACTTTTTTTCAACCAAAAAGTAGGTTTTTCTTATAGATCTGAGTTCACCTTCAGCTTTACCACACTCAAAACCAAGCAGAACAACAGACTGCATGTAGAAAACAGCCTGCTATCAGCCATTTTCCCACATCTGAGTTCAACAAAGCAAACTCAGGCATCATGAATGATGAAAACAAAGTAAAACAAATGGAGTCAGACTGAGTATAACTTTTGTTCAGTATTTTGTTCCCAACTCCTCAAGTTTAAATGTGTTTATAGGGGAGTGACTCAGAGTGCTGCTGAAGATTCGCAGTCATCCGGGTCATAGTCATTCCAAAAAAGTTAAAAAAAACAAATCACTGGACTTTGTTTTCCAAGTTTGAAGAGGCATAAGTCAGTATCGGGTATTGCAGGCTAACAAAGACCTCAACGACTCCCCACTACTAAGCAGTGGACCTGTTCTTTACGTTCAATTTTAATGTTTTCAAAGACATAACAAGGCTTTGTTGTGATATATGAGGCTAAGAACTTAACGTGAATTCAGACATTTTGACTTGAGAAAGCTTCCTGGATGGAAAGCAAAATGTCTTCAAACTTGGAAAACTGAGTCCAGTGGTTGTTTTTCTTGTTTACTTTTTTGGAGTTACTCAGAGGAGCTGCAGTTTTATAATGCCACATTTATAGCATGATTTTATTTGTTTTTCCATTGAGTCCTTATTAGCTACAACATATTGATTTTGGTTTTTATTAGAGTTGGGAAGAATAGCATACCAAAGAATTAAATACTTAAGTTAAATAGATACAGTACTTTTTAATGTATAATTAGTTATTGACGTTCCACTTTTGGGTAGTCTTCAATACTTTTGGCTGAGGGGGCTACTCATGGTAAGACAAAATGCCCAAAGGGGCACACAAGTCAAAAAAGTTTGGGTACCGCTGACTTAACCTTAAATATGTTTGATTTGGAAAGAACTTTGAATTTATGGACAAGACTAGAGGAATATAAGAGTGTATGATCAACAAAAACAAACAACAACAAAAAAAATTAGTTGACTCTGCCTTTCTTTAATTAATGCTTTTCAACTGGCACATTAAATTAAAGTAAAAACTTGACTAAACTATTTTCATTTTAGCCATCTGTAGTCATGATCCAAAGCATGTGTGTTTGTCTGTGTCCTGCTTGTTTATTAATTCATAAATTAACAACCAAAACCCATAATGGTCTTCCAGACTTTCTTGAGTTCTCCAATATCCTACTGCACATCAACAACACACTCAGCAATCAATAGCAGCAGGTGAACAGGACTGAGCAAATAGAATCATAAGAACCTCTCCCTTCTTATTCTGACATCCATCACAGCAGATGGGTAGAACCAGGGAGGAGACACAGAACCCATTTTTATCCCAGAGGTGCCATCAAACATGCTGGTCAAGTCAGTTACTCCAAAGAGGTTTAACAGCACTGAAAACAGAGCTCAGACATCGCAACAAATGTTGTTAGCCTGATGTTTTTGGGTCATTAAGATTCTTTTGTGCAAAGACCATTTCCAAAGGTCAACACAACAGAAAAGGTAAGATAAAGTGTTCCCTCTAGGGTTTATTGTAGTCAAGTTGCAAGGGCATGTTAAAATTATAGTTGTCTGCTAGAATCATGAAAACAAAAACAAAAAAACATTTTAGGTTGCTGTGGCTGCACTAAAACAAAATTAGATTTTATGATTAACAGTATAAAAACCAAAAAACCTCCCTCCTTATTAAAGTGATTAATTTATGACAAGACAAATAAGCCAAATACAAGGATTTTGCACAGCAAGGCTTTTCCATTCCTAGAGAGTCTGCACAGTGATGCATTTCTTTCTGTTTTCTAAAACTTTAAAGCTATTCTTCTTGATGCAACATGAGAAGCAACCTGAGTAAACTATCACTATATTTCAGCTATAGAAAGGGGCCCAAAGCTGCTCGCTTACAGCTTATGTTGTTATACTCTTTGCCTTCTGTATTGCCAGGGGCCATCTCTTCATATTACTTTGTTGGAGTTTGAAAAAACAAATGTATGTTTGGACATTGGAAGTTGAAGAAAGAAAAAATATCACATTCATATCCTTTGAAAATGCAATCGTTTGAAATGCTATTAAGCATACTTGTTGGTAAAATATAGGAAAGAGAAG